>JASFXZ010000017.1:5607461-6254488 GCA_032209605.1 Mactromeris polynyma
CCAAATATACCTAAAGAATATGCAAAATTGTCCACTTTGAATGCAGTTCATTGGTATATTTGAGTTTTATTTTTGAACATATTGAACAAAAGTTCATATGTAATAAGTTATATTCATAGTTTTGAATGCAATTAGTGAGGAAAATAGAGTTTCACCTATTGATTATATAGACCTAATATACCTAAAAGAATATGCAAAATTGTCCACTTTTGAATGCAGTTCATTGGTATATTTGAGTTTATTTTGAATATATTGAACTAAAATTCATATGTAAATAAGTTTATATTCACAGTTATGAATGCAATTAGTGAGGAAAATAGAGTTCACCTGTTGAATATATTGACCTAATATACCTAAAGAATATGCAAAATATTCCACTTTAAATGCAGTTCATGGCATATTTGAGTTTATTTTTGAATATATTGAACTAAAATTCATATGTAATTAAGTTATATTCACTGTTTTGAATGCAATTAGTGAGGAAAAATAGAGTTCACCTATTGATATATATAGACCTAATATACCTAAAGAATATGCAAAATTGTCCACTTTGAATGCAGTTCATTGGTATATTTGAGTTTATTTTTGTATATATTGAACAAATATTCATATGTAATAAGTTATATTCACTGTTTTGAATGCAATTAGTGAGGGAAAATATAGTTCACCTTTGTGATTATATTGACTTAATATACCTAAAAGAATATGCACTAATTCCTACTTTCAATGCATTTCATTGGTATAGTTGAGTTCATTTTGGAATAAATTGAACTAAAAATACAAATATAATGTGTTATATTTACTATTTGAATGCAATTACTGAGGAAAATAGAGTTCACCTATTGATTATATAGACCTTATATACCTAAAGAATATGCAAAAATTGTCCACTTTGAATGCAGTTCATTGGTATTATTTGAGTTTATTTTTTGAATATATTGAACAAATATTCATATGTAATAAGTTATATTCACTGTTTTGAATGCAATTAGTGAGGAAAATAGAGTTCACCTATTGATTATATAGACCTAATATACCTAAAGACCTAATATACCTAAAGAATATGTACAATTGTCCACTTTGAATGCAATGTATGGGTATATTTGAGTTCATTTTTGCATATATTGAATTAAACTTCATATATAATGCGCTATATTTACTATTTGAATGCAATTACTGAGGAAAATACAGTTCACATGTTGATTGTATTGATATAATATACCTAAAGAATATGCAAAATTGTCACACTTTGAATGCAGTTCATTGGTATATTTGAGTATATTTTTGAACATATGGAACTAAAGTTCATATGTAATATGTTATACTCATAGTTTTGAATGCAATTAGTGAGGAAAATAGAGTTTACCTATTGATTATATAGACCTAATATACCTAAAAGAATATGCTACCAGTTGTCCACTTTGAATGCAATGTTATGGGTATATTTGAGTTCATTTTTGTATATATTGAATTAAACTTCATATATAAATGTGCTATATTTACTCTTTGAATTGCAATTACTAAGGAAAATACAGTTCACATGTTGATTGTATTGACCTAATATACCTAAAGAATATGGAAAAATTGTCCACTTTGAATGCAGTTCATTGGTATATTTGAGTTTTATTTTTTGAACATATTGAAACTAAAGTTCATATGTAATAAGTTATATTCATAGTTTTGAATGCAATTAGTGAGGAAAATAGAGTTCACCTATTGATTATATAGACTTAATATACCTAAAGAATATGCACTAATTCCTACTTTCAATGCATTTCATTGGTATATTTGAGTTCATTTTGGAATAAATTGAACTAAAATACAAATATAATGTGTTATATTTTCTATTTGAATGCAATTACTGAGGAAAATAGAGTTCACCTATTGATTATATAGACCTTATATACCTAAAGAATATGCAAAATTGTCCACTTTGAATGCAGTTCATTGGTATATTTGAGTTTATTTTTGAATATATTGAACAAATATTCATATGTAATAAGTTATATTCACTGTTTTGAATGCAATTAGTGAGGAAAATAGAGTTCACCTATTGATTATATAGACCTAATATACCTAAAGACCTAATATACCTAAAGAATATGTACAATTGTCCACTTTGAATGCAATGTATGGGTATATTTGAGTTCATTTTTGCATATATTGAATTAAACTTCATATATAATGCGCTATATTTACTATTTGAATGCAATTACTGAGGAAAATACAGTTCACATGTTGATTGTATTGATATAATATACCTAAAGAATATGCAAAATTGTCCACTTTGAATGCAGTTCATTGGTATATTTGAGTATATTTTTGAACATATGGAACTAAAGTTCATATGTAATATGTTATACTCATAGTTTTGAATGCAATTAGAGAGGAAAATAGAGTTTACCTATTGATTATATAGACCTAATATACCTAAAGAATATGTACAGTTGTCCACTTTGAATGCAATGTATGGGTATATTTGAGTTCATTTTTGTATATATTGAATTAAACTTCATATATAATGTGCTATATTTACTCTTTGAATGCAATTACTAAGGAAAATACAGTTCACATGTTGATTGTATTGACCTAATATACCTAAAGAATATGGAAAATTGTCCACTTTGAATGCAGTTCATTGGTATATTTGAGTTTATTTTTGAACATATTGAACTAAAGTTCATATGTAATAAGTTATATTCATAGTTTTGAATGCAATTAGTGAGGAAAATAGAGTTCACCTTTTGATTATATAGACCTAATTTACCTAAAGAATATGCAAAATTGTCCACTTTGAATGCAGTTCATTGGTATATTTGAGTATATTTTTGAATATATTGAACAAATATTCATATGTAATAAGTTATATTCACTGTTTTGAATGCAATTAGTGAGGAAAATAGAGTTCACCTATTGATTATATAGACCTAATATACCTAAAGAATATGTACAATTGTCCATTTTGAATGCAATGTATGGGTATATTTGAGTTCATTTTTGCATATATTGAATTAAACTTCATATATAATGTGCTATATTTACTATTTGAATGCAATTACTGAGGAAAATACAGTTCACCTGTTGATTGTATTGACCTAATATACCTAAAGAATATGCAAAATTGTCCACTTTGAATGCAGTTCATTGGTATATTTGAGTTTATTTTTGAACATATTGAACTAAAGTTCATATTTAATAAGTTATATTCACAGTTTTGAATGCAATTAGTGAGGAAAATAGAGTTCACCTGTTGAATATATTGACCTAATATACCTAAAGAATATGCAAAATATTCCACTTTGAATGCAGTTCATGGCATATTTGAGTTTATTTTTAAATATATTGAACTAAAATTCATATGTAATAAGTTATATTCACTGTTTTGAATGCAATTAGTGAGGAAAATAGAGTTCACCTATTGATTATATAGACCTAATACACCTAAAGAATATGCAAAATTGTCCACTTTGAATGCAGTTCATTGGTATATTTGAGTATATTTTTGAACATATTGAACTAAAGTTCATATGTAATATGTTATACTCATAGTTATGAATGCAATTAGTGAGGAAAATAGAGTTCACCTATTGATTATATAGACCTAATATACCTAAAGAATATGTACAGTTGTCCACTTTGAATGCAATGTATGGGTATATTTGAGTTCATTTTTGTATATATTGAATTAAACTAAATATATAATGTGCTATATTTACTCTTTGAATGCAATTACTGAGGAAAATACAGTTCACATGTTGATTGTATTGACCTAATATACCTAAAGAATATGGAAAATTGTCCACTTTGAATGCAGTACATTGGTATATTTGAGTTTATTTTTGAACATATTGAACTAAAGTTCATATGTAATAAGTTATATTCATAGTTTTGAATGCAATTAGTGAGGAAAATAGAGTTCACCTATTGATTATATAGACCTAATATACCTAAAGAATATGTACCGTTGTCCACTTTTTATGCAATGTATGGGTATATTTGAGTTCATTTTTGTATATATTGAATTAAGCTTCATATATAATGTGCTATATTTACTCTTTGAATGCAATTACTGAGGAAAATACAGTTCACATGTTGATTGTATTGACCTAATATACCTAAAGAATATGCAAAAGTGTCCACTTTGAATGCAGTTCATTGGTATATTTGAGTTTATTTTTGAACATATTGAACTAAAGTTCATATGTAATAAGTTATATTCAAAGTTTTGAATGCAATTAGTGAGGAAAATAGAGTTCACCTATTGATTATATAGACCTAATATACCTAAAGAATATGCAAAATTGTCCACTTTGAATGCAGTTCATTGGTATATTTGAGTTCATTTTTGAATATATTGAACAAATATTCATATGTAATAAGTTATATTCACTGTTTTGAATGCAATTAGTGAGAACAATAGAGTTCACCTATTGATTATATAGACCAAATATACCTAAAGAATATGTACAATTGTCCACTTTGAATGCAATGCATGGGTATATTTGAGTTCATTTTTGTATATATTGAATTAAACTTCATATATAATGTGCTATATTTACTCTTTGAATGCAATTACTGATGAAAATACAGTTCACATGTTGATTGTATTGACCTAATATACCTAAATAATATGCAAAAGTGTCCACTTTGAATGCAGTTCATTGGTATATTTGAGTTTATTTTTGAACATATTGAACTAAAGTTCATATGTAATAAGTTATATTCATAGTTTTGAATGCAATTAGTGAGGAAAATTGAGTTCACCTATTGATTATATAGACCTAATTTACCTAAAGAATATGCAAAATTGTCCACTTTGAATGCAGTTCATTGGTATATTTGAGTTTATTTTTGAATATATTGAACAAATATTCATATGTAATAAGTTATATTCACTGTTTTGAATGCAATTAGTGAGGAAAATAGAGTTCACCTATTGATTATATAGACCTAATACACCTAAAGAATATGCAAAATTGTCCACTTTGAATGCAGTTCATTGGTATATTTGAGTATATTTTTGAACATATTGAACTAAAGTTCATATGTAATATGTTATACTCATAGTTATGAATGCAATTAGTGAGGAAAATAGAGTTCACCTATTGATTATATAGACCTAATATACCTAAAGAATATGTACAGTTGTCCACTTTGAATGCAATGTATGGGTATATTTGAGTTCATTTTTGTATATATTGAATTAAACTTCATATATAATGTGCTATATTTACTCTTTGAATGCAATTACTGAGGAAAATACAGTTCACATGTTGATTGTATTGACCTAATATACCTAAAGAATATGGAAAATTGACCACTTTGAATGCAGTTCATTGGTATATTTGAGTTTATTTTTGAACATATTGAACTAAAGTTCATAAGTAATAAGTTATATTCATAGTTTTGAATGCAATTAGTGAGGAAAATAGAGTTCACCTATTGATTATATAGACCTAATATACCTAAAGAATATGTACCGTTGTCCACTTTGAATGCAATGTATGGGTATATTTGAGTTCATTTTTGTATATATTGAATTAAGCTTCATATATAATGTGCTATATTTACTCTTTGAATGCAATTACTGAGGAAAATACAGATCACATGTTGATTGTATTGACCTAATATACCTAAAGAATATGCAAAATTGTCCACTTTGAATGCAGTTCATTGGTATATTTGAGTTTATTTTTGAACATTTTGAACTTAAGTTCATATGTAATAAGTTATATTCATAGTTTTGAATGCAATTAGTGAGGAAAATAGAGTTCACCTATTGATTATATAGACCTTATATACCTAAAGAATATGCAAAATTGTCCACTTTGAATGCAGTTCATTAGTATATTTGAGTTTATTTTTGAATATATTGAACAAATATTCATATGTAATAACTTATATTCACTGTTTTGAATGCAATTAGTGAGGAAAATAGAGTTCACCTATTGATTATATAGACCTAATATACCTAAAGACCTAATATACCTAAAGAATATGTACAATTGTCCACTTTGAATGCAATGTATGGGTATATTTGAGTTCATTTTTGCATATATTGAATTAAACTTCATATATAATGTGCTATATTTACTCTTTGAATGCAATAACTGAGGAAAATACAGTTCACATGTTGATTGTATTGATATAATATACCTAAAGAATATGCAAAATTGTCCACTTTGAATGCAGTTCATTGGTATATTTGAGTTTATTTTTGAACATATTGAACTAAAGTTCATATGTAATATGTTATACTCATAGTTTTGAATGCAATTAGTGAGGAAAATAGAGTTCACCTATTGATTATATAGACCTAATATACCTAAAGAATATGTACAGTTGTCCACTTTGAATGCAATGTATGGGTATATTTGAGTTCATTTTTGTATATATTGAATTAAACTTCATATATAATGTGCTATATTTACTCTTTGAATGCAATTACTGATGAAAATACAGTTCACATGTTGATTGTATTGACCTAACATACCTAAAGAATATGCAAAAGTGTCCACTTTGAATGCAGTTCATTGGTATATTTGAGTTTATTTTTGAACATATTGAACTAAAGTTCATATGTAATAAGTTATATTCATAGTTTTGAATGCAATTAGTGAGGAAAATAGAGTTCACCTATTGATTATATAGACCTAATTTACCTAAAGAATATGCAAAATTGTCCACTTTGAATGCAGTTCATTGGTATATTTGAGTATATTTTAGAATATATTGAACAAATATTCATATGTAATAAGTTATATTCACCGTTTTGAATGCAATTAGTGAGGAAAATAGAGTTCACCTATTGATTATATAGACCTAATATACCTAAAGAATATGTACAATTGTCCATTTTGAATGCAATGAATGGGTATATTTGAGTTCATTTTTGCATATATTGAATTAAACTTCATATATAATGTGCTATATTTACTATTTGAATGCAATTACTGAGCAAAATACAGTTCACATGTTGATTGTATTGACCTAATATACCTAAAGAATATGCAAAATTGTCCACTTTGAATGCAGTTCATTGGTATATTTGAGTTTATTTTTGAACATATTGAACTAAAGTTCATATGTAATAAGTTATATTCATAGTTTTGAATGCAATTAGTGAGGAAAATAGAGTTCACCTATTGATTATATAGACCTAATATACCTATAGAATATGCAAAATTGTCCACTTTGAATGCAGTTCATTGGTATATTTGAGTTTATTTTGAATATATTGAACTAAAATTCATATGTAATAAGTTATATTCACAGTTTTGAATGCAATTAGTGAGGAAAATAGAGTTCACCTGTTGAATATATTGACCTAATATACCTAAAGAATATGCAAAATATTCCACTTTGAATGCAGTTCATGGCATATTTGAGTTTATTTTTGAATATATTGAACTAAAATTCATATGTAATAAGTTATATTCACTGTTTTGAATGCAATTAGTGAGGAAAATAGAGTTCACCTATTGATTATATAGACCTAATATACCTAAAGAATATGCAAAATTGTCCACTTTGAATGCAGTTCATTGGTATATTTGAGTTTATTTTTGAATATATTGAACAAATTTTCATATGTAATAAGTTATATTCACTGTTTTGAATGCAATTAGTGAGAACAATAGAGTTCACCTATTGATTATATAGACCTAATATACCTAAAGAATATGTACAATTGTCCACTTTGAATGCAATGCATGGGTATATCTGAGTTCATTTGTGTATATATTGAATTAAACTTCATATATAATGTGCTATATTTACTCTTTGAATGCAATTACTGATGAAAATACAGTTCACATGTTGATTGTATTGACCAAATATACCTAAATAATATGCAAAAGTGTCCACTTTGAATGCAGTTCATTGGTATATTTGAGTTTATTTTTGAACATATTGAACTAAAGTTCATATGTAATAAGTTATATTCATAGTTTTGAATGCAATTAGTGAGGAAAATAGAGTTCACCTATTGATTATATAGACCTAATATGCCTAAAGAATATGCAAAATTGTCCACTTTGAATGCAGTTCATTGGTATATTTGAGTTTATTTTGAATATATTGAACTAAAATTCATATGTAATAAGATATATTCACAGTTATGAATGCAATAAGTGAGGAAAATAGAGTTCACCTATTGATTATATAGACCTAATATACCTAAAGAATATGTACAATTGTCCATTTTGAATGCAATGAATGGGTATATTTGAGTTCATATTTGCATATATTGAATTAAACTTCATATATAATGTGCTATATTTACTATTTGAATGCAATTACTGAGGAAAATACAGTTCACATGTTGATTGTATTGACCTAATATACCTAAAGAATATGCAAAATTGTCCACTTTGAATGCAGTTCATTGGTATATTTGAGTTTATTTTTGAACATATTGAACTAAAGTTCATATGTAATAAGTTATATTCATAGTTTTGAATGCAATTAGTGAGGAAAATAGAGTTCACCTATTGATTATATAGACCTAATATACCATTAGAATATGCAAAATTGTCCACTTTGAATGCAGTTCATTGGTATATTTGAGTTTATTTTGAATATATTGAACTAAAATTCATATGTAATAAGTTATATTCACAGTTTTGAATGCAATTAGTGAGGAAAATAGAGTTCACCTGTTGAATATATTGACCTAATATACTTAAAGAATATGCAAAATATTCCACTTTGAATGCAGTTCATGGCATATTTGAGTTTATTTTTGAATATATTGAACTAAAATTCATATGTAATAAGTTATATTCACTGTTTTGAATGCAATTAGTGAGGAAAATAGAGTTCACCTATTGATTATATAGACCTAATATACCTAAAGAATATGCAAAATTGTCCACTTTGAATGCAGTTCATTGGTATATTTGAGTTTATTTTTGAATATATTGAAAAACATTTCATATGTAATAAGTTATATTCACTGTTTTGAATGCAATTAGTGAGGGAAATAGAGTTCACCTATTGATTATATAGACCTAATATACCTAAAGAATATGTACAATTGTCCACTTTGAATGCAATGTATTTGTATATTTGACTTCATTTTGGTATATATTGAATTAAACTTCATATATAATGTGCTATATTTACTCTTTGATTGCAATTACTGATGAAAATTCAGTTCACATGTTGATTGTATTGACCTAATATACCTAAAGAATATGCAAAAGTGTCCACTTTGAATGCAGTTCATTGGTATATTTGAGTTTATTTTTGAACATATTGAACTAAAGTTCATATGTAATAAGTTATATTCATAGTTTTGAATGCAATTAGTGAGGAAAATAGAGTTCACCGATTGATTATATAGACCTAATATACCTAAAGAATATGTACCGTTGTCCACTTTGAATGCAATGTATGGGTATATTTGAGTTCATTTTTGTATATATTGAATTAAACTTCATATATAATGTGCTATATTTACTCTTTGAATGCAATTACTGAGGAAAATACAGTTCACATGTAGATTGTATTGACCTAATATACCTAAAGAATATGCAAAAGTGTCCACTTTGAATGCAGTTCATTGGTATATTTGAGTTTATTTTTGAACATATTGAACTAAAGTTCATATGTAATAAGTTATATTCATAGTTTTGAATGCAATTAGTGAGGAAAATAGAGTTCACCTATTGATTATATAGACCTAATATACCTAATGAATATGCAAAATTGTCCACTTTGAATGCAGTTCATTGGTATATTTGAGTTCATTTTTGAATATATTGAACAAATATTCATATGTAATAAGTTATATTCACTGTTTTGAATGCAATTAGTGAGAACAATAGAGTTCACCTATTGATTATATAGACCTAATATACCTAAAGAATATGTACAATTGTCCACTTTGAATGCAATGCATGGGTATATCTGAGTTCATTTGTGTATATATTGAATTAAACTTCATATATAATGTGCTATATTTACTCTTTGAATGCAATTACTGATGAAAATACAGTTCACATGTTGATTGTATTGACCAAATATACCTAAATAATATGCAAAAGTGTCCACTTTGAATGCAGTTCATTGGTATATTTGAGTTTATTTTTGAACATATTGAACTAAAGTTCATATGTAATAAGTTATATTCATAGTTTTGAATGCAATTAGTGAGGAAAATAGAGTTCACCTATTGATTATATAGACCTAATTTACCTAAAGAATATGCAAAATTGTCCACTTTGAATGCAGTTCATTGGTATATTTGAGTTTATTTTTGAATATATTGAACAAATATTCATATGTGATAAGTAATATTCACTGTTTTGAATGCAATTAGTGAGGAAAATAGAGTTCACCTATTGATTATATAGACCTAATATACCTAAAGAATATGTACAATTGTCCACTTTAAATGCAATGTATGGGTATATTTGAGTTCATTTTTGCATATATTGAATTAAACTTCATATATAATGTGCTATATTTACTATTTGAATGCAATTACTGATGAAAATACAGTTCACATGTTGATTGTATTGACCTAATATACCTAAAGAATATGCAAAAGTGTCCACTTTGAATGCAGTTCATTGGTATATTTGAGTTTATTTTTGAACATATTGAACTAAAGTTCATATGTAATAAGTCATATTCATAGTTTTGAATGCAATTAGTGAGGAAAATAGAGTTCACCTATTGATTATATAGACCTAATATACCTAAAGAATATGCAAAATTGTCCACTTTGAATGCAGTTCATTGGTATATTTGAGTTTATTTTGAATATATTGAACTAAAATTCATATGTAATAAGATATATTCACAGTTATGAATGCAATTAGTGAGGAAAATAGAGTTCACCTGTTGAATATATTGACCTAATATACCTAAAGAATATGCAAAATATTCCACTTTGAATGCAGTTCATGGCATATTTGAGTTTATTTTTGAATATATTGAACTAAAATTCATATGTAATAAGTTATATTCACTGTTTTGAATGCAATTAGTGAGGAAAATAGAGTTCACCTATTGATTATATAGACCTAATATACCTAAAGAATATGCAAAATTGTCCACTTTGAATGCAGTTCATTGGTATATTTGAGTTTATTTTTGAATATATTGAACAAATATTCATATGTAATAAGTTATATTCACTCTTTTGAATGCAATTAGTGAGGAAAATAGAGTTCACCTATTGATTATATAGACCTAATATACCTAAAGACCTAATATACCTAAAGAATATGTACAATTGTCCACTTTGAATGCAATGTATGGGTATATTTGAGTTCATTTTTGCATATATTGAATTAAACTTCATATATAATGTGCTATATTTACTATTTGAATGCAATTACTGAGGAAAATACAGTTCACATGTTGATTGTTTTGACCTAATATACCTAAAGAATATGCAAAATTGTCCACTTTGAATGCAGTTCATTGGTATATTTGAGTTTATTTTTGAACATATTGAACTAAAGTTCATATGTAATAAGTTATATTCACCGTTTTGAATGCAATTAGTGAGGAAAATAGAGTTCACCTATTGATTATATAGACCTTATATACCTAAAGAATATGCAAAATGTCCACTTTGAATGCAGTTCATTGGTATATTTGAGTTTATTTTGAATATATTGAACTAAAATTCATATGTAATAAGTTATATTCACAGTTATGAATGCAATTAGTGAGGAAAATAGAGTTCACCTGTTGAATATATTGACCTAATATACCTAAAGAATATGCAAAATATTCCACTTTGAATGCAGTTCATGGCATATTTGAGTTTATTTTTGAATATATTGAACTAAAATTCATATGTAATAAGTTACATTCACTGTTTTGAATGCAATTACTGAGGAAAATACAGTTCACATGTTGATTGTTTTGACCTAATATACCTAAAGAATATGCAAAATTGTCCACTTTGAATGCAGTTCATTGGTATATTTGAGTTTATTCTTGAACATATTGAACTAAAGTTCATATGTAATAAGTTATATTCATAGTTTTGAATGCAATTAGTGAGGAAAATAGAGTTCACCTATTAATTATATAGACCTTATATACCTAAAGAATATGCAAAATTGTCCACTTTGAATGCAGTTCATTGGTATATTTGAGTTTATTTTTGCATATATTGAACAAATATTTATATGTAATAAGTTATATTCACTGTTTTGAATGCAATTAGTGAGGAAAATAGAATTCACCTATTGATTATATAGACCTAATATACCTAGAGAATATGTACAATTGTCCACTTTGAATGCAATGTATGGGTATATTTGAGTTCATTTTTGCATATATTGAATTAAACTTCATATATAATGTGCTACATTTACTATTTGAATGCAATTACTGAGGAAAATACAGTTCACATGTTGATTGTATTGACCTAATATACCTAAAGAATATGCAAAATTGTCCACTTTGAATGCAGTTCATTTGGTATATTTCAGTTTATTTTTGAACATATTGAACTTATGTTCATATGTAATAAGTTATATTTATAGTTTTGAATGCAATTAGTGAGGAAAATAGAGTTCACCTATTGATTATATAGACCTATTATACCTAAAGAATATGCAAAATTGTCCACTTTGAATGCAGTTCATTGGTATATTTGAGTTTATTTTGAATATATTGAACTAAAATTCATATGTAATAAGTTATATTCACAGTTTTGAATGCAATTAGTGAGGAAAATAGAGTTCACCTGTTGAATATATTGACCTAATATACCTAAAGAATATGCAAAATATTCCACTTTGAATGCAGTTCATGGCATATTTGAGTTTATTTTTGAATATATTGAACTAAAATTCATATGTAATAAGTTATATTCACTGTTTTGAATGCAATTAGTGAGGAAAATAGAGTTCACCTATTGATTATATAGACCTAATATACCTAAAGAATATGCAAAATTGTCCACTTTGAATGCACTTTATTGGTGTATTGGAGTTCATTTTTGAATCTTTTGAACTAAAATTCAAATGTTATATGTTATATTCACTGTTTTAAATGCAATTAGTAAGGAAAATAGAGTTCACTTGTTGATTATATTCAAATATAATGTGTTATAGGTACTATTTTGAATGCAATTACTGAGGAAAATAGAGTTCACATGTTGATTGTATAGACCTAATATACCTAAAGAATATGGACAATTTTCCACTTTGAATGCAATGTATGGGTATATTTGAGTTCAATTTTGCATATATTGACCTCAAATTCATATATCATGTGTTATGTTTCCTATTTTGAATGCAATTACTGAGGAAAATACAGTTCACATGTTGATTGTATGGACCTAATATACCTAAAGAATATGCACTATTTTCCACTTTGAATGCAATTTATGGGTGTATAAGAGTTCATGTTTGAATATATTGAACTAAAATTCAAATGTAATATGTTAAATTCACTGTTTTAAATGCAATTAGTGAGGAAAATAGAGTTCACCTGTTGATTACATTGACCTAATATACCTAAAGAATATGCAAAATATTCCACTTTGAATGCAGTTCATTGGTATATTTGAGTTTATTTTTGAATATATTGAACTAAAATTCATATGTAATAAGTTATATTCATAGTTTTGAATGCAATTAGTGAGGAAAATAGAGTTCACCTATTGATTATATAGACCTAATTTACCTAAAGAATATGCAAAATTGTCCACTTTGAATGCAGTTCATTGGTATATTTGAGTTTATTTTTGAATATGTTGAACAAATATTCATATGTAATAAGTTATATTCACTGTTTTGAATGCAATTAGTGAGGAAAATAGAGTTCACCTATTGATTATATAGACCTAATATACCCAAAGAATATGTCAATTGTCCACTTTGAATGCAATGTATGGGTATATTTGAGTTCATTTTTGTATATATTGAATTAAACTTCATATATAATGTGCTATATTTACTATTTGAATGCAAATACTGAGGAAAATACAGTTCACATGTTGATTGTATTGACCTCATATACCTAAAGAATATGCAAAATTGTCCACTTTGAATGCAGTTCAATGGTATATTTGAGTTTATTTTTAAATATATTGAACAAATATTCATATGTAATAAGTTATATTCACTGTTTTGAATGCAATAAGGGAGGAAAATATAGTTCACATGTTGATTGTATGGACCTAATATACCTAAAGAATATGCACAATTTTCCTCTTTGAATGCACTTTATGGGTGTATTTGAGATCATTTTTGAATATATTGAACTAAAATTCAAAAGTAATATGTCATATACACTGTTTTAAATGCAATTAGTGAGGAAAGTAGAGTTCACCTGTTGATTATATTGACCTAATATACCTAAAGAATATGCAAAATATTCCACTTTGAATGCAGTCCATGGCATATTTGAGTTTATTTTAGAATATATTGAACTAAAGTTCATATGTAATAAGTTATATTCACTGTTTTGAATGCAATTAGTGAGGAAAATAGAGTTCATCTATTGCTTATATTGACCTTATATACCTAAAGAATATGCAAAATTGTCCACTTTGAATGCAGTTCATTGGTATATTTGAGTTTACTTTTGAATATATTGAACAGAAATTCATATGTAATAAGTTATATTCACTGTTGTGAATGCGATTAGTGAGAAAAATAGAGTTCACCTATTGATTATATAGACCTATTATACCTAAAGAATATGAACAATTTTCAACTTTGAATGCAATGTATGTGTATATTTGAGTTCATTTTTGCATATATTGACCTAAAATTTATATAAAATGTGTTATATTTAAAATTTGTATGCAATTACTGAGGAAAATACAGTTCATATGTTGATTGTATGGACCTAATATACCTAATGAATATGCACAATTTTCCACTTTGAATGCTCTTTATGGGTGTATTTGAGTTCATTTTTGCATATATTGATCTAAAATTCAAATGTAATATGTTATATTCACTGTTGTGAATGCAATTAGTGAGAACAATAGAGTTCACCTATTGATTATATAGACCTATTATACCTAAAGAATATGGACAAGTTTCCACTCTGAATGCAATGTATGGGTATATTTGAGATCATTTTTGCATATATTGACCTCAAATTTATATATAATGTGTTATATTCGCTATTTTGAATGCAATTAGTGAGGAAAATAGAGTTCACCTGTTGATTATATTGACCTAATATACCTAAAGAATATGCAAAATGTTCCAATTTGAATGCAGTTCATTGGTATATTTCAGTTCATTTTTACATATATTGACCTAAAATCCATATAGAATGTGTTATATTTACTATTTGAATGCAATTAGTGAGGAAAATACAGTTCACATGTTGATTGTATGGACCTAATATACCTAAAGAATATGCACAATTTTCCACTTTGAATGCAATTTATGGGTGTATTAGAGTTCTTGTTTGAATATATTGAACTAAAATGCATATGTAATATATGTTATATTCACTGTTTGAAATGCAATTACTGATGAAAATACAGTTCACATGTTGATTGTATTGACCTAACATACCTAAAGAATATGCAAAAGTGTCCACTTTGAATGCAGTTCATTGGTATATTTGAGTTTATTTTTGAACATATTGAACTAAAGTTCATATGTAATAAGTTATATTCATAGTTTTGAATGCAATTAGTGAGGAAAATAGAGTTCACCTATTGATTATATAGACCTAATTTACCTAAAGAATATGCAAAATTGTCCATTTTGAATGCAGTTCATTGGTATATTTGAGTATATTTTTGAATATATTGAACAAATATTCATATGTAATAAGTTATATTCACCGTTTTGAATGCAATTAGTGAGGAAAATAGAGTTCACCTATTGATTATATAGACCTAATATACCTAAAGAATATGTACAATTGTCCATTTTGAATGCAATGTATGGGTATATTTGAGTTCATTTTTGCATATATTGAATTAAACTTCATATATAATGTGCTATATTTACTATTTGAATGCAATTACTGACGAAAATACAGTTCACATGTTGATTGTATTGACCTAATATACCTAAAGAATATGCAAAAGTGTCCACTTTGAATGCAGTTCATTGGTATATTTGAGTTTATTTTTGAACATATTGAACTAAAGTTCATATGTAATAAGTTATATTCATAGTTTTGAATGCAATTAGTGAGGAAAATAGAGTTCACCTATTGATTATATAGACCTAATATACCTAAAGAATATGTACCGTTGTCCACTTTGAATGCAATGTATGGATATATTTGAGTTCATTTTTGTATATATTGAATTAAACTTCATATATAATGTGCTATATTTACTCTTTGAATGCAATTACTGAGGAAAATACAGTACACATGTTGATTGTATTGACCTAATATACCTAAAGAATATGCAAAACTGTCCACTTTGAATGCAGTTCATTGGTATATTTGAGTTTATTTTTGAACATATTGAACTAAAGTTCATATGTAATAAGTTATATTCATAGTTTTGAATGCAATTAGTGAGGAAAATAGAGTTCACCTATTGATTATATAGACCTAATATACCTAAAGAATATGCAAAATTGTCCACTTTGAATGCAGTTCATTGGTATATTTGAGTTTATTTTTGAATATATTGAACAAATATTCATATGTAATAAGTTATATTCACTGTTTTGAATGCAAATAGTGAGAAAAATAGAGTTCACCTATTGATTATATAGACCTAATATACCTAAAGAATATGTACAATTGTCCACTTTGAATGCAATGTATGGGTATATTTGAGTTCATTTTTGTATATATTGAATTAAACTTCATATATAATGTGCTATATTTACTCTTTGAATGCAATTACTGAGGAAAATACAGTTCACATGTTGATTGTATTGACCTAATATACCTAAAGAATATGCAAAATTGTCCACTTTGAATGCAGTTCATTGGTATATATGAGTTTATTTTGAACATATTGAACTAAAGTTCATATGTAATAAGTTATATTCATAGTTTTGAATGCAATTAGTGAGGAAAATAGAGTTCACCTATTGATTATATAGACCTAATTTACCTAAAGAATATGCAAAATTGTCCACTTTGAATGCTGTTCATTGGTATATTTGAGTTTATTTTTGAATATATTGAACAAATATTCATATGTAATAAGTTATATTCACTGTTTTGAATGCAATTAGTGAGGAAAATAGAGTTCACCTATTGATTATATAGACCTAATATACCTAAAGAATATGTACAGTTGTCCACTTTGAATGCAATGTATGGGTATATTTGAGTTCATTTTTGTATATATTGAATTAAACTTCATATATAATGTGCTATATTTACTCTTTGAATGCAATTACTGAGGAAAATACAGTTCACATGTTGATTGTATTGACCTAATATACCTAAAGAATATGCAAAATTGTCCACTTTGAATGCAGTTCATTGGTATATTTGAGTTTACTTTTGAACATATTGAACTAAAGTTCATATGTAATAAGTTATATTCATAGTTTTGAATGCAATTAGTGAGGAAAATAGAGTTCACCTATTGATTATATAGACCTAATATACCTAAAGAATATGCAAAATTGTCCACTTTGAATGCAGTTCATTGGTATATTTGAGTTTATTTTTGAATATATTGAACAAATATTCATATGTAATAAGTTATTTTCACTGTTTTGAATGCAAATAGTGAGAAAAATAGAGTTCACCTATTGATTATATAGACCTAATATACTTAAAGAATATGTACAATTGTCCACTTTGAATGCAATGTATGGGTATATTTGAGTTCATTTTTGTATATATTGAATTAAACTTCATATATAATGTGCTATATTTACTCTTTGAATGCAATTACTGATGAAAATACAGTTCACATGTTGATTGTATTGACCTAATATACCTAAAGAATATGCAAAAGTGTCCACTTTGAATGCAGTTCATTGGTATATTTGAGTTTATTTTTGAACATATTGAACTAAAGTTCATATGTAATAAGTTATATTCATTGTTTTGAATGCAATTAGTGAGGAAAATAGAGTTCATCTATTGATTATATAGACCTAATATACCTAAAGAATATGCAAAATTGTCCACTTTGAATGCAGTTCATTGGTATATTTGAGTTTATTTTTGAATATATTGAACAAATATTCATATGTAATAAGTTATATTCACTGTTTTGAATGCAATTAGTGAGAAAAATAGAGTTCACCTATTGATTATATAGACCTAATATACCTAAAGAATATGTACAATTGTCCACTTTGAATGCAATGTATGGGTATATTTGAGTTCATTTTTGCATATATTGAATTAAACTTCATATATAATGTGCTATATTTACTATTTGAATGCAATTACTGAGAAAAATACAGTTCACATGTTGATTGTATTGACATAATATACCTAAAGAATATGCAAAATTGTCCACTTTGAATGCAGTTCATTGGTATATTTAAGTTTATTTTTGAACATATTGAACTAAAGTTCATATGTAATAAGTTATATTCATAGTTTTGAATGCAATTAGTGAGGAAAATAGAGTTCACCTATTGATTATATAGACCTAATATACCTATAGAATATGCAAAATTGTCCACTTTGAATGCAGTTCATTGGTATATTTGAGTCTATTTTGAATATATTGAACTAAAATTCAAATGTAATATGTCATATACACTGTTTTAAATGCAATTAGTGAGGAAAGTAGAGTTCACCTGTTGATTATATTGACCTAATATACCTAAAGAATATGCAAAATATTCCACTTTGAATGCAGTTCATGGCATATTTGAGTTTATTTTAGAATATATTGAACTAAAGTTCATATGTAATAAGTTATATTCACTGTTTTGAATGCAATGAGTGAGGAAAATAGAGTTCATCTATTGCTTATATAGACCTTATATACCTAAAGAATATGCAAAATTGTCCACTTTGAATGCAGTTCATTGGTATATTTGAGTTTACTTTTGAATATATTGAACAAAAATTCATATGTAATAAGTTATATTCACTGTTGTGAATGCGATTAGTGAGAAAAATAGAGTTCACCTATTGATTATATAGACCTATTATACCTAAAGAATATGAACAATTTTCTACTTTGAATGCAATGTATGTGTATATTTGAGGTCATTTTTGCATATATTGACCTAAAATTTATATAAAATGTGTTATATTTACTATTTGAATGCAATTTCTGAGGAAAATACAGTTCCAATGTTGATTGTATGGACCTAATAGACCTAAAGAATATGCACAATTTTCCACTTTTAATGCAATTTATGGGTGTATTAGAGTTCATGATTGAATATATTGACCTAAAATCCATATATAATGTGTTATATTCCCTGTTTTGAAAGCAATTAGTGAGGAAAATAGAGTTTACCAGTTGACTATATTAACCTAATGTACCTAAAGAATATGCACAATTTTATACTTTGATTGCAATGTATGGGTATTTTTGAATATTTTGACCTTAAACACATCTATAATGTGCTAATCTTTCTATTTTGAATGCAATTAGTGGCGAAAATAGAGTTCACCTGTTGATTATTATTGATGTATACGGAATATAATGTTTATATAAAAGTATGCTAATATGTACCACATTTGTAAATGTATAAGTAATGTAAATGTCTATATAAACCTATGTTAATATGTCCAACATGGGTCTATGCTCTTCTGGATGTTTGAACATAAAACTTATCTCATAAAACCTATCGTACTTACGTACAGCATCAATGTATCCCTCTCGAGGGGGTATAATTATATCTAGTTTTATATAGTCTGTACCATTGCATTACTTTAGACTCATCGACATGATTCTTTGTATTTGTCTGTCACCATTCTAATCTCTAGACTTGTAATATAGTCCGCATGTACGTTAACATAAGGGCCCGGAATTATAACGGATACTTAAGTTTCAGGTAAATTTCGGTTTTTGCCGAGTAACAAAGAAAAGTAAACGTATTCCATTGAAACTTTTGCAATGTTTGAGTTTTGAGACAGGAATTAACTTTTTTGCAGTCACATTTTGGTTTCACATTTATTTAAGAAATTAAAGCTGGGTAGGTTTTAATTAGTTAGAATAAAAAATGCTTATTTATCTTTCTAATGCGTTTTTCCTTTATGGTTCCAATTGTAGACATATCTAACGACTACAGTTGCAACATCGGAGAGATATTTGAAATACTTGAAATACAAGTATTTTAATAAGTGTGCGTTTTGACATTTTAGACACCTGTAATCCCAATGACCGGGCTCGCAAACTTTGAGGGGAAAAATCGTGAAGTTACATTTGTATCTGCGCATGGCGAACGGAGTTCCGAAAAACACGCCGAATGTTAAACATTTAACCGGTTCTCACTCGTTGGAAATAAAGAAAATACCCTCACTCGTTGGAAATAAACACTTTTACCATATTATCCGGCTGTATCACGGTATTTGCGGGGCCGAATTGTCGGTCCTAGTTATTGTAATGCAAGGCGAAGTGTATATTAGAACCTACCTCTAGTTCAGTTTGAATACTTTGAGGTACAGTAAATATAAATTCGTTACATGTTTAGACAACCCTTGATTTAAGCATCTTAAGATTTATGCTATGAAATACAGAAGGTTAAAAGTGAACAAAAAGAAGAACCATATAACCTTACAGCTTCAAACATGCTAAAGTTTGCTAGAAGAGTTAATAATTAACTTGAAATTATGAGATGGGTTTGAAAAAAACAATCTGACACAAAATTAGATAGTTACACCATAATTCAAGTATTAAATGATTCTGTATTGAATGTTGTAATCATATTAGTATTCAAATTTCATTAATTAATAAGAATTTTAGATATCTAGGCTATATGATCAGATTACTTGAATAATATGAAGGCTGCAATTACAGTGTCTCATTCGAAATATTGTTATGCTCTGGTCCCAAAATATACAACATGACATATCAGTCAAATTCATATATACAATCTTATATTTACTGTTTTGAATGCAATTAGTGAGGAAAATATAGTTCACCTTTTGATTATATTGACTTAATATACCTAAAGAATATGCACTAATTCCCACTTTCAATGCATTTCATTGGTATATTTGAGTTCATTTTGGAATATATTGAACTAAAATACAAATATAATGTGTTATATTTACTATTTGAATGCAATTACTGAGGAAAATATAGTTCACATGTTGATTGTATTGACCTAATATACCTAAAGAATATGCAAAATTGTCCACTTTGAATGCAGTTCATTGGTACATTTGAGTTTATTCTTGAACATATTGAACTAAAGTTCATATGTAATAAGTTATATTCATAGTTTTGAATGCAATTAGTGAGGAAAATAGAGTTCACCTATTAATTATATAGACCTTATATACCTAAAGAATATGCAAAATTGTCCACTTTGAATGCAGTTCATTGGTATATTTGAGTTTATTTTTGCATATATTGAACAAATATTCATATGTAATAAGTTATATTCACTGTTTTGAATGCAATTAGTGAGGAAAATAGAGTTCACCTATTGATTATATAGACCTAATATACCTAGAGAATATGTACAATTGTCCACTTTGAATGCAATGTATGGGTATATTTGAGTTCATTTTTGCATATATTGAATTAAACTTCATATATAATGTGCTACATTTACTATTTGAATGCAATTACTGAGGAAAATACAGTTCACATGTTGATTGTATTGACCTAATATACCTAAAGAATATGCAAAATTGTCCACTTTGAATGCAGTTCATTTGGTATATTTCAGTCTATTTTTGAACATATTGAACTTATGTTCATATGTAATAAGTTATATTTATAGTTTTGAATGCAATTAGTGAGGAAAATAGAGTTCACCTATTGATTATATAGACCTATTATACCTAAAGAATATGCAAAATTGTCCACTTTGAATGCAGTTCATTGGTATATTTGAGTTTATTTTGAATATATTGAACTAAAATTCATATGTAATAAGTTATATTCACAGTTTTGAATGCAATTAGTGAGGAAAATAGAGTTCACCTGTTGAATATATTGACCTAATATACCTAAAGAATATGCAAAATATTCCACTTTGAATGCAGTTCATGGCATATTTGAGTTTATTTTTGAATATATTGAACTAAAATTCATATGTAATAAGTTATATTCACTGTTTTGAATGCAATTAGTGAGGAAAATAGAGTTCACCTATTGATTATATAGACCTAATATACCTAAAGAATATGCAAAATTGTCCACTTTGAATGCACTTTATTGGTGTATTGGAGTTCATTTTTGAATCTTTTGAACTAAAATTCAAATGTTATATGTTATATTCACTGTTTTAAATGCAATTAGTAAGGAAAATAGAGTTCACTTGTTGATTATATTCAAATATAATGTGTTATAGGTACTATTTTGAATGCAATTACTGAGGAAAATAGAGTTCACATGTTGATTGTATAGACCTAATATACCTAAAGAATATGGACAATTTTCCACTTTGAATGCAATGTATGGGTATATTTGAGTTCAATTTTGCATATATTGACCTCAAATTCATATATCATGTGTTATGTTTCCTATTTTGAATGCAATTACTGAGGAAAATACAGTTCACATGTTGATTGTATGGACCTAAATATACCTAAAGAATATGCACTATTTTCCACTTTGAATGCAATTTATGGGTGTATAAGAGTTCATGTTTGAATATATTGAACTAAAATTCAAATGTAATATGTTAAATTCACTGTTTTAAATGCAATTAGTGAGGAAAATAGAGTTCACCTGTTGATTACATTGACCTAATATACCTAAAGAATATGCAAAATATTCCACTTTGAATGCAGTTCATTGGTATATTTGAGTTTATTTTTGAATATATTGAACTAAAATTCATATGTAATAAGTTATATTCATAGTTTTGAATGCAATTAGTGAGGAAAATAGAGTTCACCTATTGATTATATAGACCTAATTTACCTAAAGAATATGCAAAATTGTCCACTTTGAATGCAGTTCATTGGTATATTTGAGTTTATTTTTGAATATGTTGAACAAATATTCATATGTAATAAGTTATATTCACTGTTTTGAATGCAAATTAGTGAGGAAATTAGAGTTCACCTATTGATTATATAGACCTAATATACCCAAAGAATATGTCAATTGTCCACTTTGAATGCAATGTATGGGTATATTTGAGTTCATTTTTGTATATATTGAATTAAACTTCATATATAATGTGCTATATTTACTATTTGAATGCAAATACTGAGGAAAATACAGTTCACATGTTGATTGTATTGACCTCATATACCTAAAGAATATGCAAAATTGTCCACTTTGAATGCAGTTCAATGGTATATTTGAGTTTATTTTTAAATATATTGAACAAATATTCATATGTAATAAGTTATATTCACTGTTTTGAATGCAATTAGTGAGGAAAATAGAGTTCACCTATTGATTATATAGACCTATTATACCTAAAGAATATGAACAATTTTCAACTTTGAATGCAATGTATGTGTATATTTGAGTTCATTTTTGCATATATTGACCTAAAATTTATATAAAATGTGTTATATTTAAAATTTGTATGCAATTACTGAGGAAAATACAGTTCATATGTTGATTGTATGGACCTAATATACCTAATGAATATGCACAATTTTCCACTTTGAATGCTCTTTATGGGTGTATTTGAGTTCATTTTTGCATATATTGATCTAAAATTCAAATGTAATATGTTATATTCACTGTTGTGAATGCAATTAGTGAGAACAATAGAGTTCACCTATTGATTATATAGACCTATTATACCTAAAGAATATGGACAAGTTTCCACTTTGAATGCAATGTATGGGTATATTTGAGATCATTTTTGCATATATTGACCTCAAATTTATATATAATGTGTTATATTCACTATTTTGAATGCAATTAGTGAGGAAAATAGAGTTCACCTGTTGATTATATTGACCTAATATACCTAAAGAATATGCAAAATGTTCCAATTTGAATGCAGTTCATTGGTATATTTCAGTTCATTTTTACATATATTGACCTAAAATCCATATAGAATGTGTTATATTTACTATTTGAATGCAATTAGTGAGGAAAATACAGTTCACATGTTGAGTGTATGGACCTAATATACCTAAAGAATATGCACAATTTTCCACTTTGAATGCAATTTATGGGTGTATTAGAGTTCTTGTTTGAATATATTGAACTAAAATGCATATGTAATATATGTTATATTCACTGTTTGAAATGCAATTAGTGAGGAAAATAGAGTTCACCTATTGATTATATAGACCTAATATACCTAAAGAATATGCAAAATTATCCACTTTGAATGCAGTTCATTGGTATATTTGAGTATATTTTTGAATATATTGAACTAAATTTCATATGTAATAAGTTATATTCACTGTTTTGAATGCAATAAGGGAGGAAAATATAGTTCACATGTTGATTGTATGGACCTAATATACCTAAAGAATATGCACAATTTTCCTCTTTGAATGCACTTTATGGGTGTATTTGAGTTCATTTTTGAATATATTGAACTAAAATTCAAAAGTAATATGTCATATACACTGTTTTAAATGCAATTAGTGAGGAAAGTAGAGTTCACCTGTTGATTATATTGACCTAATATACCTAAAGAATATGCAAAATATTCCACTTTGAATGCAGTCCATGGCATATTTGAGTTTATTTTAGAATATATTGAACTAAAGTTCATATGTAATAAGTTATATTCACTGTTTTGAATGCAATTAGTGAGGAAAATAGAGTTCATCTATTGCTTATATTGACCTTATATACCTAAAGAATATGCAAAATTGTCCACTTTGAATGCAGTTCATTGGTATATTTGAGTTTACTTTTGAATATATTGAACAGAAATTCATATGTAATAAGTTATATTCACTGTTGTGAATGCGATTAGTGAGAAAAATAGAGTTCACCTATTGATTATATAGACCTATTATACCTAAAGAATATGAACAATTTTCAACTTTGAATGCAATGTATGTGTATATTTGAGTTCATTTTTGCATATATTGACCTAAAATTTATATAAAATGTGTTATATTTAAAATTTGTATGCAATTACTGAGGAAAATACAGTTCATATGTTGATTGTATGGACCTAATATACCTAATGAATATGCACAATTTTCCACTTTGAATGCTCTTTATGGGTGTATTTGAGTTCATTTTTGCATATATTGATCTAAAATTCAAATGTAATATGTTATATTCACTGTTGTGAATGCAATTAGTGAGAACAATAGAGTTCACCTATTGATTATATAGACCTATTATACCTAAAGAATATGGACAAGTTTCCACTCTGAATGCAATGTATGGTATATTTGAGATCATTTTTGCATATATTGACCTCAAATTTATATATAATGTGTTATATTCGCTATTTTGAATGCAATTAGTGAGGAAAATAGAGTTCACCTGTTGATTATATTAACCTAATATACCTAAAGAATATGCAAAATGTTCCAATTTGAATGCAGTTCATTGGTATATTTCAGTTCATTTTTACATATATTGACCTAAAATCCATATAGAATGTGTTATATTTACTATTTGAATGCAATTAGTGAGGAAAATACAGTTCACATGTTGATTGTATGGACCTAATATACCTAAAGAATATGCACAATTTTCCACTTTGAATGCAATTTATGGGTGTATTAGAGTTCTTGTTTGAATATATTGAACTAAAATGCATATGTAATATATGTTATATTCACTGTTTGAAATGCAATTACTGATGAAAATACAGTTCACATGTTGATTGTATTGACCTAACATACCTAAAGAATATGCAAAAGTGTCCACTTTGAATGCAGTTCATTGGTATATTTGAGTTTATTTTTGAACATATTGAACTAAAGTTCATATGTAATAAGTTATATTCATAGTTTTGAATGCAATTAGTGAGGAAAATAGAGTTCACCTATTGATTATATAGACCTAATTTACCTAAAGAATATGCAAAATTGTCCATTTGAATGCAGTTCATTGGTATATTTGAGTATATGTTTGAATATATTGAACAAATATTCATATGTAATAAGTTATATTCACCGTTTTGAATGCAATTAGTGAGGAAAATAGAGTTCACCTATTGATTATATAGACCTAATATACCTAAAGAATATGTACAATTGTCCATTTTGAATGCAATGTATGGGTATATTTGAGTTCATTTTTGCATATATTGAATTAAACTTCATATATAATGTGCTATATTTACTATTTGAATGCAATTACTGAGGAAAATACAGTTCACATGTTGATTGTATTGACCTAATATACCTAAAGAATATGCAAAAGTGTCCACTTTGAATGCAGTTCATTGGTATATTTGAGTTTATTTTTTGAACATATTGAACTAAAGTTCATATGTAATAAGTATATTCATAGTTTTGAATGCAATTAGTGAGGAAAATAGAGTTCACCTATTGATTATATAGACCTAATATACCTAAAGAATATGTACCGTTGTCCACTTTGAATGCAATGTATGGGTATATTGAGTTCATTTTTGTATATATTGAATTAAACTTCATATATAATGTGCTATATTTACTCTTTGAATGCAATTACTGAGGAAAATACAGTTCACATGTTGATTGTATTGACCTAATATACCTAAAGAATATGCAAAAACTGTCCACTTTGAATGCAGTTCATTGGTATATTTGAGTTTATTTTTGAACATATTGAACTAAAGTTCATATGTAATAAGTTATATTCATAGTTTTGAATGCAATTAGTGAGGAAAATAGAGTTCACCTATTGATTATATAGACCTAATATACCTAAAGAATATGCAAAATTGTCCACTTTGAATGCAGTTCATTGGTATATTTGAGTTTATTTTTGAATATATTGAACAAATATTCATATGTAATAAGTTATATTCACTGTTTTGAATGCAAATAGTGAGAAAAATAGAGTTCACCTATTGATTATATAGACCTAATATACCTAAAGAATATGTACAATTGTCCACTTTGAATGCAATGTATGGGTATATTTGAGTTCATTTTTGTATATATTGAATTAAACTTCATATATAATGTGCTATATTTACTCTTTGAATGCAATTACTGAGGAAAATACAGTTCACATGTTGATTGTATTGACCTAATATACCTAAAGAATATGCAAAATTGTCCACTTTGAATGCAGTTCATTGGTATATTTGAGTTTATTTTGAACATATTGAACTAAAGTTCATATGTAATAAGTTATATTCATAGTTTTGAATGCAATTAGTGAGGAAAATAGAGTTCACCTATTGATTATATAGACCTAATTTACCTAAAGAATATGCAAAATTGTCCACTTTGAATGCTGTTCATTGGTATATTTGAGTTTATTTTTGAATATATTGAACAAATATTCATATGTAATAAGTTATATTCACTGTTTTGAATGCAATTAGTGAGGAAAATAGAGTTCACCTATTGATTATATAGACCTAATATACCTAAAGAATATGTACAGTTGTCCACTTTGAATGCAATGTATGGGTATATTTGAGTTCATTTTTGTATATATTGAATTAAACTTCATATATAATGTGCTATATTTACTCATTGAATGCAATTACTGAGGAAAATACAGTTCACATGTTGATTGTATTGACCTAATATACCTAAAGAATATGCAAAAGTGTCCACTTTGAATGCAGTTCATTGGTATATTTGAGTTTATTTTTGAACATATTGAACTAAAGTTCATATGTAATAAGTTATATTCATAGTGTTGAATGCAATTAGTGAGGAAAATAGAGTTCACCTATTGATTATATAGACCTAATATACCTAAAGAATATGCAAAATTGTCCACTTTGAATGCAGTTCATTGGTATATTTGAGTTTATTTTTGAATATATTGAACAAATATTCATATGTAATAAGTTATATTCACTGTTTTGAATGCAATTAGTGAGAAAAATAGAGTTCACCTATTGATTATATAGACCTAAATATACCTAAAGAATATGTACAATTGTCCACTTTGAATGCAATGTATGGGTATATTTGAGTTCATTTTTGCATATATTGAATTAAACTTCATATATAATGTGCTATATTTACTATTTGAATGCAATTACTGAGGAAAATACAGTTCACATGTTGATTGTATTGACATAATATACCTAAAGAATATGCAAAATTGTCCACTTTGAATGCAGTTCATTGGTACATTGGTATATTTGAGTTTATTTTTGAACATATTGAACTAAAGTTCATATGTAATAAGTTATATTCATAGTTTTGAATGCAATTAGTGAGGAAAATAGAGTTCACCTATTGATTATATAGACCTAATATACCTATAGAATATGCAAAATTGTCCACTTTGAATGCAGTTCATTGGTATATTTGAGTTTATTTTGAATATATTGAACTAAAATTCAAATGTAATATGTCATATACACTGTTTTAAATGCAATTAGTGAGGAAAGTAGAGTTCACCTGTTGATTATATTGACCTAATATACCTACAGAATATGCAAAATATTCCACTTTGAATGCAGTTCATGGCATATTTGAGTTTATTTTAGAATATATTGAACTAAAGTTCATATGTAATAAGTTATATTCACTGTTTTGAATGCAATGAGTGAGGAAAATAGAGTTCATCTATTGCTTATATAGACCTTATATACCTAAAGAATATGCAAAATTGTCCACTTTGAATGCAGTTCATTGGTATATTTGAGTTTACTTTTGAATATATTGAACAAAAATTCATATGTAATAAGTTATATTCACTGTTGTGAATGCGATTAGTGAGAAAAATAGAGTTCACCTATTGATTATATAGACCTATTATACCTAAAGAATATGAACAATTTTCAACTTTGAATGCAATGTATGTGTATATTTGAGGTCATTTTTGCATATATTGACCTAAAATTTATATAAAATGTGTTATATTTACTATTTGAATGCAATTTCTGAGGAAAATACAGTTCCAATGTTGATTGTATGGACCTAATAGACCTAAAGAATATGCACAATTTTCCACTTTTAATGCAATTTATGGGTGTATTAGAGTTCATGATTGAATATATTGACCTAAAATCCATATATAATGTGTTATATTCCCTGTTTTGAAAGCAATTAGTGAGGAAAATAGAGTTTACCAGTTGACTATATTAACCTAATGTACCTAAAGAATATGCACAATTTTATACTTTGATTGCAATGTATGGGTATTTTTGAATATTTTGACCTTAAACACATCTATAATGTGCTAATCTTTCTATTTTGAATGCAATTAGTGGCGAAAATAGAGTTCACCTGTTGATTATTATTGATGTATACGGAATATAATGTTTATATAAAAGTATGCTAATATGTACCACATTTGTAAATGTATAAGTAATGTAAATGTCTATATAAACCTATGTTAATATGTCCAACATGGGTCTATGCTCTTCTGGATGTTTGAACATAAAACTTATCTCATAAAACCTATCGTACTTACGTACAGCATCAATGTATCCCTCTCGAGGGGGTATAATTATATCTAGTTTTATATAGTCTGTACCATTGCATTACTTTAGACTCATCGACATGATTCTTTGTATTTGTCTGTCACCATTCTAATCTCTAGACTTGTAATATAGTCCGCATGTACGTTAACATAAGGGCCCGGAATTATAACGGATACTTTAGTTTCAGGTAAATTTCGGTTTTTGCCGAGTAACAAAGAAAAGTAAACGTATTCCATTGAAACTTTTGCAATGTTTGAGTTTTGAGACAGGAATTAACTTTTTTGCAGTCACATTTTGGTTTCACATTTATTTAAGAAATTAAAGCTGGGTAGGTTTTAATTAGTTAGAATAAAAAATGCTTATTTATCTTTCTAATGCGTTTTTACTTTATGGTTCCAATTGTAGACATATCTAACGACTACAGTTGCAACATCGGAGAGATATTTGAAATACTTGAAATACAAGTATTTTAATAAGTGTGCGTTTTGACATTTTAGACACCTGTAATCCCAATGACCGGGCTCGCAAACTTTGAGGGGAAAAATCGTGAAGTTACATTTGTATCTGCGCATGGCGAACGGAGTTCCGAAAAACACGCCGAATGTTAAACATTTAACCGGTTCTCACTCGTTGGAAATAAAGAAAATACCCTCACTCGTTGGAAATAAACACTTTTACCATATTATCCGGCTGTATCACGGTATTTGCGGGGCCGAATTGTCGGTCCTAGTTATTGTTATTTAAGGCGAAGTGTATATTAGAACCTACCTCTAGTTCAGTTTGAATACTTTGAGGTACAGTAAATATAAATTCGTTACATTTTTAGACAACCCTTGATTTAAGCATCTTAAGATTTATACTATGAAATACAGAAGGTTAAAAGTGAACAAAAAGAAGAACCATATAACCTTACAGCTTCAAACATGCTAAGGTTTGCTAGAAGAGTTAATAATTAACTTGAAATTATGAGATGGGTTTGAAAAAAAACAATCTGACACAAAATTAGATAGTTACACCATAATTCAAGTATTAAATGATTCTGTATTGAATGTTGTAATCATATTAGTATTCAAATTTCATTATTTAATAAGAATTTTAGATATCTAGGCTATATGATCAGATTACTTGAATAATTTGAAGGCTGCAATTACAGTGTCTCATTCGAAATATTGTTATGCTCTGGTCCCAAAATATACAACATGACATATCAGTCAAATTCATATATACAATCTTATATTTACTGTTTTGAATGCAATTAGTGAGGAAAATATAGTTCACCTTTTGATTATATTGACTTAATATACCTAAAGAATATGCACTAATTCCCACTTTCAATGCATTTCATTGGTATATTTGAGTTCATTTTGGAATATATTGAACTAAAATACAAATATAATGTGTTATATTTACTATTTGAATGCAATTACTGAGGAAAATACAGTTCACATGTTGATTGTATAGACCTAATATACCTAAAGAATATGGACAATTTTCCACTTTGAATGCAATGTATGGGTATATTTGAGTTCAATTCTGCATATATTGACCTCAAAATCATATATCATGTGTTATGTTTCCTATTTTCAATGCAATTACTGAGGAAAATACAGTTCACATGTTGATTGTATGGACCTAATATACCTAAAGAATATGCACTATTTTCCACTTTGGATGCAGTTCATTGGTATATTTGAGTTTATTTTTGAATATATGGAACAAATATTCATATGTAATAAGTTATATTCACTGTTTTGAATGCAATTAGTGAGGAAAATACAGTTCACCTATTGATTATATAGACCTAATATAGCTAATTCATATGTACAATTGTCCACTTTGAATGCAATGTATGGGTATATTTGAGTTCATTTTTGTATATATTGAATTAAACTTCATATATAATGTGCTATATTTACTATTTGAATGCAATTACTGAGGAAAATACACTTCACATGTTCATTGTATTGACCTCATATACCAAAAGAATATGCAAAATTGTTCACTTTGAATGCTGTTCATTGGTATATTTGAGTTTATTTTTGAATATATTGAACAAATATTCATATGTAATAAGTTATATTCACTGTTTTGAATGCAATTAGTGACGAAAATAGAGTTCACCTATTGATTATATAGACCTAATATACCTAAAGAATATGCAAAATTGTCCACTTTGAATGCAGTTCATTGGTATATTTGGGTTTATTTTTGAATATAAGGAACAAATATTCATATGTTATAAGTTATATTCACTGTTTTGAATGCAATTAGTGAGGAAAATAGAGCTCACCTATTGATTATATAGACCTAATATACCTAAAGAATATGTACAATTGTCCACTTTGAATGCAATGTATGGGTATATTTGAGTTCATTTTTGCATATATTGAATTAAACTTCATATATAATGTGCTATATTTACTATTTGAATGCAATTACTGAGGAAAATTCAGTTCACATGTTGATTGTATTGACCTAATATACCTAAAAATATGCAAAATTGTCCACTTTGAATGCAGTTCATTGGTATATTTGAGTTTATTTTTGAACATATTGAACTAAAGTTCATATGTAATATGTTATATTCATAGTTTTGAATGCAATTAGTGAGGAAAATAGAGTTCACCTATTGATTATATAGACCAAATATACCTAAAGAATATGCAAAATTGTCCACTTTGAATGCAGTTTATTGGTATATTTGAGTTTATTTTGAATATATTGAACTAAAATTCATATGTAATAAGTTATATTCACAGCTTTGAATGCAATTAGTGAGGAAAATAGAGTTCACCTGTTGAAAATATTGACCTAATATACCTAAAGAATATGCAAAATATTCCACTTTGAATGCAGTTCATTGGTATATTTGAGTTTATTTTTGAATATATTGAACTAAAATTCATATGTAATAAGTTATATTCACTGTTTTGAATGCAATTAGTGAGGAAAATACAGTTCACATGTTGATTGTATGGACCTAATATACCTAAAGAATATGCAAAATTTTCCAATTTGAATGCAGTTCATTGGTATATTTCATTCCATTTTTGCATATATTGACCTAAAATCCATATATAATGTGTTATATTTACTATTTGAATGCAATTAGTGAGGAAAATACAGTTCACATGTTGATTGTATGGACCAAATATTCCTAAAGAATATGCACAATTTTCCACTTTGAATGCAATTTATGGGTGTATAAGAGTTCTTGTTTGAATATATTGAACTAAAATGCATATGTAATATATGTTATATTCACTGTTTGAAATGCAATTAGTGAGGAATGTAGAGTTCACCTGTTGATTATATAGACCTAATATACCTAAATAATATGCACAATTATCCACTTTGAATGCAATGTATGGGTATGTTTGAGTTTATTTTAAATATATTGACCTAAAATCCATATATAATGTGTTATATTTACTATTTGAATGCAATTACTGAGGAAAATACAGTTCACATGTTGATTGTATTGACCTAATATACCTAAAGAATATGCAAAAGTGTCCACTTTGAATGCAGTTAATTGGTATATTTGAGTTTATTTTTGAATATATTGAACTTAAGTTCATATGTAATAAGTTATATTCACTGTTTTGAATGCAATTAGTGAGGAAAATAGAGTTCACCTATTGATTTTATAGACCTAATATACCTAAAGAATATACACACTTTTCCACTTTGAATGCACTTTATTGGTGTATTTGAGTTCATTTTTGAATCTATTGAACTAAAATTCAAATGTAATATGTTATATTCACTGTTTTAAATGCAATTAGTGAGGAAAATAGAGTTCACTTGTTGATTATATTCAAATATAATGTGTTATAGGTACTATTTTGAATGCAATTACTGGGGGAAATAGAGTTCACATGTTGATTGTATAGACGCAATATACCTAAAGAATATGGACAATTTTCCACTTTGTATGCAATGTATGGGTATATTTGAGTTCAATTTTGCATATATTGACCTCAAATTCATATATCATGTGTTATGTTTCCTATTTTGAATGCAATTACTGAGGAAAATACAGTTCACATGTTGATTGTATGGACCTAATATACCTAAAGAATATGCACTATTTTCCACTTTGAATGCAATTTATGGGTGTATAAGAGTTCATGTTTGAATATATTGAACTAAAATTCAAATGTAATATGTTAAATTCACTGTTTTAAATGCAATTAGTGAGGAAAATAGAGTTCACCTGTTGATTACATTGACCTAATATACCTAAAGAATATGCAAAATATTCCACTTTGAATGCAGTTCATTGGTATATTTGAGTTTATATTTGAATATATTGAACTAAAATTCATATGTAATAAGTTATATTCACTGTTTTGAATGCAATTAGTGAGGAAAATACAGTTCACATGTTGATTGTATGGACCTAATATACCTAAAGAATATGCAAAATTTTCCAATTTGAATGCAGTTCATTGGTATATTTCAGTTCCTTTTTTACATATATTGACCTAAAATCCATATATAATGTGTTATATTTACTATTTGAATGCAATTAGTGAGGAAAATACAGTTCACATGTTGATTGTATGGACCTAATATACCTAAAGAATATGCACAATTTTCCACTTTGAATGCAATTTATGGGTGTATTAGAGTTCTTGTTTGAATATATTAAACTAAAATGCATATGTAATATATGTTATATTCACTGTTTGAAATGCAATTAGTGAGGAAAATAGAGTTCACCTGTTGATTATATTGACCTAACATACCTAAAGAATATGTAAAATTGTCCACTTTGAATGCAGTTCATTGGTATATATGAGTATATTTTTGAATATATTGAACTAAAATTCAAATGTAATATGTTAAATTCACTGTTTTAAATGCAATTAGTGAGGAAAATAGAGTTCACCTGTTGATTACATTGACCTAATATACCTAAAGAATATGCAAAATATTCCACTTTGAATGCAGTTCATTGGTATATTTGAGTTTATTTTTAAATATATTGAACTAAAATTCATATGTAATAAGTTATATTCACTGTTTTGAATGCAATTAGTGAGGAAAATACAGTTCACATGTTGATTGTATGGACCTAATATACCTAAAGAATATGCAAAATTTTCCAATTTGAATGCAGTTCATTGGTATATTTCAGTTCATTTTTACATATATTGACCTAAAATCCATATAGAATGTGTTATATTTACTATTTGAATGCAATTAGTGAGGAAAATACAGTTCACATGTTGATTGTATGGACCTAATATACCTAAAGAATATGCACAATTTTCCACTTTGAATGCAATTTATGGGTGTATTAGAGTTCTTGTTTGAATATATTAAACTAAAATGCATATGTAATATATGTTATATTCACTGTTTGAAATGCAATTAGTGAGGAAAATAGAGTTCACCTGTTGATTATATTGACCTAACATACCTAAAGAATATGTAAAATTGTCCACTTTGAATGCAGTTCATTGGTATATTTGAGTATATTTTTGAATATATTGAACTAAAATTCATATGTAATAAGTTATATTCACAGTTTTGAATGCAATTAGTGAGGAAAATACAGTTCACCTATTGATTATATAGACCTAATATACTTAAAGAATTTGCCAAATTGTCCACTTTGAATGCAGTTCATTGGTATATTTGAGTTTATTTTTGAATATATTGAACAAAAATGCATATGTAATAAGTTATATTCACTGTTTTGAATGCAATTAGTGAGAAAAATAGAATTCACCAATTGATTATATAGACCTATTACACCTAAAGAATATGCACAATTTTCCACTTTGAATGCAATTTATTGGTGTATAAGAGTTCATGTTTGAATATATAGAACTGAAATTCAAATGTAATATGTTATATTCACTGTTTTAAATGCAATTAGTGAGGAAAATAGAGTTCACCTTTTGATTGTATTGACCTAATATACCTAAAGAATATGCAAAATATTCCACTTTGAATGCAGTTCATTGGTATATTTGAGTTTATTTTTAAATATATTGAACTAAAATTCATATGTAATAAGTTATATTCACTGTTTTGAATGCAATTAGTGAGGAAAATACAGTTCACATGTTGATTGTATGGACCTAATATACCTAAAGAATATGCAAAATTTTCCAATTTGAATGCAGTTCATTGGTATATTTCAGTTCATTTTTACATATATTGACCTAAAATCCATATAGAATGTGTTATATTTACTATTTGAATGCAATTAGTGAGGAAAATACAGTTCACATGTTGATTGTATGGACCTAATATACCTAAAGAATATGCACAATTTTCCACTTTGAATGCAATTTATGGGTGTATTAGAGTTCTTGTTTGAATATATTAAACTAAAATGCATATGTAATATATGTTATATTCACTGTTTGAAATGCAATTAGTGAGGAAAATAGAGTTCACCTGTTGATTATATTGACCTAACATACCTAAAGAATATGTAAAATTGTCCACTTTGAATGCAGTTCATTGGTATATTTGAGTATATTTTTGAATATATTGAACTAAAATTCATATGTAATAAGTTATATTCACAGTTTTGAATGCAATTAGTGAGGAAAATACAGTTCACCTATTGATTATATAGACCTAATATACTTAAAGAATTTGCCAAATTGTCCACTTTGAATGCAGTTCATTGGTATATTTGAGTTTATTTTTGAATATATTGAACAAAAATGCATATGTAATAAGTTATATTCACTGTTTTGAATGCAATTAGTGAGAAAAATAGAATTCACCAATTGATTATATAGACCTATTACACCTAAAGAATATGCACAATTTTCCACTTTGAATGCAATTTATTGGTGTATAAGAGTTCATGTTTGAATATATAGAACTGAAATTCAAATGTAATATGTTATATTCACTGTTTTAAATGCAATTAGTGAGGAAAATAGAGTTCACCTGTTGATTGTATTGACCTAATATACCTAAAGAATATGCAAAATATTCCACTTTGAATGCAGTTCATTGGTATATTTGAGTTTATTTTTGAATATATTGAACTAAAATTCATATGAAATAAGTTATATTCACAGTTTTAAATGCAATTAGTGAGGAAAATAGAGTTCACCTATTGATTATATAGACCTAATAAGCCTAATGAATATGCACAATTTTCCAATTTGAATGCAATTTCTTGGTGTATTAGAGTTCATGTTTGAATATATAGTACTGAAATTCAAATGTAATATGTTATATTCACTGTTTTAAATGCAATTAGTGAGGAAAATAGAGTACACCTGTTGATTATATAGACCTAATATACCTAAAGAATATGCACTATTTTCCACTTTGGATGCAGTTCATTGGTATATTTGAGTTTATTTTTGAATATATGGAACAAATATTCATATGTAATAAGTTATATTCACTGTTTTGAATGCAATTAGTGAGGAAAATACAGTTCACCTATTGATTATATAGACCTAATATAGCTAAATCATATGTACAATTGTCCACTTTGAATGCAATGTATGGGTATATTTGAGTTCATTTTTGCAAATATTGAATTAAACTTCATATATAATGTGCTATATTTACTATTTGAATGCAATTACTGAGGAAAATACAGTTCACATGTTGATTGTATTGACCTAATATACCTAAAGAATATGCAAAATATTCCACTTTGAATGCAGTTCATGGCATATTTGAGTTTATTTTAGAATATATTGAACTAAAGTTCATATGTAATAAGTTATATTCACTGTTTTGAATGCAATTAGTGAGGAAAATAGAGTTCACCTGTTGATTATATTGACCTTATATACCTACAGAGTATGCCAAATTTCCTATTTTGAATGCAGTTCATTGGTATATTTGAGTTTAATTTGCTCAATTTCCCATTTTGAATGCAATAGTTTGGGTAAAATTGAGTTCATTTATTGAATATATTGACCTTAAATGCGTATATAATAGGTTATGTTTATTATTTTGAATGCAATTAGTGGGGAAAGTAGAGTTCACCTATTGATTATATTGACCTAGGCTAATATACTTATAGATTATGTTCAATTTCCCAGTTTGAATGCAATTTATGGGTATATTTGATTTCATTGAATATATTGACGATTGATAGCAGGCCCGTGTTTTGATACACACAAGTATTAAGCATTGCCATGGATTAACCATTGCTCATTCGATCTTAAAGTTATTACAACTTTATTACATCCACATACACGGAGAGTAGAACATATACTTAATATACATTTAACAACGCAAAATGTAAGATTGCTTAAATCCCATGCACTAACCCAGAGATGCGAGATAAAAAATTACATGATAGTGTTTAATTTTACGCAATGATGAACGCTAAAATTTCTTTCAATAAACGGTTATTTTCATATCAAAATGAGTTTAAAACACACTCAAAAAAATTGAAAGGCACATCATAAAATGTGCTTTTTTAAATGTACCGTGTATATATACCAGACAATACAGTGCAGTAGCAAAATATTAAACGTAACAAACCAAATAAATAAAACACACAGAAACACTCAGAGGAAGGCAATATATCATTATCTGATACATGCAATGATTAATAAACACAAATACACGTATAAAGCCTCTATTCAGGATAGATCAACGCATAATATAAAGTGTTTCAATGCGTCAATATATAAACTTTGTTTGAACCTCAGAGGTAAAACAGAGAGAATACGTAACTACAGGGAACGCCACATATACAAGACAGTGCCTCCCCACGGTAAGGTAATATTACAATGTCTGAGCTAAACACTATTTTATGTCTGAGCGAAACGAAATTCAAGACAAAAATAAGCGAAAAGACAACTTGATATAGCAATGTGCTCAAAGACAAACAAGATGCATACGAGTCGAAGTGACAGTTACATTTATAAATCTATTTCTATCATTTGTAACCACAAATCTCAGGATTTGTTCATACGGTCTCCTAATGTTCGATTTCATCAATTCACAGAACTGACAATATCCACAGACTAACACAAAAACGTCTCATATTTTATGATTGATTATATCAAACGCTTTGCGATCCACTTACAGGCAGTTGACCCCATACACCACTCCGGGATAAATATTTAAACTCTTGCATGTGAACAAAATACATAGTCAATGAGTTGAATAACCATGCCTAAACCCAGCTTGAGAGTCTTCATCTGCCCAAATATACACTCAAACGTATATTGATAATGGTTGAGAAAATCTTATACTTTGTAGTTGTTATAGATATACCTTCGTAATTGCTTGGTTGATGTCTGGACTTTTAAACTTGACATATAATACTTTCACCCCGAAGAACAAGGGACATTTGCACTCAAAAAAAACTTATATAAATGTACCAAACTACATAGATAGTTGTGTAGATATAATACCAGTAGTAGATTTGCACAGCTCTATACCACTTATAGCACCATTACCTGAATATTTTCCTACTAACAATTGGAATATAGATCTTAATATTCGTGAATAGTATTTTTTGCACTGAGAAGGTTGTCATTAGTATAAATATTGGCAACTATGATAGGATCAGCAATCTTATCGAACAACGATTTGCTGAATTAAGTATACCATTGGTTTTCAGTGATATATGTACTACAGTAAAACCTCATTTCGATAAAATTCGGCCAATGGCGCTACCGGGATTCGACCTAGACCACTTAAATAATAAGACCACATCAACATATTAAGAACACAATTAGCAAGTCCATTTATGCTGTTTGCTCTTTCCCCATTTCACAGTGAACTACGGTACTTACGGCATTTAATACAGATGTCTTGGAAACAAACGACGGAGTGAGTTCAGAAAACTAATTTATTTGTAAAATTAAATCATACTTATATAAAATACTGATGTAGCCAGTACGAGGGTCAGATCATTAAACATCCTCGTTGTAATGAGATTGTCCCTGTACTTTACTACACTTTATTTTAATAACCATTGTTTGCATGAACACCTAAAATAATGAGATATATTCGTATATTGATGATTCGGCTAGAAATAAGGTAAGAATTAAGGCCTATTTGATGACTCATAAATCGACCTTAGACTATCAAGTATTGATATCAATTAGTGTAGCATGTACAATTATTAACTTATACATGGGTTTTACCATATAACTTTTATTGTGGACAGTGTTCACATCCACCAGCATCCAACCACCATGCAACCACTAAGTCGCCAAACAAAATAGCTGCGAATTCCTTAGTGTATACCTACATACTGGTTACATGGAGATAATCCATGTACTAATGAACTGATAAATCGCTAGAAATCCTCGCAGCAATATCCCTTGAAACGACTTAATGATAATCAATAACAAATGTGATAGATAACATATACCATGTATTGTCATATAAAAAATCATATCAAAGATCTACATCGCATTTTGTATTTCAGTAGTCGGCGCGTGTAGAAACGTGAATTGTACATATTTCCGTTGTGTTGAAGTTTGCAATTTTGTTTTCGTTTCAACATGCAGAGTGAAAGAATAATACAAACACTGGAATCTCGGCAACAATATATGAGCGATGCTGTTGGATTTACAACCCTTTCTGTAAGTGATGTCATTTCAAGGAAACGCAACATGTGATGTCACTATTTGCAAGCAGGAAACAATATTTACTCCAAACGGTCACTTCGTTTTCATATTGCAATATTAATATTGGTTACTGTCAGTACGTGGTGACGACACATGTGACGTTTTCTCGTACAGCGGCGCTCATATAAAAGGTTATGTCCCAATATATAAACCGCTTGATACTGAACGCAAACTCGAACGTACGTGTCAAATTTGCTCATATCACAATGTACACTAAGGTCCGGTTTCTATTTTCCCATTCGCTTGTTCAGATATTTGCCAAAAGCGAAAATAGTAGGGGTCGATTCCATTTATGCGTTCCGCGTAATCATTGCGCGATTTATTCAGGGATGCGCATCATTTGCGGACATATACACGCAAAGACAAGATGCTAAAACGCAAATTTGCGCATGTATAAATACAAAAATACGTAGAAATGGAAACTCTCCTACCGCAGTATGGATGCGAATATAAAAACGGATACGGATGCGCGTTTGCGCGAAAATAGAACCCGCGCTTAGCGGTTCTAAAATATTAAGTCGCGTACGCTTACTTTATGGACAGCCCTCGTAATGAATAAACAAGTAAACCGTTAACTTATTTTCCAAGTTTCATGACTGGGTTACCAGATAGTACTCCCGCCTTAAACAGGGGTTGTTAAGCTCGTGCCGGTTCAACTAAACCAAGGAGGAATTTGTACTCTCGACCCTCGGATCGGGATTCAAGCTTTTTATCTCTCGAAAACTATGCAGAACTGTTGAGTTATGTAACTTTATTTCCTTAATTGTAATTCATACGTTTTGGATGAAACTATGCATACAATACGGATCTAGTATTTCTATATTTGTATAAGCGCCACATTACATGAAATTAGCTTCACGAAACAACGACCAGTTGACATTACCAGACTATGTCTTCTTCGGTTCAAACTTAATACGAGAAAAGCTATCGTGCAAAACATTATGCCCATGTGCAGTCAAATCAAAATAGAAACGCATGTCTCGTCCCGCTTTCGACAAAATTGATAATCAGTTGAAACTCTTTAGCAACGCATTATATTTACCAAATAAAAGCTCATACAATCATTAACCCTGACGATTAATAAATAGTACTGGAAAAACAGCACAAATTCATTCTGACTCCAAAAAACTTCCATAAACTGTTATAACTTCATTTGACGACTTAACACTATGTCACATTCGTACAATAAATACGGCAACGTTTCCGTCGACGTGATCAAGCAAACATGCAAATGAACTTCGTTACTTTAGCCAGAATGGTATTCCTGACAAGATATATTACGAATAACAAGCATCGTCACTCATGTGAAAATACAAATATGAGTTTTGTTTTATTTACTCCATATGGTCACTTCGTTTTCATATTGCAATGCACGGCAAATATTGCTTACTGTCGGTATATGGTGACGACTCTGAAACAATTATGTCACATACATCAATCATTTATTTATATACGATGGCAGCAATTGTGCGTCCGTAGGACGGTAAAGCGTTAAAACAAATACTGTTGGTCGTCACGTGGTTTAAGAAGGTTTACATGTTAACAAAATAAAAATAGTCAAACATTCTTTTGGCTATTTTATAGGCTTTATAGGTAGTATGGTATTGTACGCATGTGACATGTTATTATATTTGTTTTCCGCTATTGATTTGGTATTATTCTTATCAATATATTACGCATTTCATCACATAAGTATTGGTATCTTTAAAAACCTATATTTTATGTGTTATTGAGTCCGTATTTATACATCGATTATTGATATCAATTTTTATTTATGATTTTGTATTTGTTGCCAATGACAAATATTAAACCTAGTTTAGATATTCACACCGCTGTTTCCACATTGTGCGCATGCGCGCAACATTCAATTAATATAATGCATAGCAACACATAACAATGGAAAGCAACATCTTGCGTTTACTATTCTCTATACACATACCAATTATTTCCTTATTTAGATCACTCAACCTTACAGTAATTGAAGTTATAGTTTTAATTCGTTTAACCTCAAATCCTGTTATTATTAAATAAACGTTTGCAAAGAATTCATGGACACTATTGGTTTCTATGAGCTTTAACTATAATTGGTACATATACAAACATATTTATAATATAATCGTAATCACAACAAGGTGACCGAGAATTAAACACAAGCATGGGACGTGAAAGTTAGAACATGCAAAACAAACGGATTAGTTACAATGAATCATTAAGTCTAAATTACTTTGAAAAGGTAGTAGATTATGCAATGCCATCTGTAAGCCATGCCTTCTGGTAAGACACAACACCCTCCTTCACGACAAGTTCCCTAGTTACACATCAAAAAGACAGACATCATCTTTAATACACCAGTGACAATCTAAAACATGTCAAGAAGATATCGTGATGATATATCATGTTCATTGCGTATTCATTTTTACAATTTAAGTGTCTTTTTAAAAAGTGATTTTCTGTTTTATCTATATGAGACATTTATTTAAAGGTATTTTCGCGACTTTGATGTGCACATTCCATAGAATTGCAACGACACCATGTTCGTAAATTCTGGACCGTTATATTTAATTTTAAAATGCTGGCATCATTTTGCCACTAGGTGAAAAATACAAACGTTTTAAATATACATACCTATGTATACATACACATAAAAACATATGCATACCTATACCGACCTATACTAACACGAAAAAGAAAGTGTGCACTTTTATATTGGGCATAACTTTTTTGTTACAAAGTTTAGATATACGGATTTATCATCATGAGTGAAGAAAACAACCCTTTACACATTGCACCCATTTACCCTATATTTAAGCGCATAGACGGCTTTCAAATTGACAGCAGGCTATTATGCAACTTTTCGCTCGTGCTACCCGTACAACGTGTGTACAGGTACAGGTTGACCCTGACCGATATCTTTACTTGTTATGCAATAATAAATCACAGTTCACTTTTGAATTTGACTCGTAAACAAGATGCCACGGCTTCAAGAAAACGAACGAATTCAGGCACTTCTGCAACTCGCAGCCGGCGTCAGCGTTGCGGACGTCGCTAGGCAGTTTAACTGCCATAGAAATACCATAATAAAACTCCGACGACGTTACCATCATAATGGAAGCGTTAGAGATCGTCCACGATCCGGTAGACCGAAGGTGACAACGGCACGTCAGGATAGGCATATGACGTTGACGCACGTCATCGGTTCAAAACCGCTACAAGCACTGCGCGAGAGCTTGGCGTATGTAGGGATACGGTTCTAAACCGACTGCGGGCCAATGCAAACCGGTTAAGGGCTAGGAGGCCTTATGTAGGCCAGATCCTTAATAACAGACATCGTGCTCTCAGACTGGTCTGGGCCCGCCGTCATCTCCGTTGGAACCGTGCCATGTGGTCTAGGGTGCTCTTTAGTGATGAGTCGCGATTTAACCTTAGCACTGCTGACGGTAGAGTTCGGGTATTTAGACGTAAAGGGGAACGTTTTTACCAGAACTGTTTATTAGAGCGAGGTCGTTTTGGAGGGGGTAGTGTAATGGTCTGGGGAGGTATTATGGGCGGTAGGTCAACAGACCTTGTTGTTATTCATGGTAATTTAAATGCCAAAGGTTATGTTGACCAAGTTTTACGCCCAGTTGTTATTCCTTTCCTACAACAGAACCTTGGTTGTTTAATGCATGATAACGCAAGCCACATACTGCTATACTTACCAGTAATTATCTCGCTAGAAATAACGTTAACGTCTTACCTTGGCCGGCTTGCTCTCCGGACATGAATCCCATTGAACATTTATGGGATTGGCTTGGTCGGAGAGCAAGGAAAAACCATGTTATCAACAATATCAATGACTTGTGTGCAGCCTTAGTTCATGAATGGAACGCCATTCCCGCCGACGTCATAAGCCGTTACGTCAGGTCCATGCCATCTAGAATACTTGCGTTGATCCGTAGACGAGGAGGCTACAACAGATACTGATTAATTGTCACGTAACTTGACAAATATCCGAAGGCAAAAAAGCAGTTACAAAACATTACAAATCTGCAACTTTTACTTTTCACCCCTACGTTATTCACACGTAAAACAATGTTCTGATAATTATCAAATTTCACTTAAAAGTAAAACATCGTGTTGCCAATACATTTTTGCACATTTTGATACCAAATTTGCCAATATTTTGCTTCTATAAGTATAAAAAAATTCCCTCTAACCAAGTGCACACTTTCTTTTCGTTTCAGTATATTTTCCGCCTCAGATCAATGCACTATTTGCATTACCACCGTATTTACCGCAAAGAATGAATGTTTAGCATCTCTCGTGGTATTACAGGAAGCTAATTCACCAGTAAAATAATGTATAATAGCTGTAATATATAACAACCAGACAGTTTCAAGCATGACTTTACTACGTACAAAAACAGACTCCTTCTTTAGGAAATGTGAAACTTCAAGGTGCTTTTCTTTTTAATTATATATATATATACGAGACCTATATTCAAAGGTCTCCATCACCGTCCTACGTGGTGGAGTGGTTAAGGTATCCGCTATGGGAGCGGGAGGTCAAAGGTTCGAATCCCGCTAGGGGTAGTTCTGATATGGCCGGTTGGTGAGACGCCTGCTAGTTAAATAATGGTAACCGTTTGTCTACCTGCCTGGTGCCTGGCATTAAAGGATAGGAATCGGGAAATAAATGTGTCTCTAAAGTCAGAAATGGCATGCCCTATAAATAGGGATGACACTATAAGGTATTTACGCGACATTGATGTGCGATTTTCATAGAATTGCAACGACACAATGTTTGCAAATTCTAAACCGTAATATTTAACTTTAAAATGCAGGCATCATTTAAATTACAAAAGTGTTTTATTTATACATACATATACTTACCTATTTCTCCCCCTAGATCAATGCAACGTTTGCATTGCCACTGTAATTATCACAAAGGATGTTGATGCATCTTTAAGGGTATTACAGTAAGCAAATTTAACCATATAATAATGCATAATTCAGTCTGACCTCGTTTATTCGACAACCTTCAATCCAAATACTTGGTATAATCAGAAATAAATATCAGGTCCAAATCTTTTTTCTTAGACACGTCAAATTGAAATGGGATTTTCGAAGACATGTATTATTCGAAATAAAATTCGGACCCGAATAATTCGAATGAACAAGGTCCGACTGTAGCTGCGATTTAAAACTACATATATATCAACCAGACAGAAGCAGACCTGACTTTACAACGTACAAAAATAGTTGATTTTCTAATTGTGTGTTAATTAGACGGTTGCCATGGTTACTAAGTTTAAGGCTTTAATATATTTGATAATAATGCAAAATACAAGTAAGTTGTTACAATGTTTAACATTCATATATAATTCGCTATATAAGGAAGGAACACTTGTATCTCAGAAAGAAACGGAGGCAATATTTGTGTTTCTGTTTATGAATTCTCGAATGAATAAACATGACAGTTGTAAAGTCAAGACGTTTTAAAAAATGTTCACAGTGACCGGATCATGCTGGACGTGAAATGTAATTTAGAGCAGACAGAAACGGTTAATTGAAGAATGATAATTATATCTGACTCACCGATCTGATGTTTGAATCCAATAATACGAATTAAAATCAAATATGAAGTTTTACACTTTTAAATAACAACACTTTTCACAAAATTGACACATAATAACACATTTTAACACTTTAGAGCACCAATTTCCAAACGAACTTTCTTCCGTAGGCGTTGCCATTATGCACATGCTGCTTTAAGGTTCCTACAGGGTAGATTAACTTTCTCTGAAATAACACATTTGATATCATAAAAAGCTAAAGCCCGCCCGGCAAACTTGATTGGTACAGTAAAACCTCACTTAAAGACCACCTCAACAATAAGACCACCTAAATATTAAGACCACCATTTAAGTCCATTTTCAATGTTTTACTCCTTATTCAACCTCGATATTAAGACCACCTCAATAAGAAGACCAGTTTTCGAGGGTCTTAATAGCGGTCTTGGTATTGAGTTTTTACTGTAGAAGGCTAGACTGTCATCCGGCAGATCTGGGTTCATTTCCCGGGTTGGGCCGGTTATGTTTGTAAATTGCTTGAAATATAGTACGTTAATACAGTTTGATAATTAATTCCAGGAAAACTGTAAGCGGTTCAAAAGTTATGATGACGATTCGTGACATACAGATGGACGGACGGACAGACAACCCGAGCAAAACGATATGTTCCCCATTATATTCTCCCCATTGTCATAATGTCAATGACACCGCAAATGTGTACAATAATACCCACAATTCCAATTAGTAGTTTATTAGTTCCAGCAGTTCATCTGTGAAACAGCAAATTGGCTATACCGTGATGACCGCTGCCTCTATGTACAAGAAATGTGTTCAGTTATAAATACCAATCGGTCATTGACCTTACCCATTTTCCTGGAATTAATTACCACCTGACAGTAACTTGCCCTTCCGCAAGCAGATGCCAAGTACGACATGAATCAGAGGTGGAAGAAAAACGATCGTAGCCAAATGTCATGGAAGGTCATAACATATTCCGTCTGGTTGTCGAACCCGGACGTCCCAGGTGACTATTCAGCGCTGAGCGCAGACTAAGCAAACCGGGCGGGGTATATTCGTTTAAAAGCTTTAGTTTTATGACAATTTATGTTTTATAGTTATACCCGATAACTTAGTCATATGCAAATTACCGGGAGATAGGAGTAAAATGGTTCAAATTTCAATGCATAAATTTACAACAACAACAATTAATTAAATAAAATGGTAAGCATCAAAACAGAAAGACGGGAAGCAAGAACGGCGACAATAACAGCAGTGACAGCATGTCATTAACATTTTACGAATTATTCTGCCGTTTGAGACAAGCTTTCAATTGTGTTTGATAAGCAACTGATATTCATTTAACTTGCCATGATTTCAAATCATTCGAAGTTATCATTTAGTCCTACCAGCCAGGTGGTAATTAAAACCACGCGACATGCGACTGCTCGATTGATCGATTGCAACCAGAGGTCGCACGATTACCTAATTTCCATATCAACTCGTTAGTAATCGTACGACCACCCGCACCACCGATCGTACGATGACCTACCACCAGTCTTAAGAGCAATCGTATTATGCGATCGCAAATGGAGATCGTAGCAAACATTGCCGTTTGGTCGTACCTTGGCTAAATTGCCACCAATCGCACGATCCAGACAACGAACGATCCAGTGTGACTGAGACATTACTCCTTGGTTTTTTGAAATAATTCACTTCTTTGATGGTTGTATGTTCAAGCTTGATACGCTCCTGCATACTTACTTTTGTCGCTATTTAACCAAACAGTGCATGAAATGTGCGTGTTTCTCTGTGTATACCATATAAGGAATGGCTGTGCGCTGATGTAAAAGTAACTCGGTCTACTTCGAGATGTACTTCTAGCCCACACGCCCGCCATTTTACAACATGTGACCATAAGGTCATAAGAATAGAACGAAGAAAAAAGTTGTGTTTACTTTAAATTCGAACAATACGTGTTTAGTTTAATTTCAATAATCAATTAAAATAAAAAAACAAAATGCCATGTACTCATCTAATTACTCACATACAAATATTCAACATATCACCTAGGTAACAAGGAATAAACATATCAAACTGATCAAGACGAGAACAATATATAGATACGTCAGAGCTACTGACGTTTAATGTGACATAGTAAGTCAACTTTCAAGTACACTTTGATTGTTACTCACCGGAAGTGGATATGTCCAATGTTCCATTAGCACTGCTGGTGTGGTGACTGATCAATTTCCGACGATAACCGTAACCAGGATGAAACTCAGCTTTTGCCATTTAGCGCTCGTTGAACGTATTGCCACAGTACTTTATATTCCCAAATATTCACCACGTGCACTACAGTCGAATTATTGATGAACAATAATATATATTACGCGTTTTATTATTATATCCGCAATAATAAAGTATCATTCTATATATATTTCAACAATATTTGTTAAATATGCTAGTTTACAAGCCAAATCCAGAGCCATTGGGCAAGACGAATTCGGCCCTGCGTTCACTGCGGCTATAAGCCCTATCGTTTTGTAACGTTTTGCAATTTGGTTCCCAAGTGCAGCCAATGTGATACGGTGGGCAAGGGATACAATACAAAACGTTCGCCACTGTTAGCCGTAACTGAACGCAGGGCGTCTCCGTGTACTACTCCGTATACACATAACGCATTGTATAAACATTCAGACAAGATTCACAAGATACTAGTGATGGTCGCTTTGATTTCCATATATGGTATTAGATTTTACACAGCAGAATCACAATTAAATTTGTAAAAGTTTAAAGTATTGACACCACCCCTTGTTTGTAAAGCTATTGACGAAAGTCGCAAAATCAGACATGAAATCTGATCTGTGATTTTGCGTATTACATAGACGTTACGCTTGGTGTTAGTAACATGTTCAAACCTTGTAATGGCGTTGTGTTCTCGATGTATCTAATAAATTATAAATACCATGTTCGATACATCAAAAGAACACTATAATAAAGCGATAATAGCAAACAGAACATGACGTTATAACCCGTTTAGTTAGCACAGTCCATAGAACACTAGATTGTCTATATTGGTATGTACCCTGTACCCCGGGTTAGGAGTACACTCAACAAAATTCCTAATCGGTCAGTTTATATTGTATTATTATTTTTCTAGTAATGCATGTATTCACACAAAATTTCACATACCGATATTTGAACAGGTAATGCAGCGAATTATTGATTTTGGCCGGCTCGCTATGAAATTAATCGTATTAGGCGTATTAACGTTTATAGCATGTTTTGCACGTGCGGGGCATGGACACATATTTGCACGTGTTCGTATACACTTTTGTCATTGCTGACGAAAATCCTTTTTGAAAAAACACAAAACATGGTGAGAATGACTGAAGAAGAACGCGCCCGAGCCTAAATAAGATGTATAGTAGAGGGGAACTACAACCTCCTTGTATAGAGCCCTGGAATATCGGAAACCAGTCTGATGTAAGTCTAGTGCCCTGCAGTATCGGGAACCAGTCTGATGTAAATATAGTGACCTGCAGTATCGGAAACCAGTCTGGTGAAAGTCTAGTTCCCTGCAGTATCGGAAACCAGTCTGATGTAAAATGATTGCTTACATTTACATTACACTTTACATCGTTACATTGCGTACAAACTACGAATTATTCTGTCGGTTGTTGTGAAGCTATACATTAACCCATTATACCACACTCGGCCAAATGTTTGATGTGCATCAGAAAACGTGACACAATTGTTATGCTATTTTTATTAAGCTCAGTAGTTAGAGCTATAGACTTTCACCCGGAGATCCGGGTTCGATTCCGGGGCTAGGCAGTCATGTCCTTCCGTGACATTGGGTACATGTATATTAACACATAATGAATGGACGGTAATAACTAACAAGTAATTAAGGTAACTAAAAGATAGTTTCGCAGTCCCTCTATACGACTACGGTTTCGGTATTTTCAATATGGTGGGCGAAAAAACGACTGAAGCGATTAATCGAACGATCACTGTAACTGAATACAAATACATTGGTACAGATTATAAGCATACACTGAGTAGTAAAGCAGAACACGGGGACCATAAATCTACGACAATAAATTACACTCGGACCTCGTTCGTTCGAATTTATCGGGTCTGGACTTTTATTTCGAATAAAACATGTTTGCGAATAGCTCATTTCAATTTGACGTGCCTAGGATACATCGGAACCTGATATTTATTTCGGATGATAGGCCTACCAAGTATTCGGATAGAAGGTTGTCGAATAAATGAGGTCCGACTGTATACTATGGCCTCCATGTTTCTCTGTTACATCGTTCAGCAAGAGACGTGCTGTTTGACATGTTTATGTACGCATTGCTTACCGTTTTAAGTAAATACGGTCATTGAGAAAAGTATTGCGTTATTTTGTTCTGGCCTATCCAATATTAATTACGCTGTGTTATGAGTATACCCTATTAAGAAAAAACAAGTGACCGACCCAGATTTCATGCCATTGTTGTTTTAAGTTGTGTACTGTGACTACTAGCTTTAGTATACACATTCGTCTTGCTTAATGCCATATAATGTGTGAGCGTATAATGTTGTCAAGCATAGTAACAGTACAATATGACTGAAATGTACGATGACTTTCTGAAATATTGACTAAAATGGAAGGTATGTTTAAAGCCTAAGGAATAAAGTGTGATTATAAAACGATAAAAATGTACACGTGCATTAATTGGCAGATGTTACACGGCTTATGCTTATAGTTATGCTATTGTTGTTTCTTGAAATGATACTTTTAATATTATTGTATTGTGTATTTAAACTGTCGAAGACATACAAGTCTCATTGTACGTTGTCAGGTTCCACTTTGACACAGTTTACGGACTAAATATGCTGCAAAATACTTATTTATTGTGATGTCAAGTTACACGTGCACCTGCTGTTGTTCATTTATGTGCATTATAGTAACAGTGATAATTGGTATAACTTCATATTTGGTTGCCATGACAACACATTTTAAACTCCTAACAACTTGTCTAACCCTCTCAAAATATTACAAGCGTCACATTTACGATCTTCAAGTTTTATATGTGTACATCCCAGTCTCGATTTTGATCAGTGCTACACCACAGCGAAATTTACAAAATGCAGAACGGTGACGCAAAGGTAAACTAATTTGACAATACTTTTCCTTGACAATTCATTTTTAAACAAACAATAAGTACGAAGTCTATTGTGGCCGCGCCCCGATACACTATCATTACGATTAAGTGTCACTGACCAGTCATTAATTAATAACGCCATGTGTTTTTGCACTAGACTATCAACACATGAATGTACAGGAATAGAGACTTCAATATTGCAAAACTGATTCAAGTTACAGGCAGATATTGGTCTTTTAACTTTATACATCCACGTCCAGAGTGCAATACGTTTGTTTATTCTGCTAGACACCATATTAGACAGGCGGGTCCAAAACCTTGAAATAGCTTTCCATTGCCGAACTATTGGAGGTTGCCAGGCCATTTCACCTATGACTGCGGCATTGGGAGTATATTTCCCAACCCCTAAAAAGTATCGCATGATGTACGGTGTTAATGCAAGACCAAGATTTACTACCACATATTGCTGACCCATAATATATAACAGGCCAAACCAAAGAGTTCGGTGATGCTTTTAAGACTCTGGCATGGAATGGAACAGAGTAGAACTTCAATTTGAAAGAAAGACTGAAATGTCGGCTGATATTTTATAAGTCGAAACTTGAGACGTTGAACTAACGCGCATACTTTTTCGGCGCAGCCGTACTAACATGGTTTTGCTATTTGCATAGCAGTGTTGTGTAAACCAATTAAATATTACGTTAACCACTAAACCAACTTCTCTTAAACCGAACAACGTGTGTACCCCTTGCGGATTGGTTAACATTTCGATAAGGGGTACGTTACCTTATGGAAATCCACTGAATTTCGGTGAATTTACAAATTTGGATCTGGAGTGACCAGCAATCGTAACATGATCGTACATCTCGGCAATTGTTTATGTTGCACAACAAATCTTAGCCTTCAAATTGCGCCGACCATCTTTTTTTCCAAGATATTTCTTGTTTAATTGTAAGGCGGGATGATTACTTGACGTTGAGAATATATCTTAAGTTTATAAGTTTTAGTAAAGTATTTAATTCGCTGTGTGTTACATTTGCACTGCCATTAGAAAAGTTCAGGCCATTTTGGTTGTATATAACTAAATCGCCATGCCTTGCTACTAACAAGCAAATGATTTGCACAATAAATAACTGCGAATATGTTAAAACGCAAACAATCGTGAGTATAAAAAATAAATTCAATGAAAATGTTATCTGCTGTACAGCACCTATGAATTTCTTCACTACATATAAATTCACTGAAAGGCGGTTATAGCACGGCGTGTCAACGCCGGGCATATTGAATTATGTTAGCCTCGTTGTGCAATGGACTCGGTTTAGAAAGAAAATGGGGAAAATATCGAACAGAGCCTATTGTGCGCATGCGCAGACCGGCGGGAATGCGCGAATTCAAACGGTGGGGGGGATCCGGACCCACCCTGATTTTGGCAAAATAAATTTTACTCTTTTAAATCATGTATCCAGAGGGGCGTAATAAAATGCGAAGGCCTTTGATATACACCCATTTATACCGGACTAGCTCTGGACCGGACAAAATCTCCGGTTTAAAGGGGTTTCCGGACTAAAGGGGTTTTGAGAACTGGAAAAGATTTGGCACATTTTTTTCAAACTGGGACATTTGGATCTATATTTTGTTTAGTACTGTAGTGATTTATATCAAAAATCCATTAAATCGGAATGTCTGACTAAAAATACATTAATAAACTTTCAATATCGAAATTGCAGAATAAATTGATCATATAAATATTCTTTATTTAATTACCTTGATGAGTTGAACATCTTCATCTAATGACAGTTCAGTATGTTTGCATTTTGCGGTAGTGTAGACATTGTTTTACATTACAAGACAATGATGTGATATGTACGTTTTCTCTTGAAGATATGATTTCAAAATAAAAATAAACATTTTCAAGTATTGTAAATCATTTGAGTAACTGGTAGTTTGCAAACAACCAGTTACTCAAATGATTTACAATACTTGATAGGTTGGAGGAAACCCCATTAGTCCATTGTCAAATACTACAGGGGTCATGAATTAAACAAAGAACCTATGAAACCACAGTCAATGTAATTTTATAACAACTAAATCACATCGTTTTCTATTTATATACAATGGAAACTCCCTAATCCGGAAACTCTCCAGTCCGGAAACTTCATGTAACCGGACAATTTTCCGTATAATGACTGAGCATTGTGAGAAGGCATAATAATTGTGTCTCTATGAATATAGACGACTAGACGTTATCATCGTATGCATTCTGTTTTGATGGAAACAAGGTTAGACCGGACACGAGGTGTACTTATTGGGCCAGTTTTATCAATATTCGTACGAACGAGCGTTCGTAAGATACAAATGTTCGTAAGAATTTGCTTACGAAAATACTTACTACCGTTTTATCAACGCGGCCGTAAGTATGACAGTTTTCTTACGAATACAAATGTTCCTGCTCACAGTAAATCAGTACACGCTCTTCACGGGGAGGTCAAAAGAGACGTGTCTTGCGGGTGTCAGGACACTTCGGACCACGGGCATTACGGACCATATGTAGGGAAAATAACAATTTTCAATTTAAAAGGTTGTATGACATTGTTGATCAAGTGATCTCCTTTGGTCTCGGTCAATTTCTATGCGTTCATTGTGCTCAGTTGATAAAACGCTAGACTGTCACCCAGCAGATCCGGGTTCGATACCCGACCTAGGCAGGTTATGTTCTTGAGAAGTTACCTGTTGCTGGCGAAAGAGCAAATTAGTACAGATTGATAATTAATTCCAGGAAAACTGGTTAGGTTAACTGGCCGCCGGAAACATGCGCCTCATCTGGTGTTTGAACCTACGACCTCTAGATTGGTAGCTGTACCGACTGAGTGGGCTTCAATACAGTTCAACTCTCGATTAAAATAGTACAAAAATCCCACCTCATATGTACTCGTACGTAGACGTTGAATTACGTAATCAAGCTTCATACAATAAGTTTAATGTAGACAAAAGTTTACCGACAGGTTCTCGTTTAATTAAATGGCGTAATACATACAGGATAATACACGGCTGAGCGGGACCGGGCCGTGATAATCGGCCTGCAGGCAGCATAACGGCTCGGGGCTATAGCCGATTGTCACGGTGAAGTTATGAAAATTAAACATATCTCTATCTGTCTTAATTTTCATTTATTTCCGATTGCAAAACAAGTTCTTACAACTAGGGTAATCCATCTCGGGACCCACTGCATGGCTTTCGAAGTTCCCGGTTCAAAATCCTTTTGTGTCTTATTACTATTTTTAAATTTAGCAAAGCACATATCCAGCACTTTTGAGGGAAGTTTCTCAAAGTCCCGTATCTCGTCCTCACTATTCAGCTATTCTTTGAATCCTATAGCGCTTCTTTCTATTTCTTTTTGGTGTTTACATTCTTTTTGCTTTCTACAACTGACACGTTCATTTCTTCCTTCAATCATACTGTCAAAATCTTAAATTATGTCGGCCAGAGATTGCAGTGTTTTCTCTAAGTATTGATTTCTACAGTACATTGACGTGATTGATAAACAGCGGATATTTTAACAATCAAGTGCTATATTGACTTCCACATGTACGTATAACAATGTACATGTATTATACACGTGTGTCATGTGTAAGATTTTGTTAAGGAAGCTATTTGAAAACTACTGTTGGTTGTTATGGTAACCATAATCCTATATATTGGTCAATATTATGTATGTGTAATTTGAGAATATGTATGTACTTTCAAATGACACTTGGAATATGAACATTTCTTGGAGTAGACATTTAACAGACATGCATTACCTAATATGAACATAATTTGTATCTTGCTTTTACTATGTGTTTTTTTTATTGTTAATAGCCGGAAACAAACTCACTAGACCCTTCAAATATGCATCTTATATACAAAATTAGTATTTGTTTAAATTCATCATTGTAGTGTAAATAGTTTTATATGCAATGGCAACTTGGCTTCTAATTTAAATAAATCCGGTTACCATGGCAAGCAAGAACTTCGTTATGATTTGCTTTTACAATTACAATGAACTGGTTGAGAATTATGTATTAACTGAGGGAAATTTAGTAGATAAATTTCAGTATAAAAGCAAGAACATTGTTATTTAGGTATTCTACTGTTGTTACTATGGTGACCAATAACAAGATATCTGAAATTTGACTGTTGCTTTATAATATATGGACATTGTACTTTCTGTTTACATTTATTTTACAAGAATCATTTACAGGGCAAAACTGACTCTAAGTGAGCTAGTCCTTTGTATATTGGTGGTTTTTAAGTGTATATATTTTATCTGGTTATGACATAAGTTTTTGAAGAACGCATGGCATTTTTGTTTCTGCGTGTACATTCAACCAGTATTCAATGGTATATGAGTATGTGGGTTCAAATGCAAATATACTGATTGTTATACTTTATGGTTTCTATATGATGGTAGATTCTACTCTTGCTTTGTTCTTCTACAACGTTTTTGCCACAGTCTCAAATTATGACGTCATCATACTTATAACCATACCGAAAGTCATAAAATGGGTTACATTTCAAACATAAACGTATTATATATGTGTCTCTCTGTGTAAGTCTCAATTCTTAGACGAGTATGACTTAGCATTATGTATCTACTTTAGTGCTAGTTAATAATTAAAGTTGCCATAGCAACATAAATTGATGTATACATTTTCATTGAACTTCTTATTACATTTGAAATGACCTTGTCAACACACAAGGTTTATTGCTTGCATTAATATCATGTATTTTGCATTGTAGCAAAGTCAAGTCAAACTTTATTTATTGTCAGATAGTGTACAAAAACATAACACTAGCTATAGATAGCTATTTACCGACATAAATTGCAATACAATTTTTTATATATTCAATGTTACTGTTGCTATGGATTCAAGATATTCAGATGGCAATACAACTTGAATACATTAGTTCAAGTCAACCAAATGCATTCCAATTACTTTAAGTCCTCAAAAATATAGTTTCAAATAGCTATTTTTGCACATTTTATTTTTCTAAAAAATGCAGTTTTGTAATATTTATTGGATTGTCTTATCACAGTGACGTTTTCAAAGAATTTGACACAGGGCCGATTTTGGTGGTAAGTGAACATACTCCTTTCCGAAATAATAGATTTATATCAATATTCTTGTCGATGAAATACCGGGCATTATTTACAAACAATTCGTTAAATTGACCAGCCTGTTCTTGTCATGTATTCCATTGATACTGGAACACACTATAACACGGTCCCTGATTGATAGTGTTGTTCAAAAGGATTTATTGGACTGAACTACAAAATCTGGCGTCGCAAACACGACAATGTCGCTTATCAATTTTCTTCGAACTGTCTCACTAGTTGTTGAAATAACATTAAACTAAATAAGAGGATATGGACCTGCGGCGCGCATATCACTGTCATAACGTCGTTTAGATATTTTGATGTCTCTTTCTCGAGATATTCGCCCATACTGTACGCATTTTTATGGCACTGCATCCAACCAACTTGTAAACACAGGTTTTAACCAGTCCTTATTTAGCCTTCTGTTAACACTTGAATTGCATACTTGATCTCATCGCGATTTTCAAACTTTCTACCTCGCAGATGAGACTTCAGAGCCGGAACGTAAGCAAAATCCAGGAGTTGGAGGTCGGGGGAGTATGTGGGATGATCCACTCTCTGAAATCCGAGAATGCCAAAATCTCTTTTGCCACTTGAATACGAATGCTTGCGACACATCACTGTGCTGCTCAACATATCTCATCTCCTTCAGAGTATACGTAGGGGTCATTCCGTACTCCACACAGAATCGGATGACTGCGTGGTGCGCAGCAAAACATAATTATAAGGAACCATGATTGCACATGTATAGAAACATATTATGCAAAAATACATACAGACAGACAAACATGTCCTGTAACTTTACATACTATAGACGAACTGTTCTGTCATCGACAGACTGGATCCGATTGACACTGAGCATGCGAACCAGATACCAACAAAATCAGGAATGCTATGATTCCCAAATACACGCACATGAGTGTGCACAGTTAAAATCAATCAAGACGAAGCGAAGCGGTTATATATATTTGTAACAATATGATATCAAACATACTAAATAAAATAATGAGAAAGTTGCTACTCTTTTCTAACCTGATTGTCACAAAAAGGATGGCTATCTTTTTGATTACTGTCAGATGCTTTTCAATTACTCACGATTTTACACCTGTGTGAATATCTGGAAAACAAATGTTTCATTCAAATTTCAATGTGTTCCTAAATGTTGGCATGGGGTATACAATATTTATCGAAATTTGCTTAAATACTATAGTGGAAATCTGAAAAAACTAAGAAGTTACTCTAACACCACATAATGAGTAAGACATGTCTCACTTTATAATGTTATTCAATAATCCTCTACTGGACTAACCAGTGTTGTTTGCTTTTATCCAAGACTGTGAAAATGTGATGGACATATTATATGACCTTTAGAGTACAGAGGTTTCAGAATAATTTGCTGTAGTACAGTATGTTTCCAAGCAGCAAACCCTATTTTCTATGCTTACATGTGTGTAGTGCAAGGAGCATTATTATGGTTTTTTTGCCGCCATAAAACTATGAAACAATAGAAGCATTCCGAATGTTAATAGTTATTTCATAAAAAATGAAGTGCCTATTATCATAAAAATCTTAAGTTCTAACTGACCAGTATGGCAGATTAAAGCATTAACACGCAACGTTTCATGTTAAGATATTTTTGTCTTGCTTTCATGAACGTTTTATCTTGTTCCGTGAAAGCTTTTCAGTCATCATTAAATCCGCCATTAATTTCACGAAGCTTTTCATGAAACCCGAAAATTAAGTGGTGGCGCATTTATGCCACCGTAGAAAACTAATGTATTTAGCAAACAAAGAATTTCTCGTATCACAAGACCAACGTGGAATTGAATGACATGTTACATGTGAAAATGATATCTACAGTATATAATTGACAACTCGGGTTGTATAGCTGGGGACTAGAAAGAAACAACAATCTGGTGACACTGTTATTTCCCCTGTAAGTGTTCAATTAATCGAGGAGATTTCAACATTCGTTGAAATGCCTAAATATAATTATACATTCTTTTAACTAGAGACACTGATCATATAGTATAGTTTTTTTGAAAGGCTTGTTTATGAAATTGAAATACTTACAACACTTTATACAGAATCATTTTATACTTTAATTATTGTGGAACTATCTTATTTCGTGTCATATTGATTTGTTTTCAAACCCTCCTCATCTTTAAACTATAAATAACTATTTTAGTAAAATTTAAGCACGTGATAAACTTTGATGTAATGCCGATTCACAGTTGTATGGTAATTTTGTTCTTCTTTTTATTCACGTTTAATATTCTGTATTTCATAGCATAAATCATATGATACTTAAATGAAGGGTTTCTTTAAAAACATTAGGAAAGCACATTTTCTCAAATTTTCTATTAAAACTGAACTAGAGGTAGGTTCTATTGTACACCAATAACTGGGACGGGCAATTTGGTCCCCGCAAATACCGAGAAGAGACCGGCAAATAGTATGGGTTCGGGTAGATTTACATATTTTGTTGCTTAACGGTTAAGCCCGAACTGTCTACTGTAAATACACCACTTATTTTAAAGTTGTTTTATAACTAACACATCTAAACCTAACATTTACAATAAGTATTGCTTTTGGATTTCAGCATTCATTTCCAAAGAGTGAGGTCCAAGTACTAGTATTCGTTTCCAAAGAGTGAGGTTATGTTTAATGTTTAACATATGACGTATATTTTGCTTATTCGGAGAACACTTAGTAGCTCCGCCCACTAGGTGCAGATACAAATGTTACTTTAAGACATTTTGGTGAATTATGTCCTTCATAGAATTCAATGGTTAAGTATATGGTCTTATAGTTTGCCATCGGTATTGGATAGTGCTGGAATATAGATTTACAGATTGAAATGTGACAAAACAACATATTAGTAACTTGAAACATTTCACAATGGCTTTTTCTTCCATCCAGCTAGTAAGCTCAGTTGTTGTCAGTTGGCTGCCAATCTAATCACTGGTTTGAACCAAGATGATGCGTGTGTTCTCCGTAACAGTTTAAATGAAGATGATACATCAGGGGCATTATTCACTATAAGTCTGAACTCAGACTTGGATTTTAAATTGCAAACATAGATATGTTGTTTTTATTAAATATATAAATATCAAAGTTTGATCGCAGCCTCTACAAAAATATATAAGATTTCCATTAGTACTGTAATTATGAGGCGAATGACATTGTCTGAAAAATAAGCACATTACTTATTTACCGACTCCATTGTTTGAAAACTGGTCTTTAAATCACTGTGACTTCGTACACAGCTTAAACACGCGCACGTATCGGGAAGGAATATTATTTTATTACACTGTATCCCAGTACAATTATACGATTTCTGCCGAGTTCAATTATGGGGCCAATTAAACAAGACTAAGAGGTCTACAGCTATTCCCTTCATTTACAAATATGTCATATTTAACAATATCTACTCCATAAAAAATAATTTCTTCACCGATGTTATTCGTATTTGGACAGATTATGTAAGTCAATATTTAATTTTGTCAAATCTAGCGTGTACGTCTCGAGTTATGACACATAAGTTATAAAAGAAATGACATATTCCACTCTTGTCCTGCATTTCTTCACAATCGTAATTATGTATTTTTAAGTGTATTCCAAATGTACATGTAGGCTTATTAGAATGTGTGCACGGCCGATTGTAGACGAATTAGCCTTAACACTTGGGTCTAGGTTTATGTGCCCTTGATTTATCAAAATATGCCATAATTCACAATGTTTATACTATGTACTGTTTTGCCAATCTTTATGATATTTAGACATGTAATTCGTAGCGACAGGAAACAAGCTTGGGTTTGTTTGTTTTCTATTATTTCTATATTATTGTAACTTTTGTAAACAGTTGATGTCTCGATAAAAGATGTCGTACAAGCTGAAAATTTGTTGGAATCAACTTATGTGTGCATAGTATAATACATGTACATGAACATATCCATATATATACATCATGTAGTGTTTAATAAATATTTAATTATTGTTCACCTAATAATCATTTGCATCATCATTATTATATATACATGTACATTGTTATGCAGAATTATGACATGTTGGTCACTCACACATGTTTGATTTAATGTAAATTAATTGTGTCTTCTCCGCATTTCTGCAATGTTTGAATATTCCTGTACATACATGTATTTGTAAATATGTTATCTTCATGAACCGCGAGTCTTATTGGATTATGAAAATTTATTTTAAACTTATTTATTTTACATCGATTGTGAAACACGTTCTTACAACCTAAACTAATCACTCTCGATGACTGCTTCCTGGTTACCAACCGAAACGCGCGCCAAATTTAGGGATTGTGAAGTTTGCGATAAAAAACGCTCATAGTGGGACTCGAATTCATGACCTCCGGATCAGGAGTTAGGCACTGTACCACTGCACCTCAATCGTGTTTACACACCAGCAACATCTCACCCATTATATCCATACGGGCTGTGTATTTCTATACATTTTGGTAGGTAGTATTAATGCCAGATTGGATAGATTTTCCAAACTTTCCTGACCATCATTCTAACGACATCATTTCTTCGCCATTTCGACTGTGTATGTCTGTGTGATCAATGAAAAAGTAGAAAACTGTCAAGGTCAGACTATTTATTGTTGAGTATCTCACGATCATAATGATTCAGTTTCTGCTATGTAAATTACAGAACATTCATATTCTCATAATGAAGCGAATAAGTGTGACTATCTGTATGAATACGTGTGTTAAGTTGTATGAATTAGTGTGATTATCTGCATCATTTAAATAGATTGTTATGCCCCAGCTCTAAAGAGGAAGCATGTAGATTTGCCCTTGTCTGTCCGTCCTTCACATAATCTTGTGTCAAGCATATCTCCAACAGTATATTAGCTAGACTCACACAACTTTACAGCAATGATCACCAGGATATGTACGAGTAGTTTGACCCTGGTGTTTCATGTATGGCTCCGACCAGCAAGTGAAAGTTGCTTGACTTGACTTGACGGCCCTTGACTTATTGACAATAAAGGATACAGAACATGCAATCTTGTGTCGCGCGTACCTCTAACAGTATATGAGCTAGACTCACTTAAATCGGGGACCGTGTGTTCCAGCTTAACTTTACAGGAATGTCACCAGCATGTGTAGTTGTGCACCTGGGGTTTCATGTATTATATACATTACGCCCAGTAAGTGTGAAGTTATTGCCCTTGACTTATTAAAAATATAGCATACAGAGTGTGCAATCTTGTGATGCAAAAGTGTATATCAGCTACAGTCACAAATATTTAGAGGAATGTTCACCAGCGATTTGCATAATCGCACTAACTTGGAAATATTTATACAGGTCAAATTAATATGCCGCTGCACATACACGTTTTACTTGACAGCATAGCATGATAATTGTTGCTTTATTTACAGACTGCATGCCGCCATGTAGAATGTTCATGTGGACAATTTCGACTCGGAGATAAATGTGGATTTTACAGTAAAGAATGGATTGGTGGACCATTTACAGCCGTTCTAAAATTAATACCACTCGACCGGCTGGAGATTTCCACATTGTCAAACATTCCGTCTGATTTAAAGAATGACAAGAAGGCAACCTGGTTGTGACGGCACAAACTGCACAATAAGGGCATAAACTCGCTTTATAGACCATCCATCGACGAAAAACATATTGAGTATCTTGTAGTTTTTGCAACTTTCCCTCCCTCTATCGTGAACCCTCTACGACTACAGGAGTTATTGAAAAAAGCCCTAAAGGAGACATGGCTTCTGATGATCAACAATAGTAGTGTTCGTATAAAGCCAGAATTCAATCCGTTCCAATAATACAGACGCAAACACAAGAACGTGTTTTTTTCACAGAATCTCACTATCGATGCAGAGTATGATTATTTTAATATGTTGTATATGGTTATAGTTGACATCTCGAGGTTAATCGACAAAGAGCAATATCTGTTGGAAGTATTCTATGTATGATGACGAATACTATATTTACCAGGCTCGAAAGTATGTAAACGAATTGTTTCTGTGTGAGCAGATAGAGCTTTACCCTGAGGAATATGTTTTGATAGGGATGAGTGTGTTGATGTTCAATGTGACGAATACATTGTTAAATCAGTCACAGTTTAAGATCACCGAAGCTGATAGTGTCAGTTTTTGACTCAATAATTTCCATAACGATGATGGTATTGACACTTTTCATTATTTCCAACAGATTGTTGCTATTCTTGTGCTGTGGGTATGTTTAGCATGTTAAAATATGAAGTAAGACTCGTCTGAAATGTGCTCAGTACTAGTTGGGTAATTGAAATAAATTATGGTGCAAATCATTATGATTTGGGTTTTTTTACATGCTGTTTTACAACAAGACATGTGCTATGCAAAACTAACGCCTAAGTTATTCTCATGTTGATGTCCAGATCAGGTAAATTTATATTCCTAGTAAATTGAGCTCTTCTTGATCCGCAGTTTGGAATGCACAATCAATGTCAACCCCACTACGGTGATACACAGAAAATCTCAGTGCCTCCCAACAAAGTCATCGAGGTACACCAACAATTAATGAACAACTTAATTAAGAATACAATATTTTATTGTGATTATAGTGTAAAAACATTTTTATTTCCATTCAGCATAGCAAAAAGCATGTATACACTCAACAAAATTCCTAATCGGTCAGTTTAAAAAAGCTAAAAAAAATCAATAATTCGCTGCATTACCTGTTCAAATATCGGTATGTGAAATTTTGTGTGAATACATGCATTATTAGAAAAATAATAATACAATATAAACTGACCGATTAGGAATTTTGTTGAGTGTACATTCTTTTTAAAGGAACACAACATTGTATAACAACTCCCCCCCCCCCCCCAAATAATAATAAGAATAATATCTATCATTTACGAATACATTATGTCAGTGTTTAATTTCAGTTGTAAAAAACTACAATATGAACGTGTATGTAAAGAGAGGTTGAACACCTTGGCATTACTATAGATATATATAGTATTTTGTATCATGATCACTAAAATGTCAGACCATAGCATATGTGAACAGTTATATTAAAATAAATCAGTTAACTATATGCCAGACCAAAGATTGTACATGATAAAATATATGTGAAGTACAAGTAAGAAAAATGGGACATTATGATTTAACTTTATAAAATTCACAAGAAGTATACTGTCTGAATTAGAAGTGTAATTTTGTTTTTGCTTATCAGTAACAATCTTATTTTATTACAATATAGTCAAGAATCGGGCATTCTGAATCGTAGCAAAAATCTGAAACATTTAACAAAGCCTAAACTTTATAATGTGTGTTTAAATTCTTTATCAAAAAGAAAGTATAATCATTGCAGACTAGTTATGTGAAACAACAAACGTTTCTCATGTTGGGAATAAAGTCATGGATGTGTTTGTCAATATATAAAACCTTTCATTATCCACTAGTACTGGTATATCTTGTACAAATATTAATGTTTCCAGTGTATATCTATACTGGTCAAAAGTGCTAATCCGTCACAGCTATTTCAAAACGTTTCCGAAGTTTCCGAGAAGTCATTGGATATATCTTCAGTTGTTGGCATTAAGCATTAACAGTTGTCTCCATTTACTTGTGTACTGAAATGAAACGTAAGCATAACATGATTGATTGTGATATCTCATAATTATTTACAAACTTTTGAGGCAGAACAAAGCAAACATGATCAAAGTTAAAACAATTTTAACGACATGCCAACACCGCACTTCAACGTTAAGTCACCAAAAAACAACTTATAAACAAAAAAGCGATGTTTTGATTCAGCTAATATACAACACATTTCCAACGAACCAGACTTTCAGACTGTTATTTTCAAGATGAGTGTAAGACATCAATCAGATAATGGAGCATTACCACAGACACTAGTGACAAGTACACTTATTAAGCATCACCTCATTTTTCAAGACACACTTCTACCATCAACCTGTTACCACAGAATACACATATTGATATTTGTAATTTCTTATTGTATACATTGTATTTGGAAAACAATAAGAATCAGCCAAAATGAGCATCTTGTGATACAAGGATAGTAGATTTAATGCCGAAGTGTAGTCAGGCACAGTGTTCACAAAAGTACTTTTCAGGATCAGGATAAAGATAAAATATAGTTCTTTCAATCTTTGTAAACTGTGTTATGATGCAAATCAAATATGTTTGATATACTGAGACAGATAAGAACATTTTTCAAAACTTTTGAGACGTTAAATTCAGAGTTCATGTTTATAAAGAAAAAATAGAAATTAATAAGTTTTGACCGATTCTGGAAAATTGATTTGATCTAGATCAATGTCAGTCATAAGCACAATACATTAATTTCTCAACTATACAGGAACGTTTTGTACGTTTTCAATATGTTAATTAGAAGAGTTTTATGTATTGTGTGTAAGTTAAAGAGAATTATAGAAACAAGTGTTCGATTGCTGCAAGAATATGAAAAAAAACTTGATCCTCCGTGAACATGGGACTAGAGGTGATACTTCTATGAAAGTGTGTATCACCCCTATATTATAGCACATATTTAAGTCAGGATTCTATGTTGACTTATTCTAGTAAAATATTCAGCAACCAGACAACTCCAAACAAGTATGAACACACAGTTTACATCTTGATTAGCAATTTAATTTATATGTATAATGATATATTCACAAATTGGTGAGATTCATTAGTCTAGCAAACTTTACCTGACATCGCAACCTAGTTTTCAATCACTGCTGGGACATTCTGCAAATATAAACACAAACTATTTACTTATTGTAAGGATGCAAAATACATGTACAAAAGGGAATTTCCAATTGGACAAGGAGGCACACACAGGAAATGGACACAAACACAATACTAACGGGACTAGTAGACACACACAGGGAGTATACACAAAACCTATACCAATGAGACTAGGAGGCACATACAGGGAGTGGACACAACACAATACTAATGGGACTAGGAGGCACATACAGGCAGTGGACAAAAAAACATTACTAATGGGACAAGCAGACACATACAAGGAGTGGCCACAAACACAATATTAATGGGACTAGGAGGCACATCATGGGACTGGACACAAACACAATATTAATGGGACTATGAGGCACATACAGGGAGTGGACACAAACACAATATTAATGGGACTAGCAGGCACATACAGGGAGTGGACACAAACACAATATTAATGGGACAAGCAGGCACATACAGGGAGTGGACACAAACACAATATTAATGGGACTAGCAGGCACATACAGGGAGTGGACACAAACACAATATTAATGGGACTAGCAGGCACATACAGGGAGTGGACACAAACACAATATTAATGGGACTAGGAGGCACATCATGGGAGTGGACACAAACACAATATTAATGGGACTAGCAGGCACATACAGGGAGTGGACACAAACACAATATTAATGGGACTAGCAGGCACATACAGGGAGTGGACACAAACACAATATTAATGGGACTATCAGGCACATACAGGGAGTGGACACAAACACAATATTAATTGGACTAGGAGGCACATCATGGGAGTGGACACAAACACAATATTAATGGGACTAGCAGGCATATCATGGGAGTGGACACAAACACAATATTAATGGGACTAGCAGGCACATCATGGGAGTGGACACAAACACAATATTAATGGAACTAGCAGGCACATACAGGGGGTGGACACAAACACAATATTAATGGGACTAGCAGGCACATACAGGGAGTGGACACAAACACAATATTAATGGGACTAGCAGGCACATCATGGGAGTGGACACAAACACAATATTAATGGGACTAGCAGGCACATCATGGGAGTGGACACAAACACAATATTAATGGGACTAGCAGGCACATACAGGGAGTGGACACAAACACAATATTAATGGGCATAGCAGGCACATACAGGGAGTGGACACAAACACAATACTAATGGGACTAGCAGGCACATCATGGGAGTGGACAAAAAAACAATACTAATGGGATTAGGAGACACACACAGGGAGTGGACAAAAAACAATACTAATGGGACTAGGAGGCACATACAGGGAGTGGACACAAAACCTATACCAATGAGACTAGGAGACACACACAGGGAATGGGCACAAAACCTATGCCAATGAGACTAGGAGGCACATACAGGGAGTGGACACAAACACAATATTAATGGGACTAGCAGGCACATCATGGTAGTGGACACAAACACAATATTAATGGGACTAGCAGGCACATACAAAGAGTGGACACAAACACAATATTAATGGGACTAGCAGGCACATACAGGGAGTCGACACAAACACAATACTTATGGGACTAGCAGGCACATCATGGGAGTGGACAAAAAAACAATACTAATGGGACTAGGAGACACACACAGGGAGTGGACAAAAACAATACTAATGAGACTAGGAGGCACATACAGGGAGTGGACACAAAATCTATAATAATGAGACTATGAGACACACACAGGGAATGGGCACAAAACCTATGCCAATGAGACTAGAAGGCACATACAGGGAGTGGACAAAAAACAATACTAATAAGTAGGAGGCACATACAGGGAGTGGACACAAAAACAATACTAATGGGACTAGGAGGCACATACAGGGAGTGGACACAAAAACAATACTAATTGTACTAGGAGGCACATACAGGAAGTGGACATAAAACAATACTAATGGTACTAGGAGGCACATACAGGAAGTGGACATAAAACAATACTAATGGTACTAGGAGGCACATACAGGGAGTGGACAAAAAACCAATACTAATGGGACTAGGAGGCACATACAGGAAGTGGACATAAAACAATACTAATGGTACTAGGAGGCACATACAGGAAGTGGACACAAAAACAATACTAATGTGACAAAGAGGTATATACATGAAGTGCACACAAAAACTATACTAATGTGACAAAGAGTGGAGTGCACACAAAAACAATACTAATGGTACTAGGATGCACTTACAGGAAGTGGACACAAACCAATACCAATGGGACTAGGAGGCACATACAGGAAGTGGACATGAAAACAATACTGATGGTACTAGGAGGCACACAAATGGAGTGGACATAAAAACAATACCGATGGGACTAGGAGGCTAACACAGCGAGTGGACATAAAAACAATACCAATGGGACTAGGAGGCACATACAGGGAGTGGACACAAAACAATACCTATGGAACTTGATAGCACACACAAGGGAGTGGACACCAATCCCACACCAATAGGACTGATAGGCATACACAAGGAGTGGACACAAAAACAATACCTATTGGACAAGGTGGCACACACAAAGGAGTGAACACCAATCCCATACCAATGGGACTAGGAGGCACACACAGGAATTGGACAAATACCGATACAAATGCGACTAAAGGCACACATATAAAGTGCACACAAAAACAATACTAATAGAACTAGGATACACTTACAGGAAGTGGACACAAACCAATACCAATGGGACTAGGAGGCACATACAGGACGTGGACATGAAAACAATACTGATGGAACTAGGAGGCACACAAATGGAGTGGACACAAAACCATTACCAATGGGACTAGGAGGCTAACACAGGGAGTGGACATAAAAACAATACCGATGGGACAAGGAGGCACATACAGGGAGTGGACATAAAACAATACCAATGGGACTAGGAGGCACATACAGGGGGTGTACATAAAACAATACCAATGGGACTAGGAGGCACATACAGGGAATGGACATAAAACAATACCAATGGGACTAGGAGGCACATACAGGGAGTGGACATAAAACAATACCAATGGGACTAGGAGGCACATACAGGGAGTGGACACAAAACAATACCTATGGAACTAGATAGCCCATACAAGGGAGTGGACACCAATCCCATACCAATGGGACTAGGAGGCACACACAGGGAGTGGACAAATACCGATACAAATGCGACTAAAAGGCACACACAGGAAGTGAACACAACCAATTCCAATGGGTCCAGGAGTCACACACTGGAAGTGGTCACAAATCAATACCAATGGGTCTAAGAGGCACACACAGTGAGTGGACACAAAACAATATCAGTGGGCTAGGAGTCAAACACTGGAAGTGGACACAAAACCAATAGTAATGTGACTAGGAGGCACACACAAGGGAGTGGACACAAAACCTATACCAATGAGACTTGAAGGCACACACCTGGAGTGGACACCAATTACATACCAATGGGACGAGGAGGCACACACAAGGAGTGGAAACAATACCGATACCAATGCGACAAGAAGGCACACACCAGGAGTGGACACCAATTACATACCAATGGGACTAGGAGGCACATACAAGGGAGTGGACACACGACCTAAACCAATGAGACTAGATGGCACACACCAGGAGTCGACACCATTTACATACCAATGGGACTACGAGGCACACACAAGAGAGTGGAAACAAGACCTAAACCAATGAGACTAGAAGGCACACACCAGGAGTGGACACCAAATACATACCAATGGGACTAGGAGACACACACAAGGAGTGGAAACAATACCGATACCAATGCGACTAGAAGGCACACACAGGGAGTGGGCACACAACTATGCCAATGAAATAGGAGGCACACACAAGGAGTGGATTCAAAACCGATACCAATGAGACAAGGAGGCACACACAGGGAGTGGACATTATACCGATACCAATGGGACTTGGAGGCACAAACAGTGAGTGGGCACAAAACAATACCATACCAATGGGTTAGGAGTCAATCTATGGAAATGGACACAAAACCAATAGTAATGGGACTAGGAGGCACATACAAGGGAGTGAACACAAAACCTATACCAATGGGACTAGGAGGCACACACAAGGAGTGGACATAAAACTTATACCAATGGGACTTGGCGGCACACACAGGGAGTGAACACAAAACCTATACCAATGGGACTAGGAGGCACACACAGGGAGTGAACACAAAACCTATACCAATGGGACTAGAAGGCAAACACAAGGGAATGAACACAAAACCTATACCAATGGGACTAGGAGGCACACACTGGGAGTGGACATAAAACCTATACCAATGTGACTAGGAGGCACACACAGGGAGTGAACATAAAAAACCAATACCAATGGGACTAGGAGGCACACAAGTGGAGTGGACATAAAACCTATACCAATGGGACTAGGAGGCACACACAGTTAACACAAAACCAATACCAATGGGACTAGGAGGCACACACAGGGAGTGAACACAAAACCAATACCAATGGTTCTAGGAGGCACACACAGGGAGTGGACATAAAACATATACCAATGAGACTAGAATGCACACATATGGAGTGGACACAAATCCAATGCCAATGGGTTTAGGAGGCACATACAGGGAGTGGACACAAAACTAATATCAATGGGTTTATGAGGCACACAAAGGGAGTAGACACAAAACCAATATCAATTGGTCTAGGAGGCACACACAGGAAGTGGATACAAAACCAATACCAATTGGACTAGGAGGCACACACAGGGAGTGGACACAAATCATATACCAATGGGACTTGGAGGCATGCACATGCAGTAGCACAAAACCAATATCAAATGGATCTAGGAGACACACACTGGAAGTGGACACAAAAATCATACCATATGGACTAGGCGGTTTAATCTGGGAATGGATGTGAATTTCATATCATACCTTTGATAGAGGATTTAATCAGGATGACAAATTTACGATTTACCTGGTCTTGTACTTCCCCATCTGTTCGAGGTAATACTGCAAGTAAACAAACCAACTATTCTGACATTTGAAAAATTATGCAGTCATACATTATAACACTATTTATTTATTGTACAAAATATAGAGAAAATCATCTTTATTAGTGCATAGACAGTAGTACACACATCAGTGTCATCTACATGGTCATCAAATCCAAGATACTCGATCAAAGAAGGAGCAACGTCTCTTTTTGGAATAAATCTAAATGAAATTACATTGTGCAACGACTTTCACGCATTTCTTTGATGGATTTGTCTGGTAACAGACACCTCTAAGTTTGGGCCTAAGTACTTCCAAAACCTATGCTTCCCGCAGATTCCCGAGTAATCGACTATGCCCTAGCATCAGTAAATATTTATAAGCCCGATTTATTACATGATCTATATTGTACTTTACAGCATTTATATTAAAATTAATTTATGAAACATTACACTTTACATCTTTAAGTCAGTTTGTATACAAATTGTATGCATGTATGTAATAGATAGTGTCATACAATGTACAGTTTAGCCTCTCAAGAGCATCACCATTTGAATGATGCAGTGTTTGATTGTTATTAAGTGTATTTTGCTCAAATGACGTTACATTGGTAGTAAAAAGTTATCACGGGAAACAGGATACTGTTGTCCTAGGGAAGGTTGCTCTGGAGAGGCTGAACATTTTGTATTTCATTTTGACTTTTGTATATTAGGAGTTTTCAAATAAGGATTGAAAAGGAAATCCAGCATACCGGGTATAGTTCCACCAATATGGATCCCAAGTCTCATATTGATAGATGCGTATATATCTTCAATAGCAGCAACTACAATGATAGAATTGGAATACTTGAATGCTATTATTGGAATAAACCATTCATGAACATTCATGAACAAAGCATTTAAAGTTTTTGTTCTGGAACAATTCGACTTTTGTAAGTAAATAAATCGTTTAAGGCATCATTAAATTATTTAGACATTGAACACGGTCAGAAGTTACATTCATTGATATTTATGTTCATTTAATTGTCATACGCAAATTAATATGTATTAAAATGTATAAATTGCAAGTTTTAATTATTATAGTTAGGGGTTCCACTAGGTGTTAAATCTCAATGGCCATTTTGATAAAGATTTATACCGGACTTTACCATTTATTAGGCACAATGCTTACAGAACACTTGAACGTTTAGTCAGAATCCTTAAGATTAAAATGTGGCTACGGGTCAACTTCAGTGTCGAATAGAACCTCTGATAGGAATTAAGATAATTGCTTGGTATTTGGAATAAATTGATAAAATGGAAAATGACGTGCTTATGAAGTCATGTGGAATATTCCAATATGTACTTTTGCATTTTCGTGTGTGCGTCTACCTCTCAACTTATTAAGATGGTTGATTTACTAATAACATAGATGACACTCGATGAATTATAATACATGTAATATACCTGGTACAGTAGAGCCAAAAAGTCTTCCATCAGGACGAGGCAAAACTGCAAGTAAGCAAACCAAGTACTTATACAGAGGTAGTTCGATCAGCAACTATATAGACTATGGTTGGATGATAAAACTCAGTCTAGTTCATCTATGGTCTAGTTACTCTGGTCACTCTTAGAATTTGGAGGGTTGAAAACACTATAGAGGTGTTACGAATATCGACTATAGTTCAACCGTACTAAATCGGTGGTTGAACCATAGTTAATGTTCGGAACACCTCTATATAGTATTCAAACCTCCAAGTTCGAAGAGTGACCAGAGTAACTAGACCATAGATGAACCAGACTTAGTTTTATCATCCAACCATAGTCACCATAGTCACTATAGTTGCTGATCGAACTACCTCATTTTCAAACAATATAAGAGTATTCAGTATAAATGTGGGTCTGGTAAACTACCTAAAGACAATGTCTCCGTTTTTTAACCTATGTCAAAGCACGGATGCGCAGTAATCAACGTATTTCATGGTTAAAAATAGTTCATCATGTAGCATGTTTACTGCCTGTTATTATCATGAAAACAAAATATTACAGTACAGCAAGATACATATGACACAGTTAGAATCAATGTTGTTTTATTCTTAATTCTAAGTAGTAGAATACTAGTATCACTTTAATTCGCGGGGTGAAATTTCGCGCAAACAGCAAAAAAGGCAGTTTCGCGCGGGCATAAATTCGCGCATATTGAATTTTTGAAGAAAAAAAATCAGACAAAAATGACGGTTTCGTAGCGTGTGTTATTATTTAGTACATCCGTATCATGTTGTTTATTCAAGTTTCACACGTTTCTATGGTATTCAGATATGACAACTGGCAATAAAATTGTTAATTGGCGACTCTATTACAGAGATAACCCCCAGATACGAGTTAATACGCAGAATATTGCTATTTACAGCTTAACTACCCCGAAAACGTGATTTTCGGACTGGTATCCCGATTTTACACTTTCGGTTATGAGTTTGACAAGTTATTTCAGCGAACCAGTCGGGAACAAATTAAAACATACTCCATAACATTACCACAAACAATATGACACGTCCAACGGTTTTAATTCTGGTTATTTAATATATTTCAAGATATACTCCGGATGACAACGATTTTATGCAGTCGTGTATTCTTTATATAAACATCGTAAACAAAGAAAAATCAATTTATGAATTAATGTTCCATTTAAACCACTCTTACGTACTAGTATCAGACTGTGTCAACATATTCCATGTTCCTAATTATTCCACAAAGATTATCAGAAAAAACAGCGACATATTATGAAAAGAAAATACGTAAGTGCATATACTAGTACACACATTTTAGGACAGTCAAAAATTGGATAGCCATGTTAGTTTCGGAAGTTTAATAATCGCGCGGACTTAAATTCGCGCTTCGTCTCTAGCGCGAAATACGCGAAAATTAGACCTGCGCGAATTCAAATGATACTACAGTACCTGGATTTGTACCACCAATCCCCACGATTCTGAAATTTGCTGTATGTGGAAGTTCACCGACTGAAATTATAGAATTGACCACAAGTGACAAACACTAGCGCAGGAAAGACCACATACTATAACAGAGCATCCCCAGACAAATTCCCTAGGGTACGAAAGATGTATAAAACTAACACACCGGTCTCACAGCCTTGGAACTGTCAATGTAAATACCGGGGTCTTAAACCCGTTTGACGGCATGCCAACTCCCGTATTTAGATAGAAAATAATAAGTTAGTAGAAAGAATCAATACAGCAAACACATAATAATACATACACACACTACCAATGATGAGTGCATTTAAAACTACAACTAATCAGCAAATTATTTTCCAGCTTATAATCTTGCCCAGTTGCCTATTATACACGTACAATGCCAATCTAGGTCTCAAAATAAGCTTGCTTAACATCAACTAAAGTGGTGATAACAATATGGATCAAAGTAGGGTACCTTTTTCTAATTTTAGTAAAAAGGTAAATCTCCACTTAAAGCTACCTATCTTCCCAGTTTTATCATAATGTCTCTTAAGTTATTGAGCAGTAATTATTTTGAATTGTTAAAACAATATTACAATTTGCTAATCTGTTGTAACATTCTATCCCTTTGATATAGTGAATGTAAAATATGATGTATATATTGACCATAAAATAAAAAATACTAATTATGATTAATTATTTCAAATATTCATTTGATACAATCAATTACATGTACTAATCTATTACACCAATTTATTAATTGATTCACATATCAAAAGTGATGAAATGCTTGTCTTTTTATGCATCATTATTTCCAAATAATTGTTTGATGAAAACAATTAAATGATGTGCATGGAATCCTCATTGTCCTCCATCCACACATGGACCTAGCATATATACTAGTATACTATTTGTGCTATAAACAATCCATACAAGTCTCACATAATATGCTTTTGAACGACTCTTCCAAATAAATTAACAGAAACATGTCTTCTCATGTAAGATCCTCTTCATATTACATGTATAATTTGCTATAGCAGATTAATACCAATTCTGATGCGTCAGTTCCAATTTTGTCTAACGACTATGGACAGCAGAACACCTCTGAGTGACGTCTCTGTGTGGAGCGGCATTGTCCTATGTGTGTGGCTTTCCCTGTAACAACTTAATCTCTGTTTTATTTAAAGTACTAGTATGTCTCCATAATACGACTGGTCAATCAATCAATCAAAGTTTATTTAAAGTAATATAGGCCACCGGCCCAAAATACACAACAATACATTCATGTGCAACAATATACAATGTCAACAGTTGTGTCCAATAAGATTACAATATATTAAACTCTCAAGGACAGCTACGATACAGTTTAGTGTATGCAAACTAATAGTTCATTAAAAGAGCGTTTTATATGTATGCTATCAGATGATAATTATGATGTTTTAATACTGAATTGATAAAACAAAATCATGTATCCTACCATAACAATTAGAGAAGAAACAACAAATGGAAAGTCATTTCTCAAAACAGGTCTCCGTGTAATAATGTATGACCTGAAGTATTAATAGTCCAAGTCACTTTTCTGCTATCATTAGTTACGATTATAATGTCATATATACACTACATGCTTACAGTAAGATTCATTTATAAGGACTACCTTTGGGACCTTGATAATACATAATTGTACTGTTCTTTTCACCAACATGTCACTATATTCATAATGATTTGGTAACACAATGTGCATTAAGTAATTTTAAAGGTGTTCTTTATATCCAAGTATTATAAATATGGTGTTCTATGTAAAAAATATAAAGTTGTTACAGGGAACGCCACATATATAAGCCAATGCCAACCCACACATATCCCAGGGAAACAAAAGTCTTCTCAACATAAGGGACTGCGCAGGTGCAGGGTTAAACATGAATGGGAATAGGTGTGCAAGGAATGGTCTGGCCGACCAACAACACAACTATGCAGAATGTAGAGGACAACAAGAAGGTAAAATTTTAATTGATGGAATACATCAGGGAACAAGCCAAGAAAGTCAATAATGATAGGTCGAAAGGGTGGGGTAAGTGCATGCCTTGCGGATCACTCTTAGCGGCGATTCATGTATGATACACAGTGAAATAAGCGTATTCATTCTCTTATGTGATAGGTACACAGTAATAATATGCTTTGCAGTAAAAATCCCATTCGATATCTATCAAAAGCAGCATTTAACATTTAAATTTTGTATTTTACATACTAGCCATTTTGGATGAATCGCGCACCATCCGGAAATTACGTAATGTTTGATTAAAGAACAACCGATAAGGTTTCAGATGTTTAAATATGTTTCCTATAAATTATAAGAGAGATTAAATTGTTCCTGGGAACGCCACATGCAAAAGGCAATGCATCCCAAAAAATACCACCAATAAAACAACAGCCTACAAACATCACACACTGAGGATGTGCAAGGGTAAACATTGGGGCGTAAGGAATGATCTGGCCGACCACAGTCAACACAGTCAGCGATAATAGACCGAAAGAAGGGGGAAAGAACATGAATAGTATATCAAGTGAAAGAACTGTACACGGGGAAAGGGGAATTCAACATTTTTCTAAAACTTACTTAGAAATAGAGCGATTTACAGCCTTGGAACTGTTGAAGTAAAAATCAACTTACATAATTGTATACTTGCGTTGTCGGGATTTCACCTTTCCACTTTCCAAACGACCAATAGAGAAAAAAAACGTACACATTTTTTGTTAAATACGTATAAATGAGAGAGATTCCAGTTTGTAGTTTTTTAATTGTTTTAATATCGTTAACTCGTTACATTTTATATTTGAAATACGTAAATATACTAGAATTCTTTTAAAATTCATTTCAAAAATTAATTCCAACCGCCGTCTAATGTCAATCCAGAGGATATGAAGATTTAAAATAGATATTTGAGCAATTTACATTTAATTCCCACACACAAATCAAGTGTATGATAGTTAGATAGATACTTTCAAATGGGTTGATAGTTCATGAGGACAAAACAAGTATAGATAGAACAATCCTACGTATTCTTATTACATACATCATAGATAAACGCATATACATGACCAGATTAAAATGATATATAAACTTGCCTAGACACCTCACTTATTTTTATCTATATTTACCTTTATTTCGAATGCATCAGTCCACATATCACATATACAGTACAGTGGAACCTCACTATACCGGACTCCTTCAAGACCGGTTGACAATTCCGGTTTGCCGAGGTTTCCGGTTTGTAGAGGGTTTTGTCATTTTGATGCTATTTCTTACTCTTACCTAGGTTCAGGTCATTATTTCATTGAATAATTGTACATCTTTGAATTTTACATGGTATAACCACACGATATTTCTTTATTTTAGAAGAAAACGAACACAGTTTTAACAAACATGACTGCCTTTATTTTAAAAATGTACACGCAAACTTAAAGACATTCATATCTTTTGCTTTGTGATACACATGAAATAAAATGTTTTTCATGACAGACAGACATTTTATTTAAATTCCACTTAGACTTTAAAGCCCACGAGTACATACAATAAGCATACATACAAGACAGACGAACAGAGTACAACATGATCACATACATTTTCCATACAGCAACTTTTTTTTATCTAACAACAATATCACCTGGATATAGTTTACTGAATGCAACATACTGATTACAAACTTCAAATATACATCTGGAGAAGGTCTAAACATGTATATTAGAGTTATATACAAGCAAAAATAAAAATATTATCATAAATAATTCGTGTTACACTAAAGACTAGTTACCATACATTAACGAGTTTCTAATATTGAATGCATTGTAAATGTACATTGCTAAATTTCGTACAGTGTTCTTATTATCTAAGTTGATGAGATCAATAAATTTTACCATATTTGGTCTGATCCTATTTTTCTTAGATATACATGTATATCGTTTGCGTTCATCAAGATACATGTCACATTCAATAACGAAATGATATTCATCCTCTATTGTATTAAAATTTACATATTTTCGTTCATTTAAAGGTATTCGTACAGGTCTGGACCATCTTTCAGTCTCTTTTTGTAGCCTATGAGATCAAACGGATCAAAGCTTGACAAAATGTATAGATACTAAAACATTTTAGGTATGGTTGAAATCTAAAAGAAGAAATTGTATTGTAGAATCGTGCTCTACTAGAATGATGTAATCGTGCAGATCAGTTTTGAATAAATTGATCATTTAGCCTTTGTTTAACAACAGAGAGAAATACATCAGTGTCACCAACACCTTGCTGAAGCCAAGCATCAGCAAAACCAAGTGAACACAGTAATTTTTCAGTAACATACACCAGTTTATCTTATTTGGATATTGTTCAAAATCGTTCTTAAGTAAACAATAACAAGAAAAACGTATTTCGTATGTTCCATTTGTATCATTCTTAACCTATACTTTATAACTATGAACATATGGATAGTTTTAAAAGATACTCGTCTTAATTCACCATAGATACAATCATATCTAAACTTTAAAGATACTCTATTTTTCGTCTGCAACATTTAACAATATAGCTCTAGTTAACATGGAACAGCTATTTTCACGGAAACGTCAATTTCAACCACACGGAATCTAGATCAATGGGACTCTCCAAAATGGTCAACGATTCGAATGTACAAAACCTGAGGCATTCTGTATCTGATGAAGCGTAGCGAAGAGACCATTCAAGAGAGTTCGTGTCATCTCTGACAGTGACAGTGACGGCTATCCATGTGCAAAACTCGTCAATTACTACAGACTGTATAAAAGCATTCTCCAAATTTCAAAGTTCTTTGTTAACCAGTTATTTCCATCTTTACGTGTTGTCAATTTTATTTCCAACATGGCGTCGCGCTTTGGTCATTTATCGATGTGCTATGAAAATTGCTACGCCATTGATGAATTGATGAATAATTTCAAGACAAAATTGTTAATTAATAATTTCATGTGAAAAAATGATAAAATGGTCACCATATTTCACATCAAATTGTTGTTTTATCGATTAAAATGCTGTGCAGTTGAATAAATCGGTAAAAGTTCGCACTATTTTGTCAGCGGTTGATGAAAAATCGATATTGTGTTAACCGGCTACTGAGAGGCGCACCGCACATGGTAGTAAATGAGACGCTCGAGTTATTGGTTAAATAATGTTTAATTCTTTAAAAAAGCATAAAATAAAAAGAATATTCGTTGATTTCGATGGAAGATCGAATTTCATTTCACTCGTGATCACAAGAAAAATATATTTTCACTCGTGGCTAAGAGTTAAGTCTATCATAAACACTGTCAGGGCACTAGACAGCTTTTGGAGACTGATATACATATGCAAGGATGGGAGAAATTTGCTTATTCAAAGATAAAGAGGGCAACCAATATCATATGACTTTGTTACTTCCTTAATGTGATGTTTAGTCAATTATGACAAATGTACAGTATTTCCTGACAAATGTCGTATTACCTTTATATAACAAGTTGATCTAAAAAGATTTTTTTCAGTCTTGCTGATAAGGGGAATTTAAAATGAAAATTGGGGAAAATACCATGATTATTTAAGTGGGGGTACCCATAAGTGTCTCAAAAACTCAAGATTAGGATAAAAATGAAGATACAAAATTGATAAATCCCTTTTATCCATATAAATTAAATCATCCCTGTCTGCCACTCTACAGATATAATTCGATCATTTGATAATGGTACATACTGACAATGTACAGGATGTTAAAAAAGTTTGTTCACAAAGTTTGAATTTGGGTAAAATGAGAATAATGTTGTGTATACTGGCTTTATTTCGCATAGTGAAAGATACTTTTTCATGAATTTCTGTTTTATTTAGAACTTTCATGTAGAAGACAAACTATTGGTCCATAGCGACATAGATGGAAAGAGCATTTAAAAAGATACTAAATTTCAAAGTTTGAGAATGAACTTTTTTAACACCCTGTAAATCTTAATTACAGTCACATTTCTCAAATTAACATCATGTTCATCAATGTTTATCATTTATTTCACACAGGCATGATTGTAATCACACATGTTTCCGCTTGAGTGCACTGTCTCAATTAAACCCCCAGTCCGGGCGTCCTGATTCCCACTTTATTGACGTACCAAACTGCAAAAATTCAAACAAATTTAAAATATAAGTGTAACATGTCCCAGCTGGTAACAGATATGTTCAGATTTAAAGTACATCAAATTGGGGGTGCCATACTATTTCTCTAAACCAAAGCTCTTAAACTAAGGGCGAATTTGTTTTGCAAAACCTGGTTCAGGTTTGAGGTTTCAGTTTTGTAGTAGTTTGGTTGAAAAACTTAAACCAGTTAAGATTAAGATTGGTCTGCAAACAAACAGATGGTTTAGTCAATGAAAAATGGCCCACGTGATTTTGATTGTGCGAGATTGCAGACAGATTGGTGCGTGATAAGAAAATCAGAGTTAAGAACTTTCAAACGTCTGTTTTGCAACGTAACAGAGTGGAAAATTTTAAAGCCAGGTTCCCATGTAGTAAAGAAACATTTATTTGTAAACATTGCTCCACATATGAGTGGCACGGTCACCCGCCATAAAATCAGTCCACCATTTTGTTTAACTAGTATACGATTATTCGGATAAATCAAACCAGACAAACCACACTTGGAGGTAGTTCGGTCAGTTTGATTAACCAGTTTAAGATTTGTTATTAACAAATACAGAAACTTGTTTTAGTTTGAAACCAGTTAGTTAAAACAAATGAAAGGTTTGACAAACCAGTTTTGGATTCAAACCGGTTTGGTACAAACAAATTCGCCCTAACATACATGTATACATACGGTAAGACCATATCAGTTATCTCCCCTACATTAGCGTAACACACACTAATCAAACTAGATATGTCCACTGGACAAGGAAGCTCCAGCTATGGGTTTTGAAGTTGAGAAAGGGCCATAACTCCTTAAATATTTGGTGGATTCAAGGTTGACCTGCATTTTATTATCCTATGCTTACAATTATGTGCTCAATATCAATTCCATCCATCCATCCTTTCAAGAGTTATTGATCAGAAACCAATTTTCACACAGACAAATACACAAACGGATTGATGTACAGACTGGGGTAAACATTATGCCCTTTCACGCAAAAAAAATTAAAACAGAAAATAAATATAGCAACAATTAATAACAATGGATGATACCTGGTAACAGTGGATGGTACCCAGTAAAAGTGGATGGTACCCAGGAACAGTGGATGGTACCCAGTAACAGTGGATGGTACCCAGGAACAGTGGATGGTACCCAGTAAGTCCCTAAGCACAAACAAGGATCAGCTATTGGAGAATAGGTTAAACTTCAACACAATAATAACATATCCAAAATATAATGTCCATATATTTTGGTTACATCTTGAAATTCTTTGTGTCCAAGGTTTAAATGTTCTCTAAATGCCTCCGTACAACATTGGTACTAACATATTATCATAAAATGTATTTGTTTCAATGAAGGCACGATAAAAAAGTACAAAAATAACCAGATCTGGAATGGAAAAAGTGTTTTAATATTTCAAACTTACTATCTGACCGTATTACAAAGCTTATAATTACACTGAAACGTCGAACTTTGTATGTAGCATAAATGTACATTTCTTCCTGGTAAATTGGTCCACATTACTTTGCCTTGTTCAAAATGTGTATTGATTTGGCGTGTAATTTCTTTTAATATCTCGAAATCAAGCTCTCTCTAATTGCAGAATCTATTAAAACTATCACATTATTGTTTATTTAAAGAATTTAAGAAACTAAAGTTGAATATTTAATTTATCGGTCGAACCACGGACCTATATACATAGGTCCGTGGTCGAACGAAGCAAATAGATTTCAATATAGGCCCTACGTAAAATTGTTCGTTGGATATATTACATTTTGCACATATATTTGGAAAATACTACTATAAGGACTTATCAGTTTTGCCTATCAAAATGGCCGACAGTTAAGAACAAGGGAGGTAAATATTGTAGATGTAGGAACTATGTATTATAAGTATGCTGTTTAAGCTAACGAAATGTTAACCTTAATTGTTTTATTACCAGTCATTGGTAGACGATATCAACATAGAACTTGGTTTCATACTTTCTTCCATTTGTGAGAGTTTTTGTTTATAATAACGCATGGACACTCCGACATTTTCGGAATTCCGTAGCATAATATATGCATACTCATTCTTTCAGATTCTTTCACGTGCAGCTAGTCTATCGACAATCGGGGTTTTCACGGAATATTTTTATCAAAACAGTCGACCCATTTTATTATATTGCAATAATATATTCAGTCATTAGAATTAATTCATAACTCTTTTAGCAAGTTTGAGCACATTGTAAACGCCGGTGTAACGCTGATTCACAGTTGTATGGTTCTTTTGTTGTTCTGTTTGTTCACTTTTAGTATTCTGTATTTCACAGTATAAATTCATGTGATACTTAAAATGGAGGGTTTTATGAAAAAAATATATGAATTTATAGGCACCGTATCTTAAAATATCTATTAAAAGTGAACTAGGGGTAGCTTCTATTTTACACCTTGCCTAGTTTTCTTATATCTGGGACCGTCAATTAGGCGACCGGATGAGACCGGTATTTTACCGTGCTGGACTTTAATAGTATCATCTGTACCGGTCGAAACGAAACTGAATTTAGGAACGTTTATTTAGGTATGACACTTAAAAGACTAATTTGGTGTATGTATATAGACATATTCTTTAATTTATTTCGTCGTGCATGACTTATTAATGATACGGTTGCCGCTAGAGAAATTAATTGTGTTAATTTCAATATGTCTATTTCGGATTAACTTATTTTTAACCTAATTAAGTAATTTATTGATCGTGAGTCTGTGTAAGAACTATCCGTTGTATTGACACGACAGCTTCGTGTCAAACACAGCTATGAAATATTCTTGCTCACATTGTCAGGTGAATTTACATAGTCCTTGTAATACTGGAGTTCTAGAAAATTTAGTAATGTCACCAATATGGGTGTTGGACGGTTGCCTGGTTACAATACTCATGTGGGGATCCAGCAATTTACATCATAGTGGGATGGCAGGGTGTGTAGCTCCTAGTAAGGTAGAGGATCTAAGTCGACCTTTATAGTCCTTCGATGTTTGCAAGGAAGTGTCTACAATTACGGGATCATAATCCTAGGCTTACAGGAGTCCCGTTATTGTAGATAATCAACACTGTTCAGACTATTATTATGACAGTTTATTCAATGCTGTACATGTGTCATTATTAGTAACTAGCAATTAAAATTCCCAGTATTTACCTAATAAGTCTTACAATCGACGATATGCCCCTTTCAAGATACGAAGAATCCCACACGTTATAAATGAACGTAATTTATTGTCGTAAATAATGTTTAAGGTAATAAAAGCAACCACATCATATTGTTAAAATTGATCATGAGTTTGTGCAAATAAGCGGAAATAATGTAGAACTGTCATAACTATTGTCCTACGTACATGTTATTTATTTACTTTTAATGGTCTGTATAAAATAAATGTGTTACAGCAGATCATAGTCATCTCAAACAGGATAGGAATATATATAACACTAGTAAGGGCGCATATAAATAAAGAAGTCAACTGACTTGCTACCCCTCAATTTTATACAGCTTGTAAATAAATACAGACTGCATATTATCTTATAAAGAACATGACAATCATGGATAGTAAAAACTGGTAATCTTTTCAAAATTGACAATAATGATACAATTTCATGTGTCAATATTGAATTTTTTACAGAGTGACCACATTTGTTAATTTGTAAATTTATTTAAATATAATAATTACCTGGTAAATTGTCAGTTAAATAATTGCATCGTTCAATGTTTATTTGCTGCAAGTAATACTGTTGATAACTACATTATTACAAACACCTGTAGTTGTAGCCTTTACAGTGTTTATTATCTACAATTACCTGGTACAGGACTCCTGTAATCCTAGACTCTAGAGTCCTAAGTATTGAATATTTACAGACAACTGTATAATCTACATACCTATCATGAACTTGCATGTTTGCCATGTTCTCGAATGTAAATTGCCAATACTGACCCTGGTAAAATCTCCTGCTAAAGTCCTCATTTCTTTGTCTAGATGCTTTGCAATGCACTGGTAAGCTTAATTATCACTCGAATTAAAAGTTAAAAGGTATAAATTTATTAAAAATGGGTCATACATGTCGGTGATGGATATTTGAACAATGCATACATGTATAAATTTATCAGTTTGTGTGGAATTGTAACCTGCCAAGCATGGGAACCAACCTTGGACCTCTGGAGTGATAGCTCTACTAGCTGAACTTAGATCCATTACTGAAAATATGCTTATGTACATATTTGTTTGTAACTCGGTTTTCTTATTGTTATTGAAATGCATATATGTTGCATACACCAGTGATATGTATATTGTAGACTTGGGTTATAATAAAAATTGTATGTTTGGCTTAACCATGCTTACCTATGAAAATGGCCCTTACTCAAAACATTTTGAGGGGTTTGAATGGCTTCTTTTACAGTATAGAATAACTATAAATAATGAAAAAATATTTACCTACCAACCTACCCACCTAAAATTTCTATATATGTAGTGTTTTGTGAAACAAAAAATGTTAAGGGTGGCCTCAGCCATTGTTCATTATTCACTCTGATAAGAATATGAATTATTGATTTTATGTCCTTGTTGTATTGTTACTGTAAATATTTCCTGAGTTTCACATTATCTTTAGAAGACCTTACATTACTTTGTTTGGCTCAAATGTCAAGTGTTTCTAGCCTTTGGTTGGTTTGTATTAATTGAATGAGTCTGAACATACATACGTTGTAAACGTATATATATATACGTTGACATTGTACAAGTTTCCACCTGGATTAAGCAACTTTTTGAATAAACTTCTTCGAATAAGGATTTTTAAAAAAACTTCTTCGGATCAGGATTTGGTCACTCTACCCTTGAACACTACACCTGTCAGAAAGGTTGTGATGAAATTGCACGCATTGTAAAAATCACTAGACTACACAGCGAGGGTTCAATGCCAGACTAGGTGAAGTAGAAAATTACTAGTATGTTGAATACAAGAATTTTAATAATAAAATGAATTTACCAGCACTAGGAAAAATCACTAGCGTAAATGAATACCTGAATAGTATGTAACACAGGTAAAATATTGACTTTTATTATATTACAAACAAACAACAATTATATTACAGCACTGGTGTTTCATGTTAATATCAACAAAGAAAGATGAATTACCCAAGGCAAAGTTTTATAGGTCGAGGATATGGAGTGATGAAGAAATGTTTTGTGATGACTTCGCCAATTCTTATAATGATTGCTGGTGCTGATAGCAATGGAAATATTCTCCAAAGGTAGGTTTTGGCTTTCTGGTGCTTGGTCAATTTTATTACTGGTGAAAAGTGCTTACCTATCAGTACTTTGTCAATTTCTTAACAGTAACTTGATGTATACATGTATTTAATGTATTTAAGTACCATATAAAAAGTGTCATTTTAAGTAGAAAGTGTACTGCATTTTGACATTTATCAGTGTGTAAATTACACCAGGGCTGTTCAAAGTGGGTTGAGTTCAAAGACTCCAGTGGCACTTTGAATTGCCTCAATGTAATACTACCATAAAACATCAACATGATTGATTGTGCTGTTTACGGTAATTGTTATATTTACATTTATTTTTTCTATCATTGATTTCAATGCACAAATGTTAAAAACCACACAAGTTTGTTGTATTTACATAATTAGTGTTCAACAAAAATGTTTTTGACCAAATATTGGAACAGCTGCGATAACCGCATATAACAGGCACATACGCCGAACAAAAAAATAGTTCCCTTCGGCCCGCTGCGTAATACATTTACGAAGTAACAAACATTTTAGATATACATTTGTATTTAATAAGTCGATCTCCTCTTCACAATTATGTAACGTAAGTCCAAATTTAATTTTCTGTTAGAGATGTCATCAACGTAACCCTTACAATAATATCATGGCAATTTGGATAATTGTGAACGTTAATTTGTAATTTTCCACCCAATAAAATTTACAGACAGGTGTTGCTGCAGTCAATGTCATTTATTGGGATGTAAATTGAATTTGCCGGTCAAACGTTTATTGAAGCATAATGCAATTGAAATGTAAATACATTCAGATCTTGTTCATTCGAGTTCATCGGGTTCGAAATTTTATTTCGAATAATACAAATTTTTAAATCGCCCATTTCAATTTCATAGGCCAAAAAGATACATGGGGCCTGATATTTATTTTGGATGATACAAAGTTTTCTGTTAGAAGGTTGTCGAATACATGAAGTTCGACTGTATTTACAGATGGTTGATGTCTGCTTTGTGTAAAGGTCATGCTTTCTGACAGTAATATTTGACTAAGATTATTGCCAATGTTTCTTTGCTTTTACCATACAGACAATTACACAGTCTATGTTATGAGACGGGAAGATGTTTGAAGTACTTGTGTGACATTATAGGTGGTATGTGGAACTCTGGCATTGATCAGATACAAGGTAGGTATATAAAATGGCAGCATTATCTTCTCAATGTTAAGTAAAGACATGTAATTGAAAACAGAGCATGAAGCTTGATACAAGAACACATGTGGTTATATCAGTTGTAAGTATGCACATCTACTGTGGGGGTGGGGGCTGTGAGTTTTTAAGGCAGGTGAGCCATCTTTTCTTCCTAATGATTTGACTGAAGATTGTCTGAAATTGTTGTTCTACTCTCCACACCCATCCATCCACCTTAATGAGTGTAAGTGTTGGTTAAAATCAATAGTTACAGTATAACTAGGTTATAAAGATACTTTGATATGACAAACACATTTTAAATCCCTAAATGCACATTCTGCATTCAAATGTTTATAAATATAACAGTAACTAATGTAAGGATTAAGTTGCACAAGGTCTCGAGAGCGTTCCTTATAAAGACATGTTACTGTATATTTGTTTCAGGTACAGATGTATTGGATTCAGAGAGCAATACTGAACTAAGGATAGTGTTAGCTAGTGTGGTGGTAGGGGCATACAGTTTATTGTTAGTCAACTATCTGTGGAAATCTAGTGAAATTACAAACAGGATAAAATCAAAACAGGACTCGTGCAAAGCTACAATCACACATTTAAGGGGAAATATAAAACAGGTAAGATGTTTATCTTGTAAATCAAAATATATGGCCATAAAGCTAGTCTATGAAATTGACATATTTGAAGGAAGCAGTGTATCAAAGCCTACTTTAAAATGTCAGTGAGAATGGCATTGAAAACCTGGTTCCCTACTTTTACAGGTCAATTATTATGGCATTTGGAAGCCTGGTTCCCTCTTACTTCATTTTGTTATATTGATATAAAATGATTTACCTAAAATGGCCCATTCATGGAATATAAATACGAATACAAATCAGCTATGATATATAATGTTGATGAAATATATGGATGTGCATACAATGAATTGTTTGTACTCACTAGAATAAATACTGAAGAACACACTATAGACACATGAATAGATATAAAAATAAATGTACATTGTTTTAACTCCTTTTTCAAAACATTTTCAATTGATTTTCTGTAGTTCATGTAATGTTTGTTATTCCTCTTTGCTTTAACTTTACATTGTTAAGAATGAATATATTATACAGTAAAAACTCAATAATGAGACGACCAATGGGTCTGCCATAAAGTGGTCTTAATATCAAGTTGGTCTCATTATTGAGTTTGGTCATATTGTGCGTATCAGTACTGTACTAGTAATGTTATGTTTTTTCCTAGATATTTGTGTTATTTTAAATACTTCTGTGTCCCAAAAATGTGTGGGATTATAAATAAAAGTTAAATAATGGAAGAAAACAGGTTAATAACACAATATAATTTTTATTTGGATAAATACAATATAAACAATGAAATTGGAAAAACAATGTTCATAGACTTCCACCAATTCCACCATCCTCTAGAGGATTGAATGAACCTGAAAATTAAAGCATATCAAATATTATAGGTACATGTAATGATGTTTATATAAATAAAGAACACTAGAAGTGTGTAATGATAATAAAAACAGGTAATGTTACAGACAGGACAGTTCTATCACTGAAATTACTGGCTTGAGCAGTATCTGTTCTTCAATAATGTAATTTTAACATGTTAATTTCTACTTTCATAGCTAACAGCTGAAAATTTTACAACTGCATCCTCAGCAAATTGGCATTACATTTATTTTGTCCTATAAACATAGTTTGTGAAGCAGAGGTCAGATAAAATCACCTGAGTCTTTCCAATGTCATATTTGCCTGTTGCCTCTGACTTTTTCCTGGACAGTATTTCAGAGAAAACTCTGTCTACTAACTTTAGAATTACATGAACTTAGCTGATTAAGCTAAGTTCATGTAGGTCTTTATCAATGAAACCACGGACATATAAACGGTTTATATGTCCCTGATGAAAGTCAAATTCAGATATGATTGATTAATCTGGTCAGATAATATTACAGAAGTTTATCAATAAAAACACGGACATAAAATGGTTTATATGTCCCTGATGAAAATCAAATTCAGATATGATTGATCAATCTGGTCAGATAATATTACGGAAGTTTATCTGATTTGTTGTTTGTCCGTCAATTAACGAGTGCAGTATAACAGATTAATTTGCTTATAATCAAAACATGTGACTGCTAACTACTCAATTAAGGGTCTCGAAAAGGGCCAAACAATAAAATACCAACCTCTTGGTGTGTTTATGACGCCTGGAGGGATTAAAGTGTCATCAATTATCATTAACAACTTCGGCTGTCGGTGTGACTAAAATCCCCACTGCCCGTTTCGGGACGGTACGAGGTCGTATTTTCGAGTTGAAAGTGTGTCTTCATTATTGATCGGGACCTGAATAAGCGGTTGCATTACGCAATATCGAGTTGCCCACAATATCGAGTTGCGCGACCATTCAATTATATAGAGAAAATTTGGGTCCGGATAAAAACGGTTGTAATAATGAGTTGGTCGCAAAATCGAGTTGGTCGCATCATAAGGTTTTACTGTACACCATTCAAGTTTGTTTGTATACTACATAGTTCTCATATCTACAATATTTACCTCCCTTGTTCTGAATTGTCGGCCATTTTGATAGGCAAATTTTCTTAAAGTTTTTAGGGAATATAATGTAAACGATGATAAACTAATCCGATATATAAACAATAACTTATCCGTGTGGGCATTTGGCTCAGTATGTTGTCAAAAAATGGTTGTCACATGCAAATTCTCTTGGTATTTTCTCAATTATCACATATTTGGAAATAACTCCTATAAGGGCTAATCAGTTTTTCCTAGCAAAATGGCCATCTCAAATATTAAATTATAAATGAATGTACAAATTAATATTTGCCAGCTTTCCTGTGAAATTATCTATGACAATTCTTACTTTTAGCTGCCATCAAAGAAATTGGATGACATTTTGAATTGTAGTTTTCACCAGCTTAAAGGTAAACTTCAGAAAGGGGAAATAACTGCAATGGAAGCACTCACAGCTTATCAAGGGAAGGTAAATAACATGCATTAATAACTGTTATGACAAAAAAATTTGTTACCAGACTTTCAATAATTATTGTAACCTAATTAGTCATTTTGTTACAAATTTGTCTTATACTTGGCAACTCATTCATTAATAACATAAGTCACTTGCCAAAGCTCTGGGTCAAGTATATTGATTTGGACAAGCACAGAATTTTTGGCTACATGGTAGTTTCCAACCACCAAAAATGCAATACATTTCACAAAAATAGTGCCTGTTAATTTAATGTTGAGATACTCCTAAGCCGAAAGTAGAATATCTTAGATGTCACAAAGAAAGTAGGGATCTTGATAAATAAGACGGGAATTTATCATTTTGATTAGGAATTTGGAATGACACAAGATTTCAGTACCTCAAAACGATTTTCAAACATACAAGTTAGGAGTTATATGTCCTAAGTTATACCACTTTAACCATGTTCAATCATGTCCTGGTTTACTTCAGTTAACATAATGTGTGGAAGCATAGCAAATCAATTGATAAAAAATGCCTTACATTGACACCATACTGATGAATTATAGTTGGTTGTACAAATCATATTCTGTTGTTTTTTTCATTAACAGGCACTTGAGGAGAATGAGCGACTTAACTTTATAGTAGACATTGTGAAAGAAGCTGAGGTAATCATACTTTGTTCTAGAAAGCTTGTCTTACCACGACATGACAGAATATAACTGTAGAAGGCTTGTCTTACCACGACATGACAGAATATAACTGTAGAAGGCTTGTTTTGGTATGACGTGTCATGGTGTAATTATAGAAGGCTTGTTTTGACATGACATGTCAGAATGTTATTATAGAAAATTTGTCTTGGTATGACATGTCCAAATGTCAAAATAGAAGGTATACTTTGAGGAAAGTTCTGAAACAAACCAGATAAGTTGTGTATTTTTAAGAAATTGTGTATTGGGAATATATATATAAATCCTATACTAAGTGTTTTCAGGATAATTTTTAAGTTCTTTATTGGCTGTAAGAGGGGACTAGAATAAGAAGGAACATGCATTAAATTGGAGACATAGTTCTTTCTTTTATTTGGATCCTTCAATTAGCAATTAAAGTTCCAATTTTGGACACAGAATCATTACCCTCCTGTGTACATTGACTGTACCTTTAGCATCACCAGTATGTCTAATTGTATTATAAAGCAAGGTTATCATTAGACATCAATGTTTTTTTGCATGACAGAAGGTTTGACCTCACATAAAGACCACCTCAATAATAAGACCAAATCAATATTAAGAACACAATTTTCAAGTCTAATTTCACTGTGCTCTTTATTCAACCTCAATGTTAAGACCACCTCAATGTTAAGACCAGTTTTCAAGGTTCCCAAGGATGGTCTTATTATTGAGATTTTATTGTAGATGAGAAATTAACGGCTCACATGATTTAAATACTTGTCCTAGTGAGATAGAATTTAGCATGTGTATCTATTATTTTCCAATTATACAGACTGTTTTCAGCAATTAGCCGGAGAATGTGACAAGAATTCAACAAGGGACAGACCTTTACATGGAATACCAGTCAGTTTAAAAGAAAATTACCTAATAAAGGTATGGTTACAGTTTTAATATCATTACATTATTGTGATGGCAAAACAGGAGTTGAATATCATTGGAAGTAAATCATTTTAAATTAAACACATTTATAATTTTTCAAAGACTTGTGACATTTAATTTATATTTTAATGCTCCCAAAGTAGTCCTATATTATATAGTATGTGCACTGTCTTTTATGTTGCTTTATATGTCCATCCAAAACTCTGTCAGATATATTTACAGGGCTATCAATGTACAGGTGGTATGAGCAAGTTCTTGAAACAAGGAACTTTGAAAGAGGATGGTGTACTCGTTAAAGTATTAAAACATCAAGGGGCTGTGCCTTTTGTTAGAACAAATATACCTCAGTCAATGATGACGTAAGTAACCATTATGATATAATACTATATGAAATATAATTTATATCATAAACGGCATCACAGACATGTAATATCACCCAATTATTTAATGCTCTCTGGTGATTTACTGCGGAAAAAGGGTGAATTATTATCCAATAAACTCACGATGAAATAAAAGTGATAATGATGTCCAATAGATGTGAAATATATTGTTATGAATTTTGCCCAAATGATTTTAAACATGACCTTGAATTGAATTCCGGTGTACAAGAATCCATTTGATGACTTTGTAAGATTGCCTTTGCTGATGGGTTTTTAATCTCGTATATACGCATTGTTTTGTCTGAGGTAAAATGATATCATCCAGTGTGACTCAATTTTATTTTCTTACTGAAATGAAGAAGCAGTGCTAAATCTTAGAAGTCGGGATATTTGGTGTTTATTGAGTGTGGCATTGCTCTTGATAAAGTATCTTGAAGTTTGATTTTATATTTGTCTTCTCTATGGAATTCTATTTAACATTATAAGCCAAATTTTTCAACGAAACTTTATGTCTTATAGATCGGCGAAATCTGGGACGGCCGGCTCGTTGGTGGGCTGGCTTGCAATCGGATGTCATTAACAATTTATTGTTAAAGTTGTTTTTCCATGTCATTAAAATTCAACAGTTTTTATCCAATCTTTGTCAGAATATTTGTCTGCATTATATATTAGACAAATGTAGATATAGGTCATACCTGCATAATGAAAAATTCGGCTTTAGTGCGGTGTCTGCATTAACCCCTTATATGAAGATGTTATAGTTTGGCACTGAAGTAAGATATTTAATTATTTTGACTGTTAAATATTATTTATATTTTTAATTACAGGGTTGAGTGTTCAAATCCTATCTATGGTTGTACTGTAAATCCCCATAATCTGAAGCGAGGTCCAGGTGGGTCATCTGGAGGAGAAGGGGCCATTTTAGGGGCTGAAGCTTCTATTTTAGGCTGGGGTAGTGACATTGGTGGAAGTTTGAGAATTCCAAGTCATTTTTGTGGAATTTATTGTTTGAAGCCTACAGCAGGAAGACTTGGGTAAATGTTTCACTATGTTATGTTTGCCCAACTTTACATTACGGTATAAAACAAGAAAACACTGACTATAATGTAACTGAAAGACATTGAAAAAACAGAGGCCTGGTTTGTTATACGACTTAGTTCTACAATACTTGTAATGTTTTGTTCATCCTGAGCTGTTCTATGATGAGTTCTCTACTGATTTGGACAATTTGTAATTGAGAGAATGTGTTTGCTGACAGATATTTCTCTATACAGAAATGTTGTTTTAAAGTAAGATGTAATTCTCACTGTTCTGAAAACATTTTATATTCAGTATGTAATTGCAAACTTATGCGTCTGAGCAGAATGCTAGCGGTACTGGTCAGGTGAGCTAACACGATATTTTGTTCTTAGAGAATCTTCACATTATGAAAGAGGGATCTGAAATGACAAACACGACTTTGATTGGTTTATATGTAATTTTTTGATGGTTCAAGTCATTGTAATCATGATTGTTATAGAAAACTGCATTCAAAGTCAACAGAAATCAAATCCAGACAGTTTAACTGTGAGATAAAATAATGTCAGGTTAGCATTTTGGACCAGTATGATGATTATATGACTATGATATTAATGTTGTTATATGTTACCATATATTGCAAGTTATGATATATAATTCAGTGCAAAGTCCAATGAAGAACTGGATGAGGGTCTCGTACAGTCTGTCAGTACGTACAATATTTTGTGTTATTTATTGTTCCACAGATAAAAGCTTGATAGACTCTGCTCTGACTAAGAAAAAGTCTTGTTGTTTTGGGAACTCGGAAGTTTTTTTGGCATGTACTGGAACCTGTTTAAACTTGACAAGCTTGGGACCAAGAAAGAAGTCAAGTTTAAAGGGGATCAAGTGTATGTGTATAATTTAGCTTGAATTTTTGGTTAACCAGTTTGCAAGCTGATTGAATATTCCAATTCGTAATATGTCCCATATATTTCATACGTCTTGGGAAATCAAAATAACTTTTGATAATAAAAATTACGTTGATGTCACTTAACTTGATAATATCTTGTTTTTTGGACCATGAATGTATTGTTGGGGAATATACATTGCTTCTGTCGTAATTGTTGTACCAGCGGCAAGCCCAACTTCAGTAATACTTGTATAACAATATAAATAACCACAGGAGATCAATACGAGTTGTCTCCCTTTCTCTATTGAAAACATGCTGTGTATATACTATAAAATGTATATAGAAAGGGAGATAACTTGAGACAACCTGTGGTTATTACTGAATGAAATTACATGCCATCTATAGAGATGAGATTTTTTCTCCAAATGCAATAGACTATGAAGTCTATATGAGCATTGCTGGGGGTTTTCCAATCTCTTCTATAGTGAGGTAATTTCCAGAAAACGCCTCATGTGACATCACCATGTAATGACGAGTAAGCAATATTTGCCACATATGGCAACATGAAACAAAGTGACCATATGCAGTAAATATTGTTTCCTGCTTGCACATAGTGGCATCACATGTGACGTTTTCTTGAAATGACATCACTTACAGAAGAGGTTGGAAAACCTCCAGCAATGCTCATATGTAAATGTATACAAAGTTTACAAACAGACAGAAAAGTATTTACTGGTCAATGACAGTGCTGTGATAATATTCTCATTGTAAACTGTGGTGAGTTTAATTTTCAGTATATTATATAAGCCATATAATGTAACACCTTACTTGTATTTGTTTCTCAATGTAATATTACCTTAAACAAGTATTTAAAGTTATAAAATTGTGAGTCATAACATTTAACAAACATTATATACATGATATTTATCTGACAGTAAACCCGACTGCTGGTCCTATGGCTAGAGATGTTGATACATTGGTGGAAGCCATGAAGGCAGTTCTATGTCCATATCACTTCGAACTAGATCCTGAAGTACCTCCGATACCATTTAATACAGAGGTAATTATGCTCATGAAACAGACATTACCTACCTAGACACAGTGATGTCCTTGATGATGCCTTAAACTGTGTCCTGTTCTTCTAGCCTGGTGCACCCAATATTTTATATGTTGTTGCATTTTTTCATGGCTGAAAATTTCTGAATGTCAGATAAAGTGATCTCAGTCTGTATGCAAGTGTATGAAAGTGTATTACAAAGAAGTATCCCTTACTGACCTTATATTTGGTCAGCATGTATTAGGAAACAGGTCTATTTTCTTATAAGGATGTCATAATTTAATGTGCTTTTGCTACATCTATGTTAAATGCTGAAAACTTCAATTCTGAGGAGCCAATCTGCTTAAAAAAGGAAAATTTCAAGATTAGTGTTAATTACTCCCTACCTGTTGTATTAGATGCCATTAAGATAGATATACAATTAATCTTTTCTAGGGTTTGGGCTTGTAAGATGTGTTCACAAGCAGTCAGTTTTTATTGCATTGTAGACTTGTTTGAACCATGTGTATGACAATGCATACTTTGCATACAAGTAGCTTCGTGTCTGGTTTTTACATTGACTTTGGTTTTATTGCCATTTTAAACCTTGTTGAGGCATTGGAGGTTACATGTTTAAATCAATGATTATGAAACATACATTAGAATATATATGTCCTAAACATGTCGAACAAGTTACATAGACGGAAGGATTGGCCAAATAAGATTAAAATTGGTCTATATTTGTTACAGTTTTCTAATCGCTTCTCTTAATTCCACCCTACCTTCAAACCAAATCACCCCCATGGACTCTTTTGGACCCCTTTATTGATTTGCTAAGAATGTATAATTACTTCTAAACAAATTATGTGCATGTTTTCTATGGCTTTAATTTTATCCTTCCTGTCTTTAACATTAAAGGTTCCATTTCTTATCTCTCCTCATAACAACTAGAGTACTAGTCTTCATATGTGCAATATGCAACTTTCATGGCCTTTCAGTTCAGAGGTCTCATTCATAAACATTATAAGCCTGAAAGTCTTTGACTTGGACATTAAAATGTTAAATGTTCTATCTGCTTTTATGTTGTTATAAAAATATGGAATTTAACAAAAAAATTGGCAAAGTGTATGGAGGGACACAATTATTATTCAGTCTGGATTTTGTTCGTTTAGATTTAATGAAAACAACATGCTCGAAAAAATTAATTTGCAAATTTAAAGTCTAAGTCCGAGTTTTAGACTTCAAGTGTTTGTGAATAATACCAGAGGTTGATATGTTTTATTGTACAGATCTATGAATCCACCAGACCGTTGCGTATAGGTTATTACTACAGTGATGGATATGTTACCTGCATACCTGGTGTACAGAGGGGTCTAAGTAATGCCATACAAGCCCTGAAAAATAGGGGACACGAGGTAAGCAGCATTGTCTGGTTGTCTATATTTACTGTCATTGTTATTTAAGAATGTTTCAATAATTTTCTGCAATCTAGCCCATCATATACTGTAAAGAAGTATTTATTCACAACCATCTGAATTTGTTAAGTTGAACAAATTGAAACTCTTGAATATCAAGTTTTCAACATGTGTTTATCTTCAAACTGGTTCTTTTCTGGCGACTAACTTGAGTTTTATTTATCTTATTGCTTCCAAACTTGTTTTAAATGTTTATCACAAGTAAAAGGACTTAGTATAAGTAGTAGTCTACTATTTTGGATGTTGTGAACCTTGTATCGTGGTATTGCCACGTTTCTTGTTATATTTTATGGCATTGTGTTTATTTAAGCAAGAACTAACTGTACTTTATAAACTACAAACATTTCATGGTGTTTCGAATACTCGATCAGACGGATGTCTTAGTACCCGAGTTCTCATTTTAGTACACAGTAATATCCCCAATATGAGATTTAAAATCTTGTAGCCTTGAAATCCTGAGTGATGGAATTTGCTGTTTGCTTGACTGAGAAAATACTTGTGTTCTGGTTTAGCGCTATATATTTAGTTTCATTTTGAATTACATTTTTACTGAGTATGGCAAGCAGTCAGACATGCATGTGAACTCTATAGATATGTTGTTGTTTTTTAAGCTACTCTGAAATGTCACTTTCAGTGATTTACTTGTATTCTTCATTGGTTTTTCAGTTGGTAGAGTTCAAAGTACCAGACGTGAAGATGATGTTTGTCGATTTGTTCGTGAAAACGTGTTTTGGTGATGGAAGTCAACACATTATGGATATGTTGTAAGTTTCTGTTAAGTTGGTATTGTTCAGTTTTCATTTGCGTTGATCAGTAATACCAGCATATAGTCAATTGGTTAAAGAAACCTTAAAAGTGACAGGACAATAGTATAAATCAGTTTTGTGACTTGTCTCAGAATGTAGCCCTGCTAGTGGTCAATTTTAACAGACATCCAATACTTTCTCATTCATTTTATACCTTGTTTGCATTTTTGTTGTAATTTATGAAGACATTCTTGCTTGCATTCTTAGTCTACTTTTTATTAGCTCATCTGAACACAAAGTGTTCTTGGTGAGCTATTGTGATAGCCATGTGACTGTTGTCCATCGTATGCTGTTTGTCGTCAACATCTAGCTTGTTATCAGAATATTGGCTACAGTTTTAATCAGAACTTCATGAAACTGTGTCAGAATGTTTGCCTGAACTAAAACTAGACAAAGATGGAAACTAGGTCACTTGGGATCAAAAAATAGGTCACCAGGTCAAATCTTTATAAAACCTTGTTAAGACAATAGAGGCCACGCTTTTAATCAGAACTTAAAGAACTTGGTCAGAATGTTTTTCTCTATGAAATCTAGGCCAAGTTCTAAACTGAAAGAAACACATCATGAAGAATTTAATTCCTAGAACAGCAAAATCAGTGTGTCATTATTACACAGATATTAAGTCTGACCATCTGAATATTTATTTAGATGGATACCTGCACATATTTCTATCCTCAAACCTTGCTGTGCAAAAAAGTAATGTACATCAATTTGATGTATTTTTGTATGATATATTTCTGTTTTGTATTTACCTCCCAGCAAGTTTTGTTTATGAAAACAACTTCTATATATATTCAGTGCTGATGACAAAGTTGATCCTACTCTTCAGTTGATGGTTAAGATGTATAGCCTGCCTAGATTTCTTCAGACTTGCATTTCATACTTAGCAAGTTGGGTTGCCAATGTAAGTCATTTTTCAATTGTGTATAAAATACTTACATATTTATCTTACATCTTTAACTAAGTAGTCCAGTTTCTAGGTGGTGAAGCCTAGCTGGTAGAGTGCTGAGTTGTTACCAGGGAGGTCCGGGTTCAATGCCCAGACAGGGCAGATAATGTCTTGTGACATTTGGTTGTGGTAATAATTTGTCCTCTACCCGATTCATGTGTGGTAGTAGTCAACTGCTTCTGGAAGGGCAAGTTAGTACTGGTTGCTAAGTAACTCCATGGAAACTGGTTAGGTCAACTGATTGCAGCAATGAGATATGTGACTAATAAAGTTTCTTGCAGTGCTTATCAGCAATGGCTGGAAATTTGGACTGGTTATGCCTTCTTATCTCTGTGTTCAGTATGATTATTTAAAATTGCATGAAACTAAAAAATGCATATCTTTTCTTCATCTTACTATATTTTGTAACATTTCTTGTTTGTTTTTATATAATATCCAGTATTTGAAAGTATTTTCTATAGTTTTAGTTACGGTATTTAATAGATTCTTGAGAAGAAAAAAAAGAAAATTCATGCTTGTAAATTTGAAATATATTACTCACATTCAATGGACATAGTGTACACAGCAACTGTATTCTAAATTGAATTGGTAGTACATGCTCTAATAAAAAATACTCAAGGTCATGATGTCTTATTTCTGGATGTTTTAAATCACAATGCTGAAGAGAGCAATCATACAACCCATATTGATTCAGACATTCGGTCAATATTTTCCAAAACATGTTTTCATTGGTAGACCACAAAATTTGTTTGGAGTCGTTCTCAAGTTTGAAATATTTCGGACTATATGTGTATAATCATTTCATTGTATTGCTAACAGGATACAACAGTAGGTGAACAAATGAGATCAATGAATGGTGTAGGGTAAGTTCTGTTTGTTATCAAGCTCCACACAGTGCTTATCTCCCCTACTTGTACATAAATCAGTGCCTTCAAGATGGTGAATATTTCAGTGCATTGATGTTTACTCTTTGAAAACACTGTCCTTCATTTGATTTTGGTCTCCAAAGTAGGAACATTTAGCTGCTGTTTCGTCTGTCTGTGCATCCAACCGGCATTTGTTTGTGTGCTATTTCTCAGCAACCACTGTCCGGCATTCAATACAACTGAAATGGGAAGCTTTGCTACCAGGAGAAGATGCACATATTATCTGCATGTTCTGGTTCAATGATTTTTTGAATGTACCTTTCCTCATGTACATACTTTAGGGAGCATCCATTGGTTCTACTGATATTCTTGATCTATTAAATTTTATTTCTCATTGGACCACCTGTATATGCCTTCTTTTCTTTGAAAATATGACCAAAACAATGTCAATGTCGAATATAGACAATTGAAAGAAAAAAATGAAATAACAGAATACAAAGGTATATAAATGCAGAGTACTCTGTTCTGGATCCAGCGGAATTTGGACATATAGTCAGTACCTTTAAAAACGCACAGTTTTAGTTCTGCGAAATATTAGGCAAGCATCATTATTTTGCATTTTGAAAGTAATTTTAAATGAAAATCCCTGTCGATTGTAATGATCTTAAGCATACTATCTATAATGTCAATATGAAAGGATATTGTCTTTTTCTTGTTTCTCTAAGTAAGTCCTTGAAACTTGAGAAAGCCTATCTGTGCATTTTTAAATGTACTGAGTATTTATTGTATTAACATTTTGTTTCAGTTCCGTATCTGAGTGGTGGGAACTCACTGGTAAAATTATAGAATACAGAAGATCATTCTTACAACAATGGAAAGATTTACAGCTGGATGCGATTGTATGTCCCACCCTGCCATATGTGGCGCCACCTACTGGAGCTGTTCAATATTTACTTGGTAAGAACATGGTGTTATTGTTGTTGTTGATAATTCTATTTTTCTAGAGTACCATGAATTTATCACTATTTCGATTGGTACTTTATTACTTTAAACTTATATATCTTACATTGATTGTGAAAAAATTATTTATAACATTTATTTATCTATCCAATGAATGCTTTGTGGATTACCATTCAGTACTAGCACCTCATTTAGCTAGTTGAAGTGCGCAGTTTAACATCTTCCAAGGCAGAATTTTAAAAGAGAGAGAAAAAGTAGCTGCAGGAATGCCACATACATAAGACAGTACCTCCCCACGCAGACCTCCGGGAAAACAACAATCCATAAAACATAAGGCACTTCAGGAGGTTAAAGGGTACATACGTTAAGGAACAGAGACACAAGGAATGGCCTGGCAGACCATAAGGAATGGCTAGGAGAATCACAGTGGACAGTGAAGGAGGGGGGGATTAATGGATGGAAAAGATCACAGGACAAGTCAAGACGGCTGGCAGCAATAGGCCGAAACTGGACAGGAAATAACCTGAACGCTATATAAAGTGACAGAATTGCACAGGGGAAAGGGAAATATAAAATTCATTCAAAACACAAACAAAAATAATAAACATACAGAGAATAACAGCTTGGAACTGTCAGTAAAAATACTGGTAATGAGGTCCTCAATCTTTATATCAGGAGTCAGGTGTGCTTGATCACTACACCTCCTTATGTATTTTGTTGAATGAGATGTCAATACATGTACTGCATTTAGGGAACCTTATATATGTTGTCCAGTTATATGGATTATACACATACAACATAAATATATTTTCACATTGGTTAGTAAAACTTATTATAAGTCGAGTTTTGGACACAACTTTTAATTAAGACAGTGTTTGAAAAATTGAATTTGACCCATTAATAATGAGGCCATCCTAAACTTATTTTTTGTAGAACCCTACCATCCCACCATGACTCAGATGTTTTTGGGACATTTTGCTGACAAATATTTGTTTTAAAGGATGGCCTTCTTGATTTAGTTTTGGTTGTTTGTCACTGATTCATTGCTACTGACGGTACAGTTTCAGAGAACAGTCTTAAGAGAACCATTTTAGTTTGTAACTGAAAAGAATGTAGATACAGAAATATATGGAAAACTTTGTATTTTTCTTTTTCTTGTAGGTGGAGTAACTTATACTACTCTGTATAATCTTTTGAATTTTCCCTCGGGTTGTGTGCCTGTTACCAAGGTTACGGCTGTAGATGAAACAAAAATGAAGGAGTATCCATGTAATACTGGTGTAGAGAAATTCATTAGAAAGGTATAGTTTTGAAGAAAAATTAATGCATATTCTGTTTAGACATTCTTTAATATCATTGTAAGGTTTTGCTATGTTACCTACTTTATCAAAGTAGTACATAATAGCCCCCACTCTCTCTCTTATTTCCTACTTGGTCTATACCCTTCAAACAATGCTTGGCCTAAACTCCTTCAATCACTGCAAGGTCTATACACCTCAATACTAACCTCAATAATAAAACCATCTCTGGTTCTGTATAAGGTTAGTCTCAGTAAGTTGTAGGGTGGCCTGGTTATCAAGTTGAAATACAAAAGAAAGATTTAAAACCTGGCCACTGAAAAATATGTTGTGAAAAAATGGTCTTATTATTGAGGTGGTTAATTCCAGGATCATAAAGTTAGGTTTTTGCTGTATATTGATTTTCAAGAATTGTTATCATACAATTGTTGGGATATTGTTTTTATCATAAACTGATTTATTTTCAGTTTTTCAGTGCTGACACAGGAGGTTTGCCAGTCACTGTGCAATGTGTTGGTTTACCATATCAGGAAGAATTGGTGCTTAGAGTTATGAAGGAGGTTGAGATTGGTGTGAAATCATTGAAATGATCGGAATGTTTATATATGAAAACGCTGTAATCCTGAAAGATCAAACTCATGTTGAATTTTAAGATTGAATAATGCTTTTTGTTCCTTACTATGTAACACATTTCTTTTTTTATTATTTTACCTGCACGAAGAGCTCATAGTGAGCTTTAAGGGTCGTTGAATGTTGTTCCCTAGTATAGATGTGTTTGAGTTTATTGGTCATAGTGTTTGTGTTCATGTTACCGTCAACTGTGCGGATTCTATCACATTGAATTTCTGTTGTTAAGCAAAATGTCTGTTCTAAGGAATGTCGTAGTAAAGAGTTGACTGTGATGTGTCGGGTGATTAAAACTTGCTAGAAGTAGGGGAGGTCACTCCTACAATATATTTCCAATTATTATTAGGATAAATACTTTTGCATACTTTCTTCTTTTCTTTTTATTTTGATACCTATGCAGTGCAATACTATTGATTATTAACAGAGTTTGAATATAGTATATACTTATGAGCTTGCATTTTTCCAATGTTACATAGGTATATGACCAACATTCAAAAAGAGTCGGGGAGTTTGTTGTCAAGTGACTTTTCTGTATTTGGTATTTAAATTATTGTGAATGTTGTTTTTTTTAATAATGTTTTGGTGTTTTTCAAAATTGCTACATAAATGAACATGTGACGGAGTGCAATCAGATGCCACCTATAAATGTTGAACATCTCATGTGGGCATTTGTCAATGTGGTATTTTTATTGTGACTATGTGTGTGTTACTTGAAACTGCAAATTGCTATTGATTTCATGATGCCAAACGGAAAAAACTTCCAAATAAGGTTTTATATGTCTTATAGACATGGAATTAATAGTGTTTTAATATTATGTTATATGTACACATATTTTAAGTTGTTTATTTCTTCCTATTATGTTTCTGCTTGTATATCCATGATTATACATGTTTGTTGCATTATTTGTTTTGAATTTATTACTATGTCCCATCACTTGAGATGGGCCATGTTTTGGGATCACCTGCAGTGGATAGGCGTCTTTGTCCGCTCTCTAATCTAAACAGTTATTGTTGGATCTTCACCAAACTTATCACATTATTCATGGGCCATCTTATGTGCAAGATGGATAATCAGCCAAAATCACCCCCAGACACTCTGTGGACTTATGGCCCTTGAATTATGTAATGACCCTAGTCACCTCTCTAAATGAATAATAAAAATGAGATCATCATAATTTTTTCAATTTAACATTATTTATGTGTACCTCATTCTTCTGACGGGCATATGTTGTGACAGCACTCTGTAGTTTAGATTGTTTGAAGACCTGTTATAAACTAAAACTTCATGTTCTTATTTCTGAAGTGTATATCCATATTGTTTACCATGTTATAGACATTACCCCAGAAAGTGTGCATTGATTATCTTTTTTTCTGAAGGAATTCACTATTAAGCAGTTTGTATTCACAGTTTGTTTTTTATATTATTTAGATGTGTGTGTCTTGCTCTTAATTATTAAACAGAAATTTGCAGTATGTTTTTGCCAGTGAATCAGTTAACTGAAATTTAATCATGTATTTAGGATAAAATGTATTTACAAAGGAAATTATTACCTGGAAAATGTTAGACTAGCTTTTGAAGATTATATTGCAATCCTATATTTTCTTTCCATTAGGTATATTTTTAGATTTTCTAATTTGTATAATCGGAGCTAATTAACCTGATCCTGACCATTATGCATGAATATATTATAATATAGCGCTTACACTAAATATATCAATTTCCATCAGTGCATCATAAATTAACAGTCCTTTAATTAATACAATGAAAGGCAAAATTAATATAGAATAGTGGATATTTCAACAAAAATATGTTAACTACCTTTTTATACGCCCACCATTCAAAGAATTAGCATAAAGTGTTGCCCCTGTCTGTCCTTTTTTCTGTCATTCAAAAACTGGTTTAATAACTCTTGAAAGGATGGTTGATTTCAATTCATATTGGGCACATATGTATAGGATAATAATGTACAGGCCCAGTTTGATTTCCGTTTCAATTCGCCAATTTTGGGAGGAATTATGTCACTTTTTGTACTTGAAAAGCCCACAATGGGGGCATCTGTGTCATATGGATGCATCTTTTATTTTATACTGATACAGGAAAGTAGTCCACTGTGACATTTTGCTACTAGGGGACAGCAGGAGCTGGTATATAATATGTATTTATGATCAGGATAAACCTCCAATAAACTGAGGCAACATGCAACTGTGTTTTATACTGAAATAATCAGATATTTGAATGCAATGGAAATAAATAGAAGCAATCCAACAAATATAACATATTTTCATCTTGAGTTCAAGGAAATAAATTAATCAGACAGATTTAGCATGTATAACAGTCCTACTTGTTTATGTTAGGAGTTCTTGTATGGATAAAAAGGTTTTGAGGTTCTTACGTAATATTGCTTTAACTCACTTGTGTTCAGTTGATTTTGGTGGTTCAAATAAATCTATCAGAACATCAAATTTCTTTATCATTTGACTTTTACTGGTTCTATAAATCTATAGAGCTGTTTTGTCTTTATATCAGTATGTTTAAATATATTGTACATTAAAACTATTGTTATTTTTGAATGATTGAATACAATCATTTTAAAGTTACATGGAAATAGTAAATACCAAAGCTCCTGTATAATGATGAGAAATGAGAATTCGAAACTAGATTTACTTATATGTTTTTGTGCCTCATGAAAAGTTGTGGTTTTGGAGTTACGGGTTTTAGAATGGCCATTGATGTGTAAAAACAGTGTTGAAACATTTTAGTCATGTATTTTTGTTAGGATGATCATAGAATAGTATACCCAGTTAAGGGAACATAGCATAGATGATACTTGTATCTACACTGGGTCCCACGTACATAGATGATACTTGTATCTACACTGGGTCCCACGTACATAGATGATACTTGTATCTACACTGGGTCCCACGTACATAGATGATACTTGTATCTACACTGGGTCCCACGTACATAGATGATACTTGTATCTACACTGGGTCCCACGTACATAGATGATACTTGTATCTACACTGGGTCCCACGTACATAGATGATACTTGTATCTACACTGGGTCCCACGTACATAGATGATACTTGTATCTACACTGGGTCCCACGTACATAGATGATACTTGTATCTACACTGGGTCCCACGTACATAGATGATACTTGTATCTACACTGGGTCCCACGTACATAGATGATACTTGTATCTACACTGGGTCCCACGTACATAGATGATACTTGTATCTACACTGGGTCCCACGTACATAGATGATACTTGTATCTACACTGGGTCCCACGTACATAGATGATACTTGTATCTACACTGGGTCCCACGTACATAGATGATACTTGTATCTACACTGGGTCCCACGTACATAGATGATACTTGTATCTACACTGGGTCCCACGTACATACCTGAAACCATTTACATTCTTCACTTTACATGATTTTGTTGATTTTTGCAATATGTATATAATTGGCATAAATAAATTTTTATTAAACAGACTAATATTGTTGTTGTTCTTTAACTTGGATTTAAACATTTTCTAGTGGTGACATTAAAATCCTGTTTCATTTGTAGTCATCCAATCCTTGTATTTTATTCTTAATTGCAAGTATAGATCTTTCTAGTCGCACATTTTCAGGGGAGACAATTAACCACATTTCTTAAATCGGATGTTGCTCAATAATTGCAATATTCTTTTCTTTTATGAAATATTACTGAAAAGAATACTGAAATTATTGACCAATTGCTGGCTTGGTATAAAGTGGATGATTGGATCCCCTGAAAATGTGCTATCCAAGATATTACAGACATATAAACCATGGGACTGGTCAATTTTTGCACACAAAAAACTCAAAATCTGATGAAGGATTATAAACAACATCATTTATTATCTCGAAATGAGCGCCACTGTACGGTTTCCAACCTCTTCTTTAAGTGACGTCATTTCCAGAAATGTCACACATGACGTTATCATGACATTGTACTGAAAGTAAGCAGTATTTGCCCTATATGGCAATATGAAAACGAAGTGACAATATGGAGTAAATATTGTTTCCTGCTTTCAAATAGTGACATCACATGTTGCGTTTTCTTGAAACGACGTCACTTACAGAAGAGGTTGGAAATCCCACAGCAGCGCTCAAATAAACTTCACAATGACACAGTATTCATACTCGTACATGATGTCATACACAGGACAATTATTATCTTTATGTTTTCATCAATATTTGAACGTGACCATCAACATTTGCTATGATATGTCAACAACAAAATGTGAACTACCTGTTTATGCCTCCGCCAAAGTCGATGCCAATATACTGGTCAAAAGTGCTGACCTGCAACATGCAGTACTATTTCACATACGTTCTGAAAGGCTGCCGAATACTTTGGTTGATTTGGATTTCAGTAAGCTGTACAAAAGTTACTGATGCATATGCACCAAACTATCATAAAATGTCGATGTAAATCAGACAAAATCACCCTCGTCGTTTCATGTCTCTTAGTCATAATGTAGTGAACATTCTCAAAATAAACAAGGCCATCCTTAAAAAAGTGTTTGTTTGCGGTTACACGACCCGGAATTTTAACAGTGGGTAGGTAGATATTTTTTTTTAGTTTAGTACTGTAAATTGCTTTGTGAAGAGTCTACTGTGCATATATATAGTATATGTATAGATGCATTGTATGTATTATGTGTATTTCCTCCCATGTTGTGGCTTATCCACTCATTTACTTATACTTAACACCATTAAAAACGCAACTGTTTTATTAGGCTTCATTGTATACATGGTGTTGAAAGCTACCAACTGTTATCAATGTTTAAATTATTGTTCAAAAAGTATGGAAACCATTGACCGATAATTCATATTTCATGATTGAATAAGTTTAAGAAATTATGTTAGTGAATTATTATAGAATTATTTCTTCTTTATGCCCTGTCTTGAAGCAGATCATTTTCGGTTGCATTTGTAATGGCTTTAAGTATATTAAAGGTTAACAGTATATACGTTTAATATTGTTTTATCTTCAATTGTAGAAACATTCTATGATTGTTCTACATGCAAGGTAAAAAAAGACTGCATTTTTTTTCATCGATTGATTCGCGGCATTTTTCGTCGGTCGCATAACTACAAACAAAACATTTTTTTAAGGATGGCCCAAGACAGTATTTTTATGGACCAGTTTTAAATAACTCTTCTACCTTTTAAATCGCTCCCCAGATTTCCTCACTAATGAGACCGATTTTCTTCAAAACAAACGATGGTCTTATTATTGAGGTTTTACTGTGCTTATTCTTTTAATATATCAACCCATTGATCAGCTATGTCCACAGGGAATCAGCGACCAACCGTATACAAATGTTAAATTCAGTGATGAATTCAGTATAACTGCATTACGATCGCGGCATATATTATATAATAGGTATCATTTTCCGTGACGGCATTCCAACAGTGTATAAATGAACTAAAAATAGACACTTATTGTTTGTGTGGTTGAGAGAGAAATAAATTTATAAATTCTCTGAATGGAATTGGTGAGCATGATGCACAATACTGAGGTAAGTATTGTTTAAATATCTGTCGAACCAAGGACATGGCCTGAGCTAGTAGCAAACTAGGGGTTAGGGGCATAGGGCCTACTCCCCGGAAAACTTGTTTTCTAAAACATTTGTAGTATGATCTGGTTGAATGTTCGTATTTGTTTCGATTTTTAACAGTGTATTTTGCGTACCAATAGCTACACGCCTGTGGACTATGCAATAACAGTGTGTATTGATGCTGGGAGTTGTACACTTTAAAGTCGATGTCGTTGTAATATTTACATACGAAATGTTGTACAGTTCGATGATGTACTTAGAGACTTAGGTAAATCATAACAAAATACGCGCTTACGTGCAAACTGTGAATGTAAAATGAACATCACTGACCTAGAATTCGTACCGTACGATCATACACGAGCAGACGACAAATATGCACAGGCGATATACATCCATGTACTTCATGCAATAGAACGTTGTGTTATTTACATTGAGCACCATTCTTCGTCAAAAACGTTCTGCATGAAGAACTTCGTGAACTTTAGTCAGAATGGATGGTGGGCTGGCTAACTTCTGCCTCGTCGTCATGTCGTTATTTCACCGTCGAAAACAGTCGACAATTTGTACACGTAACACAAGTGCTAAGTTCTCCGCTGACAAATTTAGGATATTGCAAATAAATATGAATATATCAAATAGAAATTTAAGGCACGGAAATTTCAACATGTCTGAAATGTTTTTACTAATTTTCATTGCAAACTACAGCCGATTCATTGAAATCAAGCCAATTACATAACACCGCACAGAAATAAAAAGTCAAATTAACTGAATTAGTCATTACCGAGTGTGACCGCCGTTTGCCTTGATAACGGCTTGGTATCTACTTCTCGACCACATAACATTACAAACTCAATTATGTGGACTATTTGCCTATTTTGTTAATATATAATGTTTGTTGGTGCCTGTTTGGGCGATTTACTCATGTATGGACACGATATGGTAATATTATCACTAGCAAACGTTACCCCGACAAACAGCGGTCTCACTAGATAATGACCGAATTCTGGCGATTTTAATTTCTGATTGGTGTTGTTATTAGCTTCAATTCAATGCATTGGCTGAATATTGTGCTGTTTAGTACAAGCCTTACAGACGTATTTAACTTTCTGTGTATTTAATTTCTATTTGATATGTTCTTATCGAATTGCAATATCATAGATATGTATATCAGCGGAGTACTTAGCATTTTTGTTAAGTGTATTTGTCGCTTCGATCTCTTTGCGTCGTCGCCGTTTTCTGCTTTGCAATCCTTTCAAAAACACTACCCAGAACATATTGGTGGTTGGGTAGGTTGGCAGATCATAAAAGTTTAATTTTTTGTTCATTCGTTATAGCTCCGACTATTAATATGAATCGTTAAAAAACTCCCTACTCTGCCACTTCAACATTATTTTGAGAAGGGATCGTTTCAGAAGTTGATAGGGTTACGCCGAACAGACAATGTTTAATGGATGGCCCCATAAAAACATGAAACAACGATGGTTTAGGGCGACGTTTTGTGGCATATCATATTAATTGAGTCATCATTTATTTACGCGCCGATGAATTTGTACAGTGCAAATTCAAGCTGAAAATGAAAGTCTCTCGTTATAATCCTTCTTAGTCTATAGGATTTCATTACTCATGTTCATTCCACTTCGGGATACAAATACAGTTTTATTCACTTAAAGGGATTCACGAAATATTAAGAATGATATTAGAATAAATCAATCAGTTGTATTTAGCGTCACAATTTTGTGACAATATTACGATTATGCAATGAAATATAAAATGATATTTCATACAGTAATGCGTAACTCAAGGCAATAAATTATCAGAGACATAGGTCGCTGGTATCATCATGCAAGAGCATGTTTTCGTGCGCTACGTGAGGAAAGCATATAAAATGTTTTAGTTATGCTTGAAAACAAATCAGGGCCTAGCATGTCAAAATGCTATAAACATCGAAAACAGTCCACATTCCATTCTCATCAACTCAATGACATTGTTTCTGTAACGGCAACGATCAAATAGCTACGATGTCGATTCCCTATTTTCGATCAGTAGGACTATACTTCAGAGATATTTGTTTTACTTGGGGGTATCGGGAAGCATTGACAGAGGTGATGCACGAGTACCAAGGTTGAAAAAATGTACTCACAAGATGTCTGAACATTTGAAATGAACGCAACAAAAGTGAAATAAAACAGACTAGAAAGGGAGGTTGTGCTTTCTGTTATGAGCTAGATAATGCTGGACAAATTATGCTAGCTTTATTTTTCTACACAATGCCAATGGTTCACAAGTATTGAGAAAAAACATGAAAACACCTTCATTGAAAGTGATACCATCAAAGATCCGCGTTTAAATGTAATGCAATGTATATGTATAAAACAAGGTGAACAACAGCTATGTGTGTATCTTAGCTACATTCCAAACGGCGCATATCTAATATTAGCAGTTCTGAATTGAAACCAAAAAACTAAACTTTATTCTAGATGTGTGGTGTTTCCAGGTTCTGACAGTGTAATTAGCTCTTGTTAAGGGTTGACCGAGACAAGTCACAACCATGCCCACCATAGTATTGAATTAATAATAACACAATATGTCACCTCAGCACACTGGGTTCCTCCATACGGTGAGAAATGGCCATTAACAAGGCACAATAAAATACCGCCCTCATTCGTGTTTTAAAAATTTGCCTGAGAAACTAAACCTTATTTGATGGCATTATCTTAATTCGTTTCTTTTTCAGCAAATGAAACCTGACACTGATGGTAACCCTGTTGACGTTGAGAAGAATGTCATACCACAAACCATGTACCCATTGTTCCAAGCGTTCTTGTTCTGGATAACAGTGTTTGGTTGTGTTACGCTTTTGATTGGCTTTGTGACCCCAGGATGGCTTTGTGCAAATGTGACGATGATGACCACAGTTATAGATGATCAGGATTTTTATTCGGATGCAACTAATGTCAAGCGTACGTTAGTTTACCAGAACTATGGCTTGTGGTATGTGATACAATGCGAGTTGTTGGAGGAAGGAGACGAATGTGACACCAGGTAGTTAATTGGTTTGTTAATTTTATTGTTTTACATGTATTAAACAAAACAGTAATTGTGGGTCTATTTGTAAAATTACAAACACCATATTTTTTTCAGGTCATATTCCATAATTACTTCTATGGACCACGGAATAAATGACAACATGAAAATTCCGAATATCGACAATGAACCGAAACTTTACTTCAACGGAAACGGTATAGGTGAGCACATCAAATTTGATCGTTGTTCGAGTGATGAACACTTGTATAGTGGTTTCTGTTTGGTGAGATAGTGGTCACTGATAATCGATAGGTTGACCGAACATGCTTTCCTGGGTTTACAACCAGTACATGTTCTTATGCAAGTACTCGTTATTAAATATGTAGTAGGTGTTGTTTCTTTCTTGCAAAATTAAGCGTGCCGTTCTAACATATTTCTGGCACCAATTGACCAGATGTTTATTTCGTGTTTTATAAAGATGCTGAGATATTTGATAACTGAGGAACAAACATTCACGAATACATTGTACTTGTATATTACCGGGTTCAGAAAAATAGTTAGCGTTATTTATCGGTATATCGTTGGTGTTACTGACCACTAAGACGCTGGCGTGATAAGACTGTTCTTGCTTTACATAAGATGTTGTACACAATTTCCTACATAATCATGCTGAGTTCGTACAGCAAAATTAGTGTAAAGAATAATAAAGTATAATATTCCTTAATAACGAAGTTTTCTTATATTTAAACAGTATTCAGCTTTTCCACTCTGAGAGGTCTCGAGGTGATGTATACGATTGCAATTGTGTTTTCCTTATACATACTTTATTCTCTATACTACGTTCGTAAACAGCGACAGCAAAATGCGTTATCCAAACTACGGTGGACGTTTCTCTCTTTCTTGGCGTTGGTTTCAGGTGAGTGCAGTTTAAAACAGCCGTCAGTCAATGCGTTGCATGTGATATGATAATATATGTGTTGCTCATTGTAAGCATTTCCCATCACCAAAAGTCCGTCGTCCGTCGGTCGTATTTCTTCGGAATGGCCAGAATGTTACGTATGTTGGTCAGCAGCTTCCTGTCAATGGTTTCATGAGGTATTAACTCATTGAGTTATTTTTCCAATAAAGCTTATAAACCCAAAACCTTCGGTCAAAACAGTTGGTCATATTTTAGGAATGTCTATTAATGCCATTTTCCATCCGTAAAACCTGTTCACAATGCATGCGCATTATGATAAATTTAATCTAATCAAAGCTTTAATTGCCTTAAGTACTTACGTGAGCGATACAAGAACATCGTGGTCGCATGTACTGTAAAAGCTTGGTCAGAAATAAGTTTAGTCCCGTATGTTTCAACATTCTAGGAACAGGATATGAACAGGTCAAAGATCATGCACACATATCATCTCATCTCATTTGTTCATACATGTTTTGTTTTATTTTAGGTATACTTGTTTTGGTACCGGTCCATGTATTCAGCGAGAAGGGTCTTACCCTTGGTAAATCTGACGACAAATCATACAGATCTTTTTATAATCGTAATGATATCAAAAGTGGGCTAGGTATATACTTTGGAGGGATAGGAGCAGCGGTGTCCCTTCTGTCGATGGTGTGCATGTTCGTATTTTTGTACAATCAAGGTTATTGTTGTCGTGCATCGAATGATACTTCTACAGAGTCAGGGGGGAGATCTGGTTAGCCTACGACTGAAGCGGTGACGGAACTACAACTCCAAAATGAAACTGGAAATGTGAAAAATGTGCAAATGTGAACGATTCAAACAAAACTGTAGCGGAAATGTGGAAGATCGTTATAATACCTATATAATATTTAAACAATACAAACGGTTCAAGTATGCAGTAAAACGTATGGTGGCATATTACTGCCACCAGTTAGCATGATAACTTAATTATTACGATAATTATCTAGCTTATAATCTAGTTAATATTCGTGTTACATTTTCGGTAAGATAAATATCATAAAACTATAAACAGGCTTGAAAGTGCCCAGAACTGCCACCTCTTACCTTTTTATGATGTATTACACTAGATTTAAGTGGTATTACGAATCTTATCTAGTTGACCACTTATTATGTTACTTAATAACTCAAATTCGCGAATTTCACTTAAGATTCGTAATACCACTTATTTATAGATGCAAGTTTGACTTCTAGATGTCTTTGTGTCTAGATTACTGCGTACTATGAGGTAACTAAGTTGGTCGGTCGGTAAAGGGCAAACAAACTTAATTTATTATAATTTAGGCCTTATGCTACAACGAAATGTCAAATAACTTCGAGTTTATTTGATAAAAGAGTATATCGTACATATGATATAATAGTCGACAGATGTCTTCTTTAACACAGGTTTTGTTATAATTTTCACCACGCGTGATCAAGAGTCATACCTTTTATAACTCTTTCCTCTCTTGACAATTCAAATAAAGGAAAGAATTATTCTGTATTTAAAGAAACCATTGTACTTGAAAACTATCTCATTAAACTTGAAAAACACGAATATTTAAGTATGTTAAAGTTCAGGACTGGTAATCACCGTTTCCCTGTAGAAACTGGTAGATGGACAGGCCAAGAAATTCATGATCGTAAATGTTTATTATGTAGTTCAAACGACATAGGAGATGAACTACATTATTTGTTAAAATGTTCCTTTTTTGATAACGAAAGGAAAAAGTATATCAAACGTTATTATTACAATAGACCAAATATCTTAAAATTCAAAGAATTATTGACAAGCACCTGTAATGTCCAACTTAAAAAAACATGCACATTTATTAAACTCCTCTTACAAACAATAATCACCTAATTCGTGTCTTTAATCTAAAGTAACTCATATCAAAATTAATTAAATCATGCGTTCCTAGGTCAACATGACCTTTTATGTGAGTCGTCTACTATTGCTTACGTATTATTATTTGTACAATGTAGTATACATGTCTATGTTAACGGAGATATTTTTTATGTTCTATAAGTATCTCCTTTGTGCTTTTTTTCACTTTTTTGCGAAGCTTTATAGCTGACTAAATGTTGTTATGTAAAACATGTATATACCTGAGAAATCAATACCACCCACTTATTTTACCATTTATATTATAATTCATGAAAGTCACACCTTACATGCTAGATTGTTCCACAAAACATAGTACTTCTTCACAATCCCAGAATGGTGTCACTATCTATGTAATCCCTGATTTGTATTTATTGATAACAATGCTAGTATTTCATTTCATTCACTAAGTAGCACGTGGTCATACTATAGCAAGTTCATTTACTATACACACTTAGTCACGAAAAACACGTGCGCATACCCGTAGTATTTATAAACCTTCGATCCGCCCACTCATTTACAAATTGTCCATACCTATAGTCCGTTTAAAACCATTTTGTAAACTCACGCTTCAGTACGAAAGTAGGGCATTTACCCCCCCCCCCCCCCCCTTCCCCCACTCACTATATGAAGTCAATGAAAACTAATAATTTTGATTTTTAATTTATTCGTATGTTCTGTTAATATTTACTCGGACTTCATTAACCATTCATTTAAAAATGATTGTATTTGTTTTCTTCTCCTCCGTCTTCATTACCATTGTCACAATTGTTATTATCTGTATATGTATACTCATGTGTCATTTGTAAATGATTTGAGTTAATAAAGTTATGTTATGTTATGTTAAAACTATCATACATTTGTAGGCTATACACTTTAGTTGAATAATCTTCTCAGACTGACCGCTACGTATGTTGAGGATCTTGTACTATAGTCAGTGACATTATATAATACTCAACAACACATTACCTTTGAAAGTATTCTCATGGCGAAATATATACGAATTAAAAAATAATACTGTTAAATTTAGACCTGCACATTCGTTATTGGATGGTCACAGCCACAGTCTGTTAACTGTTCGAATAATGCGACTCGTGGGATGAGCACAACATTAATATGTTTTACAAACTCTAACAAAGTATAACTTCCGTTCGGCATCTGTTTTTCGATATGGGTCGACATATTCATTCTATTTATATTCCCCCAATTCTATGTCGGAAAACCATGCATATTAAAATACTGTTGAAATAAAGATATGCGGCGCTATGAGCATTCAGAATATTCCTCTCAGATATACACAGATACAGCAATCTGGAGAGACATGAATCAATGAATAATATTGTGCTGCAAAAGATAAGCAGCATGGATAATAGTTGATCACGTATCTTACACATACCGAAGAATCTTCATCATCAGATAAGCCGATAGTTATCGATGCGAGCGTCGTTAAATTAGTGGCCACGGTGGTCGGAAACACTCGAAAACACCCGGAAACACTCGGAAGCCTTCGTGATTTACCGATTTATGATATGATTTCATGATCTTTATCATTCACGACTTAATTAGCCACCCCGCTGTGTTTAGCCAGCATAATGAAATTGCCCCGGGCAGTACTAATTTTTCAGAATGTATTATACATTCATGATACTTATATTGTAGCCTCTTACGTTAAGTATGATACATGTATTTCTCTGGTTAAGTGCGCGTTTAATGAATAATGTTGTATTGTAATTTTTATGTATGTGAGCGAATTACTTGTTTTTCATATACAAGATTGTCTGTCGTTTAAGTGAAATTAATACTTAAATTAGTTCCTTACTTTTTTATCAATTGAATGATGGGGCTATACTTTTTCAATGATTTCGGAAGGTGATTTAAATGATATTAATTCGTGAATCAACAGGGGTAAACCAGTGTATTGTACTTTAAACGGTGATTTAGAATGCAGTATTACTGATTCGGATAGAACAAGCTGACCACTGCCTAAATAGACAGATAATTAATAAAAAAACACGAAACAAAATTATGTTCTCTTAATATAATTTTATAATGTAATGTCTCACATTCCACTACATTTATGAACTGTAGTTCATGAAAAATAAAATGCATCAAATACTATATACATGAAACCTGAAAATTAATTGGTGGAAAACGTAGAAAACTGATGTATTTAGCAAACAAAGAATCTCTCGTATCACAAGACCATCGTGGAATTAAATGACATGTTACGTGCGAAAATAATACCTACAATTATATTCTGGTGACACTGTTACGGCCCTATATACATGTTTAAGTTACGAAATGAAGGGAAATGTGTTGTTTCAGGGTACCGAGTTTAAAACGAATTTCTCAGAAGCTCTGGGATCTTTTCTTTTTTTCTTAATTTTGTTTTTATTCCCATACGGACCAACATTTCCTTCATTTTTTCCACTGACATAGTATTGAATACAAGGTATTGATATGAAGATATTACTTGTGATCCGAATGTCAACACCTATAGGTCATTTTCGTTTTTTATATTCACAGTATATTGTTCACATATTTGTCACCTTTTATTGTTTTGTTAATTAAGGGTCAGATACTTTATGACACTTTGTTGTAAAAACAAGCAAGGGTTTTTTATTATCACAGGCGATAGAAACCCCATCTAAAATGATGTTTATACAATTTAATGCAAGGTTTCATGACACGATGTATTCCTTAAAACAATAAATTCGCAGTTTTGGCAGCAAGCAACTGAATGTCAAAAATTCATTTTAATTGTAACTACTATGTATAACTATGCAAACGGTCACAAAATACAGTTCTGCGATAAAATTTATTTTTATACGATTTCAACAAAAGCCACATTTATTTTATATAAGTTATGCAACTATTTGTCTAAATAATTGTAACATATGTATAATTTACAATATTAATAACTTTAATATAATAATATTCACATTTAGATATAAAATTAAACAATATCATATAAAAACATAGTTATTGTAATCGAATTATACTGTTTTAAAGTTCACACCTTACTGAATAAAAAGTCAATCTAATGAACCAAACCAATATTTCATTTCAAGGCTATTCTATAAAAAGTCACATTTCCCCTAAATTCTTCCCTATAAAGCGCACTAATTTGTTAATTAACAGCTTGTATAATCGCTGCTGGACCCCTAGTGTGCCCGTCCGGAGCTCAAGAGCCATAAAACTTCGGTAATATTCGGTCATACTCGGACGGTCTTCCGAACATTTCCGAACGTGGTAAAAAAACATACCATATAATTTTAAAGTGAAAAAAGACCATTTTCCTCTTTAAATATTTTCACCAAATAAATACCGATTGACAGAGCAATAATTATAGTTTATGAGTCCGTTTGCATTTTGTTAATATCATTAACCGTTTTTAAATGACATTAAGTTAATTTCAGACTAAATTTTTTCCGCCTATATATTCTATATAAAGTAAGTAAGTAAGTAAGTTTATTTGAAAGACGTGTACATAGTACATAGTCATGTTCATCACAAATTATACAATACAATAAATCACGTGACATAGTATTAACAATTTGATTTGGAGAAGGAAGAAAAATACAAAATAAAGAAAATAAAAAAATAAATAAATAATGTAGTAGTTGTTACTCATGTATATTCACATAGATTGTGGAAAGATAAGCAAAACAACAGGAATCATAAAAGAACGAGGACAAACTTGTTTTAGTTATTGTAAGGTGTTTCACTTTGAAATCGAATATTTGGTGTATTTAGTCTAGTTTAATAAATTCGTCTGCTGAGTTCATCAATATTTAAAAGAACAAGACAGATATATTTATAGTACATTAATCACAGAAAACGGTATCATATGTATTTGTCATTATTACATATTAACAGTATATATATATATATATATATATGTACATGGTTATACAGATAAACAATAAATGCACTTAAACAATAAATGCACTTGCCGTGGTGAGGTTGAGACAAACAACAGCTATTAAACATTAATTAATTGTACAGAATTTCTCTTTGCTAGTGAATGCTTTATGTATTTAGCAAAGTTTATTAAAATCGATTTGTCGGATGAGTTAACAAGTTCTATAAACTTAAACATAGACGGTCTTCTTGTAAAGTATGGTGTTAAAAACTTGTTTCGAATATCTCTATAACATGGGCATATACAAACGAAATGGAACTCGTCCTCAATGTCTCTAGTGTTACAATATAAACACAATCGTTCATCTCTTGGAATTCTATTAGGACCATATCTACCAGTCTGAATTCTTAAAGAGTGTGCTGATAGGCGAACTCTTGTCGCAAAATATTTCAAATCATTGGGTATCATATCTAGGTATTTTTCGTATTCAAAGTTGACCTTAATTTCTTTATAAAGGTCTAAAGACGGAGAGGTTTGTATCTTAGCTTGCAATTCTTGTATAAAACAATCTACAACTCGCTGTTTAAATATATACAGAAGGGGGCTTAAATCCAATGTGCTATCAAACCAATCGTTAAAACCATATTTACATAGCATAGTTTTCACATTAGACAACCAATTAATTTTATTATTATTACAGTCATTAAGCTCCTGTTGGTACATCGTTTTAATGATGATATTATCACTAATTTTAATTTTACACCAATATTTGAAAATGCGAATGTATCTAGCAATATAAAGAGGATATCTTCCTAATTCCGCATAAACAGCGTTTGTACTAGTACTTTGTCTGACATTCAAAACCCGTTTCAAAAATTTTAGGTGAATACGTTCAATTTCTAAGGATTTGTCAAACCCAAATATCTCCGAACTGTAGTTGAGGGTTGATCCCACAAATGAGTCAAAAAGCTGACAAAGTATTTTGGGTTTAACTTTAACTTTCTTACAATTTGCCCACAATGCATTCATGGCCTTAAGAGCCTTACCCACTATATGCTCTTTGTGTTTATTAAAAGAACCAGTATAGTTAAACACGGTACCCAAATAATTAAAACTACCAACAACCTCAATATTTTCTCCATTATATACCCACTGTTCATGTATACGTACCCCACCCCTTTTTCTAAACACCATGACCTTGGTTTTTTGGATATTTACTTCTAGTCCCCACTCATTACAAAACAAATATAACTGATTGAGACTATTCTGAAGATCTTCAGGTGTTCTCCCCAAAATCGCCATATCATCTGCGAATAAAAGTACAATTAAAACGATATCATCAATTTGTAAACCTGAGGTTACATTATTTTGCAGATACAATTCCAAATCATCAACAAATAATGAAAATAATAAGGGAGATAATACTTCACCCTGTCTCAAACCAATGGAATATTGGAAGAATTGTGAATACGAGGCATTATTACAGAAAGTATGATCACAGTTCGCCTTATCACAAGAGGAACTGGAATTACAATTTTTTACACATGACTTAACTTTTTCATACATGTCTCTTATAATTCTTAAAATTCTCCCTTTAATGCCATTTCTGTATAATTTAAGCCACAAGCCATTCCTGTAAATTGTGTCAAAACAACGTTTAAGGTCAACAAATGCTACATAGAGTCGTTCATTCCTATTCATATATCTTCGAACAAGCGATTGTAATATATAAATAGCATCCACGGTCGATCGTCCTTTCCTAAACCCGAACTGAGCGTCGGTTATGATATTATGATTATCGCAAAACGATTCAATTCTATTATTCAATACACTTGAAAATAATTTAGCCATACAGCTGACAAGAGTTATGCCTCTATAGTTAGAAGGTAGCGATGTATCACCTTTCTTATGAATTGGGACAATAATACCCTCGGTCCACTTACTAGGGAAAAAACCCGAGGACAGTATCGCATTAAAAATGTCGCATACGTGCGAACCTATTATATCAATACTATTGATAAAATATTCATTAAGCAGATTGTCATTACCAGAAGCTTTACCCGCTTTAAGGCTCTTAACTGCTTTATTTATTTCTTCTAGTGTTATAGGTAAATCTAGTTCCTCAAACGAACTATTACTTTCATTAAAATTATGGTCATTAGAAAAATTCTCAGCATCCTGGTTATTATTATTCAAAGCATCTGCACCTAGCTCAGAAAAATACTTATGAATATATATAGCACTGGTAGCTGTTTTAAAGTTAAAAAAAGACCATTTTACTTTTATTTCAAATAAAAGGTAAAATATTTGAATGAATGGGGAATATTGAAACATTACAAAACCGTTTGCATTTATTTGATATCTTTAACGGATAAAAAGTTATACCAGTTTAAAGTTAAAATCCTTCATATTTCTATATAGGCATTTTTGCGCAGTATCGATTATCGGATGATGAGAATTCTGCCACATGAGTGGTTGCTGACTGGTCATGTGATAGCTTCATGTAAAAATTGATCGATGCTACAGAATTGCACACAATTTACCCGGCAGAGTGTTATTTCAGGTTTGCTGCGGCAGACAGCCGAATTTGACTACATTCGGAACTTCAATTTGAGGTAACTTTTTTATTTCCTTGCTGATGTTTCGATTATATATCTCGTTCTACTTTGCATGCTTATTTCTTCCACTAACATTAATGACTTTGACAGTGTCATATCTTTGACAAAGTCAAGAGTTTGAAGAATAAATACAGAAGCACTTAATGGGGGTTTTAGTGGGACATACTCTTCCCAGCGTTTTCTAGAATGTGTGTGATGCAATCTGGTGGCATTTTCACAAGCAATCATGACAATCTCGAAATGTTACGTATTCAGAAAAAGTGTCATCGAAAGCATACAAATGCTTATCTCTAAAGTTTTGTTATAGTTTTTACTACCATTTGTACACAACTGCTAACTTTGACAGGTAGCTTCGTGCCCGGTGGTCAACAAAAGTGAACTTTCCATGATGATTTGTGTATTTTTATGTTGATACTGACTTACATGTAGAATAATGTGCGGACGCATTTTCTGACAGAGATATGAACAATCGTAGGAACATATACGTATGTAATTAATAACGAACGATGAAATGAAATTACAACTGTCACCACTTGACCTCCTAGGTTTTCAGAACTGGACAATCTATTTTAGATAAGTTGTAAGTGGTTAACGCGCTAAATATGTAGTTAACGTCATAATGTTTAGGTCAATATTAAGTGGTTAACAGGTCAAGTACATGTATCTAGTTAACTGCAAAATTTTAATTATCACGTTAACTAGATGTTAACGTATTAGCTACATATATTTGAGGTAACTGTTAAGTGGTTAAAGAGTTAAGCAGTCGATCGATGTCAATGGCGTTGCCTTTAAAACAGCGCCATATTTATTGGAAGAATTTTCCCCAAACCCAATGCACAATTTTGTTACTGTACTAACTAGAACAAAGTCCGAAAACGCCATGATGTATCCAAGACAGTGCATGTCATTAAGTCACAAAATTTTAATCAACATACAGATGACGTTGTGTTCCCGTCTGTATGGTAGCATATTACTGCCACCAGTTAACATGATATCGTTCGCGATTTTTTTCGTGTTTACCACTTAATTATCGCAATAATTATCTAGCTATCTAGGTAATATTCGTGATACTTTTTCGTGAATATATCATAAGACTAGGAACAGGCTTAAAATTGTTCAGAACTGCCACCTGGTACTTTTTTATGATGTATTACACTAACCGGTTATGTAGTTATGGTTTGCGAATTTCACTTCATAAGTAACATAACAAGTAGTTAACTAGATAAGATTCGTGTTGTCATACTTTTGCACTCTGTAGAAGTAACTATAAATGTGAGCAAAACTTAAACAATTACTGTGTTCGAATATAACAAGTCCCACGTGGCTCAAAGCCAATACAAGCTTGTATAGATCCATTGAATCACCTTAGGTTGGCCATAATGGGTATACAGTACTTGTCTTAGTTCGTTTCTTTTTTAGGAAATGGAGCCTGACACAGATGGTAACCCCGTGGACGTTGAGAAAAATGTCACACCGCAAACTGAGTACGCATTGCTCCAGGCGTTCTTATTCTGGATCACAGTGTTGGGTTGTTTTATGCTTTTGATTGGCTTTGTTACCCCAGGATGGCTTTGTGCGAATGTGAATATGTTGAAATCTCCTAATCATGGCTATGCTTACTATTCGCAAAGTTCTGATGTTGAGCATGTGTTAGTTTACCAGAACTATGGCTTGTGGTGTATGACACAGTGCGAGTTGGATAAGAGTGGAGACGTCTGTGAAACCAGGTAGTATTTATAAGTTTGGCTTATCTTAAATAGCATACCACTCAATTTGATCGAATAGTGTAATAACAAAATCACATACAGACGGCAAACAGGAAATATTACTTATAAAGTCCTGTTGGCAAGATATACATGATCTTAATATTTTCACACGATCACAAAATGCAGTAATCATAAACGACATAAACATGGGCATAACAAGTTCATGGAAAAATACGGGTATATAAACGTTACTTACTTGTACCCTCTGTAATAAAATATCGAAATACGTTGGTCAGATGTATACAATTATGTTTTATTAAGATCGTTCAACGTACAAGCATATCCAGACCGTACCAATATTGTTTTTGTGACAATCATCTCAACTGAAATCTCACCTTGTGAAATGTGATTGAACACATACAGAGACAAATAGTGTATGTAAAACTTATCATACGTGCTATCCACCAAAATCATTTTGATTACCGGTAGTTCTCCAGAATTAAAATGAAAGCATGAATAAGACTTCTTCACTGTTTGGCCTATCTTACACAGTACTCTAAAGCTTTTCCGCTGGTTTGGTGACAAATCGATTCCCATGCTTGTACAGGTTTTTCTGACGTGTATAAACGTTCTACTAAAGACCTGAACACAAAATAGATCTAAGTGTTGCTCTGAGAGTGCAACATTCATAAGGCAAGGTAGTCTGGATTACCTGCCTCTACCACTTAGTTACCTCATAGTACGCAGAAATCTAGACACAAAGACTTGGTATTCTGCTCTGTAAATGCAAGTATTTGTCTTATATACTACAATTATTCGGACTTTTGGTCTGAGGTTATAAATTCAAGACTGTTGATTAGCCTAAAATTAAAACCTCTGGTTATCTACTTGCGAGAGTAATTAAACACGATAGACTTTGTGATATTTTGGTTTGTAATTATTAACTGTTCATTAGCATATCATGAATATTAGGCATAATTTTATAAAAAATAAATTTTTCAGGTCATATTATCTAATAAATTCTGTAGACCATTCAACAGATTATGAGATGCATATTGCAAATCTCGAAGACGAACCGACTCGTTACTTCGATGGGAACGGTTTAGGTGAGCTCATCAAATTAGGCTATTATGATCATTAACTATCGTTTTATTCTTGTACATTTGATTGGGTAGTTTCTGGACGGTAAAGTTCTGGTCCAGTTGCTTCTACTTAGTGAAACTGCGATTCACTGCTTCCTTTGCGAGAGTGTCGTTTCAAAAGTGTGATGTACCTAGTATAGTGGCATGTATCGTTTTTGAGTGATAAAGCAATGGTCACATTGTTTGTGAGTACAGCTATGGAATGTGATTTCTGAGTGGTAAAAGTGTGATCCTGAGGCAAAGTTATAGTAATGTGGTCAGGTGTATCTGAGTGGTAAAGCTGTGGGCATGTGTATCTGAGTGATAAAGCTGTGGGCATGTGTATCTGAGTGATAAAGCTGTGGGCATGTGTATCTGAGTGGTAAAGCTGTGGGCAGGTGTATCTGAGTGGTAAAGCTGTGGGCATGTGTATCTGAGTGATAAAGCTGTGGGCATGTGTATCTGAGTGGTAAAGCTGTGGGCATGTGTATCTGAGTGGTAAAGCTGTGGGCATGTGTATCTGAGTGATAAAGCTGTGGGCATGTGTATCCGAGTGATAAAGCTGTGGGCATGTGTATCTGAGTGGTAAAGCTGTGGGCATGTGTATCTGAGTGATAAAGCTGTGGGCATGTGTATCTGAGTGATAAAGCTGTGGGCATGTGTATCTGAGTGATAAAGCTGTGGTTTCAATGTGCTATTAATAAACTTGATTATTATTAGATGAATGAATACAAACAGTGTCCAAGTTTTTTTTAACTGTCATTTCTGTTAACCGGATATTTATTTCCATTTCATAAGCTAATTTGAGTATTGTGCATAAAGTTTTGTAAACGGTATCGCTTTGAAAGAGATCCATTTCACCATGTTTACTGGAATAATGAAACTCATGTTAAGGATGATTTCTATTACCATTAAAACTATGTGTAATGATTAGCCTAAGGAATCATGAAGACGGTATTTGCTAAGAGTTGGTGTCTATAAACAGTTTCAAATGCACCTGTTATTTGACTATGACAAAATGACGAGGTGATCATGCACCAAGAAACACGACTGATGCTTTTAGTCTGTTTGCTGGGTTTACCCTTTACCCATGTTTGACTGTACGGTATAGAAATCGTTGTTAAAGATTTTTTCTTTTATTCATACAGTGTTCAACTACACCTTTCTGAGAAATACTGAGATAATGTATACGACTGCATTGGCGTTGTCGTTATACATACTGTATTGTCTATACTGCGTACGTAAACAAGAACAGAAACATGTTGTATCCAAACAACGGTGGGTGTGCCTCTCTGTGTTTGCGTTCATTTCAGGTGAGTAAAGGCTAACATGACCAGCAGTCGTTACGCTGTGTGCTATTTAATTTGTTTTTACTTTAATAACGTATTGCTTAAATTGTTCATATACATAATTTCACTTTCTTGTACTAGTATTTTAACACACTGGAGATAGAATTTGAAGTTTAAAAAAACAACAACATCAGAACTATTTGACCCCTGGATTATTTGTACATATTTCAAGGGTTCTGCTTATTAATTAACAGTAAAGTCACCAACTCCTGGTTGCCCCGTTTCATCCATTACACCGAATATCGGATGAAACACATTTTAATTAAATACACAATAGATCAAAAGAATGATTATCTTGTCTAAAGCTTTCAGAACAAAGCATTTATACAATACTGTCATGCGTGCATATTGAATAATTTAAAATTGTTTTTCACCATTATCATGGATTTCTAAAATACGAAGCCAACAATAATAACCGTAATTTTGCTGAATACCTTGAACTATTGAGAACGCCAATTAGAGAAGTACTTGCCAAGAAATGTTCTTGTTCAACAGGTACCGTACTTACCTAGAAAGACTACTTGAATAAACATGTGTGATTTGCACAAATGGGAGAAAACATAAGAAGACCGGTATCTGCAGTACTTTGTAATTATTGCAGTTGGATAACATACAAAGGCATAAGACAAAATGTTATGCATGCGTGCACCTCGGACGCATTATCAGTAGAATAGATTTGACTGCAAATAATTGTTACTGAAAATATCACTGCGTGATAAATCGAGAAAAATTACAGAGCTGAAATGCGAACCCATACTTAACATATTATAACATATGTTTATGATTTATTTTAAAATACGGTTGTATTTAGCGTTTTTGTCAGTTTTATTATTTTACTATTTTAGGTGTGCTTGTTTCGAATACAGTCAATGAATTCAAACAGAAGGGCTTTAAACTTGGTGATGTTGGTGACGGAGGAGATAATTATAATGAGGTAAAGCCAGGATTAGCTATATACTTTGGAGGGGTTGGAGCAGTGGCTTGCTTTCTGTCGATGGCGTGTATGATCGCTATATTGAACATACAGACACAGTGCTGTATTGCGTCGTCTGATACTTCTACTGTGTCACAAGTAGACTGTATTCAGCCTCAAACAACTGAATGTGAAATGGAACTTCAGCAGCAAAATGAAAATGTGAAAGTGGAAAACAATGCTTAGTCACACAAGAGAAAATCATTAAATTGTGTTTAAATGTGTTGCATTTAACCAAAAACATGTATGCTATTATCCAATATAGTTACTTGGTTGTGTACCAAACATACCAAATAAACGTATTATTTTCCCTAATGCTAAATTCATTATGAATAGAGGCCTCATATTTGCTTGAGGGAGGTCACAGATTGATTCAATGGAGGTCAAATATTGACGCAAGGGAGGTAGCATTTACAAAACGGGCCTCCTATAAGTGAACCTTAGTTACAAATTATCGTTTTCGCCTTAAATGAATTTGAAATGCTGAAGATGTGAATTGAGAGTAGACTAGACATTCGTGTTAAGATAAACAAAGTGATGATAAAATATTACGATTTCTACCTACATATTAATGTAAAAATGTACCTATGTATATGCAATGCTGTACGTGTACGACGCCTTGTCAAAAGACGTTGATTGATGACGCCATTTTAGTCGGCCAGACCTAGTTCCCGGTAACTAAGGGAGTTTATCATACTAAGTTTTGAAGGAAATTATTAGTTTTTGTAAATCAAACATTGTTGCTGCAAGCATTAAAGCTGTATAAGGTCCCAATAAGTTATGAATTTTAAACTCCGTAAGGCGTAGCTCAAGCCACATCTCGAACAAATTGAGGATAATTCACAATATCAAAATCCAACTCGTCTGCGCGTTATATTATAAATTTTGGAAGTGCGTGTAGTTCCTTCATTGGTGAAGGATATGTTTAAATCAAGAAAAGCTGCGGAAAACGTCTGAACTGTTGGCTTTATCTAATTAAAAGTTCCCAAGGGGTGACGCGGTAGTTACCATAGGCGCAAAGAAAGGGTTGTGTATTTTAGCCCCATCCAAATGAGGACACAAAATTATACTACTCAATATTACTTTACAGCAAAGGTCATGTCTGTGTGGAACACCATTCTACCAATTTAAGATATTATTACCGTTACGCACTTTCGCATACTAATTAAACCTCACCTGCTGTGTCACGAGTCAGTTTAATTAACTCGGGTAAGCTGCTGTTCTATATACTTAGAATTTGTGGTTGTTCATTCGACATGTTAATTTTATAACGTATACCAATTGTTTGAAACTGATGAATGATAATTTTTGTTATTATTATGAATGCTAGTATTATATGTACATATACATATATGCATGTAAGGCTGTGTTTGTGCATGTTGTTTTACAGATGGTATCGAGTAATATAAATCTCCGTCTAATCACGTGATGACATCTTTAAATAATTATTATTATCATTATCTTAGTGTTGATTTATATTTATAATGTACGGGCACTGTACAGGAAATTAATTATGGAGATGAAAGACAGAGAGAGAGAGAGGGAGAGAGTGATGTGGAGGGGTTAAAACAGAGAGCAACATCCGAGGGACAAGGAAGATGTGGCTAGATGGAGAGAGGTGTGTGAGGGGTGAGACAGATATGGACAATGGTGGCGGAGATGTGACAGTGAGCGACATTGGTGAGGAAAGGCGAGAGAGGGGCGTGTGCTGCGAGAAGAGTGACAATTGGAGCAGAGATAGAGGGGGAGAGAGTAAGTCTGGGAGGAGTTGACAGAGAGCAGCAGTGGTGGTAGAGATATACCGGAAATGGAGCATGGCAGACAGCAGCAGTGGTGGTTGAGATATACCGGAAATGGAGCATGGCAGACAGCAGCAGTGGTGGTTGAGATATACCGGAAGTGGAGCATGGCAGACAGCAGCAGTGGTGGTTGAGATATACCGGAAGTGGAGCATGGCAGACAGCAGCAGTGGTGGTTGAGATATACCGGAAGTGGAGCATGGCAGACAGCAGCAGTGGTGGTTGAGATATACCGGAAGTGGAGCATGGCAGACAGCAGCAGTGGTGGTTGAGATATACCGGAAGTGGAGCATGGCAGACAGCAGCAGTGGTGGTAGAGATATACCGGAAGTGGAGCATGGCAGACAGCAGCAGTGGTGGTTGAGATATACCGGAAGTGGAACATGGCAGACAGCAGCAGTGGTGGTAGAGATATACCGGAAGTGGAGCATGGCAGACAGCAGCAGTGGTGGTTGAGATATACCGGAAGTGGAGCATGGCAGACAGCAGCAGTGGTGGTTGAGATATACCGGAAGTGGAGCATGGCAGACAGCAGCAGTGGTGGTTGAGATATACCGGAAGTGGAGCATGGCAGACAGCAGCAGTGGTGGTCGAGATATACCGGAAGTGGAACATGGCAGACAGCAGCAGTGGTGGTAGAGATATACCGGAAATGAAGCATGGCAGAGAGCAGCAGTGGTGGTAGAGATATACCGGAAATGGAACATGGCAGATAGCAGCAGTGGTGGTAGATATATACCGGAAGTGGAGCATGGCAGAGAGCAGCAGTGGTGGTAGAGATATACCGGAAATGGAGCATGGCAGACAGCAGCAGTGGTGGTTGAGATATACCGGAAGTGGAACATGGCAGACAGCAGCAGTGGTGGTTGAGATATACCGGAAGTGGAACATGGCAGACAGCAGCAGTGGTGGTAGAGATATAACGGAAATGGAACATGGCAGAGAGCAGCAGTGGTGGTAGAGATATACCGGAAATGGAACATGGCAGATAGCAGCAGTGGTGGTAGATATATACCGGAAGTGGAGCATGGCAGAGAGCAGCAGTGGTGGTAGAGATATACCGGAAATGGAACATGGCAGATAGCAGCAGTGGTGGTAGAGATATACCGGAAATGGAGCATGGCAGACAGCAGCAGTGGTGGTAGAGATATACCGGAAATGGAACATGGCAGAGAGCAGCAGTGGTGGTAGAGATATACCGGAAATGAAGCATGGCAGAGAGCAGCAGTGGTGGTAGAGATATACCGGAAGTGGAACATGGCAGACAGCAGCAGTGGTGGTAGATATATACCGGAAGTGGAACATGGCAGATAGCAGCAGTGGTGGTAGAGATATACCGGAAATGGAGCATGGCAGATAGCAGCAGTGGTGGTAGAGATATACCGGAAATGGAGCATGGCAGACAGCAGCAGTGGTGGTAGAGATATACCGGAAGTGGAGCATGGCAGATAGCAGCAGTGGTGGTAGAGATATACCGGAAGTGGAGCATGGCAGACAGCAGCAGTGGTGGTTGAGATATACCGGAAGTGGAGCATGGCAGACAGCAGCATTGGTGGTAGAGATATACCGGAAATGGAGCATGGCAGATAGCAGCAGTGGTGGTAGAGATATACCGGAAATGGAGCATGGCAGACAGCAGCAGTGGTGGTAGAGATATACCGGAAGTGGAGCATGGCAGACAGCAGCAGTGGTGGTAGAGATATACCGGAAATGGAGCATGGCAGACAGCAGCAGTGGTGGTAGAGATATACCGGAAGTGGAGCATGGCAGATAGCAGCAGTGGTGGTAGAGATATACCGGAAGTGGAGCATGGCAGACAGCAGCAGTGGTGGTAGAGATATACCGGAAGTGGAGCATGGCAGATAGCAGCAGTGGTGGTAGAGATATACCGGAAATGGAGCATGGCAGATAGCAGCAGTGGTGGTAGAGATATACCGGAAATGGAGCATGGCAGATAGCAGCAGTGGTGGTAGAGATATACCGGAATTGGAGCAGTGCAGAGAGCGAAAGCGATGTTGAAAAGAGGTGAAAAGAGCAGACAAGCAAAAATTAGAGTTGGAATAGAACGAAAGGAGGAAATGGATTTTTTTCGATTACAGTATGGATACCTTGCAATTTAGTATAAATATAAGTTCTTGACTATTGTCAAATCACATTCATACCAGTGAGTTTTCCTAATAGTTTCCGTTCAGATAAGCATATATATGAATTGAGAGAGGATGTTTTATTGGGCACCGCAGAAGAGGCGTCCTTATAACTGGTATAGATCTATCATCAAGAAACAACAGCAATGTTAGCATAGGTTGCGAACGCCTACTAAAAAATAAATAAAAATAAATATCTGAGGTATATTGACACATACAATGTATGTATTCTGAAGTAACATCACAATCTGTTTTTCATAAATTTCTATTTTCCAGCTATTTTAGTGTTCATCTCAGTCATAATGTTAAAATAAATTATGGTTGGAATACAGCGGCTCCATTGGGATTGGTACTTGGCGCGACGGGCGGGGTTTTCCTGTTTATTGGTTCTTGTGTAATGTGCATTCATACATGACTCTGTGCATGCACAGGTTTTATCGGTCAACAACGGAATCCTGAAGACGTCATTTGTCAAGAACCTGGGCTGATTGAAGCTGCAGTAGATTCTTAGATTATTACGCATTGATGAATATTTATAAAACTCGATGTAATGTATACATTACACTTAAACACAGCGCTTTGATTCAACTGCGGAGTTCACCATTAGCCAACGGAAGTGTCCGATGCTTAATAATGTAGACATATACAAGTATTTTTCGGATTAGTTTGTGTTATAGATTAGGTTGTGAAATTAAATTTAAATGTAGTGGCAGTTTATCTAACATAATAGTTAAAGTCTCATATAAACTCATGAATATGAAATCTGAGGCAATTTGATACAAGAAATCAATAGAATTATTGGACGCAGAGGAAAAGAAGATGCACCTGCCTTATCTCAAACTTTCGCCTTGCTTTTACTGATATAGTGTAGTTAAGAATAATTATAAACATAAATTTTTGAAAGTGTTATGTTTTTATTGTATCTATTCATTTGTCTTTACATAACTGTACTTCAATAGTTATATATAGTGTTGTATTTGACAATAGTGTATGGTGACAATACAGATACCTGGGGCCTTATATTAACCATGACCTTTCACAAATGGTCCAATGAACATGTAACCAAGGTTCATAGTAGTCCCAACTTGAAATGACCTGGGAAGAATTTCAGCAATTGGCAAGGTCATCCTACTGCATACAATAAGCAAAGATAATTTAAAATTACGTCAAATAAACATGTCTATAGTAGAAACGTGTCCATAGGAGAAGGAATAAGTTGCCACAGGGAACGCCACATACATAAGACAGTGCCTCCCGACACAGACCTCCGAGAAAACAACAATCCATAAAGCATAAGGCATTTTGATGAGGTTAAAGGGTACATGCATACGTTAGGGAACAGAGGCGCAAGGAATGGCCTGGCAGACCATAAGGAAAAACTAGGAGAATCAAAGAGGACAGTGAAGGAGGGGGGGATTAATGAATGGGAAAGATCACAGTACACGTCAAATCAGCTGGCAACAATAGGCCGAAACTGGGCAGAAAATAAACTGAACACTATATAAAGTGAAAAAATTGTACGAGGGAAAGGGAAATATAACATACATTCAAAACACAAAAAGAAATAATAACCATACAGCGAATTGCAGTCTTGGAACTGTCAGTAAAAATACTGGGGTTTTAAATCGATTTAATAGCTAGCTTACCTCACACTTAATCGCTATATGGTCATTGATTTCAAACATACATGCGTAAATTGACTAAGTAGGCAGTAACTTACCATTTAAAGCAATTAACCATTACATACATCGGACACAAGTGCCCCCAATTTACTCAATCAAGGGTGTTAACCCTTCTCTAACTAGATATCTCAAATGAAAATCCTAGGTACTAATATTTCTATGAAGTAACATTACTCTAGGTCAAACACTTCTTGGTGCACACCTTCATGTTCTGATATACATTCCCATTAAATTTGAAGACTGTAGGTCAACAGTTCAGGAGATATGACGACACAAGTTTTGTTACAATGATGTACAGACAAGGGTAAATTGTGTGGGGACATGAACATGTAACTAACCTTTAGATAAAGGTAACTTAGCTAGCATGCAAAGTACCAACAAACATTTCTATTAACTTATGAAAGGTCAATGTGACTATCACTTTTTTCTTTAGAATTCTTAACACCAGATTTTCCACTTCTGCGATAGTTGCTTTTGGTGAGACTGACGCTTTGTGACTTGAAATCCTCTATGGGTCCTTTCATCCAAATATAACTGGACCTGAAGGTCCGGCACACAATTGTTCTGCGATTTTCACTGCAGCCCAAGAATGTTACAACATGTATATTCTTTTGATTCACTAATTGGGTAGACTGTCTAATTGTCAGTTTTCTTGGTGTAGGTCCTTTTCCATCTGAATAACAAATACATGCTGTATTAATAGCAGTAAAGCACATAAAGTTTTGACATGCAAACATTTACTGTCTAAAGAGTACAAAATGTTCATGTTTATTTAGATAAAACGAATTGTCAGAAAAATCCTAACAGGGAGAATACTAAAGTCACTATGATTTTCAGGTGGTAGTATGCAAGACAAGTCCCAGGCAGAGTATAAAATTATGTAGATATATGTTCTCCATGACAATTTGACTGAAGATAATGCATCATACAGGCTTCTCAGTTGGATCACTTAAAAACAAGTCCAAACCATGCTTTTACCAGAAACAGGCATGGAGGCCCAGTGAAACATTAGGAGTCCAAAAAGTCTAATAAGGAATCTAGTGAGAACGTTGTCCTAATTCACTTGTACTCCATTGTCAGTTGCTAGTGGAAGAACATTTTAAGTACAAGTTGGTAACAAAGGAAAACTAGTTTGGTCAACTGACTACTATACTGAAAAACTTATAAATCATTTGTAACCCAATACAAAAACAAGAGGGCCATTTTGGACCTATATCGCTTACCCGAGTACATTGACATGTTGGACTCAAGAGAGTCCAAGAGGATTTTCAATGATTAGACCTCATGACCTACATTTTGACCAAACATGACCCAGTACCACACTGGATGTGCATTTTTTTAAGACAAACATTCTGATAAAGTTTTATGTAGTTCCGGTAGAAAATGCAGCCTTCCGATAATCCACAAGGATTTTCCATCATTTGATCATGTGACCTAGTTTTTGACCTTAGATGACCCAGTTTCAATCTTGACCTAGATTTTATTAAGGCGAACCTTTAGACCAAGTCTCGTGTAGATAAAGTAAAAATGTAACCTCTGGAGTGTTACCAAGGTTTTACTATAATTGGACCTAGTGACCTACTTTTTGACCCCATATGACCCAGCTTCGAACTTGGCCTAGATTTCATTGAGACAAACATGTTGACCATGTCTCATATAAATTAAGTCAAAATTGTGACCTCTGGAGTTTTAACAAGGTTTTACTATAATTTGACTGAGTGACCTAGTTTTTGACCCCAGATGACCCAGTTTCGAACTTCGAACAGACAATTTTTTTTACCAGAATCATCTTAAGTTTTCAAGTGGTAACTATTTCTCTAGGGATCTCACCAAACTCATACTGAATGCAACCCACAACTAAATTTGGAAGTTAGCTTCATACCCAATCCTGAAGTATCAAGATCAAAGAATACATACAGGTTCACAATCCTTCGCAATGTTGATTGCTTCATGCACAGGAAGATATTTTGGCACAAGAATCTCATTTGTCTACTGTTCTGTCATACCTAACTGTAAAATGTTCCCTCACAAATCTCTAGTGTTTTATTGACGGTAAATACAATAATTGAAATGAATCAATACTTAATACAAAATCTAGAGATTTTAGACACAATGAGTCTGCATCAAATAATGCAGATAACTCTAAAGAACAATAAATGTGCATACCCATTGCACTCGATACTAATTGAAGTCAATATTTTAGTGTTTGCCTTTCTTACAAGAAAGAAGAACAATTGTCTAGACCTGTTTTGAAACAAGTGAATGAAGTATTTCAATGCAATACAGAGTCCCCGGTACCAGTTTGGATATTGAACTCGTCTAAAAGGTTGGAGCATGGATCATACAGATATCAGTGCCTCTATTTGCAAATAAATCTATTTCAAGGTAAGTTACATTAATATGTAAACAAATTAAATAAACAAGATGTCAAAATTATCAATTTGTGTTGTTTTATTGTATCCAGTACATTGGTCAACTAGAAAGATTATGACAGTAATGTAACCACTACTTGAGGGAAATGTTGGCGTAGATGTTTTAACTTATAAATGTCAATTGCAAATTTTGTTGGATTTCCATTTTGAAATTTATCATTGGTCAATGCATACAGAAGTTACTGAGTGGACACAACAACCACATGCAGAGGTAACAATAACATTAATTATCAATCCATGAACTTGACCATTGAGGTAATGACCTGGAGTTTGCTTGTAACACATCTTAAAACGGGTAACATTTGTGCATGCCCTTGCATAGTTTTCTGAATATAAACCCCCGCCTTAGAAGGAAACTAGAGCTATCACTGAACATGATTAATACCCCGCAATACTACATATTTTTCAGGAATTCCAATGCGGCTGCCAGTCAGCCATCTTGAATGTGATATTAAAATATTATGTCATGCACATCAACTAATCATGTAGATTACTTGTTATGAAGTTTCATGAAAATCCTCTAACAAGTCGCTCTACTGGCTATATTGTGCATCAGTTCATGAGAAGAAGTCATTTGAAGTTTTTCTATATTTAGCTCTGGCCAGTGCAATGAAACAAAACCATAAGAGCAATCTTGAAATGGGGTTTCTGTTTTAAACACTGACGGCCATATTGTGCAGTCAATTGAAACCATTTGAACAAGGTTGAGAAAGGGTCATGCAAGGATGCTACAGAGCAAGTTTGATGCAAATCTTTTCAACGGTTCACGTCATTTAGAAAAAATTCTATTTTTAACTCTTTAGTGAGAAAGGGTCACATCACGATGCTACAGGGCAAGTTTCATCAAATTTGGCTTCGCAGTTTCAGAGGAGATGCCGTTTGAATGAAAAGTGAACAGACTGATGCATGCGCAGACACTCGCACGCACACACAACGGACAATTGGCCAAGGCTAGGTTTTCTGACATTTGGCCAGTAGATATAAAAAATGTATGCTCTATGGCCAGTAGTACTAATAAGTGCTCACCTAAGAGCCAGAAATGTTCGGCACTATGGTTTTGTGTCAGTGTTCAAAAAAAAATCCTACGAAGATAGGAAAACTTTTGATTTCCAGCATGTTAAGAATTTCACTTTAAAAATAATGAGTCATATCCGGGAAAGTGTCTCGCCTCCTTGGCAGCCATGTTTTTTTTAGTGAATCACACAATTGAACGATTTTGGTTTAGGGTGACTTAAGGAACATTTAGGTGTACTTATTTCCAAAAACAAAATTGGCCTGTAGTTTTGGAATAGAATATTGTGTAGTTTCCACTATACAGTAGGAAAAGTGGCTGCGCCCTCTGGCTGCCATGTTTTGACGAATTAAATAATTTGAACAATCTTGGTAGAAGATCACCTAATGAACATACAGGTGAAATTTAATCGTGATTTAAGACCAGTAGTTTTTGACAAGAGGCTTCATTGGTCCCATAGTCAAACTCTAAGACCTGGGCAGTGTACACTTTAGTACCACCATGAGCTGTGTTGATTTCAACCTGAACAAAATCATCCATTTTGAAAGTGTATCCATTGCAGCTGAAAAATAAAAGTTTGAATATTTATGTTACAATACAAGCCTCCAATTGCAATAAAAGTCATTGTCTCCATGCTAAAGAGGACATGGTTTAATATATATTATAGATTCTTACATTATCATTACATGTATAATTAGTAACTAGTAGTTGTAGTTATCATTGTTGTAATTGTTATATCATTATAATTATTAGCAGTAGCAGTAGCAGCAGTACTAGTAGTTAATAACAGACAAAATGCAGATGTATGGTTCACCTGTGTTCAGCTGGACTGTTAGTAGAGGCTGTCGAAACATTTGCAGAGCATGTACTAGCCAATGTTGCTACAGAAAGTTAAAAGATACTAGCTATTTTAAAGAGCAAGCAATGTAGACATACAAATAATAAGTATGAAAGCATTTAAGTCTTACTGCTACCGTTACACAAACAATGATAAACTATGCAGAACACAATTTATGGTACACTTTCCCCATACCTTCAGCAGAGGCTTTATTTACTTAACTACTAGAGGTACTTTATTTATTAAAACCATGAAAAACTAGATGGTTGTTTTTTAATAAAAACATATGTCTCCCAGATGGCAGTTTGTCAGTAATTGTAATACTGATACAAGATGTTATAATAAAATATCAAGCAAACAAGAAAGATTATAGTGTTTCATCAGTTCACCATGCTCTATATATGTATAAAAACATCAACGGGGTCGTAACTCAGTGAAAAAATATCCGAGCGGAACAAAACGATCAGTATGCACATTTACACCTGATGTTGATCAATCCTATGACTTTTGGCTGAAATCCAACCAGCAGTATTGGAGATGAAGCTCGGACAAACTCCATATGTATAAAAACTAGGGATGTCAACGAATATTCGAATATTCGAATATTCGTTTTATTTTCGAATATTCGAATCATGTTTCAATATTCGAATATTCGAAAAAATATACTTAATAAAACATTTATGAAAAATAAAAATTAGTGTTTGTTTATTTATTTGCCGACCCCGATTTGTGAGAAAGTATGAGAGTAATAAAGGATGTTGCTGTTGTTGTTGTTGCAATATACGCGCTTGTAAAAGTGTCATTGTGTATATTGGGGGGTGCTAATATAATTGTATATCGTCGAGTGATGACATTTTGTCTCTTTCGATAATCCTTTAATTACTGTGCGTTTGTAATAGTTTGATAGTCCATAGTCTCAAATAGAAGAAATAGGTGTCTAATTGTCGGTAATTTTGTTGTTGACGAAAGGTGTAAAAAGTAGGCAGTTAAAACCACCGACAGGGACTTGAGTTTATGACTCGCTTTTTAATTAAGGAAGATCAAAGATGGAATTGAGAAAAGAAACATGCCGAAAATAGGGTGATGGGAAACAACATAATTTGCATACTAATTTTTCACGTAGGTCATATCATCCAATCAAAATGACTGTTTAAAAACATTTTACTCAAAATACAACGTGCTGCCAAGTTGTCATGTTCTTGATTTCGTATATTTATGAATGCATAAATGATAAACGTTGAATTCTTGTATTAAAACTTGAAAACACAATGGGTTGTTATTACATCTTAACAATAACAGAACTGATTCTTTTTTCATGCTTTATTTGCAAAATAATGAACAATTGACGAAAACAAAACACTAAACACTTCAAAAAGATATTCATAAACATGAATATTGGCATTCAGAAGATGATCTGTTAACTGCAATACCTTCATTCGTCAGAGTCTTAATTTCCGGTGAAAACGAAAGTAGAATAAACACAGCACGTAAGGAACTTTGGTATATGAAATATTTTTTTTTTTATAATTTTGTCTAAGTTGTGTCGAACGAATATTCGAATATTCGTTCGAAATGAAAAACGAATATTCGAATACCTGATTTGCTATTCGTTGACATCCCTAATAAAAACATCAAAGGGCCATAACTCAGTGAAAAATTATCTGAGCGGAACCAAAATCGAGGTTGCACAACTACACTTGATGTTGATCAATCCTATGAAGTTTGGCTGAAATCCAACTAGCAGTATTGGAGATGAAGCGTGGACAAGCTCAAAGTAGACGGACGGACAGACAGACGCCGAAGGCAAAAACAATATGTCTCCCTCGGAGTGTGCAAAACTTTTAACTCCATTAATAATTTTCACAACTTGGTGCTAGATACATCTTTTAAATATAAATCAGTTATAATGAAGAAATAACATTGGAAACATGATTGCAAATACAATTATCAAATACAAAGCCCAAAGCATGCATTGTTAAAGCAGGATAGTACTGAAAAGGATACATTTTGACTTTGAGTCTGTAGGTTTACCTTTGGCTGCTCGTACTCTGTTACTTGGACCTTTAGAATGCCCGGATTTTGCTGACATATTAGTTGAGATCATACATATTGGTAACTAAAACCTTATGTACACTAAATGAAGACGTCGAAACAAATACTGTAGACGTCAACAATAAGCTTTTCATATGTATTGCCAGGATTTTTTCTATAGTTCCCACGGGTCTGACTATCGGACCCATTCCCAAAGCCAAATAAACGTTTATTTTCCCAATCATATGCACCCACGAAAAATCGTCCACGCCATCGACCCCGCATATTACCACTGAGCCGCGAAATAAACATCGAAAAAATGCAAATAAATATGTCTTGTATGTCCAAACCCCCAGAATAAAGAGTCTCCTATATGTCTTATATGTCCAAACCACCAGAATATGTGGTCTCCTATATGTCTTATATGTCCAAACCGTCATAATACATAGTCTCCTATATATGTATTATATGTCCAATCCGTCAGGATACATGAACTCCTATATGGATATTATTATTTGTCTTGAAAAAATTATATCATAAATATCTGTTATGTTTTAAATCTTACAGACAGAGAAAACAAAATGACGCCGCATTCAAAGAAAAAGAGCAAGAATGCAAACAGGAATAATGGAGACGAAAGAAGGAGACCAGCACTGAGGAAGAGAAGATCAGACAGCGGGAACAAAGCAGAATTAGACAACAGAGATATAATGAAAACAAGAAATGAAAGCGTTAAGATGAAGAAAATGACGTACATACAGATAAAGAAGGCACTCACGAGAAGGGAACACATGAAAATAAAAGACTACTGGAGGGAGAAAAAACGTGAACAGAGAGCCCATATGTCCGCCCAAAAGAAACGAATAGTGCGAGAAAAAGAAAGGGCCCGGTATGCGAGAAGAAAAGCTTCCAAAACACCAAGCACTTCGGCAGTCTTTTCTACGGCATCTACAGTAGGATCTACCGAGGCCTCTCCTACTTTGGCATCTTCAATTTCACCTGACGCAATAACATCAACGCTCCCACAATCTTCAACACTTCTGTCGGCGTCGTCAATGAAACAAAGAGCATACCGCGTTAAAAAGGGAATGCCAAAATCACCAGAAAAATTTGCACAAGTTATGGGCCATATTATCATGAATGCCACCCCAATGAAAAAAATAATTCCTGAGGAAGGTAGGCATCTCCAACAGCCACAAGAAGAATCATGAACTCTACTCAAAGTCAATACTCGAGACAATGGCAAAAATAAAAGAAAAACAACAGGAAAGTTGGCTGGCGGTAAAGCAAGTTACCTCTATGAAGAGTACGAACAAAGCGAAAAACTTCAAAAAGATGTCAGAAGATACCGGACTGAGCTATAGATTCCTGAAGAAATATACCACTTCATGGTGAATGATCTCACAGAACTCCAGTGTAAGATTAACAACAAGATTGTCTTAACGATGAAATAATTGAGAAAGTCCATGATCACTTTGAAACTAGCGCATCATATGTCCCTGACGAAAAGGCTGTCAGCAGAAAAACCCTGGAGTCAAAAAAGGTGTTGGACAAACCAGTCACAAAAGTGTACGAGGAATTCAAACAAAAAAATCCAGACATCAAAATTTCTGAATCCAAATTTTCCAAATTGCGGCCAGGAAATGTTAAAACTACGCATCACAAAAGGCTGTACCAAAGTATGTGCGAATACTGTAAGAATGCTAAACTTAAAATGGAAGCTATGAACACTGCCTGTGAAAGAGTGGGAGCTCAAGGTTGCAAAATTAATGAAGTTGACAAATTAGTGGAAATTACTGTTTGTCCAAAACAAGAAGGGGATAAATACCATCGCAAGGAGTGTCTAAACAGGGACTGTGATCGTTGTGGTGTCAACAGACTAGATATGTTGTACGACCGATCAATGCAGCAAACGCGGCTGAAGAGCATGAAGTTACATGGAGACATTAGGCGAATATTGAACAACCAGGAAAACGGCCATCAACTCGCAAGACTCTCCTGACAAAAACTACTGGCTTGGTAGAATTGAAGGATGCGCTGAAGCAAGATATTTCAACTCTCAGTATCCATCTGCTCAATGCTAATTGGCAGAAGAATTGCTTTCACAACCTCTCCAAGAAAGTTCCTGAAAATAGTGTGGTTGTTCATATGGACTTTTCAGAAAATTATGCCACATTCTACCAGCAGGAAATCAGTTTAGGGCATTGGATGAAAAATCTCGTGACCGTCCATTCTATCGTCGCTTTCTATTCATGTCCAGAATGCGGGGATGCAGCACGAACACTTATGGATGTACTAGTCTTCTTGTCAGATGACAACAACCATGACCACCACGTATGGTGGTCGTGGCAGTAAATGGCCCGCGTTACTTGTAACGTGGGCCATTTGTGGACATCTCTTTCGGAACGTCAGACTTCGAGATTAAACGAGAGCGGTACTTTTTTGGCTCATGTCACGGAAAAGGGCCATGCGATGGCGCCGGCGGTATTGTGAAAACAGCTGCGAGGATGGCGGTGGTTCCTGGGGATCTTTTAAGTATGTCCAGCAAAATTCTACCAACCTACCTATCAAGTCCAGTAAATTTATTCCATCTCAAACCAATTGTGTTTTAGACGACATCAATGACATCAGAAACTTGTTCCATATAACGTATGATTGTTGATAATGATGTAGATTTTTAAAGAATCTTATTTATGTATTCCACTTGTTAACAGAAATAATATGAATTAACACCTATGAATTGTCTGTTTTCAGATATGTACAGAATAATGTCTTGGCCCTTGAGGCTTGTCAGACTTATTCAGAACACATGCCAGAGTTCCTTAAAGGAAGACCAAAGAATTTTGTTAACCACTGCCTCAACAGAATGCCACCAAAGGTGGAAGCAATTGAGAGGAAGCACCTCAAAATCATAGATAGGGCACCATTAATCATTTCTGTTTCAAGTCCATCTGGTATGGAGTATCAGATTACCTATGACTCCAACATACCTCTGTGCTCTTGCCCAGACTTTGTGAAGCACAACTGGCCATGCAAACATGTATTAATAGTTTTCAACCATTTTCCCGCGAATGGATGGGACAGTCTAAATAGTTCCTATAAAAACTGGCATTACTTCCATATTGATCGAGAGATTATTAGCAGTCTAAACAAACCAAATTCTCTGCAACCACAGACTGCATCAGAATCAATCAAGTCTGTATGTGTCAGGAGAAAAAGACCTTATGGACATTAAAAACCTTAATCCTGGCAAAACCGAAGATGCTGAAGGGAAACAACATGATGAAAAACGTCGATCAAAAGTGCTTGTGTGGAATGAAGAAAATGTAACGAGGTTTTAAAAACAGTTTAGAACAGCATTTATGCGACCGGCGATGCTGAAGTTCTGGGTACCGTTAAAGTAAAATTACAAGACGTAGACAATTACCTAGATCAAATGTCATGCACAATATCTGGTATTCCCACACGCCTAAAACAGTTGAAGAAACGCAAATCTACAACACAAAGGCCTCCAGAAAACCGTCTATCATTGAAAAGACGTAAACAAAATCCATTCAGCGGCCGCGTTGGACAGAAGGCCTCCACATGGAGACAAAATAATAAATCTATAATAGGTAGTTTTACTAATTATAGTTTGAGTTAGATATTGACATATAGTTTCATTATTTTAAAGGATCATTTCAGCTCTTTGGTTTTCTATGATATTAAAGACTTACTTATTTACATTATTTAGTTTAGCATATTTAAGAAATTTATAAAAATTGGAAAAGAACTTAATCATCTGTATTTTCTTTTAATTTATCCTTTTCATTGGACAATTTTAAGTTATCAGAGTATTATATTCTCAGATTTGACTGCTAAAGAAGATGATGTTGTGTTTGATGGAATGTACGATATCAACGATGAATCAGGTATGTACATGTATCCCCCCACGCCCAAAACAAAAACACAAGATAATGGTACTGTTGGCCAAACTTTGGTTTTGTTTTATCGTTACTCAGTAATAGCAAAGTTACATAAACCTGCTCTTTTTGTGACAAAAGTTGGGCATTTGTGTCCACGATTATAGTTTTTAGATTGGTTTAAGTTTAGAGATGGAGGAAGATTCCAGGTTAGCACCTGAGTTAAAGTACTGACCTGCCATAAGCAAACTGTATGACTACCTCAGATGTAAATGTTCACCCCTTTTGAGACTTAAACTTAGTGGTGAGGGGCTATTGACTTCAAGTCAGGTACTTTTCACAACTTGGCCACAAAGGCTCCTAAAATATTGGATATATGACTGAGTGAATCCCTGCAAGTGCTCTTCGTTGGAAGCATTTTTTATATTTTTATCTTTTGGTTAGATATAAAGAATACACAATCGTCGGATGAAGAAATGCCTAAAAGTGGATCAGTAACAGCATTGCCACAGTTTGAATGGCAAAGTAAACCAGATGTTGAAGAAGGTATAGTTCTAATTATACCAAAAATAAATCAACTTTCGGATAAACTTATTTATTTTTTGAAGCGATATTGTGTTGCACACAAGATTGTGTAAGCAGCGCTAAAGTCAAGATCACATTTAGAAGTCCAAAGTAAAAAATGGGTATAATAGATATGCATTGTACATGTATAGTTTTTTATAACTGACTATTCTCTTAATCTCATGACAATTGAAGGGGTGGACATGTTGCCCTTGGAGATCTAGTTTACTAAGGAATCTTTTTAAAAGTTTGATTTCAATTCAACATAAACAAATGATTCAGAGCTGATTGCAGTCTGTTTTCAAGGTCTTTAATGTTTTAATGAAATAAAATCATCTATGTACGTTTCGCTAATTAAATCAATATTATTTTCTGAAATGACAAGTAGTTTAAACAGAAATGTATAATTCACTTTGCTCCACACATTAATTTTGAACCCATTTGCCATTCCAGATATGTTGAGTTATATTCCAAGTTGTGTACATACTGTAAGAAAAATGATAATTCATATTTAAATCTTGTATTTGATTCAATTTCATACTTGTGTGTACTCGGAATCACTTTGTGTACTTTATTTTAATTCAATTTCAGAAATAGATCTAGTTTGGTCACGCCAGGCAGTGTCAATACAAATTGTATGGAAAAATAGGTCCTTATGCCATTGACTCACAATCTGTGAAATTAATGCAGAGTACATTGTCAGATGAGGTATCATGTATTATAACAGGTAGATTTGGAAATATATACCTGAAGGTATATATATATATATAGGATGATACTTTATAATACATGTTCCAGGATATAATGTAATTGACAAAATGTAGATTATTTTTTTTAGATTTTTTTAAATATTTTTTTTTTAGATTTTTTTTTTCTTTAGGGTAACCCCGTTTATATAATACAAACCTTCAAATATACATACAAATTCACAAACATATACATATACACACTAACATACATACAGACATTCATTCATACATACATACAACAAATGCATAACCCTAACCCCTTATTTGAATTTATTAGTGTATGTCAAGAATATTTTGATATAATTCAATAATGCGTATTATTGTATGGCTTTTATTTCTTTTACCATTACAAACAATCATGAGTGCAACTGACAACTTGGGCTATGTCATGAATATTGTTCAGAAGACAGAGGTGTACCTGTGTGGGGAATTGGCAAAATTACAAGGTGATATGAAAAAATGCATACAATCCCAAAAGCAAAGTCAGACCAAAATTAAGGAGCAGGATGCACAAATACATAAACTCCATACTGATAATGAGTTACGAGATCAGCTAATTGATTCCACATTAGCGGTGCAGGACGAAAAGATAAGCAGTCTTCAGAGTGATAATCAGAGACTACGGGAGCAAGTGAGCGTATTGGAAACTGACATAAGCAACAATGACATGAAGCAAGCCCACTGTACGTGCACAAACATCTTGGAGAATGCGTTCACAGTGTTGTGGTCGACACATCACAACTACAGCCCTTAGAGCCCGACCCCACGCAGACCAGCACGCCAAGGCAAGAAGTCCCTGCCCTAGACACACATAAGGCCACTAAACTTAGTGTGCGAAAAAGAAAGTTGCCTACTGAGACGTCGTCAACGACCCAGTTAGTATTAATTTCCTTATTTAAAACCTCTCCCTGAAACAATGTTTATCAAGGTGAAGACTAGAATCACCCTGTCATTGGTTTGTCTGTCCAATATATAACATATGTAGTTTGTGTGGATAACAACTTCATCAGTTTCAAGGGCTTGCAATGAAATGTGGTAATACAAGTACCATGATACGCGCTTTGTGGATGTGCAAGACATAAACATCAGTGCATCCATCAAAATGTTTTAATATTTTGTCCGTTTGAACTTACGTCTCCCTTTAGAACGTAATTATGTAATAACATTTTGGTTTATGTTTAAAATAAGAAATCAAATTAAAAAAATCTTAGAAATGTATTAGATGGCAAAAAAAGAGAGGGGAAGCACCGCTTCTAATGCTCGGTAGCGTATGAGTACATATGAAGTATGAAATTATAACAAAAACTTCTCTGATATTTAAGGTATTGAGTATATAATCATGTAACTTGGAGATAACCACTGTTAATTATAACAAAAATTCTCTGATATATAAGGTATTGGGAGTATATATGTAGCCCGGGAATAGCAACAGTAAGTTATAACAAAAACTAGTCGAGCCACATATTCAGAGATGATCAAGCCGACAGTCTTCCAACACTTTCAGCGCTTTGATTAAATCTACTTGTCCTACTTGTCCAGTAGTACAAAAAGTTAATGTTGAGCCCTGTATATATCAACTATTTTTATAGTCCCAAAATCAAATGGCAAGTTTAGGCCAGTAATAAATCTCAGGTTTTTGAACCAGTTTGTACACTATGAACATTTCAAACATGAAACTTTTAAGGTAGTATTGGATTTGATACAGGAGCGTGATTTTTTCACCAGCATTGATCTTCAGGATGCATATTTCTCAATACCTATTGATTTCAATTATCATTATCTTAAATTCATATTTGATGGGAAATTATTTTGCTTCACTTGTCTCCCTTTTGTGCTTTCTTCAGCACCACGTGTATTCACTAAAATGCTGAAACCGATTTATGCTTGGTTTCGTTTTCAGAACATTCGTTGCTCATATTATATAGATGATTCTTTGAATATGAATCAATGTTTTCAGTTGTGTGAAAACAATTGTTTGACTATTCTGACAGTTCTAGAATCTCTTGGATTTGTAATCAATAAGGAAAAATCCTCAATCATCACTTCTCAAAGAATCATTTTCTTTGGGTTTATTTTAGATTCTGAAAAATTTATGGTAATTTTGACAGAAGAAAAAGTACAAAATTTAATACGAGATTCAAAACTTTTACTTTCTCAAAAGAAAGTTAAAGTTAGACTGATTGCATCGTTTATCGGCAGAGTTGTGAATGCCTTTTTTGCAGTACTGGAAGCACCTTTGTTTTACAGGAGACTGGAAAGGGATAAGATAAAAGGGTTGAGAAAATATGAACTTCAAAAATAAGATGGTTTTAAGTCAATATAGTAAAAATGAACTTGAATGGTGGAAAGAGAACATTTATAGGAAAAATGGGAAGAGAACTCCCCCAAGAATATAATTATCTTTTCATTGTTTCACTGATGCGTCCAAATTAGGTTGGGGTTCATACATACATGAGGATGGTAGGCATGCTAATGGTAGATGGAACATAATTGAAGCTCAATACCATATTAATGTTTTAGAACTACTTGCCATTTTCTATGCTCTAGAGTCTCTATTTGTGAACACAAATAACATTCATGCAGAGATCAAGACTGATAATGTTTCTTGTGTAGCCTACATTGCAGATATGGGGGGACCGGCATCTTTAGATATGGATATAATGGCTAAACAAATTTGGAGTTGGTGTTTAAGTAGACATATTTATATCTCTGCTGTACATGTCCCAGGAGTAAACAATGTTCAAGCAGATTTTTAATCGCGAAATTTTTCAGACTCCACTGAGTGGATGTTAAAAAAGGACATTATTTTTCATAAAGCCTTTGGCTTTCACATATTTATACTGCATGTTTCCCAAACTGCTACACCCGTGCATCGCTGTTCAAAAAACGTGAAAACGGGCACCTGTTGCACGGTATATAAGCGTGTGTAACCCCCACAAAATCATAGTTTTCTAAGCGCTTCCGCTTATGGTATCACTGTTAGCGTGTTGTTAACATCGTTTTTGGTGAGATTTGCCGTGTTTCTAGACGTTAATGACAGTTAGGTGAGTTATCTGAAATTTGAATTGTAATTATTTGAATAGTGGTACGTGGTTCAGTTTTATATTCTCAATTTTGAGAGAAAACGACTTTAAAGTTCCTAGGACGTGGTCCAGGACGAGAGACAAAATGTCACGTGTAGAGGACATTAATTCAGAACCACACGTTCTTAGCCTGGACTCGCAGTCAGAATTTTCCAGGTTTCACGTCAGAGGATGTACCTCCCAAAAAAGGGAAAACGTCTGAAAAAACCCCAAAAGACAAAACATGTGCTGAAAACTTCCGGAAAACAGCGGAAGGGTAAAACTTCCACTAACGTTGTTTAGTACAGATTGATTTGAACAATTTAACTGACAGTAATTTAGATTTGTTAAAATCCAAGCTTGGGTTGTCTCAACAGAGTGATAGTGCGAGTGCACATCAGTTTAACGCCACTGAATATGATGGCTTTTATCCTTGTGAGAATTTTGATTATGATTATGAGGAAGAAGAGAGAATTGACATTAATAGTGCTCCGAATTTACATGTCGAGTTGCAGAACGTGGATTCTGATTCAGAAGTGGATAGTATTGGGGTCAGGAGGTCTAGAAAAGTACCTCAGGGTAAGGACATGTCTAAAAGGTTGTTAAATGAACTTTTCGGTGACAATAATAAAGAAAATGACTCTGATTCAAAGTGGAAGCTTCCAAAGATAAAAACAAAGTCAAAAGGCTTACCGGTTTCAAAATCTTAGCAGAATTAGTGAATACAGCATGTACATCTGCTTGTGACACTGATGACATTGTTGCTACATATAATGTCATACATGCCATATTTTCAGATGGTCAATAAGTGAGATTTTCCTCAGCAGGGCTGTTTTTAAGTGAGATTTGGGAAAAATAAGTGAGACTGTAAATCGCGATTTTTTTGGGCGCTTAATACACCAACACTAAATAACATTACCCCACCCAACTGTTTTCATGCGTAATTACAGTGTTACTTTGTCGCATAAATTCCTTTATCAATTAGCATTAAACAGGGTTTCCCTAGAATTTTCTTTTATGGGCCACAGTGGGCTTCATTTGGGGGTCATGTGTAAAAGTTGGGGGTCATTTATACAAGTGATCAGATATGATACTCAAAGGCAAGTCATACTGGTATGCTAATATTGTATACATTATAACATCTACCGAATATTTTGAGAGGAGTGGGTGTTTAATAAAGGTAGAAAATTCACATATTTTTTAAATCTTATATGCATCTATTAGAATAAGTACGGTACCCAATAGCAGTTTTCTAACCTTTGATCAAAGACGATGTGTCGAAACTTCTACTCGCTAGCCTAAAATATCTTCCAAACTAACCCCTTTGATCTGCCCGACGGTTTTACGTCACATAGAGTACAGTATTACGTCAAAGCTAGCAGTATTGTCTGTCTTACATGTGCCTACGTGACCTTTATCATTTGCCTCAGTTCACCGAGTTTTGAAGTTTTTAATACCAATAAATTTAATATTCTATATTAACAGTTAATGCTTTTATTGTGTGAACATTGCTTTTTTGATTCTCTGATTCATGGGATATACACGTGATGGATGTACATGTAGGCTAAATTACGGATCAAAGTAAGAATTTTTCAGGTTTTTTATTTAGCCAAAAAATACGTCAAAACGCATAAATTTGTGCGTCAGGGAAAACCCTGCATTAAAACAAGCAGATTAACACCTTTCCTGTCAATAAAATGATTAAAGTTAAATCACCGCTTAAAATTTAACAAACAATTAACGTACTGCCTGAGGTGATTAAAAACACGCAAATCAACAGCTGATCAAAGCCAATCAACAAAGTGTCACCTTTAATCGGCGTTTCGGGTAGTATCGAAGAATCATAGCATGTCCCGAGATACAAAATTTCGCACGATCAGTGATTTTTTCTTGGAGGTTCAAATTTACGTGAGGTTTTAATATAACGGCGTTAGACCGTGAGGAGGCATGAAAATACGTGAGGAAAGGTCTCACGGCGTGAGATATGGCATGTATGTATAATGTTGCTGAAAACTGTGAAATGTTGAATCCACCTAGTGTAAATACAGAAATCTGGAAAGTATTGGACAGAAAATCAAGATCTTATGATCGTTTATTTCAGGATATTCAGGCTTCTTTAGCCACCGGGATAGTTCCAATTTTAAAACTTGTGGAGATTTTAAAAACTCAGGTTTCTGGAAATGAAAAGGCAAAGAAATTAATTGCTGATGCTATAACAATGTTTGGACAGGTGCAGCATAGTCTGAGTATCAGACAAAGGTATCTTATCAGACCTAACATTAACAAGAAGTATAAAAATCTGTGCAGTGTAGGAATGCCAGTTACCACTATGTTGTTTGGTGATGATGTAGCCAAGGAAATGAAACAGTGTGACACAGGTCTTAGTCTAGGAAACAATTTAGGAAAAGACAGATTTTATCAGTCTTACGCCCCTTCCAGAGATTTCAGCAGGGGAAGAGGTAAATATCCACGGAATTTTAATAGAGGTCGGGGCAGATATATGCCTTATGGTCAAGGTGGTTGCCAGGTTCGTTAAATTTCAAAGCTATTTAGAGTGGCGCATTATCACAAAACATTTCTCTTGCATAGCTGAATGTATACGGAAGATAAGACCTAGTAACCAAAATATTGTATCTCAGCACACTGTTTTCATTAATTGTAAGACTAGTGTATCTCAAGATACAATACTTTTACAATTAAAATATTACAAACATTTTCAGCCAACAAAATGGAAAACTATTGTAACTGCAGATACAATAGTTTTCCACTTACTATTTACTGGAATCACATGCAAACTGTTTTTGAAAAGTATGGTATATCAAGTTACAATAGTATTCCAGGAATAAATAACCATGCTTTGAAAAAATGATGCATTTGAAAACTATTGTAACTTGAGATACCATAGTGTGGCACAGTATTTGGGAAATAAAAATTATGTTGCATTTTTATATTTAAGTTAGTCTATAGATACAATTCCATATCAATAAAAATGTTCCAATTGCAATGTAGAAGTTAAAAAAAAACTAATTTTAAAAGGTTTTAGTGACCTTTACACTGTGCATTGTTCCTGTCAAGTTTGGCTGTCACCAAAATTTAAAAAAGGAAGCTGAAGAAATAAAAGCAAATTAGTGTTCAACAATATAATACTATATTTGAGAAGTTATACATGTCCATTTGCAAAAGTGATAGCAACCTTCTAATAGCTGAATTACCGAATCAGATAGAAGATTTTGATTTTAGAATAACGAAGCCATGCAGTGGAACAATAAATCGCAAATATTCAGAAGGTCCATTTATGTGCTTATCTGATGCTTTAAAGGATATAGAAACATACTGTTTTGTGACTGGGAAATGTTACACTAATGCTATTATTAAAACAAACTGCACTTATTATGTTTATGACTCGCATTCTAGAAATGAATGTGGTATGAGTGCACCAGATGGGACTGCTATACTGACATCACATGATACATTAGATGATGTTTGTTTGTTTATCAGACATTTGTGTGCTAGTCTTTTTTCTGACAGAGAAGATAAAGTTTTTGAAGTCAGTCATGTGACTCTGGATGCAGAACAATATTGTAATGCCTCATCCAGTGACTTTAGTGGGTTTTCAGAAATCAGCGAGGGAGAATATACTAGTAAACTTCACGTTGCACAAGAAATTTTGGAACAAAACAACAATAGTACCTATTATAACATTTCTGTTTCAAATGATGACTCAAATGCAAGTAATAATATTGCCATATCAATTTTGAAAAGAAATCTGTCAATGGATGATGAAAGGTAAATTTTACATGATTCTGATACTAGTCTGTGTAGTTCTGGATCTGAATATCAATTTATTCCATTTGAAAAGAAACTGCTCAACAATTATCTGTCTGAAACTGACCTATCATCTTCTGATGTATGTCAGTTGAAGCAAACCCTGTTAAAAGCAAAAGGTTAAGAAAGGAAAACAAAACAGGTAATTGTAATTTAGGATCTTTGTCTAATGATACTGCCATTTTAGAGACATGTGATGACAGGCTTTTGAGAGAAATGTTTGTTAACAATAATAATTGTATGAAAGGTGTCTGTGGACTGGAAGGCATGGTGGTGAGAACTTTAGCGGAGATGTAAGTGTGGCTGGAGGATTTGGTGGTGGGGACAAGGGTAGAAACGAAGGCTTGGCTGGGGAATTAGATGGTTGGGACATGGGTGGAAATGTTGGGATGGCTAAATAATTAGATGGTGGGGACAAGGGTGGAGATGTTTGGATGGCTCAAGAATTAGATGGTGGGAACAAGGGTGGAAATGTTGGGCTGGCTAAAGAATTAGATACTGGGGACAATGGAAGAAATGTAGATTTAGCTAGAGAAATATGTGGTGGGGACAAGGGTGGAAATGTTGGTATTGCTCAAGAATTAGACAGTGTGGACAAGGGTGGAGATGATGGGATGGCTCAAGAATTAGATGGTGGGACAAGGGAGTGAAGGGTGGAAATGTTTGTGATGGCTCAAGAATTAGATGGTGGGGACAAGGGTGGAAATGGTGGGATGGCTCAAAAATTAGATGGTGGGGACAAGGGTGGAAATGTCGGGATGGCTCAAGAATTAGATGGTGGGGACAAGGGTGGAGATGATGGGATGGCTCAAATATTAGATGATGGGGGAAAAGGGTGGAAATGTTGGGATGGCTCAAGAATTAGATGGTGGGGACAAGGGTGGAGAATTTGGGGTGGCTAAAGAATTAGATGGTGGGGACAAGGGTGGAAATGTTGCGATTGATCAAGAATTAGATGGTGGGGACAAGGGTGGAGATGTTGGGGTGGCTAAAGAATTAGATGCTGGGGACAATGGAAGAAATGTAGGATTATCTAGAGAATTATGTGGTGGGGACAAGGCTGGAGAATTTTGGTTTGGCTGAAGAATTAGATAATGGGGATGTGAGTGGAAATGTTGGGGTGTCTGAAAACTTAGATGGTGGGGACAAGGGTGTTAATGTAGGATTAGCTAGAGAAATAGGTGGTGGGGAGAGTGTAGTTACAGTGAAATGTAGAGGGAGAAAACGATGCAGAAATTAGGTTAATTGGAAACGCAGTGCTAGAAAGATAAGAAAAGATAGGGGTCAAGAATATATAAGTGAAAGGGGTAAACTATGTCAGGCCAGAAAAATGGGTCAGGGGTGTGGAGCTAATGTAGATATGGATGTAAAGAGAACATATCAGAAGAACAGAGGTCAAATATTTTCTTTCCTACTGGTCACTGGGTAATATTGATCTGCAGAGACAATTTTTATTTTATTTCCTCTTTCAAAAGGACCCGCCATACTTCCAAAAAAAACCTGAAAAGAATGTCTGCAGTTCTTTGCACTGGCAATACTTCCACAGTCTCTTACACTTTGCTTTTTTGTAGAACCATCAGAGTCTATCATATAAAAATTCCACTCAGGATCTTTAGGCTTCATGTTTTACTGTCAGATGATCAGAAGTTGAATGTGCATTTCACTACATTATCATACTACATAATAAATGCAATTATTTTGAGAGATTGAATGTTAAAAGCTGAGATTTGTGAATTGTTTTCACTTGACTATCATGGAATTTATTATACATGTACAACAATGTACTATTACTTTGTTTGTAGCATACTATTTAATAAAGAAGTGCTTTGGGCTATGCTCTGTGTTTTGTGTCACTTAATAATCCCTCACAATACTTCCTTCATAATACCCTCCTTGAATCTATCACCTCAGCAAGATACCTTGGAGTAGATATCTCCAGTGATCTTTCATGGGACACCCACATAAATTGGTCAACTACAAAAGCAAATCAAACTCTAGGCTTTCTTCGTAGAAACTTAAAGACAAAATCGACCCCACTGAAATCCATGGCTTACCAGACCCTAGTACGACCCCAGCTGGAATATGGTTCAGAAATCTGGTCTCCCTAAAATTTCCCAGTCCCTTATATATCAGCTAGAGTCAGTCCTAAGAAGGGCAGCCTGCTGGACGATGTCTGACTTTAGTCTAGTGTTACGGAAATGCTAGATAGTCTGAAGTGGCGCAGGTTAGACTTGAGACGCATTGACTCTAGACTGTCCCTTATGTACAAAATAAGAAATGATTTGGTAGCAATCCCCATCCAAGGTTATCTCACCCCTCTAACTAGAGCATTCCGTCACTACCATACTCTGTCGTACAGACTAATTCCTGCAACCAAAGACTATTACAAATACACATTCTTTCTGCGGACTGTTCATCAGTGGAACAGTCTACCCCCTTATATTCCATGTCTCCCCACCCACCCTGGTACAGTTAAATGTTACAATTAGCAACATTGAACATGATACCATCTTACCATGACTGCATTCCCACCTGTTTTTAAACTGTTAATATATTTAACTTTTATTTTACCATTCTTACTTTATTTTAATACTTTTACTTCTTTTAACTTTCCTCAAAAAATGATAGATACATAGATAGAATCCATCAATAATCTGGTCTAGAGAGGGTATGACCAAACCTAGAGGTTAAAATTATAAATGGTCTCAACAGTATTACAATGGGAATAACCAGTATTTCTCATCTTTTTGCCAACCCGGACTGAATCAAATGGTTGTATTTTATACTGTATTCTAATTTACTATTGTAAATTACCATTCTATTATGTGTGCTAATTTATGTACTGCCATTGTTAATAATTTAGATTGTTTAAAGCTTTAACTTAACTTAACTGAGATACAGTTTTTAAGACACATTTGCTGTCAAAGATCCAAATTTCTCAGTTGAAAACTAATGTATCTGCAGATACAATAGTTTTCCACCAATCTGAATTATTTACTATTTACAAATACCATTTTTCAAATTAAACTTGACTTCCAAAATTCTCACAAAAAATTCAATGGTTCAAAGCATGTAATCAAGCACACACATTAATATTACAACAATGTTTAACTCATTTGTAAAATTCAGTTATAAAATCCTTGATATTTTTGTGCATGTAGCGATTGAAATATCAAATTGGAGCCAACAACATTACCAAGGAATGTTATATTATGTACATTTTCAACAGAATTTCAGGAATTTTCAAACAAATGGTCCACATAATAGCAGTGTTTGCCTTATTTTTTATTCTGTTTGGGTTCAAGATCACCAACTTGCATCTGTCTGACAAAGTGGTATCACAGGGGTATTAATTTCCTTCTGTGACAGCTCTAGTGTTTAGTGCCCTTTAATCCATCTAAAGGAGAGAAATTGACTGGCTGCTGAAAGTGGCTCAATCTACAATGAACATATTTTGTTTTTAGAAATGGGTGCTAGCGTTTAGACTTGGAAGGCATGTAGCTGTTGGTACCACTAATGGAGTTGAATCCCAACATCTATTGTTGAAGCATTCTTATTTGAAAGGGAGAAGAAGGAACAGCCTTCGAAGAACAGTGGAAATTCTTATTAAAGACTCCATTCATGACAGGTTACAAAGGTACAGAATGTAATATTGAAATTATTTATTTTTTAAATTATAATTTTTTTTTTAAACTACTTGTGCAATTTTTTTTCCTATGAATAGAAATATATTGAGAGTGTATAGACTTTCATAAGGTGTGCTTAAAAAACCCTAAATCATTTTGAAACTCATTTCTTGATCATCCATTTATTTTTGTGGGACTTGTGTTTGTCCAATATAATTCCTTGAACAAGTTTATCAAAATGTCGAAGAGGAAAGTGAGAACACCTGGCAGATTTCTGAGGGAGATAGGCAAGTACATTTGCATTGTAATGTAATGATTTATATCCTGTTCATGATGATGAGGCTTTGAACAACAACAATAGGTTTAGTCATGTCATGAAATTAAGATACATGTGAATTATGATCAATTACAAAAATAGATTTGACAGATGCATAACTTACAAATATAGCTACCTTTAAAATGAACAGCCAGTGTATGTGCTTTACGAGCATTTAACAATAACATTATGATATTAATTATTATTCATTTATGGATGAAAATCAACAACACAGTGAGGCAAATACATTTCACTTTTTTAGACCGAAGTGGGACCAGATGATGCTCCTCCAAGGAACAATATGCCCCTTAGCACTGGGCATCCAGTCTATGTGCCCAGTACATGACTATAACAGACAGAGGCCACATTTCGAGGAAAGTCATCATCGTTTTGTCTTAAAATGCTGATCAATGGTTTTTATACCCCGAAAGACATAGTTAACGGAATGACAGCATCCAATTTGCTTAAAACAACTGTTGGGGCAAGTCTGCAAGGTACTTCCTTCATCACTTTGTTCATATATGTTTGATTACATTGTTTGCATTGACAGCTTAAGTACATAACAACATTGTAACATCAGTGTACTGTATACTGTATGTTATAGGCCTACCATAGTTAGAAAGGGAAGGAATTTCATTGCTAAGTAAGAGACGGGTACATTTTGTCTGCTTTCAGATTTTAACAAGGTACGGTTCAGACAGTCTCTGAAATATGAGCACGGTTTTTCTGTCCAGCACTTTCTGGTTACATCCCACAAAAACTCAAATATTTCCCTACTTGTTTACATGATAATACTTCTATTAATATGTTCAGGAAGATGAATAGATGTTGTGTTAATAAATAGTACAAATACTTGATTCAAATCATCATTTGTCAGGAATACTTATGATAAATGTCAGGATTTTGGACCGAAAACGTTTTATCACCAATTAAAAATTATATTTCTGTTACATAAACCTGAAGAGTTGTCATTGGTATGGATCTTTGAGTATTTCAAAGAAAGGTAACTCTTTGAGGTTCTAACTTTAAAAGTGTCGAACAAATCACCAATATTTAAAAATGTTCATTTACTTTGAGTACATGGGGATGTAACTATTCGTTTCCCAATGGTTACGTCTTGACAAAATGCATACAAAATCATTATTTCTTAGAGAACATAGTATAAAAGAGGTTTGAGGCCGATTACTAGTTGTACGAAACTCCTTGAGGACAAATCAATGCCGCTTACGCAAGAAGCTGTTTTAAAAATTGCATCGAAAAAATGCAGCATGGAAATCGATTCCAAAATGTTACATCCCTAGTATTAATATAAAGGGGAAAATTTAAAAAAAGATCAAGCTGTGAGGTCCGTAAAATATATTGCGTGATTCGTTAGTGATGTGAGCGGCACTGCTTACAAAACGGCGGAGCGAGAGACACCGCGTGGGTAAGTGGAATGAATTGTTACATCCCCAGTTGCAGACAAAAGCTCTGTTTTATATTTTTGATGCAGAAATGTAGAAAAAACATTGATAGTTTAATATTTGGAGATCTATGCATTTAGTTCATAAAGGATTCTCGATTTATAGAGAAAGGAAATGAATGTAAACAGGCCTCTGAAAGTACCCCACCCACAACTGCCGCAATGACTTTTTGAAATTGATAGACAACTTCCGTGAAATTGGACAACCATTAAATACCGAGGCTTACATTGTATTTAATCGGCCAGGGTATCTTTTTTAGTGATTATTTAGATACACTGCAGAACATGAATTCCATAATTTGAATAATATGCTAAGATGTAATTTGAACATCCAAACTTTTAATTAATGTTTGTTGTCAATGTTACGACATGGTTTAAAATATAAAATACTTGAAAGAATACCATCTTTCAGATAAAAGTATGAACAAATATTTCTTTTAAATGCTCGTTGTCGATGGTTCTTCAGGCCTGAAATGTCTACCATTATTATTTTATAAGATAGGGTATTCAGACAATCAGAGACACAAAACAGGAGTAAATGGTGTCCTAGATACATCTCCTCAATTCTTTTTTAAAAATACAGTAGTAACTCGTTAATTTGATTTCTTTACAAGGCAGCTGTAAATGCGTCTGACTGAAATTGGTCCATTACATTTGTTAATTGCAAATCTGCAGTAATTTGCATCTTGAATAAACAAATCTGCAGTAATTTGCATCTTGAATAGACTTAAGTCAATGATTTATGCAATGACTCCATCAGTTTGTGTCCATTTTACATCACAGGAAGCCAACTAATGTCCATATTTACATCTTAGATAATATCGTCATACTGAGGTTGTTAAACAAACGTGCGACGAAAACTAGAATAGTGATCGGACAAACCGTTGTCCTGAGTACGCATTGGTAATCAGTGTCAGAGTATTATGGAGTATCCATCAGTTACACTTGTGTTAATTACTACACAACCTTGATTCTATATGATTCCATAAACTACAGTATACTCGTCCCACTCGGAAATTTGTCCTTGGTCAACTCATCGCCCATATTCTCACATCTGCAATATTTACCTCCCTTGTTCTGTCCAAATGGCCGACAGTTAAGAGCAAGGAAGGTAAATATTGTAGATGTAGGAACTATCTTTATATGAATTATAATGATGGCACTGAATACCAGTGCTGTTGAAAACCAAAATTATTCGATTACTATGCTAGTTCTCGTCGCACATTTGTTTGCAATGTAGTGTTGTGGATTTTTTAGTTCTTTCAGTGGAAAATTTTAGGAATTTACTACGGGTAACAAAAATATAATTTTATATATTGGAAAACAATAAACAAGTTCAGTATACTGTTGTGTTGACTGCATTAGCAGGAATGTTTTCAGAACCTTCAGAAATATGGCTTGTAAAATGGCAAATTTCGGAACTATTTTAAATCATTATTTGACCTTTATTTTGATTTCATTTAATTTTCATTAATTAAAAGTTCAAGTTACACAGATACACTATTCCTGAAGATATGCTATTGATATTCAGTAACCTATGACTTGAAAAAGACGAATTTAATCAAGGATTCGTTTGTTTTGTAGGAATATTGAAGTAACTGAACAAGTGGATATCTATACCTAACATAAATATTCAACTTCAAGACGACCCAATATCTAATGAAGTCGACGTCACAGGTATTTGAAGCTAGTTACATGACTAATGACTACTCTAGACCAATATTCATGTCTCCCATAACTTATAAAGAAACATAATATTGGCCTTATTTATAGCCATATATCAACCAAATGCTAGAAAAGTCTCAAAGTAAAGTGTAAATTTTAGGTGACAGCTTTTGTACTGATCAATTTCGCTGAATTGTTTTGTGCAGTTTAACATTTAAAGCTTGTGTGAAAAAAATTATGAAAAAAATAGCTGCCCTACCTACCTACCCTGATGGGCTAGGGTAGCGGGAGGGGAAACAAACATATTTTTAATGTCAGCCTTCATTTGTTTTCAATTTTTGTTCTACACACGCATCGTGTAACCACATTCATGTGGAATTTCAATTTAAAACTAAGCACTCATTGATGCGCAGTAGTCGCTTATCCAAGCACATCTTGCCTTACATTTCATCGGTATGCGGAGCTCAACTTTTCAGTCTGTACACATCGCTAACCAGTCTGCAAGGCGCACATTCGTATGTGCACTACATACAGGTTTTTCTCAGATTTAATATATGCCTGTTTCCTACTGTACAAATGTAATATTTACAATATAAATAAATCAGCATGTTGTTTTGTATGATATTGTATATGCAGCTGTTTCTTTATGTTTTCATTTGTTGATTTCAGTGACAGATGAACTAAATGATGGAAACCAACATTGGAGTGCTGAGTCTTTGTATAACTCTTTACAAGATGCAGACTTTCAAAAAGATAACCCAAATAACAATTGTGGGGGACAAAAACCAATTTATGAGGAAGCTTCAATTACCTTGGAGCAAAGCATGTTGCTGATATTGACATTTGCCTTTCGCCATGGTCTTTCAGGAGAGTGTTTGTCAGATCTTTTGACTTTAGTATCACTTCATTGCATTTCGCCGAATATATGCAAAACCTTGCTGTATCACTTTAGAAAATATTTCAGCAATATAACATTTCCATTAACATTCCACAAATATTGCTCTGTGTGTTTGTACAATATTGAAACTGACATTCTTACATGTCCTGTTTGTAAAAATGAACTGGCCGATTCTAAGGCTGTATCATATTTTGTTGAAATTCCACTGGCAGATCAGATCATGATACTTTTCAAACTTTTACTGGGGCCATAATTAAAGACTAATTTGTACATGAAATGTATTTATATAGTTGATGAAAATCATGGAAGATGAAATAGAGATATATCAATTTACTGAGTTTATTTATTGTGTTGTTTTACTGGGTCCATAATTAAAAACTAGTTTGTTTGGCATAACCCTATACCTACCTGTGAAATGGCCAATAAAATTGAGGGTATGTCTCAGAATTTGGAATTTATTTTCAGCAGCATATTTATAGTTTATACTAGCATATTATTACACCAGAACATCAATTCAATGACAAACAGTGCTATGAAAGGAATTGTGCACACTGTGGTGAAGAGCACATTGCCCTACACTTCCAGCCCTTGATCGAGAAATGTGAAGAAAAGCCAGTCAAGTGGAAACGTTGGGAATTGTGTTCCGTTGAAAGTGCTGGAAACAAAGCCAAAAGACAAATGCTTGTAGAAAAAGAAGGTAATGTTCAGGACCTTGTAAAGTAGTTAACTGATGAACTGAAACCTTTGGCCAAACACATTTTCACGGTGACATGGCAGAGACAGCAATATCAAAAGTTGATAAGCAATGTACCCAAAGACTGCATGGTGACATTAATGGACTTTGCTGAAAATTACCGTTGTGTGAATCAGGATGAAATTCAATCTGCATACTATAATTACCAGCAGGCAACAGTGTTCCCTTGTGTAGCTCATTACCGATGTCCAGACTGCTCAGACGGGATTGTTCAAGAATCAGCAGTATTTATATTGCCAGATCTCAAACATGACAGTGATGCTGCTCGTGAGTTCATTAAAGAAATGGATGAACACTTGAAAGAGACTGTATCATTTTCACACGAGATACACTATAACGATGGAAGTGCTGCACAATTCAAATCCAAAAAACCTTTTCAACTTTATCTGAAGAATCACATCACATCGTGAAGTATTTTGCCTCCAAAATGTATCCAAATATATACTTATAAATTTAAAAGACAATAAAAGTTAATAATAAGAATTTATTCATATTTTGTTCAATGAACAAAAAAATCCAACAAAATTTTGCCCATTTTAAGTGTCTAGTTACATCACCAAAAATACCATTGGTTTTATGAAAAAATGTATATTATTTTACAGCCTTGAAATACAACTGCTTCATTAAAACGACAATCACTAGCAGTGGAAAAAGTACTTATTATATTTCTTTTTCAACGGGTTTTGAGTGTTCCGTCCAAAGTTACATAACAAAATGATTTGCAAGTAAAACTGTACATAACTTAGAAACCACTGTAGATCTCTTATTATTATTTTGGAAACACTTATTAATTGAATCAAACATGGCAATTCAATAGAAATTAAACATTGAAATGTATCTTTAATTTTTAAAAAAAGTTGGACACCAAGCAATTAGGGATGTAACCAAAAAGTGCTGGACAGAAAAACCGTGCTCATATCAGAAAGTCTTGATATGCTTATTTCTTAACACAATGAATACTAATATTGGAATGCGACAGTCGTACACATTCAAAACGAATGCTACAACATTTGCGTGTCTGGGTATTTCCCACAATTCCTGTATTTTACAAGAGACATATAAAAGGTATTTTGATCACTTGGGCTTTAAATAAAAGATGTTAAAGGTTTTCTTGCAATTGTTACAGCTTATGCAGTGGAAGTGCTAAAAATGGACAGAAGTTCAATTGTGAAGGCTTTCAATACCAAAGTTCATACGTTCCTCAGAGCACGGAACGATATGGAACTACAGTGAATAATGTTTGTTCTGGATTAATACATTTCATTGACTTTATGTGACAATAATTGTGATAAATCCATTACAACTAATTCAAATAATTACTTGTTGCATCTTTTCACCTGCTAGTTGTTAAATATTTGTATTTTGCTGTGTTATATAATATTGTTTTCTTTTTTTCTCGTAAATAAGTATGTGTGGGTTGAGGACATCCCACTCCATACTTCACAAAATAGTGTCCAGTTAATTTTTTCTATCTTTTGTATTTGTTTCCCTTTCATTTGCCAAGGCTAGTGAAAGGCTTTTTTAGGCCTGTTAATGTCGACATAGTGTTTTTTCTTATACACAAGTATATATATTTTTAGATTGCGGTAAAATATTTTACAATTTTTGGCTACCTAATATATAAGTTTTATTTGGCTACCTAAAGTGCCAGTTTTCATATATTTTTAAGTTCTAATTTGCATTAGCTTTAATCTTTTGCAACTATGGTACATGTATGTATAGTCCATAGGTCTATTTGAGATATATAAGCTATTGTATATTAGTCTTCATCAATTCTACTGTTTGATGTTATGTATTTTCAACTACTAGCAATAATTATAACATTTTATCTATGTTGTTGCACAAGTTCTCTGAAAGTTAAAGTTGCATATTTCTCAAGTTAGTGTGGTAAAGTTAATAAATTTGATTAAAAAATATTAACTTGGAAAGATATTGTTGTGATAAGTGTTTAAAAAGTGGGTACACACAACCCAAACATAAACATGGTAATAATTCAGATATTGACTTGAATTGTGTCTTATTAAATACATTGTTTGATGATACACTCAATAAAACCTTTCTTATGTTTCAACTAAACATGTTATGCTATGCCATGAGAGTGTATGGATTCAACTATGTATAACTCTTACATTAAGCTTTGAAATTCCGAATCCTTCTAGAAAGATTTGCTGAAGGGTTGATGCCTTTGAAAAACAATTAGTACATTCTGCTACAATGAAGTTCGAAAAAATGTCCACTTTATCTTGGCCAAGCCGAAATGTCAAAACCACCACTTGAGTCTGATGTAAAAGCATCAACACAGAAAAAAACTAGAGTTCTGCACCGTACAAAGTTCAATCTCTTTTGGAGTTTAGAATATCCATGGGTTAAGAAAAGTGATTTAAGTGTCAATCGTGCTTCCTGCGCATCATGTTAAGTGGATTTTAGTGTTGGGCATGGTGGTGTGAATGATGTTAAGCAACATGCAAATGGCAAAAAACATCAGAAATAAGTTGGATCTACTCAGTTCAATAGGAAAGTTAATGACTTCTTTGTAAAACAAAGTGATGATGATGTGATCAAAGCAGAAGTGTTATTCACAAATTGTGTAGCTGAACACAATCTCTCATTCCTTGTTGGGGATCACTTTACTCACTTGGCAAAAGTTATGTTACCCGATTCTATAAATCGCACAGAAGTATGCGTGTACAAGAACCAAAACAGGAAATATTGTTAAGAATGTGCTTGGCCCATACTTTGAACATCAGGTGTCTGATATGTGTCATGTGGACAAGAGTAGTGATCAGGGGTGTAAGAAGGCTATGACCATATTGGTCAGGATCTATGACAGCAATGTAAAACGTATTCAGACAAAATTTCTGGACCTTCCTATATGCAATATTGGTACTGGCGAGAACCTCTTTAGATGTCTGAACAATGTTTTTGCGTTAGTTTATTTTTCTTACATTCAAATCAAAATTCTTTTTATAATGTAACAATTAAAGATATTGCTGTTATTTCTGTACTTTGTCGTAAAATAATTAATTTTAAGTTCTATTAGGATGACCGGCTTGCAAGCAAATATATCTTGATAGTTTAGGCCAAAATAAAAAGATTGTATGTTTGCCCAAACGCGACCCACCCCAAAAAAAACCGCCGACTCAAATTCTTTTTTTGCCGTTTTTTGGAAGATTTTTTTTTTTCGGATATTTTTCGTGTCCGCTCCGTCATCGTATGAAACTTAATGTTGTCGTCTTTGCGTTTGAAAGTAACTGTGAATTAGATTAAAAGAAAGTGTGTGATTTAATCAACAATGGTAATGCGGAAGGAACGAATTAAACAATAACTATTTGCTAATTAGAAAAAAAATAACTGCAGAAGAAGAGGGATTTCGACGAGAAATTGAAAATTTTAGTTGACGGCTTTTTTACTTTTCTAAGGCGAGCTCGCTGGATTCTTTGGTGTATTTATAAGCATATCAGTATTCTAAAACATTCTGGTCCATTTTTGTACGAAATCACCCGGAATATATACAATATTAGACCACTTTCATTTCCTCTCACATGTAAACAAAAATTCAAGATGGCGGCCGCTCCGTCATGTGCCGTTTCGTTTTCGTGAGAATTTCGATGGTAAATCCACACGACAGTTGCTTACAGCTTTTGACTATCAATGTCAACTGTGTAAATATGCCTTAACTTAACAAAATCATATTTTTCTTCTATTATCAAGTTTGAAACAAAGCCATGTAATATTTCTCACTTTGTGTTCGTCCCCAGAACGTTCGTACCGTTTGGTACTATAAAAGTTTACTGAATTAATTTGTGACATCAATATTTAGTGTATAGTGCTGGTCTAGGGAATATAATTTATATATTTTTTAACAACAAAACGTTATTTATGAATGATTTTTGAGGCGCTTTAGCCACAATCATATTCCTCCTCATGAAAAATAGTACACGTAAAGTCTTATGATTTTATTATAGATTTGAAGAGTGTAATGTATGATTTGTCAGGAATAAATAATTAGTGGAATGGCGGCAGCTTTGATATACTGACGGCTTTCCTTGATTATTTTTGAATGAGCGAGATTTCTCGAATAGTCGCGTATTCATTTGTATGAAAGTTCTGCGAGTGCGTTATCAATCCGACCCACAGGTTGTTGAAAACTATTTGTTTAGTTATCTGTATGACCTTATCTGTACGGTCAACGTTTAAATGGTATGTTTCAAGTTCCTCTGGAATCGACACAACATCGGGCAACTTGTGGGATCGTGTGCAAATTTATATTCTGCGTCGTTAATCCGACCCACAGGTTGTTGAAAAATACTTTTTTTATATCTGTATGACCTTATCTGTATGGTCAACATTTAAATGGTATGTTTCAAGTCCCTGTGGAATCGGACACGCCATAACATCTGGGCAACTTGTGGGGACGTGTGAATTTTTTTATTTTGCGTCGTTTACGGCTACTGGACTTCTCGACATTTGATCAAGGTAAGTTTAAATTTCTTTGTTGTCAGCTTGTAACTCGTGTATATAATGATAACGATGTGTTTTCGTAATGAGTTGGCAATGTTGTGTACCGGTAAGATTGATTATTTGAGCGAGATTCTGCAAAATTGCGTCAACAGCACAGCGATCTCAAATTGGCCATTTCCTGAGAAGTTAGAATATCGGTTCTCGTTTATGGGTGTTGGACGGATAGGGCCGCTACAGCTAGATAGAAATCTGAATAATATGAGTTGACATGATACAACAGTTGTCAATATTCTATATCGCAGTTTACGCAAAATCGAGAGAGACGATGGCACAGCAATTTGAGTTATTTCCCTTTGTGATGAATATTATTACTAATTATTATTATCAAAGTGCCATTTTAAACGAGTAACACTGATTGATCATGACCCAGATTTGTTCGATTGTACCAACTTCGGATAGTCACAATTTTCGGATAATTTTATGACAATGCTTCAAATTTGTCTATTTTAAATGACAGCGGTTTAAATCCAGTGAAGAAGATAAAGGGATAATTGATGAATCAAATCAAATCAATCAAGTCAACCACTTACTACCCCAAATTGAATTATACTAGACTCCTATGAATTTTGGACTCATATATTTCTTCCCAGGGACGCAAATCCAAATCCAAATGAGAACCCTGACTCCTATGTTGATGTCGCATACCAAGATGACTGGAATACCCTGTCCACTATTTTTGCCTCAGATATTTATGACAGTTGTAAAAGTCACCTTTTCGAGAGACTAGAACATACAACATGTGACCATGCGGAAAAGACGTTAAATGAATACAGAAAGCATAGATCTGTGATAAAATGTGACTTGATTCGAGATGTTGTATACATTCAGAGAGACAATGGTTATACTGGATTGTCGGAAGATACAAAACTTTTGAATTTGTAGATGAGTATTTTTGAGAAGAAATATTACTGTATTTGTACTTGTTATTCATTGCTTTTCTATAAATGTGTACCAAAATAACTACAATGGAATGAAGGAAATAAAATTACAATATTAGATCTTTATATTGGTTTTTGATATCAAGAAAGTTGGAAGTAAAATGTTATGACGTCAGTCTGAGTTAATGAGGGAAAGTAATAATTAATATTTTACTACCTGTGTTGCTAGACACTCATTGAAAACAAAAAGTATGCAAGACACTGTACGTCAATTAAACATAGTATTATATACTGTCTATACGGCTTGAACAAGTTTTTATACACTGCATGAATGGGAGTCTTGGTGCTGAAACAATTAACAGCGTAAACTTTGCGTTGTATACATAAAATTGTCATTCTTGGTATTATTTGTTAATCCAATTTAGCCCTCACAAAAGCAAGTTGATGGTTATGTATGCATAATTACAAATGTATTTCAATATGAAAGTCCAGACTCCTATATTGCAAGTCATATAGTGATATACATGTACTACAGCTATATACAAACGTATTGTTATTTTACAATTGTAAAGTAACAATATGTTTTTAAAGTTGAAGACTGAATCATTTCATTGAGATTTATTACTGCACTATATTCCATCTGGAATGGGTCAGGTTACTTGAGTTCATCATGTTAATTCTTGAAAGTACAGAATATTTCTCAATGATATACCAAAAACCCAGATGTCCATATTAAACTGATTATCGAAAACAGTTTAGAAGGTTTTCGAGTCTAATTCCTTTATAGAATTTTCTGGAAATATATATCGATCAAGCATGAGTGTGTGATGGGGTTAATTCCAAGAAGAGAGCGGATGGATGGCATAGGAAGATGATTATTGAAAATAATCACCTTCAAATATTATAGAAAACGTTCCCTGGAAGCGCCTCTCAGGACCTTCAGTCCTTTGATTTATTCTAGTCTCTGACAGTGTTTATATATGTTGTGTATAAGTCTACACATTATAAATAAAGTTCAGTTTATTGTTGAATGATTTAATTCAGTATAGTAGACTAATACATGTATATACAGGTCTTAAATTCATGGCTTTTGATTGTCTCTACGAAGGTTTGACGGGGAAAAAAAATATACTCAGTGTTTTAATATCTTCATGCAAATTCTGATAAAAAAAAAAGAATTTGCCTACCTACCTACCCACACCCAGTCATCATGGGTCGGGTTTGGGCAAACTGAAATATTTTTAATTGTGGCCTTATAACTCTTCTCATGAATACATGTGCTCATAGTTATTATTGTTATTTAGGGAACATGCCATCCCCTGGTCAAACTGGGTCGGCTACATGAGTGACAATGCCAGCTTAATGAATGGGACGAAGAACAGTGTACTGTCTCGTGTCAAGGGGAAGAACCTGGGGATTTGGGATATGTGTGCCATTTGTGCTAAGGCTGGTATTGAGAAGATTAAATTGCTGATTGAAGACCTCCTTTTTGAAATCTTCTATCACTTCCATCACAGGTAACAAATGCAACAAATGAAACACATAATGAAAACCTTTAAAATGGACACTTAAACATACAATAAAAAAGTTCATGTGAATTGACTATTGTACATGTTAGTAAAGACTATACCAATAACAGATTCAGCTATCGAGCCGCGAATTTCTCACCAAAATACAACGGGCTTTTGTGAAGTCAAGTGTCGGAGATAAGGGCCACGGGCCAGAAAATACACGAAGCGTTAGTCGTGGACATGATTCAAGACGGCGTGGAGAACAGAATATGGCCAAGTGATTTTAGACCTTCGGCCGAAAAAACCTTTGTTGAATATCTTACGGGACAAATTAAGAACGAAAAGAAGCTCTTGCAGAGGCAGGAGCTGCTTAGCGCCTCCGACACCAGGCTAGACGCTTTAATTGACCAAGAGCTATCCATCGATAGCATCGACAGTGACAATTGATTACTGTGGGAATGTGTAATGTAATATGTGCAATATAGCCTACAAAGGAGAGAAAAGACTATGGTGGGTTAGTGTACATAGGTAATTTTTTATTGTGATTCAGTGTGATTTTTGGAAACTGTAATAAATTGTAACAATCATTTCTAATCAATATAGCCTACAAAGGAGAGAAAAGACTCTGGTGGGCTAGTGTACATAAGTAATTTTTTATTGTGATTCAGTGTGATTTTTGGAAACTGTAATAAATTGTAACAATCATTTCTAATCAATATAGCCTACAAAGGAGAGAAAAGACTCTGGGCTAGTGTACATAGGTAATTTTTAATTGTGATTCAGTGTGATTTCTGGAAACTGTAATAAATTGTAACAATCCTTTCTAATCAATATAGCCTACAAAGGAGAGAAAAGACTCTCATGAAGATAATCAAACACTGTAGCACTCAGTGGTTGGCCCTAGAGAAATATGTGAAAAGAATACTACAATAATAGCCATGCACTCAAAAGCTATTTCAGTAGCCATCCAGATGGTGAACAGTAAGCTAGAATCCATAGATGTAAAGGAGAGGTTATGTAGTGAAGACATGTACCTGTTTTACCATTTCCTGGCATTCATCATGCCAATCTTGGATGAATTTAACACAGCTTTTAAGGTATTAAAATTTCAAATAAAACTCTTTTTTTTGAAATTTCAAAATTACATAATCAGACTTTTTAAAGTTTTGCTTCTTTAAAATTTGATGACAGTATCATGTCTTATCTTTGGTTGTATATATTGTATATATTTTCCATTTCATTACCTGAAAATGAAGGTCCTGACTATTTTCTTTCAATCTAAGAGTGCTTTGATTGGAAATGTGCATGGAGAAATCATACATCTTCTCAGGCGTTTCTTGGGGAAGTTTGTCCAAACACCGGTTACCACTAGTCATGCAGATCTTACAGAGTTAACTACAAGAATCCAGACAATCAGCATGGAGAAGACACTATCAGTTAATGACGAAATTTGGAAGGTTTCAGATACAAGGACAAGATCATATGATAGACTGTTTTATGATATCCAAAACAATGTGGCTTCGGGAATAGTTCCCATCTTAAAACTCATCGACATCATGAAGTCCAAATTTTCAGGGAAGGCCAGGCAGTTGATTTCAGACTCCCTTACAATGTTTGGCCAAGTACAACATAAGTTAAGTATTCTTTGTAGATACCTGATCCGCCCTAATATCAACAAAAAGTACAAAAATAATTGTAACATTAATGTACCAGTGACAACTTTATTGTTTGGAGACGATATTAATAAAGAGATAAAAAACTGTGACACTGGAGTGAACTTGGGCAATAGGGACAAATACATCCCCAAGTATAACATTGGTAACAGTTCAACCATGGGAGAGGTTGTTACCCCAGGAACTATAACAGGGGCTGTGCATGGTAGATACATGCCTTATGGTAGCCAGCCAGGTTTTCTTGGGGGGGGGGGTATGTATGGAAGACCATCTAGAGGTCAAAGAATGCCATTCCAAAAAGCATCTGCTACTGTCTCAAGTGACCCAAACGGGGAGAAATAGGACAGGTAGGTAAAGTTCAGCACTGCTTGCATGTATGGAAGTTGTTTACTTATGACCCATGGATTCTTGAGAGCATCACAGGTTATAGGTTAGAGTTTACATCTATGCCTAAACAATTATTTATTCCAAAGGAACTAAACTTTGATTATAGACAAAGAAGTCAATACATTGCTGAGTAAAGGTGCTATTGTCAGGTCACCTTGGGAAAAGATCAATTTATCTCAAATATGTTTGTTGTTAAAAAATCGGATAATAAATTTAGACCTATTATCCATCTGAAGAAACTCAATCAATTTGTACAATATGAACATTTCAAACAGGAACATTTTAAAATTGTTATAGATCTTGTACAAAAGTATGATTTTTTCTGTTCTGTAGATATGAAAGATGCTTATTTTTCAATTCTTATTCACAAAGAGTTCCCTAAATATTTAAAAAATTTATGGAAGGGTGTTTTGTATAATTTTGTTTGTTTACCATTTAGATATAGTGCAGCTTCAAAGGTATTTACAAAACTGTTAAAACCAATTAATGCATGGTTTCGATCTAGGGACATAAGATGTTGTTATTACATTGACAATGAACCCTGATAAACGGGTATGCTGACATGCTGAAACTATGTGCACCGCTCTTGAATCCTTGGGGTTATGCAGTAAATGAAAAGAAATCTGTATAAGTTCCCACGCAGAGAATTATATTTTTTGTTTTTATGTTAGATTCTGTTCAGTTCATGGTTAATAAGGTTAATAAATTGTATTCAAAGCTAAATCATTGTTGGAAACAAATATCATATCGGTAAGAGATTTAGCATCTTTTATTGGACTTGTGATTAATGCTTTTTATGCGGTTCTTGAAGCACCATTGCATTACAGATACCTGGAAAGATGTAAAATAAAAGCTATTGGAAAAGAATGTAATTATGATAACAAAATTGTTTTAGATAAGAATAGTGTTTTAGAACTACAATGGTGGATTAAAAATGTATATATAAAGAATGGTAAAAGAATTACACCAAGGAAGGTAGAGTTTACATGTCAGTCTGATGCTTCTTTGAGTCAGGTTGGTCATGTTCTGATCAAGATTCTGAACAATATGTTAATGTTCATTGGTAAATGGATGCGGCAGAAAATTGATTCAACTATCTAGAGCTCCTTGCTATTTTCTTTGGGTTGAAATCTTTGTACAAACATAATGACCCTCATCCATTACTAAAACTTGGATAAAAGGGCTGTTTACCATGTTTACTACATTGAAAATCTTAATTTGTTATAAAGTTAATATAAATGTAATATTGTGTATTTTGTCTTTCAGTTGTTGCCTTAGCTGAAACCCTTGTACTGGAAATGGACAAGGAGCATCTTCTGGAGGAAGTAGAAGAGTACTTGCTTTCCCCAATCTCAGAGCTCCAAAAGTTTGATAAGGCAACTACACCACTTGACTGTTTCTGGGTAGAAATGATTGAGGCCAAAATAAAAAGATTGTATGTTTGCCCAAACGCGACCGACCCCAAAAAAACCCGCCGACTCAAATTCTTTTTTTGCCGGTTTTTTTCGGATATTTTTCGTGTCCGCTCCGTCATCGTATGAAACTTAATGTTGTCGTCTTTGCGTTTGAAAGTAACTGTGAATAAGATTAAAAGAAAGCGTGTGATTTAATCAACAATGGTAATGCGGAACGAATTAAACAATAACTATTTGCTAATTAGAAAAAAAATAACTGCAGAAGACGAGGGATTTCGACGAGAAATTGAAAATTTTAGTTGACGGCTTTTTTACTTTTCTGAGGCGAGCTCGCTGGATTCTTTGGTGTATTTATAAGCATATCAGTATTCTAAAACATTCTGGTCCATTTTTGTACGAAATCACCCGGAATATATACAATATTAGACCACTTTCATTTCCTCTCACATGTAAACAAAAATTCAAGATGGCGGCCGCTCCGTCATGTGCCGTTTCGTTTTCGTGAGAATTTCGATGGTAAATCCACACGACAGTTGCTTACAGCTTTTGACTATCAATGTCAATTGTGTAAATATGCCTTAACTTAACAAAATCATATTTTTCTTCTATTATCAAGTTTGAAACAAAGCCATGTAATATTTCTCACTTTGTGTTCGTCCCCAGAACGTTCGTACCGTTTGGTACTATAAAAGTTTACTGAATTAATTTGTGACATCAATATTTAGTGTATAGTGCTGGTCTAGGGAATATAATTTATATATTTTTTGTAAATATGCCTTAACTTAACAAAATCATATTTTTCTTCTATTATCAAGTTTGAAACAAAGCCATGTAATATTTCTCACTTTGTGTTCGTCCCCAGAACGTTCGTACCGTTTGGTACTATAAAAGTTTACTGAATTAATTTGTGACATCAATATTTAGTGTATAGTGCTGGTCTAGGGAATATAATTTATATATTTTTTAACAACAAAACGTTATTTATGAATGATTTTTTATTCTAGTCTCTGACAGTGTTTATATATGTTGTGTATAAGTCTACACATTATAAATAAAGTTCAGTTTATTGTTGAATGATTTAATTCAGTATAGTAGACTAATACATGTATATACAGGTCTTAAATTCATGGCTTTTGATTGTCTCTACAAAGGTTTGACGGGGAAAAAAGATATACTCAGTGTTTTAATATCTTCATGCAAATTCTGATAAAAAAAAAAGAATTTGCCTACCTACCTACCCACACCCAGTCATCATGGGTCGGGTTTGGGCAAACTGAAATATTTTTAATTGTGGCCTGAAAGATCACTGCCAAATGGCAAATTTCAATATGAAAACCTCAGTAAAGTTGCTATCATAGCATTAACTATACCAAACTCTAATTCAGCAACAGAGAAAAAATTTAGTTAAAAAAAAAGAGGAAAGTAACCACAGATCCAACCTTTGTAATAAATAAACTGTGAAAAAATGGTTATTCATAAAAATGCACAAGGAAGTGGAATGTTACCACTAGGATCCCAGCAAGGAAATTCTGAAGTCGGCTATAAGTGCCAGCACTTGAGGTGTTCAGAGACTGAAGAGTGTAAATAAACTGTGTGTCTAGTGGTAAAAGTTAAAAGTGCATTCAGATTGCTTAATAAATTTTGTTATATGTTATGGTGTCTTTATTTTATATTTATAAGAAGTATGAGTAACTTAATGGAGTAGGTAAAAATAATGAGTTTAAAAAACTGAATAAAGCGCCCCCAAAAATTGTGATTTACAGTTTCACTTATTTTTCCAAAATCTCACTTATTGACCACCTGAAAATATGGCATGTATGTAGTTTCTCCTGTTTGATCTACATTCTGATTGCATCCAACATGTGCACATCAAGTGGTAATGTTTCATCATGTGATGGTAGTTTTAAATATGATCAGATGTTATGGTTGTAGTTGGGTTTGACATCATCAATCCTTAAAAGTCACAGAAGCGCAATGGCAATTTATGGAAATAACAACAAGGTCAAACATGATGTATTTGTACACAGTCATGTCTTTCACGTTTTTTGGAAACAAAACCATGATGATACCCACTGACAAATCAGCGTAAAAATGTTTCTTGTACAAGCAATATAGCCCAATATTTGCTGTTTAAGCGGATAAAAGGACTTAATTTTTGATCCCACATAACCCAGTTTAGAATTTGACACATATTTCACTAACCAAGCCTCCATCATTCTGAGGATAAGATTTGTATATCGGGGAGAAAATTTGTAAAAATTCTTTTAGCCTAGTGACATAAATTCTAGAGAATAAGTTGCTACAATACCCCATATACATAAGACATTGCCTCTTTACACAGACCCCCGGGAAAACAACAATCCATAAAACATTTGAGAAAGGCTCAAGGGTACATACGTAAGGGAACATGGGTGCATAGAATGGCCTGGCCGACCATGATGGATAGCTAGGAGAATCAAAGAGGATAAAAAGGGGGGGGGGTTTAATCAATGGAATACGTCACAGGACATGCAAGACAGCTGGCAACAATAGGCTGAAAGTGGGGAGAAAATAACATGAACACTATAAAAAGTGAAAGAATTGCAATGGAAAACTTAAATTTAACATACATCTGAAACACAAATAGAAATAATAACCAAAGCGAGAAAATATGACATCTAAAATGTAAACAATGTTAAAGTATTACTTGACCAAAGATTTTTTCACACCACATGCCCATGTATCGAACTTCATCCAAATTTGATACACATACATCAGAAGTTTTGAATCTGAGTTGTTGAACTTAAAATTAACTATAAATAAAGATTTGTAAAGGTGTTTATGTGTTAAAATTTTAACAGAATGATTGACTTACAACTAAAACTTGTTTCAGTATATGAGGTTATATATCTGGTATATGACGCTATATATCTGGCATATATGATGATATATAGCCAGTACATGGGGCAACATATCTGGTCAGTGTTTCTTTTCACTTCTAGGGGAATGGTGGCGGGGCCCTTAAACAGGGGAAAATAGCGATGGGAGGGAAAAATAGGGTGAAAATAATGCGCATAACAAAGTATACATTTCTATGTCTGTATTCACTACACTTCTTTGTTGCAGTGATGTAAACATGTAAATATGCAACAGATTAATTAGTTTCATTACAGGTCAATGTTTTTATCTTTCTGACTAAAAATATCAACAATACTGGAATCATCTACAATTTAAAAAAAAAAGCTGTAGGAGGTGAATTTTAACAGAGAACCGGGGAAAAAACATACTTTTGAGTGAGGGGAGTGGGTCCGAATCTCGGCCCCAAAAAGGCCCCCCAAAAAAACACTGCTGGTATATGATGCTATATATCTGGCATATGACGATATATAACCAGTACATGGTGCAACATATCTGGTATATGATGCTATATATCTGGCATATGACGATATATAACCAGTACATGGTGCAACATATCGGGTATATAACGCTTTATAATACTGCAAATAAAAATCCAGTAATTTCATTGGTTAAAGGCTTGCCTATAGTATTCTATATACATGGCGCTGACAGGGTATATGACGGGCATAATAATTTCCCCTTCAGGGCTACACATCCAGCATGTTGGGCTATATATCTGACACAAGGGACTACATATCCAGCACATGGGCCTATATATCTGACACAAGGGGCTACATATCCAGCACATGGGCCTATATATCTGACACAAGGGGCTACATATCCAGCACATGGGCCTATATATCTGACACAAGGGGCTACATATCCAGCACATGGGCCTATATATCTGACACAAGGGGCTACATATCCAGCACATGGGCCTATATATCTGACACAAGGGACAGGGTTCGACATTAACTTTCTTTAGAACTCGACCAGTGGATAGGCTAGCCTTCAAACTTACTAGACCTGACCTACTGTGAACTTGACCAAACTTTTCAATGACATAATATGCCTTAAAACAAGTCACTTGTGTTAAGATAAGATTTGGTTTATAGCGCATATGGGGAAAGTACACAAGACCAACAGATTAGCTTAGTCGATAGAGTCACGGACAAATAAACCATAATGTGCGTGATAGAGTGCAAGAGTATACAGAGCATCGTATACATCACTATTTTCATCACAGCCAATTATCAATTATGGGTACAGTCTGTACTCTTCTTCCCATTCATTGCAAAACTGCCTTTTCGCTTTCCTTTTTCATGTTTTTCCATGGATTCTGCCTACTCTTTCTTTTCTTCAACTTTTCAGTGTCTAGCGCTCCTTTATCTGACGAAAACCAATTATTTTAAAACGTCTATTTCGTCTGCTTGCAAACAGTCCAAAAAATGTTTAATAGATGTCGTAATATTTCAAATTCCATTCGGAGTTGTCGTTCCTGCCACGCTCCCAGTCACATAGGCCTTATTTTTCAACAGGTCCTGTGGTAAAAATTGCGTAATGCCCATGACTAAATTACTGGTTTTTCAGAAAATGGTTAGTTGAATATGTACATATAATTTGTGGACTCAAATGCAAATGATTTAATGATGAAACACGGTCTCAGTCTTCATTATCGTTCTAAAACTGATAATGTGAATGCGGTGAGTCTAGGAACGACAACTCTGGGTAGAAAGTAAAGGCAGTTTTACTGTGTACCAATCAGAATTCAGTTTTACTGTGAACCAATCAGAATTCAGTTTTACTGTGAACCAATCAGAATTGCTTAGATATTCACTGCGCATAACATCGCTTCCAATAATAGAACTAGGAATTCCTACGTACTGTTTATGTTTAAAAATAGGCGAAAAGGATGCAATTATGGAAACGACTTGTACATAGATTGCACGCATGATGCAAGTATCAATAATTATCAACACGACCAGTTGGGCTAGTCAGACACAGGAATGACTAGACCAGCTTTTAACCAGTTAATCTTGTTTGGACGTGCCTTAGTGTCGAACCCAGCAAGGGGTTACATATCCAGCACATTAGCCTTTTATATCTGACGCAAGGGGTTACATATCCAGCACATTGGCCTTTATATCTGACACAAGGGGTTACATATCCAGCACATTGGCCTTTATATCTGACACAAGGGGCTACATATCCAGCATGTTGGCCTTTATATCTGACACAAGGGGTTACATATCCAGCACATGGGCCTATATATCTGACACAAGGGGTTACATATCCATCAGGTTGGGCTATATATCTGACACAAGGGGTTACATATCCAGCACATTGACCTTTATATCTGACACAAGGAATACATATCCAGCACATTGGTCTTTATATCTGACACAAGGGGTTACATATCCAGCACATGGGCCTATATATCTGACACAAGGGGTTACATATCCAGCAAATTGGCCTTTATATCTGACACAAGGGGCTACATATCCAGCACATGGGCCTATATATCTGACACAAGGGGTTACATATCCAGCACATTGGCCTTTATATCTGACACAAGGGGTTACATATCCAGCACATTGGCCTTTATATCTGACACAAGGGGCTACATATCCAGCATGTTGGCCTTTATATCTGACACAAGGGGTTACATATCCAGCACATGGGCCTATATATCTGACACAAGGGGTTACATATCCATCAGGTTGGGCTATATATCTGACACAAGGGGTTACATATCCAGCACATTGACCTTTATATCTGACACAAGGGGCTACATATCCAGCACATTGGTCTTTATATCTGACACAAGGGGTTACATATCCAGCACATGGGCCTATATATCTGACACAAGGGGTTACATATCCAGCAAATTGGCCTTTATATCTGACACAAGGGGCTACATATCCAGCACATGGGCCTATATATCTGACACAAGGGGTTACATATCCAGCACATTGGCCTTTATATCTGACACAAGGGGCTACATATCCAGCATGTTGGCCTTTATATCTGACACAACGGGTTACATATCCAGCACATGGGCCTATATATCTGACACAAGGGGTTACATATCCATCAGGTTGGGCTATATATCTGACGCAAGGGGTTACATATCCAGCACATTGGCCTTTATATCTGACACAAGGGGTTACATATCCAGCACATTGGCCTTTATATCTGACACAAGGGGCTACATATCCAGCATGTTGGGCTATATATCTCGCACACATATCCAGCACATTAGCCTTTATATCTGACGCAAGGGGTTACATATCCAGCACATTGGCCTTTATATCTGACACAAGGGGTTACATATCCAGTACATTGGCCTTTATATCTGACACAAGGGGTTACATATCCAGTACATTGGCCTTTATATCTGACACAAGGGGTTACATATCCAGTACATTGGCCTTTATATCTGACACAAGGGGCTACATATCCAGCATGTTGGGCTATATATCTCACACAAGGGGCTACATATCCAGCATGTTGGCCTATATATCTAACACATGTGACTGTATATCTGGTATATGAGGCTATATATATTATCTGGTATATGAGGTTATATATCTGGTATATGAGGCTATATATCTGGTATATGAGGTTATATATCTGGTATATGAGGCTATATATCTGGAATATGAGGTTATATATCTGGTATATGAGGCTATATATCTGGTACATGAGGTGATATATCGGGTATATGAGGCTATATATCTGGTGCATGAGGTAATATATCTGGTATATGAGGCTATATATCTGGTAAATGAGGCTATATATCTGGTATATGAGCTAGGCTCTATATCTGGTATATGAGCTAGGCTCTATATACTTTTTTTTCAAACACTGTAGAATTGCAGCATTTTTTTGCCCCAAAATGGGGCCGATTTTCGGCCCCATTCACAATCACCTATAGATGAATACACTGCTAGCCTGTAGTGTACTACATGAGGTCATGTAAATCAGTATCTTTTTATTTTAAGCAAACTATGATATTCACAATTATGGACAATTCGACGCTATTTTCATAATTCTACGGGCCCCGGCCCCATTCACAAAAGGGTGGAAAAAATCACTGAATTGACATACAACACAAACTCAAACATTTTCGAATTCGCCAATTGTGTAATAAATTGACCTTGAAACAGTTAAAAGTACTGTAGAATGTCGTTTTGTAATAACAAATTAATGAAAATCACCTTTAAATGCTTAATATTCAATAAAATATTCATCGTGTAATCTTTCCTACACATTGTCCACAACATGTTAGCAAAATAATTAATAAATTTTACACGAAATATACGTGGACGAAATAATTTTCGCATAATTATGTGTTATTTATATATGCTGTTTAAAAAGATGCTGGGTTCTGGAATTTTTCACTCTCTAAAAAGTTTGTCTAACTTTTTATTTGTATATAGACCCCATTACTTAACTGGGTACGTTGGGCATTACGCCGAATCTCTGTGAGATGTGCACTAGAAGGAAACACATGCGCATCTTTACACAATTATCGCATGGCATTGGGTATTCTTGACCTTATCTAGCATAGAAAGCATCATTTGAGTAATTGGAAATGTATTTTCCCTGCTGGTCTTGTTTGATAGTTCAAAATTAGTGGAAAAAGAGCGACACAGAAATGACATTGATAGGAAGCCGATAAAACTCTACATAACCGGAAAATGTAAAAATGTGAAATAAGGTACGTATGGTCTTTTTTATAAGGACTACCTCAATGGTGTGCGCTTAGTAAAGTTTGATTATATTTCGAATCATGTTGGTTTATCTTACATTTTGAAGACGAACTTTGCTGATAGATTGCTGTCAATAATAATTGCCTGTTAGATAGACCAATACGACCCAACTTATTTCACATTTTGATATTTTCCAGTTAAGAAGTTTTAGTGAAAGTGAAATAACAACATAATGAATGTGCATTGTATACATCTAATATTTTAGAACAGCTGTAGGAATGAGTGTATTCATGGTAAAATGGCACACCTAATTGCCCACTGCTCATCTTGAAGCTCTTTGAATTATTCTAACCATTATTGCCCCTTGTGTCATAAATGTTTGGGAACATTTTGTGTCTTTTTGACATTTGACAATCTAGATTAGAATGTTTGTTTTTTATAAAAGAAATCATTTATGCGGGCGTCATTGGACGAAGATGTTGGAACTGCACTCGCCCGAATTATACCAAAGGAGGACTTGGTGGTTTGTGTGAATTTGATTTTAATACTGTTTAGTCATATGTTTTCGTGACAATCTACAAGAAATGCCGTGAAAAAAAACAAAAAACAGAAGAAGTGACATTTCGACTTGAATATTAAACAAGTGTTATATATATATATTAAATGACATATTAGCAGTACACTGTTTGTTTTTTCCAAATTTATACATACCTAATCATTTTTTTCATTTTTTTTTCGACCTACCAGTCTAACTTTTTCAAAAAATTCTTGTAAACCAAGAAATAAAAAAGGTGTGGCCTAACAGGCAAAATATATTTTTAAAACAATTCAAAGAATGGGTGGAATTTAAAAAATTAGGCACTTTTCCAGTGTTTTATTGCCTTAGTGAGCTGATAGAGTGGTTTAAATTTACGAGCTTTGTTTAACACCACAGATACATATGAATGGAAAGAGGATGGTATTTATACGTTTTGATTGTTCAGTGCGACATTCATTTGTACTTAACTTTCGTTAAATTTGTTTATATCTATTAAGAGACCACTTTATTAAACGACCACTTTTTGGCCGTCCCTTGGGTGGTCTCTTCATACAATGTCTACTGTATAATGATAAAAAATGTATTATAAGACAGTGCAATGAATGTGGTGTAGACTTATTTCCAGCCCCTAGCTGAGCAGTGTATGTCCGAAGAGGTAACTTACACCAAATGGGAGCGTATTAAAAAGAATGTTAAAGGTAAAGAAGTTGTATATGCCAGTTGTAAAAAAGGAAGGTTTTACACAGGTCGTTATAGAACTTTCACAAGATTTAGAACACTTAGCTGAACACCTGTTTGTGGCAAGCTGGCAGCAGTGGCAGTTCACTGCATTTCGGAAAGAGGTGCAAGATGATTGGGTTATACTCAATATGGACTTTGCCGAAAACTACTCATGCGTTTCTCAAAATGAAGTACAAGCGGCACATTGGGGACACAAACAAGTGACAATCCATCCAACTGTAGCATATTACAAATGCAGAGATGAAGGATGTGATTATGTTGTAACAGAAGCTCTTATTTTTGTCTCCAATGATAAAATTCATGATGCCCATGCCGTGAATTCATTTATGAAAGTGGCAAATAAGCATCTGATAGAAAAGAGAGGACTCGAATTGAAAAAGCAAGTTCAAATGACAGACGGGTGTTCAGCCCAATACACGTCGAAGACCCCATTTGCCGACATTTCTAATAGTATAATTGATAATGGTTTTCCCATTGAGAGACACTTTTATGGTTCCAGACATGGAAAGGGTCCATCAGATGGGGCTGGGGCAGTCGTTAAAAGTTTTGTTCGAAGAGGAGTGTGGGGATGTAATGTAGTTAGTTAGTTATATGTCGTTATATGGCGCATCGACAGCTTTGGTCATTTAGCGCGCAAGAAATGTAAAAAATATGTGAAACTAAAAAACGTATGTGATATAGGCCTACTTGTATATGTTAAATTGGGGTAAATATAGTATAATATGAGAGTTTAGATTATAAATATTATAGCTTATTGTAAAAGCCAATCTCGATGATGTAGCTTATAATTTTTCCAACTTGTATAGTCTCAAAGAGACTTTTAATGTCAGTGGTATTGAAAAATTTGGAATGGACTGGTTGAAGGTCAACACAGTTGACAAGAAAAAGATGTACTGTGAAAGGCGTATTACATGGAATACAGTCCAGATAGATTAAAATAAGTTAAAAATAAGATAAAAGACTAAGTTTCTTCATCAGAGGGCATGCTCTCACCCCCCGAGACAAGGATTCAATCGCTGTCATCCTCCATGTCACTTAGATATTCGAACCTGTTGTGGAGGGCGGTTTTCGTGATTGCTAGTTTTACATGGTTTTGGTTTGGGTGATGGTGGTGTAGATTTGTGTTTTGCAGGTTTTTCTTTAGGAGGTTGGGAGGCAGGTTTGTTGTTCTTTTTGGTTACTGGTGTAGGTTTCACCTTGGGCTTCAAAGAAAGAGGGGCTGATGATGTGGTTTTGGATGGAATGGATTTTGGTTTTTCGGGAATAACAGGTTTTTTTGGTTGATTGGATGTTTTTGGTGCAGGTGGAGGAACCTTTGGGGCAGGCTGTCTCTGTGTCTGTACAGATAAGGGAGCCAGACCTTTAAAGTCCTCTGCAATCTGAGGGTATTTTTCAGTAAGGAGTATAATAAGTTCACTGCAAGAGTGACAAGGAGGGCTGTTGGCCAAAGGGGCAGCTTTGTTGGCATAGCTAGTACTACTGCTAGCCTGTGCTTGGTCCCTCTGGCAGTTCTGCACAACCCTCCTGGCCTCTACAAATGAAAATTTCTGGCTATACTTAACTTGCAGTATTTCCTTCTCAACTTTCAATGATGAGCAATTCTTCGAAAAAGTAGGATGGGAATTTTTACAGTTAATACAGTGGGGTTTCTCTAGGCAGTTCTTCGAGTCATGGTCCGGCCCCTCAAATGCACAGACTGCACAAACCAGAGCACTTATGCACTTTGTCTCGCAATGGCCAAACCTCTGACATCTGAAACAACCCACAGGATTTGGCACATGCACGGAGACTGGAACATTTTCGTAATCAATTTTTAAACTAGATGGAAGGATAGATGTTGCGAATGTCAGGATGTATGTTATAATTTGTTTGAATAATTTTATTGTCTCTTAATTGAAATGCGTTTTACTTCAGAGACAGCCTGCGATTTGAGATTAGTTGTAATTTCGTTGAGGGACTTGCAACATGCGTGATCTCTACAACGAATAACCCCTTTTGAGGAGTTCAGTGATGGGTGGGGTTTAACAACAACCCCCAACCCAAAAAAGTGTTTCTGGCTCAAAATATTTTTTGTTTGTTGCATGGTTGAACACTCCACCAGCAACGTACCATCTTTTAATTTTTTGGCTGTTTTTGGTGTTCCAATAATTGATTGTAATGTTTTTTTGTAGAACAAAGGGCGATAGTTTAGTAATTGGTTTTCCTGGATCTGTAGATTTGATGATAATAAAACGAGAGAAATTTTGGGGGGTCATGTTGGATAAGTCTGTCTCAGAGTCTGACTCTGAGAGTGTTCGCTTGGCTTTTCTTGGGGTTGCCATGCTGATTTAATTACTTCGTCATTGATGCTCCCCACCCGTCATGGAGTCCAACAAGGGGTCATGACCAGGGGGTATCCAACACTGGTCATGACAGGGATACATCAATGATATACTCGTGGTAAAAAAGTTAAACTGGATAAATAAGTTCCCCCGGAACATTTTACAAGCTTAAACATACTTAGGGAGATTTCGAATGTCAGCTAAAGGCCAAATAATTATCCGATTGGCCCATGGGCCACCGCCTTCCAAGATACAAATAAGTAAAGGTAGATTGTAAAAGTCTTCAACGAGATAATGTATGTATTTATAAAATGAACAAATACAAATATACATGGGGGCACAATATATCTACGGGCTTGGCATGACTAGCCGATTGATCTGGACGGGCCTTCCAGACCTCCCGTTTAGCCCAACTAAAGGCCAAAGCAGTGTATTGGCCTTCCAGACCTCCTGCTTAGCCCAGCTAAAGACCAAAGCAGTGTATTGCGAGAACCAAGTATAAATTGCCAACTCAGAACCCGCTCAACTACCAGGATCCTCTCATCAGGCAACACGGGTAGCAGCCCACGGCAAACAGGCAGGCACAGTGGGGGGGTCGTACCCCTCTGTAGTGCGACAGCTGGGGAATTCTAGCCCCCCTCCAGCTGGGGAGCGGAAAAATATTGATGAAGATGATAATGACAATAAGGACAAAGAAAATCAATCGGGATTATCCACTGAAGATTATCACAGGCCAGAAGTTTTGTCACCTGATGCAGTGAGGAAGGCTGCGAGTAGGGCTACTAAATCTCTTCCGAAAAACCCACAGAACAACTAACCAAAGGTGACTCAAGTGATCCAGTTCTTGAGGAAATCAAAATACTAAAAACACAAAAAGACAGGAAGAGCATCATCAAACGAAGATGCTTCACAAAAACTGTTATGCAACAAGTCGCGCTACAAATATAAAATATGACTACATTTCAACACCTCTTCCTGACAAGAGGAAGGTAACAAAAAAGGGAAATACTAGTGTATTGACGAATACAATTAAAGACAGCTTTGACTTATTTAGATCCGAAAACAAAGAAACCAAAATTAGTAAAAGCAGTTTTCATGCACTTAAACCACAAAACATAAAATCCCAAACAAAGACAAAGCATATATCTTGCTTATGCGAATACTTTGCAAATATTGAACTGAAAATTAAAGTTCTTAAAAAAATGTCAGAAACTGCAATTGATGAAAGAGTTTCTAATAAATACACACTCACTAAAGCCAGTATGTGTCCAGTAGGAGTAGGAGATTACAACAAAAGAGAATGCGTGGAGAGGGAACAGTGCAGAATGTGGGACGCACAAATTAACGAATTGTCTATATCTTAATGGATCAGGCCGTGATTGTCTTAATGGCTCAGGCCGGAACGCCTACTATTTTAGCCCCGCCCTCTATGTTCTGTAATACCATAATAAGAAACATGGCGAAGTTCACCAAATACGAAAATGTAGAAAATTTTATCTCAAATTATTCACGGGAAACCGGTTACAGTTTTGTGAAGAGGAACACGTGGAATTTGGGCGGGCATGGTAATGTTTTCTTTTAATGAACAATGTGCGATATTTAACCTGTCCTGCCTCGGACGAAAATGTATGTCCTTTCGGCTTTAAACAATTTCAGTCATATCTACTAGCATAGCCCTACTCTCCTATATTATCATGCCCTTTAATATTCCGATTATTTCACAATCGCCGTCTGTCAAGTTGAAAATCACTGAAACTTTTAGAAATACATGTATAATTATGGAGCAATAATGCTCTGAAAATGTCTTTAACTGGGAATGTTTAATAGCCATTTGTGGAATAACTTTTTATATTAACAGCATATTTTTTGAGGATTTGACATTGGGGTAAGTTAATTTGGTACTTGTTATGAAAATTCGAGAATTTTAGTTTTTGGCAACTCATTACCCTTTAATTAATTTACTTTTGATCTTAGATGTATGTTAATTGAACAATTAAGTTCATTTAACTAGTTGGTTCCTAATTATTAGCACCGTTAGTAGAATTCATCACTGTTTAAAACAAAGAATTAGAGATAGTCGTGATATTGATTCTGCACATCAAAACTACATAACTAACATTGTAGAATTAAGTGAAGACTTATAATTTTATCTAGAAATTGAATCCTTTGAGGGAAGACGTCTTTGGTGGGAAGACAAGCGAGGCAATGTGCCCATTGAAAATGAAGGCATTCCATTTGTGACCATCGGGCATGAGGTGAGGAAATGCCGCCAAGGATCCTGGAAGAAAGCGAAAGAAAGGAATGACAAGGTAATGGTTTTGTATAATATTGTAACAGACAGTCTAAATATCATTTTTCTTTTTCCTGTATGTTTAATATATTTTTACAAAATCCTGATTTTGTTTATTTGTTGACAATCTCGAATGAAAACAGCAAACTGAATTTTATTTTCTTAAAGACATTGTTATACAATGCAACAAAGTCAAATACTGCTTTAGTGACAAATTGTTCATTACATAATGTTCTGAGAATATGTTGTGGATGAAATGGATTTTGTAAGAATTTGCTTAGTAAACCGTGATTACCAGTATGTCTTGATAATAGGAATATCAATAGACAGTAAATGCAGATATTTAGAACATTTTCTTTATCATTGTAATTAATTGAAACAATGCTTTCAAAATTTCTTACATTACAGGATACTGACCATAATTATTTATTGAAGAGGCGAAGAATGCAGATAACGAAGAAACAGGACTGCAAGGCCACCATCAGAATAAGAAAGATTGTGAAATTTCCCGACTATGAGGTAGCTTTCTACAAATAGTATTTTGATTTAATGTTCTTCATTGATTAAGTAGTCTATTATGTTATTTGTCCCAAAACTGGCCTCATAGTGCTGACTATTTACACATATAAGTATTACAATCAAAACATTACTTACATTATGTAGAAATATCACTTATTTACCTACATGTGAACCTTTGTTTTATTTATTTATGTCATATGGTTTAATGCCATTTTCAAGAATTTTCAGTTATTTAACACCTGTCAGTTGACCTAACTTGTTTTCCTGGAGTTAAATGTCAAATGTCATACAAGGACATGACCTGCTAAGTCTGGGAATCGAAATCTGGATCCTCCATAAGTGGTTCCAACACTCTTTGGGCAGGCCTTCACTTCTGTTTTAAGCATGTAATTTTTAATGTACGAATTTCATTTACAGATAAGTGTAGCCTCTTCTACCAATGCTAGGAAAAGAAAATTAGAACTGCTTAGAAGTGACTTTTGTTCAGTTACCAAGCAGGTAACTGAATACCTCGTAAAAGTCTGCGGAGAACATTCTGGGCATGTTGTGGGAAAGGTAAATTGTATTAATTCTGATAACAACAAGAAATGGTTCTACCTTACAAAACGTTTTAACATATAGTTTTTAATAATTGTTAAACGTTTTATTTCTATCTATGACATATCTATCTACTTTATGTGTCATCAGGTTTAAAACCCTTAGAATGCCTGCCATCTCCTATGTTTGATTATAAAATTGCCTGAATTAGTTGTCATATTGATACTAGACAACAAATAAGTACATGTAGGTTATTCTGCAGTTATTGTTAGATACTGCCATCTGTAGCTGAGTAATATATTGTTAGCCTATGGTGTGACAGATCATCTGTAGTCTGCAACCTACTTACATCCTTCAAACTGGCTGTTTGTCACTGCTCTGCACTTCAAGCTTCAGCCCATATTTTTGCACTGTTCTGGTGGCTCAAGTAGTATTTCAAATTCCCAAAATCATTTTTCCTGCATTTAGAAAAGTCTTGTCATTTTTTTTGCAATTTTGCAAAGCAAATCTGCTGATGTATTATTATTCCTCAAACCTAAATTTTGGAATGTCAGTTACAGCGATAGTAAAATTGCCATATATGAAATCAGAATAAACAATCTTTATATTTCTTTCCTTATAGTCTGATATCTAATATTTTAGGTAATTGGTAACTTATCTTAATAATGGGTTGTAGCCCTAGGAGTAAACCTATTGTGTCATGTCGCAGTGTGAGGCAAAGCTATTATCTGTTACAAGTAGGCTTCCTTTCCTCTGTGCATGTTATGTGAGCTGATAAGATGATTACTTCATATTATACTTCAATCTTTGTTTTTATGTAAACAGGGTGCAAGTTACCTTCATCCTATAGATAAAAGGGTTCAACACAAAATTCATGAATTGGTGGACAAAGGCATAGTTGCAAAGGATGATATCAAAAGTCATTTAAAGATATTTGTCGAGACTTTGCCACCGATTCATAATAACAGTAGATGCTACCAACCAAGCAATAAAGACCTTCTAAACCAAAAAGTCATTTAAAGATATTCGTCGAGACTTTGCCACCGATTCATAATAACAGTAGATGCTACCAACCAAGCAATAAAGACCTTCTAAACCAAAAAGTCATTTAAAGATATTCGTCAAGACTTTGCCACCGATTCATAATAACAGTAGATGCTACCAACCAAGCAATAAAGACCTTCTAAACCATATAGGTTTAGCACTACAAAAGAACAGGTACTTGCAATTTGTTTAATCTTATTAAAGGCTGTCACAGAATTGAAATAATGGATTGCCTTATGCCCCTGTGCAACTCTTATGTCTGAAACTGGATGCTTCATTGTAATCCTTGGTTTGCTTCCAAGTTGTTATGTTTTCCTTAATTTCAATTTTGTATTACAGAATTTGACATAACTCATTCCAAATAATTAAATATCTTCTGCATTGAAACCATTCTTGTATCACTTGTCCTGCTTAATGAAAACAGCTAGATATAAGCTTATTGTAAGCTGCCTGCTGCTGCAATTTAATTTGGTCGGTTTTACATTGGCCATACAACGTTTCTGACTTCAGATGTAATGGTAGATACCAAAAAATCTGACCCTACCGGGATTCGAAACTGGGCCACATATGTTAGAAGCAAATGTTCTCTCATGTCGCTATAAAAGCCAGGCTTGCAAGGAAAGGCGTTACAAACAACGGTCCAGTATGGTCAAGAACACACTGTGACATAAATTATAATAATATTTATTCTCAATAATCAGCATTTTCATGCCTTGCAATATTCCAATTTAACACAATGTGAACATGGCTTTTGACATGTCTGTAAAATATGTATATTCATTTAATCAATCACTGTATACAAGGTGCCTTAAAGAAAATGTAAGGGTCCAATGAGTTAATTTGCATGTTTCAGGTCCGGAATGTATCGTTTTCGGAAACGAAAGGTTAATCCTGAGCCAGAGCCTATCTCCAACATAATGAGCCCTGCACAGGGAACTGCTGCATACAGGCAAGGACCAAAAAAAATCGAATCCAGAAAAGTTTAGGGATCAGCAACTTAAAGATAAAGAAAGATCTAGAAGATATAGGGCCTCAATGAATGATGAACAGAGAAGGCAATCAAATGAAAACGCAAAGGAACGCATGAGGGAATATAGGAAAAGGAAAGGAAAACAGAAAGTAGATAAAAGTGTGACTAGGATAGAGCGAGAACGACAAAGAGAAGTATGGAGGAAGCAGAAGCACATACTGTATCAATATCAGATACAAACTGCTCTCGCTTAGTAGAGCTGTTGTTGACAAGAACAAAAAGAAGACCAATGAGCGAGACATATTTCAAATTTTGCTATGTCAGAAATCAGACAGTCAAAGGTACAACAAGCTGGAATGTATCAAACGGTACCTGTACAAGTTGCCATGACTACAGGGATACATTGAGGAGGTACTACTGTGATGTACCTGCAGACAAAGATATGGTATGGATTCGATGGGAGAGTCAGAGAGGCCAGGATGGGAACTCCAAAAAAGTACTTGTGACCAAACGCGGAAAGAAGAAAGACTTACTTGAGGAACTAGTAGGCTGTGATATTGAGAAACCTGCACAGGGAACAACATTTTTACAGCACCTTCATGTAGCAGTTTGGCAGAATAAACAATTTGAAAACATAAAAACTAACCTACCTGAAAACTGTACTCTACAAGTTTTAGATTTTGCCAAAAATAGGGATATGAAATATCAGGATGAAATAAAATCGGCATTCTACACCTCTCGTCAGGTTACACTTCACCCTATTGTTACATTCTTCAGAGATGGATGTAACACAGTTACAAGAGAATCTTCAATTGTTATTTCGGAGGACAACAATCATGACTATAATGCTGTTCACCACTTTCTGAATATGGTAGATAAGCATATTGTGACACGGCTTGGACGAGAACCAAGAAAGAAGTGTGTACAGTGATGGCTGTAGCTCGCAGTATAAATCGAAAGGACCATTTGCTGACTTGGCGTTTAACAAGGGTAACATCAACAGAAATTTTTTAGGTTCCGAGCACGGAAAAGGAGATTGTGATGCAGAAATAGGAGTTTTAAACAGAGCAGTCGATCGTGCAATCATTGGCAGAAAGGTAATTATGAACAGTGCAGCAGAGCTCTATAATTACTGTAAATTGAATTTAGAAATGGATGAACCTTTTTATAAAAGGAAGTTCTTCTTTGTGAAAGATGGGGAGATTGTTAGGAACAGAAAAGAAACCGATGTAAAAACTTTACCAAACACAAGGACAAACACATCAAATTATAAATGTGAGAGAGACCATTGGCAGCACTGAGGCACCCACTCTGAAAGTTCGTAATTTGTCCTGCTTCTGCAGACATTGCGAAGAGGGGGCACATTTTCACATCTGTGTGAATTCTTCCTATGTGGATGTATACGAAACAAAACAACTCATACCAACTAGACCAATCCCTGTAGTTAATGATAGTCAGGAGCTGAATGAACAGCCGAAAGGAAAGAGGTCAGGAATGAAAAACAAAGTCGAGGATGCTCTAGATGAACAGCCAAAAGAAAAGAGGTCGAGAGCAAACAACAATGTCAAGGAGGCTCTGGGTGGACAGTCGAAAGGAAAGAAGACAGGAACAAAGAAAGAGGTCAAGAAGGCTCTGGAGAAACAGTGGAAAAGGAAGAGTTCCGGAACAAAGAACAACGTCGAGGATGCTCTAGATCAACCAAATGGAAAAAGGCAAGAAACAAAGAAGAAAGTAGGTGAAGTTAAGGAAAAACAGTGTTTTCGAAAATGTACTGCTTCCAATACTATTGTTGATACCGGAATGAGAACACGTTACTTTGAGTTGAAATTAGAAGAGTTGCAAAATATCAAAACTTATGCTGAACTAGAAACACAGGCCAACATCTTATTTGAAGACTGCATTGATAAATATGGTCATGCAACATGTAACCCGGATGCCAACGTTGTCAAACTAAAATTAGCTGGAGACTCACTTGCTCAGGCAATGATACCAAATGAATGGGCATCAAAAATCGCAGTGAGAGTGTTTGGAGATGGAAATTGTCTTGCGAGAAGTGGCAGTATTTTGGTATTTGGCCAAGAGGAGTGGCACATTGAAATCAGGTATAGACTGATCCTTGAACTTGTTTATGACATAATCTTTCAGTTTGCAATGGTATTTTTTAAGTAAATTTGACTTTAAAATCAGACATAGTGGGATGTTATGGTGCACTATTAATTGGAAGATGTCACACAGGCCTTAATGGGTATTTAAGTTTCATATAGTTTTATTGAAACCCTTAATTTGGAGGTTCTTTGTTAATAATTAGCCTAAGTAGAATACTCTGTTGCTGTTATTTTTTGAGCACATTGCTGATAAAATGTTTAAGTTTTTTCTTTAATCAAACTAATTTCAATCATATTAAAAAATTTAGAAAGGAACAGTGGCGCAGGGGCAGAGCGCCATGCTCCTAACCCGGAGGTTTTGGGTTCTAATCCCGTCAGCGGCGGAGTTTGACCAGGACCTCCTCAGTCCCTTCTTTCGGCGCAAGTACTGGTCAGAACCCAGGAGGCAGTCATCAAGGGTAGTTATTATAAGTAAGTTTAAATCATATTAAACAAAAATTTGATTACTCAATGGTCTAGTAGTGCTTAGCAAACTGAGTAGTAAATTATTATCCATTTTTTCAGCTGGAGAAGCTTGTGGTGTTACAGTACAATCTGTATGTGAAGGATATAAAGGAAAAAGAGACTACTCGAAGGAACATAGTTGCTATTACTGCGAAAGGAAATTTCAGAAGATGGCAAGACATCTAGAAACAGTTCACAGTAATGAAGCAGAAGTGTCAAGAATCCCTGTTCTAAAGAAAGGATCGACAGAGTCAGATTTGGAAAGGCGAATGGTCTTTGACATGTTAAGAAATCTTGGAGACTTTAACAATAATGTAGAAGTTCTTACACAAGGAAAAAGAATTATTATAGTTGGTAAAAGAAATAGTCATTCTTCACCAAATGAGTACCTTCCTTGTAACATTTGCTTTGTGTTCTACTTAAAATCAGATTTGTGGAGACATGCAAAATCTTGTAAGATAAGGAAAAGTTCATCTGTGTATGGTGTGGAGCAAGAAAGATACTTAGAAAAGCAGTATTTAACAGCAAGTCAGTTGCTGTTATATGGAGTAGGGGGGAATGCCTGGCTTCAATCTTTCAATGAAGATTACAAGGAGTATGTCATCAACAGATTGTTAAATGATGATGTCAGTAGGTGCATCAAAAGTGATAAGATGCTTGTAGAATTTGGAAAGGTTCATTTTGAAAGACTTGGGACAGAAAGAGCATGTGAAGTTAGAAGTAAATTAAGAATTTTGGGTCATGTTAAGACAAAGTTGCAGACATTAACAGGACAAGATAGCTCAACTTTAGATGAGTTTCTGAAGCCCGAACATTTGACTTGTGTGTGTTGATTCGGTCAAAAGTATTGCTGTTGTGTCAACTCAGAGGAGTTTGAGTGGGACAGAAGCACTGGTTAAGCCTGACTTTGCTTTAAAGGCTGGCCCGTTGCTCAAAAAGGCTGCTATATTCAAACGTGGAATGGCTATCAGGAAAAAAGACAGTGGCATGAAAGAGGATGTAGACAGTTATATTAGCCTTTATGATGGTGAGTGGCATGATAAGATTGGAGGAATAGCTAGACAAACCATCCGAGAGAGGAAATTCAATAAGAAGGAAATTATTCCTTTGACTGAACACCTGGTAAAACTTAATGTAAGTGATAGTTATTTAAAAAAAGAAACAAACAATAGAATCCATTGTTACTTTGTAATGGGGTATTTTTGCATTTTAGAGAATCTAATATTGATGAATTTGTTTTCTGTATTTCAATTTCATCCTATAATACATTAATCATACTATAAATGTAAATGTTTTAATATTTTTCAAACTTCTGGACCAGTATACATTAAACTTCACAGAAATAAAAAAGAAACTGTGACTGTTTTTAAAAAAGGGCTGGTTCTGTTTTAGAACAACTTTCAGTGGTCCTCTAAAGATGTTTAAACCATTATGATTTGTCAAAAACCTGGAAGATTGCAGACATACAATGGGAGACATTGTTATTTCCCTGATTGTATGTCCTGTCTGTGATTTCATTACAAGCATTATTTTTCGCAAAGCCTTCAGCTTGCGCATATTTAAACAGCATGTTTCCCAACGTGCTACGCTCCCGATCGCTGTTCATAAAGCGTGAAACGCGCACCTGTTAACACCGTATATAAGTGCGCGTACTCCCCATATCTCTCATAAGTTAACTAGCGCACTGCTTCCGGTTAGTTTGTTTACAGCTTGGTTGAAGTTGCAAGATAGAAGAATTTTAGTTGGTAAGTGTTGAACGTGAAATTGTGATTTCGTTTAGTTATTTTGAACTCGTTTTTGCCTAGGACGTTGTGTCCATGTTTTTGAAGTAGTTATTTTTAGCATGACATACTCCGGACGTTGTGTCTGGGAGTTTTTGTTTATAACTGTTATACGAGTTCAGTTTTGTGTTGACCCTGCCAATTACGAAACAAGTTTCCTTGTGTTTTGTCCATTATGAGTCAGAAGCAGGTAGAAAACGAGTTAAATGATGTATTATCATCATTGAGTTAAACCCTCTTCCCAAAGAAAAGAATTAATTAATAAGTTATTTATTGTTTTACTTTTGTTATTACTGGTAATTTGTATGAGAAAACATCTATTTCAGAAATATCTTAAACAATCAATGAATCTTCTGACAGAACAGTTGAAGCAGAAGGTTGAAAGAAAAACATGGAATGAGCTTGCTGTTCAAACTTCTTTTAGCGAGGATCACTATTTTCAACAAAAGAAGGGGTGAGGAGGCATCAGCGATGTTGATGGTGTCTGTGCGACAAATGAAAAACTGTGAACACAACACAGAAATCATGAAAACTTTTAATAAAGTGGAGGTTCATCTTTCTAGAAATTAAAGCAGATTCCCGAAATTAATCAGTTTTTATTCTAACTTTGATTGGCCTTGAAATCAAAACATGTTGACAAACTAATTTTCCTGAAGAAGAACAAAAATCAGTAGAAATCAGGGACTGATTAATGATTATGAGATTAATGAGAATATCATTATTGTTCACACTAAAATTTTGTTCTTTGTTTCTGTATAAGTTCATCTGTATCTAAACACAGGAGTGTAATTATGTTAAGCACATTCTATTATTTGTAAGCTATAAGTCACTGCATAATAGTTAAACAAACTAAAAAATAAAATGATGTGCTTAACATTAGTGATTTATGTTTAGTTAATTATGAATATATGTTCAAGAATAGTTCATTCAAGTTAGAAAAAGCAACATTTTCATAATTTGTCTGTTTATAACAAGTATTAACATTTATAAAATGTTTAATCAACTGATTGAAAATATACAGTATGTAAACTATCGAAACTATCGTGATAGTATCCCAAAAGTGAAGTCAACTATTAATAGTCTATCGTGATAGTACCTTTGACTATCGATAACTATCGTGATAGTAAATTTGGCTGCAATAGTCAGCCATGGGTGACCAGACACCAGATATTGCCATGGGTGACCAGACACCAGCTACTGCCATGGGTAACCAGACACCAGATACTGCCATGGGTGACCAGACACCAGCTACTGCCATGGGTAACCAGACACCAGCTACTGCCATGGGTGACCAGACACCAGCTACTGCCATGGGTGACCAGACACCAGCTACTGCCATGGGTGACCAGACACCAGATACTGCCATGAGTGACCAGACACCAGCTACTGCCATGGGTGACCAGACACCAGCTACTGCCATGGGTAACCAGACACCAGATACTGCCATGGGTAACCAGACACCAGATACTGCCATGAGTAACCAGACACCAGATACTGCCATGGGTAACCAGACACCAGATATTGCCATGGGTGACCAGACACCAGCTACTGCCATGAGTAACCAGACACCAGATACTGCCATGGGTAACCAGACACCAGATACTGCCATGGGTGACCAGACACCAGATACTGCCATGGGTAACCAGACACCAGATACTGCCATGAGTGACCATAATATGGTTCTTAGACTTCTCCTGTTGTTGGTAATAGATCAACAAACTGACAAATAGAACTCACGTAACAGTCTGTCAACTGTGTTGGAGAAAGTAAACCATCTTTTATATAAAGTAATTACAAATAAGAACTTTTATTCTGTTATTTTAGAAATATCTTTTCATTATGTATTAAATTAATGCGGCATGGTGCTAGTCTATGCGTTTGTTCTATAAATATTTTCAAACAAATAAATAACACTCGGTGTCTGTCCATTTTCATGAGTTACGTGAGTGAACAAACTTTGACCTTGATGACGACATTCCGCAGTAATTATTGACCAATCAATAGACTCGCATGTATACACATCCGGGCACTTACAACACTGTCATAAAGCAGTCGAATATAGGTCGAATAACAAACCAGCCGACGTGGATGAATTTGTCTGTCCAAATGTTACGTGAAATTGTAAGTTACGTGAATTCATTGTTATACATGTCACTCTGTCGGAAAAAGGTGTTTATTCGTTATAAAACATGGTCGTAACATTGACATAATAATCTTGAAGAATACAGTTGGTAAAAGTCCCACATTCTCATCAGAACATCACAATTCGGACAGACATTCGCCGAATTTGGCACGTAACAAGACAGACATACTGTTTTTTGTTTTGTTTTGAAAGCGGACAGTAAGTTGCAATTATAAATCACTGTTGTCTATGTCAGGATCGTATATCATTAGTGTGCATTAGTGATTCTGCGATAGTCGCCGATGATCAAAAAATCGTTGCTGTGATGATAAAGTCGCCGACAATCGATTGTTGAGCTGAGATATCGATCATCGCTAAGACACTAATGCGCGTCTTTGGCCTCTTTCCGCTCATTTTTCTTTGTGCTACTTTCCGTTACGTAACACTTCCGGTTGTCAAAAAAATGGCGGAGATGCAGGATGACGATTCGTCGCTTATATTGTACCCGTATCCTTGGGCTAATAGATCAAATGTTTCGAAATATTTTGGGTTAAAAAAAATCACAAAAGGTCCTCCATCAAAGAAAACTTCGGATATAGAGATTGTTATGCGTAAACTGACATGTGAATAAGTATTTACGTTTCGATTAAAATCAATCGATAGTGTTCTGCCGATTCGATTTGATGATCGATAGTGATTTGGGTCCGATTATGAAACACTAGTGTGCATCATCACAACAAGCTGAGTAAATATTAGATCTGAAAAGGTATGTAACGTGTAAACATCACTGAACACCAATATACCAGAAAAGTCCATATCTGTTACCCTTGACTTTGCAGAAAATTACTCCTGTTTTTTACTTAAATGAGATTCAGGGGGCTCATTGGTCAAAGGACTATACACCCATGTATTTGCCTTTACAGATGCCCAAATGACAACCAGCTAGTTGACGAATGTGTTGATATCATCTCAGATGATCTTACTCATGACACACATGCTGTACATATATTCATGGACCATATTTTACAGCACCTGAAGGAAACCAGACAAGTTGAATTTCAACATGCTTATGTTATGAGTGATGGATGCGCTTCACAGTACAAGTTACCAGTAACTTTTATGGATGCGAGCTGCAGTATGGTTGACTATCAAATAACAATGTAAAGGTCATACTATGGTTCGCATCATGGTAAGAACAGGTGTGATTGAGAAGCTGGTGTCTTGAAGTTCAAAGCAACTAAAGATGTCAAAAATAGGATAGCCAATATCTACAATGCTAGGACCTTTTATGAAACTGTAAAAAGTTTGAAGAAACCAGCAGAAAGTGAACAGGGTACTGACATCTTCCATTTAAGATAAATTATTTCCGTCAATTTCCGTCAATGACTGTTATTTGAAGAAGATGATGAGTTTTCTATTCTCTTGTATATTTGTATATGCTGTTATCCTCGTTATTTAATAAAAACATTAATAAACCATTCCAATGGATTTAATGAGTCTGAATTTGTAGTTTTTACGTCCTCTTTGACAGAACATTTGACGGACGTTACTCCCGGAATAGGGTGTTACAAAACTGATACGTTAATAACAAAAAAATCAACAAGCAACAATTCTGTACCGGTCAGTTTTATTTTGTCATATTTCAAAAATAATCATTCATGATAATTTTCAAGTCAGATGTAGTGTGGTTTACTCCAAAATTGTATTACTTATTCATACCTCACATGTAAGAATGCGTCTGTCAATTTTGTTACGTTTGTTAGCAGGTGACAATAACTAACATTGGTGAACTATTCAGAAGCAGTTTTAGCTGCATTATAATCTCGGGTACGTTATGTCATAAAACATACCGCAAAAAAAATCATTTAAAGCCTCAAACTTTGCTTCCAAAATGACATCATTTATACCAAACGTCAATTCTGTCAAACTAGATTGCTTACGATCGATAAAATCCAATTGCGAACTCGAGTACTTTCCATTCGGTCTACAGACGCTAGGTGGCGCCGGCCATTTCACATCCCTCAGGTGCTTAAAGTAAACGGCCATTTTGTGTAAACAAACTGTGATTGGACGACTATTTTCATGGTAATTATTCGTCTGTTAATTTTTGTAATGCATGATTTTATTGGCATTAGTTACAGTTGATGTTGTAAACTTAAAAAAAGGTATTTGTTTCACATTTTTATTCACAAATTAAGTTTTTTTTGCAAGATTTTAACACTCCCATTCAAAATAACCGCCATATCCCCACTCGGAATGCTTGTTTTAGGTATCAGAGGTAACGATAGTAAGATTTTGACAGAAAAAAAAGTAACGATCGTTAGATTCTGACGGAAAAAATGTAACGATCGTAAAACTTTGACCTGCGACTGGCTAATATTGTTCAATATGGAGCATTGCAATTAAACTGTAATTCATTTAAATCATACACCTTCGTAAATCGGGTGCTTCTTGTTTATTTCATAACTCATCAATTAAAAAGAAATTATTTTTTTTAACCCCCACCCCTATTCCCCCCCCAATAATATATATTTTTTACATATATATATATATTTCTTTAAACAAGCTTTAACAGATCCCAACATTTTCTGGGTTTTTTGTTGGTTGTTCACAAAACAAAAAATCAGAGCAACTCCCAAACCTCCTCCAGTCTCCTTTCGATGTTTTTTTTTACAGAACCCCAGACTTAATCCCAGTTGAAGTGTGACCTTCAGAATGCGCTTTAATTTCTCTGACCCCTTCCTTTTCTCGACATTTCAAATAGTTGAGCATACTGTTGTTTCTGACTGTCTTTTTTTTCTTTTAATTAATAGAAACATTATCACTACACATCCATTATGATACACTCTGTTGATACAAATACATAACATGTATTAAACTGAGGCTTATATTTTTTGTCTCATTTTCTGCTTTATTTATATACATAAACATTTATACAGGATTGTAAAGTGTAATAATAATTATAAGTAATTTGAATATTAACAGTGATCCAGCAAGGTGGGTGTGCAGCACCGTGTCCTGATTTGTTGCACTCAGCACTTTTCATGTTTCTTGAAAAACAATATCCTGGCTGTTTTCTAATGTTTATTACTTTATATTTAGAATTGGCCAGGATGGCATCCAGAATGTCACAGTACAGACAGAAGCTCAAGCTGTCACAGCCAGACAAGTACCTTTATTACTTGGAAAAGAAGAGAGAGTGGTCTAAGAAATCAAGGGAAAGAAACCAGCATGTGAGGCTCTTTGAGAAAAATCAACGGCAGCTCGGGCTGCAACGAGACAGGCAAAGACGATACTACCAAAAGAAGAAAGAAGAAGGTGCAACATGTACTCCTTCAAGAAAAAAGATTTCAATAGTAAAGCCCTCTACTCGACATTCTGTGCAAAGTAAAAAAGAGTATATATAAAAACGAGTGACCTACACAACTGTCAATTTTGACCCAAGGGGCATGTTCTGAATTTTTTTTGTAGATGACCACTAGAAAATGTTACACACTAGCTAAGCTGTTGGCTTTTGGTTTTGGAGAAGAGTTTTTATATTTAGCCGACAGCCATATTGTTCTGTCAAAAAAACGGAACCATTTGAACAAATTCAAGAGAGCTCAACGCCAGGATGCTTCCGACCAAGTTTGATGACATATCTCATTATGTGGTTTATGTAATACATGTCATTTCAAGTAATTCTGGACTGGTCGAGGGACATCATACAACCAACGACCCTAATAGATCATCATGAGCACTTTGTGCTCAGGTCAGCTAAAGACCAAAGCCTTCATTGTAAATGTAAACTCTGTATCCAGATTTCTTACAAAACAAATATCATTTTAATAAAGTTCTTATTGAAATGGCACTTTAATAAGAAGTATCACTTTAAGTTTATATATACATACCAGACTTCGAGACAGCAGACAGTATGCTTTCATTATCTGGCTGTGGGGATGTTGGGACTGGGAAGGATGGCTTGGTATCTAAATCTGTTTTCTAAGAAATATTCTTGACATTTAATTCTAAATTAGATTTAAAGTAAAAATTAAACCAAATCAAATTACTGTAAGTATCTCAGCAGTTGAATAAATGAGCGCCGCTGTACGATTTCCAACCTCTTCTATAATTGATGTCATTTCAAGAAAACGAAACGAGCGACAAGTAAGACTCTGCAGGATTTTGTCATCTTTCACTAATGTTAGTTCTGTCAAGTAAACATTGACTGTCAGGAGCATCTATAGTGTTTACTAGCTTCCTTTTTTATGTTGCAGGGTTGGCCTTCCTTGGCGATGTCAAGTATTTAATTAAACTAGACAAACAGGTCATTGTAAGGTGTGAAAAGACAGCAAAAAATGCGGAAAAATTGGCTCTAAATTTGGTTGAGCACATTCTCAGCAGTGAAGAGATCCAGAAGGTTACCGTGTACGGTAATAAGCAGTTCGACAAGACACCCATGGATGAGAATAAGAGAAGGGCTCTTAGAAGTAAGTGTAATCATGAAAAAAAACCTGACAGCATTCTGTTAAGCTCACCTGACCTAATATGACCAATTACCATCCAGCGTCCGTTAACAATTTACCTTCAAACAAAATATCAATAACGTTTGATGGGTGTTTATTAACTTGGTGTAGATGTAGAAGGGCCTGTACCAAAGTCATAGCAACACATTTTCAAAGAAACACCTTGGCAGTGGTTCCTTAAATGTTGTTTTAGGGCTTCTGATACAATTTGCACATTCCAGAGTCTGTACCTTAGTCAGATAATGTTGTAATAGCCTTTTATAAACATAATAAGCTGTAGTCTCAGATGAACAATATGCAGACAGAATACCTTTTAGAATGTATATTGAATATAAGTTGCCTGTAGCATCACTGTACTTAAATTATGTAGCTATCCGGATCACTGGGGCACATGGGTCTTTTTCCAAAATAAACAACTAATAAATACATACTTAATGCACCTTAAGGAGGTGTGACAGTACCCACATCTGAAGCATCATGACAATTGTTCAAAGCAGAAAATTCAGCAATGTAATAGTGTTATGCTAGGTTTTAGTACAGAATTAAAAAGAAATTGTTTAAATTTACATGAAACTGGTACACAGCATATACGTGTAGATGTAATACAATGAATTACATTTTTTTAAAGAACTGAATGGTGTTAACATTCATATGAAAACTTAACAGTGCACTGCTTCAACTTAATAGACAGTATAGTTATGTTCTTAACATTATTTCAGGCCACATTGCTGCATGATTTCCAACATATGACTGGGACAAAATTGTCGGAGTTATCAATGACAAGATCAGAAAATTGCGGAAAAAAATTGACATTGATTCGTTCAATTTTGTGTAATTTTTATTTATAACAGTAAATGTGCACAAACAGACAGGTTTGCTAATTTTTTATTTTATGTGACTGCCAAACCAGAAATGGGAAAGTTAAGTGGCTGAAAAAGCCCTACTCTGGATCCAGAGGGCCCTGGTTCACATTCCGTCAAAGACGAACTTGACTGGGATCTATCGCCATGAGTAAGGATACAAGATGAAGTTATCAAGCGTGGATAATATAAATTCCAACAGCTTGCCTCAGCGATCGATGTTGAGGGATATAGTTTTGGCTTTGTCAATCCCTCTCTGACGGTCATATTTTTACTAATGTGAAATGGTACATCCTAACAAACCATTGGATTAAAGCGGTAAAACTCACAGAAATCCAGCATAATACCCAGGTTTCTGATTTTGAATCAAGCAGTAATTAAACTTGGCCAGAATGTAGTGGTCTTCCACTGAATTCCACTGGTTTCTGATGAAATATACCAGACAATTTTACCGCTGGATTCCAGTGGTATTACCACTGGATTCCAGTGGTAATACCACTGGATTCCAGTGAAATACCTGACAATTTTACCGCTGAATTCCAGTGGTAATACCGCTGGATTCCAGTGGTAATACCGCTGGATTCTAGTGGTTTCAAGTTATTTGATGCCCAAATTGTTCCTATTATGCTATATGGGTCTGAATTATGGGGTTTAAAAAATGTTACTTGTGTTGAAAATGTACATGTATATGCCTGTAAATGTTTTTTAAACGTACAAACAAGTTCATGTAATGATGCAATTTTGGGTGATTTAGGGAGGTACCCTATGTATATATATACAGCTAAAAGGTGTATCAAGTACTGGCTTCGTATTCTGAATACATCAAGGCATAGATATGTGAGACTGTGTTACCAAATGCTACTGTATTGTGATAACATTGGATACAAGAACTGGGTTTCTGATATAGGAATGAATTTGTATCAAAATGGTTTTGGCTATATATGGGAAGCACAAGGAGATTTTAACCATAAATTGTTTTTACTGCAATATGAGCAGAGGCTGAAGGATGAGTATTTGCAAATGTGGCAGAGTAAGTGTGTTGAATCTAGTAAATTATTTAATTACAGTAATTATAAATTAACATATGATGTAGCAAGTTATGTAACTATTTTAGATATTGATAAGTTCCGGAGATGTATGGCAAACTTCGGAAGTTCTGCTCATTCTTTAATGATTGAAAAGGGAAGGCATTATGGTTTAAGCCATGACTATCGCACATGTCCTTATTGTGAAGTTTGTGTGGAGGATGAGATACACTTTCTTTTAGTCTGTCTTCTGTATGCAGATTTGCGTTCTAGATATTTACCTCATGTACATGAGTATAATATGTCTATATATACTTTTACTGATATCATGTCGTCAAAAAATGTAAATGCTGTTCGTAATCTTTCAATGTTTATTTGTCATGCATTGCAACATAGGGAAAAATACTTAATAATGTATAGTTAACATGTTAAGCCAAAGAATGATGTACTTGTTCATTATTAATTGTTGTTTTTTAACGATTGCAAAATGTCGGGTCAGATATAACATCTACACTGTATATTGATGTCAATGTATTGTGATTGTATTTGTGTATGGGCCGGAGGCCTCTTTGCGCAATAAATTTGAATTGAATTGAATTGAGTCCAGTAAGTATAATTTCAAATGTCCAAAAAAACAATCATATTCATGGTACTGTTTTCATCTCACATCTAAATGCAGATACACTTTTGAAATTGTTGCAGTGTTTTTTTTGTAATTATAATTACAGTCGACTCTCGTTAGGACGAACTCGCTTAAGACGAATTTTCCGTTACATCAAAGTTTTTCAGAAGTCCCGATTTTATCCTTCTTTGTCTATATGAATTTCTGTCGGTTAAGACCAATTTTTGTCTCGACGTTTTTCGTTACGTCGAAGTTTTTTCGAAGTCCAGCTTAACAAGTTCGCACCTTAAATCTATTGTTTAACATGAAGTCGGATCGAATCCTGCTGGCGACGAATGTTTTCACACGTCACTGAGATGATTTACCTGTATTTTCGCACTATTATGTCCTGCTTGAAAACCGGGGGGATGTTTATTCCTACAAAAGCTTAGTTAGCAAGCTGGTAGCACGGTTTGGTGAGCAGGAGCTTCCAGCGGCGGCACAAGCCTTGTTTCAGCTGGCTTACCAGCAGCAGGGTGAGTCGTTGGAAGACTTCGCTGATCGAGTATTAACTCTCGCGGGGAAGGCCTTTAGGGGCCTGAACGAACCGTTCATGACGGAACAGGCGATCAGTCGGTTCTGTCAGGGGTTAATGGATAAGGAGGCGGGGCACCATGTGTATATGCAGGGGCCAGCCACTATCCAGCAAACATTGCAGATTGTGCAGAAATACCAGCAGGTGCACAATGCAATGTTTGGTAAAGTTAAAAGCGAGTCGAAGCGGCAAGACTCAGTTGAGCGGGTCTATGCCGTGGGGACTGGGTGAGGTTGGCTTGGATCATACCGAGCCTCCTGCCACCTGGGCTAGCCAGCTCATTATGCTCGAGAGGGTGCTATCCCTGCTCAAAGCAGACCATGTTCTGGTGCTCCACTGCAGGGGCATGAGCATTGAGGTGACTGATGAGGTGCTTTTGACAGTTTGTTACTTGTTGAAGAGTCACTCATCAATTAGCCGGGAGCAGCTGATCCACCTTCTTTGTTTTACGGGGTCATATACCCTGCTGCAGAAGTGGCTGGCGGAGTTCCCTAACACCTATGTGGGATTCACCGCCATGGTTAAGAGGATGAAGAGTCCAGGTCAAATGGAGGCGGTTAGTAGGTTGGATTCGTCACGTCTACTTCTAGAGAAGGACGCTCCCTATTTCAGTCCGCCGGGCTCTAGATACTCAACGCCTAGCATGGTTGGGTGAGTTGCATCCCTGGTCGCAGGGGCGCGGGAGCAACCCTGGGAGGATGTCCTCCGGGTGGCATCAGCCAATGTGAGGAGGCTGTACATTGAGAAGCGCCCACCACTCTCAATGGACAGCCAGGATTCCGAGTAGGCCAGGGGGCCAACTCAGGCGGGTCATTGATGTCAATGACCGCCGGTAGTGGGGTATTGCGGCTTCAACTGCCACTGGGCATTGGGCTTTGCAGCCACTGAGCTTAGCTTTGTTGCAATACTAGTACTGGTTTATACCCAGGAAATGGTTTGGCTAATCGGACCGTTGGCGGACCCTTTATTTAAAACGAGGAGTGTTGTGCCTGCGGATCAGAACTCGGTCCGTTCCGGAATGACTGATCGTTAGCCAAACGGAAGTGAGGTTGGCGCACGAATCTGCGCAGCTGAGCGGAAGCAGTAGTTGTATCGAGGCTGATTGCAAGGTTCGCTGGATACAAAGTATCGTCTGTAGATCGAAAGTTATCTCTGTGGTTGTAAGCACCTAGAAGCTGAAGTACAGTCGTAGCGTGGAGGTAAGTCATTACCCGTTATTATTGTCTAATAGTGGAAGATTCAACAGATTGTTTACATAATTGAAGGATTTGTACATGTTTGCAAAATGTTAGACTACATTGTGTTAATGCAAACATGTCGAATTGTTGAACACTGCGATCAAACCGATAGTTTGTAAAACATGCCAAAATGAGTGATTTAATTAAGCGTGTACTTTAATTAAAACGCGTCATCTTTAACATTTTTTTTATGCAAATGGAGATCAAACACAAAGCAGTCGTCACGAACTAGACTTTCTCACGTAACACCACCAAAATGGCCTCCCGACGAACTATTTCCGACGGTCCCGAAAAATTCGTCTTAACGAGAGTCGACTGTATGTTTTAATTTTTATCTGATAGCTAAGTATCTGTTCCATTGTTCATACATAATCATTATGGTTATATTGTTTCTGATTTCAGTTGTCACCCTGGGCAGAAGATTTCAGGTAGCTTTCAATGAAGAAAATTTAAGGGAGGAAATTACTGATTATCAACTTTAAGTCCAGATATTGAATTGCCCCAATACAGTAATAACATAGATGAGGAGAAAATACCACTTGATACATTTTGGCTCAGTATGGAAAAAGTTAAAACCACTTCTAACAAACTGAGATTTGGTGATTTGTCTACTGTAGCCCTTACAGTTCTGTCTCTGCCACACAGCAATGCCGATGTGGAGAGATGCTTTTCAATATTGAGAAAATGTAGAACTGACTACAGACAGAACTTCACTAACATTACACTGAACTCTTTGTTGAATGTGAAATTGAACATCGATGATGAATGCTATTCCATGTCAGTGTCTGAGGAAATGGTCAAGGGTGCCAATAGGGCATGCATGTCCTATCAAGAGAAAAAGGATTGAATTGTGATTATGACTTTGTGAATATGTGCTTTGTGACTGTGTAAACATGTATTGTGTTGTTTATCTATTTTAATATGTGCTTTGTAACTGTAAATATGTGCTTTGTGACTGTGTATTTAATATGTCCTTCATTGTTTATCTATTTTAATATGTGCTTTGTAACTGTAAATATGTGCTTTCTGACTGTGTAAATATGATTTGCATTGTTTATCTATTTTAATATGTGCTTTTGAACTGTGAAATTATGTGCTGTTTTTTTTATTCTGTTTTAATTTGTGCTAAAATGTGACTGTGTAAATATGCCTTGCATTGTTTATCTGCTTTTGAACTGGGAAATTATGCGCTGTTGTGACTTTGTAAATATGTCTTGTCTTTTTCAACTGTATGCATTTGTGGTGTTAGACATTTACATGATATTAACTTATTTCTTGATTTCTGTTATTTTCAAGTATTTGTATGTAGGTGATCAGGGGCGCAATGTGAACTGATTAAGAGTTAATCATCCTAAAGCTCACAATTTTATTGCATATTTTCAATTTTTAAGACTCCCTTTTTACTGTTTACACCTTCGGCTAAAACACGGTATTGGTGCTGATCAGGGTTTTTTTATGTTATATCAATGGCACAGAAAAAATATACAAGATAGGAACTAATTTTAAAGATTGACTAGCCTTGCAGTTACCTATCTCACTTTTCTGAAAATTTCAAGAGGCTAGTATTACCCATTCTTGAGATATGCATTGAAACATGCTCCAAAAATGGCCATTTTTTAGCGTTATGCAGTCTCACTTGAAATAAATAAATATTATAAGTACAAAATACTCTAAATTTCAATAAGAAATGATACATAAATTGGTACGGTTTTATACAGATTTCTGTCCTGTAAGTTTTGCTGCTTGAATTTATGAAATCGGTCATAAATTATGGATTTTATAAGTAAAATACTATCAGCAGTGGTTTTGTTTAAACACTAAAAATCAAACATATGCTTATTGTTATATTCCAATAATTGGTACAAAATAACAGTTAATTGAACTTACATTGACATTAACCATTCAGTTATGTATTATGGTAAGTACAAAAAACATTTTTTTTTTAGGGCTAGCCCAGGTTTAGGCATGAACGATTGTTCTTTGGTAAATATTGAAATTCAAAATTCTGTAGTGTCTGTAACCATTAAAAGTTTATGTTGCAATAGTTTCATTGTTTCTCATTTCAAAAGTATAAATCCTACATGGGCTAATGTGTATTCATGTAATGTCCAAGTTTGCCAAAATTTGTAGTGCTGTGAATTAACATCATTGAAAATTACTACTTTGAAAAGGTTACAGACACTACACAAAAAGGTATAGAAATGAAAGAAAAAAATCACTGTTCTTTTTGTCACTAATATTTTGTTTTACTCTAGAGAAAGTTCCTTCTTTTATGGTGCAATGTTGCACCATACATTGAACTATTGAGTCAAGTGCAAATATGTGATGCAAGAACTCTTGCAATGAAATTTTGCATCATACTTGTGGCATTGTTTTTATGAACAATTCACTGAAGAACAATGTAACCTGGTTTTTTTATCCTAGAAGAATTCACCTATTTATTTTTTGTGTTCCTTACCATGGTACAACCCTAAGATGTGGGGAGAAGACAAGAACAAACATCTGGTGATGACTCAGGTATGTTTCTATTGTTCGGACAATGCTTAACTGTAATTTGTAGTGTCTGTAACCAATATCCCCTTATTGTTAGTTGATGACCTTTTCCCTCATATGTGTATGAAATGAAAAGATAGTGTGTTTCCTTTTACAATATTGATGTATAAGGGATATAGTATTGAGACATTTCTGGCTGAAATTTTAAATATCAAAGTAGATAAATGGTTTTTATATCATAGATTTCTAACAACTGGCACAATTTTCAACGATCTCTTTAAATACACAATGGAAATAGAGTTTTTGTGCAATAACTAGCATGAGACCAGTAAATACAAACAAGAAAATTGTGAGAATTTAATGAGGTCTGACAAAATATAGGATAGTTTGTTCTTATGGTCAAATGGTTACAGACACTACGTGGCTTATGCATTAAACTGACTATTGTTTATGATATTGAAGAGCTTGTAAAATCATTTTAAAAGCTTAAGTATTGACCAAAAACACAATTTGAAGTTATCTCTTTCTTTATCAGACACTTTGTTTTAAGAAACTGCTGGTTTTTTCAGTTTGTTTGCTCATGAATTCATCAATGCAGACACATGAGCAATATGCTTTAAACTCTCCAAATTTGCATTCTCATACATAAATGAATATCACAAAAGTTTGAAGAAATCAAAATAAAGTTGTTTCTTTTTCAGGAAGCAAAGATAAATCATGCAAAGATGAGCAGAAGGTAAAAGGTAGAAGGGAGAAGACTAGGCTTAAAGTACAAGCATGGAGGAAAAATCAGAGAGAGAACAAAGCAAAATATGAGGAGCTAAAAAGGCTAGAAAGGACGCAAGACTACGAAAAAGGCAGCAAGCGCTATCGGACCCAAACATTCTTAAGAATTGAAAAAGAAAAAACGTGAAGAAACGAAAAAGTATCTTCAGAAAAAGGAAGAAAAAGCAGACCTTTCATTACCAGGTCCCAAAATTGCTGAAATAAATCAGAAAAAGAAAGAAGCTGTGAAAAGAACCCAAGGATGGAGAATGCAGATCAAGATGAAGGACAGTCCACAACAAGAATTAAGTATTTCAGATAATGATGACAAGAGAAACGCTGAGTCACCTGAAGAATCGCCTAAAGTGTTACCTAAAGCAACTTTGTATAGACAATTAAAAAAAGTTAAAGAAGTATTACCTCAAACACCAAGGAGTTAAGCTGTGATCATTAGTATACTTATTGAATCTCCATCAACATCAAAAGTTCTCAGTAAGAAAAAGATAATTATGACACCAGATTGCAGAAAAAACTTGAAATGACAGATACAGTTTTACAATCTGTGACAGAGAGCATTTCAGAAGTGAAAACAAGGAAAAAGGGTGAAAAGAAACATGCATACAACATTATCTGTGACTCAGTATTAAAAAAATATAAAAGGCACAGATTAAACAAGTATTTCAAAGTACCAATTAAAGCTCGAAAACCCAGATCTACATGGTGGGAAAAGAAACAAAGAAAGAGAAGAAGGGATGCACTTGACTCTTGCATAAAGGATTCTGTGAAGAGTTTTTTTCTGAGCCCAGAAATCAGTAGAGAGGTGCCAAACAAACAGATAAAGAAGCAAACACAGTTTCAAGAAGGGAATTCATTCTTGTTACAGGAGCAAAAAGGAATAGAGATGAAACAGATGTACAGACACTTGTAGGTACAAGTAAATTACATGCTGTAAAGTCAGTAGGCAAGGATTATGAACTGAGCACAAGAAACCTAAGCTGCTATTGTGAGCAATGCATGGAAGGTAGTTGGAGTATGCAACTTCAGCAAACATGGGAGATGCGGAAGTTAGCAGTCATCAATGACAATTCAAATCAGAACAGAAAACAGACAAGCAAGCAAAAGGAACAGAACATAGCAACACTAGAAAAGCTTCCTAAGAAAAGAAAGTCAACAGAAATGCACAACACTACAGCAAAGAAGAGTAAAGTTCACAACGAAGTACCAACTGAGAGATAGAAACCAACAGAATCCCCAAAATACAACCCTGGTGACTTTGTAGCCGTTGGGCTAAAGCCAAAGAAGGGACCTCTCTGTGTGTACTTGGCAGAAGTAATGGACGTCTTTGACACAGATATCAGATTGAAATACATGAGAAAGTCAGGCAAAGTGAACATCTGGCCTGATAGAGAAGATTGTTCACAGGAACTGTTGGATGTAATCTTGTGTAGTGTACAAGCTCCAGAAATAGTCAGTGAAAGGGGTCATTTCAGATTCAGGGCAAATGATATGTTAAAGCTTAAAGCTGATCTTGAAAAAAATCACAAACATTTATATTTTAAGTGAATATACTCTAGTATAAGAATTAAGCTCATCTGAAAAAAAAACACGAGCCTTTTTACCTGACATGACATCCATGTAGTGTCTGTAACCAAATGCAGGATCACTAATATGCCTCTGTATGAGTAGGCATTTTGGGTCAGAACTTATTTCAATGACTATGATTTAATCTACAATCATTTACATTAAATATTTTACAGTTTTCCAACACTGTTCTATTTTAAACTTGACTATTCTGTTCACATTTTCATAATTTTAATGTGAAGTTTGGACATATACTTGTTAAAATGCTTTTGCACTATAATTCTAACAATCAACAATCATTTGTTACAATATTCTAGTCAATGTTTTGATGTTGACTTGCTTTTGTATTGAATTTTGTCATGATTTAAATGATTCTGCAACTGCATTGAAATGTTATATTTTGGTAGTGTCTGTAACCAAATGTATGTGTATTGTAATTCTACCTATTATGAAAATTTGTGATTCTTTAGGCCAGTATTGATGATTTTGTTTGTTTCAATATTGTTCTCGGTGTTAGATAAATGCCTAATTAACCTTCTGGTGGGTCTTTTATGAAAGTTAAACAAAAGTGTCTTGCTTTGTTCTTATTTTGTCTGATACCTGCTTCATAAATGTTCTGAAATTTATTGTTAAGATGTTTATCACTTTCAGTTAAGTTTTTTACTTTCAATATTTATATCCTGTTATTGATGTTACAGTGAAAATAATTAAAGTTTTGAAGTTTCTTTTTGTTTTTCTTGTATGTTATACACCTAGTGTAGTGTCTGTAACCTTTGTTATACCATAGGAAGGAAATGGTGGATAAAAAAACAATGCATGCATCATTACGAAAAACTAAACTTGATTTGTGTAGGGGATATCCCAAACTTTGTAATTAACTCCAAAGAAATATGGTATCTAAAAATTCAATTTTTTGAGTAAGTGAGACTACTTTCAGCACCAATACCGTGTTTCAGCCGCTTACATTCACGAGTAAATGAATATAGCATGCTATGCACCTGGAAATGTACATATATAATATGTTAAAAATCTGTTGTTTTAAATTTTTATGCTCAATAGTTGAATAAATTGTATGAATTTGTTAACTGTTGTCTGTTATCATCCTTCAACTGAATGAACAATACCAGAAACAACTTTTATTTAAACAGATTAGTCAATATTCTTATAAAAATTTCAAAAAATAAAACCCATTTGTCGTAAATGAGTGCCGGCCTGTATCATTCCGACGGCTCGGGCGCGTTCTTCTTCAGTCATTCTCACCATGTTTTGTGTTTTTCAAAAAGGATTTTCATCAGCAATGACAAAAGTGTACACGAACACGTGCAAATATGTGTCCATGCCCCGCACGTGCAAAACGTGCTATAAATGTCAATACGCCTAATACGATTAATTTCATAGCGAGCCGGCTAAAAAAAATCAATAATTCGCTGCATTACCTGTTCAAATATCGGTATGTGAAATTTTGTGTGAATACATGTATGCATTATTAGAAAAATAATAATACAATATAAAGTGACCGATTAGGAATTTTGTTGAGTGTATTGACTAGCTAGAATTCAACCACGAAAAGATCTCCCTCTTTGAGTCTCAATCTCCCTCTTTTCAGGGACCAATCTCCCTCTATGCTGTCTGAAAAGGTTCACATGTATGAGAGAAGTACATGTACAATAGTAAATTCTTGTTTGTAAAATCTCTTTTACTATTTGTAATAAAAGCTCAGAATTTTGAAGATTGTCCTTGTGCGTTTTATTTGAGTACTATGGTATGCATATAACGTCATACTTATCAGTTAACTTTGCTACACAGTTAGATCATCTCCAAAAACGGAAAATAAAGAAAACCACATTTGATATAAAGATGTTTTCATACAACATGAAAAAGATGTAATAAACCAAATCCATATGATGTTTGTTGAGGCAGTGCTATCTTATATAGGCTTTGGGCAACATAGTCGCAAAATGGAGAAAAAATAATTTGGTGTGGCCTAACAGAAGAAAAAATATGAAATGTTATGTGAACTGCTTGACCAATAAATCGAGAAACAAGTGCATGCATTTTACTGTTTTAATTCGGTCTCCTTAATTTTCATTCAGACTCATCGATTTGAAAAGTTAGTGTCAAACGCTGCATGTAGGCATGTATTAACTATTTTCTCTGTTGGTACTTCACATGTTTTAGTCAAATAGGCATTAACCAGTTGCTCTTCATGAATCAATAATTTTGTTTTCACAGTGAAAGAAGTTGGAATACAATTTAATTTCCGGAACAAGGATACAGACAAGAAAACTTTGATTTGTTAATTTCACTTTGAAACGTGCGGTCCTATAGAATATGAATGATACTGAACTCAAAAAGAAATAGATATTGATATTGTTACAGACCCCTTTGCTTCCAAAGTCCCATTTTATGTACAGTCATGGCGAATGACTTCCAAGACTTGTCAGTCATTTGGTCTGACAACCTTGGAAAACTTGTCGGACCGAATGCAAACTTGTCGGTCCGAAAACATGTTGTTAAAAATTACGGGCCGAAAATTACCGCTCATTTCAAAGTGAAAGTAAACAAATCAAACACAAATGTGCAAATAATTGGCGTATTTCGTTAAATAACAGTTAAAAATTATTATTTACTTTCACATTCACTCCTGAAATGCCTTTTTGACGACATAATCAAAGTTCAAATGTCCGAAAGACAAGCGAATGTACAGACAATTGGTGCGCGTAAGAAGACCGCAATGGATGTTGTAAAACCTGTACCGTTCCGTATCGGACATACGGACCGACGCACAGGCATTCTGTATCGGACCTGGTCGGTTTTTATCGGTCAGGTCCGACTGACCGATGGGTATTCGCCATGACTGTATGTATGAATGCATGTATGCTGAATGTGATTACTGTATTTTTACCTTCCCAAACAAACGTATCAAGAAGAATGTAATTTTTAACAACATGTTTTTGGTCTGACAAGTTTGCATTTGGTCTGACAAGTTTGCATTTGGTCTGACAAGTTTGCATTTGGTCTCACAAGTTTTCAAAGGTTTGGAAGTCATTCGCCATGACTGTATTGGAGGATGGCGTACTTCAGAATACATACAACTGCATGTACAGATTGCTCCTCCTCAGTAGACTAATTTCCACATGCACTGCATCAGTTGAAAGGCAATAAATATCTAGCTAACTACATAATTATCTAGTTAATTATCAAGTTAACTAGATATCTAGATACATACTTAACTTGTTAACTACTTAATTAACTAGAAAATTATGTAGTTAACTAGATATTTATCGCATTAACTACTTAACACTTATCTAAAATATATTAATTGTCCGTACTGAGGTTAAGTGGGTAAGTGGTGCCAGTAGTTGGCACTATCAGAAAAAAATTCTTGTTAAGATATTTATCTGGTATGAAAATTTATCGCGATACTTATCTAGTTAACCAAATAATGTTATAGTTAATTAAGTAGTTATCTAGCTTCTTTAACATGATAACCACATAATTATCTAGTTAATTAAGTAGTTAACTGTAGGCAGAAATATGCCACCATACCTTAACACACTATTAACTAAATTTGTATGACAAAATGAGCAAACAACATAATAAGGTAGAGCTACCGGTAATCACACTGAGAGATAGTCATAATTGAATTTTGATGCTACAATATATCAAACAATAACTAAAAATACGAAATAATCATAAGTAACATATCATATACATGTATAAAGCCAGTCTCTGAAATTCACACTTGATCCAGTGTCACCATATTAAATCAAAGTTTTAAAGCTTCAATTCCAAAAACTGAATAAATGTGTACATCTTTTTGTTGGAACCCTCCAGTATTACAGAGGAATTTGCTACTGAATGTGATATAGCAAGCAAATTATACTTGTAAATTTCATAGACTGGAAGTAGTTCTTAAAATAAAATAGTGCAAGAAAGTAAGCAAGTGAAATGTAAGAACATACAAAACTAAAGTGTTAGTTGCATAGTAAATTCAAAGTCAGACTCACCTTACTGTCAAGTAGAATGGACCACTATATTCCACATTACAGAATGAATCACTATCTTCCACATTTCAGAATTAATCACTATATTCCACATTATGGACTGGAATGGACCACTTTATTCCACATTACAGAATGAACCATTATATTCCACATTTCAGAATTAATCACTATATTCAACATTACAGACTGGAATGGACCACTATATATCACATTTCAGAATTAATCACTATATTCCACATTACAGACTGGAATGGACCACTTTATTCCACATTACAGAATGGACCATTACATTCCACATTACAGACTAGAATGGACCATTTTATTCCACATTACAGAATGGACCATTTTATTCCACATTACAGAATGGACCATTTTATTCCACATTACAGAATGGACCATTACATTCCACATTACAGACTGGATTGGACCACTTTATTCCACATTGCAGAATGGACCATTATATTCCACATTACAGACTAGAATTGACCATTTTATTCCACATTACAGAATGGACCATTTTATTCCACATTACAGAATGGACCATTACATTCCACATTACAGACTGGATTGGACCACTTTATTCCACATTACAGAATGGACCATTACATTCCACATTACAGACTAGAATTGACCATTTTATTCCACATTACAGAATGGACCATTTTATTCCACATTACAGAATGGACCATTTTATTCCACATTACAGAATGGACCATTACATTCCACATTACAGACTGGATTGGACCACTTTATTCCACATTACAGAATGGACCATTATATTCCACATTACAGAATGGACCATTACATTCCACATTACAGACTGGATTGGACCACTTTATTCCACATTACAGAATGGACCATTATATTCCACATTACAGACTGGATTGGACCACTTTATTCCACATTACAGAATGGACCATTACATTCCACATTACAGAATGGACCATTACATTCCACATTACAGAATGGACCATTATATTCCACATTACAGACTGGATTGGACCACTTTATTCCACATTACAGAATGGACCATTACATTCCACATTACAGAATAGACCATTTTATTCCACATTACACAATGGGCCATTATATTCCACATTACAGAATGGACCATTATATTCCACATTACAGTCTGGCATGGACCACTGTATTCCATATTACAGAATGGAGCTTTATATTCCACATTACAGACTGGCATGGACCACTTTATTCCATATTACAGAATGGACCATTATATTCCACTTTACAGACTGGAATGGACCATTTCCTTCAACATTACAGAATGGACCATTGTATCCCACATTACAGAATGGGCTATAATATTCAACATCAAAGAATGTCATGAGATTAACTGCATTTGGATTATTCTATGTTATTGCGGTGTGACAATACCTAGATAATGAGTGCATCAACCTTTCTTTTTCAATCTTCCATCTATGACAGGGTATATTTCTGCTTAAGAGATTAATTTCTTGGAAATAAAAATACATATCAAGACTGTGACACTAACTTCATCATTTGGAATATTAAACAGAGGAAAATTATACCTGGTATGATCATTACATATTCATACATGCACTCCTAAATATGTTTAATCATTGGTCAACTTTGTTCATCCATTAAAATTGCAGCTGTAATCTTTACCATCTTGGATACTTTGTAAATACTCAAGTCTGCTATGTCCAGAGAGCTTTTCTCTTCTGATCAGGAGTCAGGCGCTCTACCCCTCGACCACTGCGCCTCCTTTTTCTCTTCTAATCTTTATGTCGCAATTTAAAGCAAGTTTCATATATAGAGTGACAATCTTGCATTACATGTTTCACAACGCAAGTGGTGACCTAAAAGAAAGAAAGAAACTTTGAAATGTATGCCTAATAAAGTCATTTTTCTGAAGTTCATATTTCCCCAATTTTGAATATTGCTCCTTGCATTAACAAAGAAACCTGTCTTGAATATAATTTAACAAAATGCTATCGTTTCATCATAATGAATATTTGTGCCAAGTAATTTGAAAATCTCTCAATAAATCACAAAAAAATGGTCCGGACAAACCAAATCCGGACGGACACATGCACATACACCAAACCTCCGCTGTGGCAGCTATGTAGAGCTCACCGCAAGAGGGCTCGACACTAATATATAATATAATATAATGGAGTGGACATAATGATTTTAAGCTCATGTCATTTGTCCCACTTAAAATGATACCAAGGTCCTAGAGAAATCAGCAGCGAAAGGAAACTTAAGTCTGCATCTCTTTTAAATTAGTGGATATTAATGTTTTTGGAATTTCTTTACCTTACTCACTGTAGAAAGCATTAATTGAACAGTATTCAATGTATTCTCACTGCTGATCACGTTCAATAGTTCAAAATTAGTGGCAATATGAGCTACGAAGATTTGTTGTGTCAGAGACTGCAACATGATTTACATATAGGAAGCCAATACAACCCTGTCTAACCAAAAAATGTCAAAATGTAGAATGAGTTATGATGGGACTTTTATATAGGGCTATATTTTAAAAAAATATATAAGGTATAAGCATCTTTATAGCAATTATTGGACAACTAGCCAAACTATATAGGACTGGCTACCCATCCGGTAACTGAACCATTAGACCCACAGCCTAGCTGTACTGAACAGCTAGCCACTGCCTTTGTGATAATCAGTTAGGTGTCACATGTTTGTACAATCTGTGTTGTTATTTTTTCTTGTTGGTATATTCATGCACATATTAATACAGACATTTTTGGCCTGTTTATCCTGTTTTCTCGGGGATTTAATGAGTAAACTGTCTACCAACATTTTCAAAAACATAATATAATTATTGTGACTGTATTCAGACATAAATACAACCTCCAAATAAAACTTGCGATCAATAAAAACGATGTAAATCTAACATGAGTTGCGTATTTTATCTTTACACAAACTAACCTTCATGATCGGGATCATCGGCGCGCTTTCTCGTATTCTCGGGAATTTTCATTGGTTGCTAAGGCTGGTCGCTATATGTGTGTTATGTTCTACAGTTCATTTCAGTTGTTTAGTGTCATTTATCATTAACCCTTGGGATATCTTTTTGGGTCGGCAGCTTCCTGTTTTGTTTATTTTTAAACATGGTTTAATGACCATGAAGTGAGTGGAAATTTAATTTCATAACACATTTAGAAAGTAAACATTAACCAGTTGAAAAATAAACAGCAATTTACATCCAATTAAAAAAACAACAACAACTGTTTAATATATTGAAACTTTGTTTATTGAAAATCTAATTTTGGCAATGGAAGCATAGGAATCCTCTGTGGCGTCTAACAACACGCACTTCCGTGCAAAAACTAAGATGCACTCATACAGTGATTGCAGATATTGCACTGTGCCCAAGTGACAATTTTGATGTTTTGGTTCTCACAACTTCAGGGGTGTAGTCTTCCTGCATACACATCATGGGAAGTCCTCGTCTAACTCTTCATCAGAATACGATTACTGAATGTGTGGTTATAATAAACTTTATAAAGCACACAATAAAATACTACAACTTGGTCCCTCCCCATAAAGTTTTGACCTTAAGTTTAAACCACTGAAGTTGCAAACTGGGCTGCCATCATACGATTTGACCGTCAGTTCGCCCATACTGACCTTTGGCCATTTCATTCAATATAATTAAATAAAACACGAAACACATAAACAACGAATATTTTATTCGTATACAACATTGCAAAATTACAAAAGTAGTATCATGGATAATACAAAAACGTATGCATGATAAAAAATAAACACTTCGTAATTGGGTCTTAATTGCGTCAACAAAATAAAGCAGGTGTAGAACGCAAATGGTGAACTGCACTGTATCATAAGTTGTTTACAACCAAGCTGTTATAAGCATCCGTCGATATAGATGGAGAATGACGTCATATGTGTTTGTAGACGATATGATTATCAAACAGCTCAATCAGTGTTTTGGGATAAAATTCGTTGAAATTGCAAATTTTAGGACATTTGTGTACATATTTAATGGTTCACACATGTTTTCTACGCATTTTCTCTTTAATTTTAAATTGAATATGTTGAAAATAACGAGCTGAAAAAAGTTGATGTGCTACTGGATAGTAATGAACGTCACAAGCGTCGATTCGATCCGTTTTCATTGCGTCACGAGAATATGAGAAATCCCGAGAATACGAGAAATGAGGATACATGTCACAGACTTCATCGATAGTCAAATCATTTAAGCATCTCAGTATCCAACCTGTAGTCACTTCAGCGCTTTGATTGCTCATTGCTTTCGTGTGCAAATTGCAGCGCAATAATACTCGTATACATGAATACAAACGATTTGCAATTTGTCATATAATTACCCAAAATTGCTTCAATTTATTGCTCTGAATTACGGAGGAGCCTCCTCGTGCAAACCATCGCATTCTTTTCATGACTCCCAATCACATTGTCAGTCTGTCTCCGATGCATTTGTAATTACAGCAACGGTTTCGATCTCAGGTACATGTATTCCAGAAACTTATAACAATTTCTGACTTTACTTTGTATGCAGGAGCCATATTTATCTGTCTCCACGAATCGCACGAGCTTTCCTGAACACAAGTGACAAGAACCGGAAACGTCTAGCTCAAGCGTCTGTTGCTTATAAAAGCATGACGACTACTCATAAAGGATGTCGCTGTCAGAGACACTCTGTACGTATATTATTTAGTAGCAGTTGGATCATAGTGTCAATGGACGTTCTAAGTTGTGAATGTGGCTGCCCCTCTGCTGCATTACTTTCACTCATCTCAAGACAAGCCAGGCAGAAATGTATCAGAAAATATTGTCAGAGATCTGTCTCAAAATCATTTTTTTTTAAATGAGTGCGATAAGTCCAATTATAGTGTATAATATTATAAATAATATACTAGTAAACCTGAATGAGGCTACTGATACGGATATTTCTCAGCGCCGTTCATTCTATCATCAATAATGCACACAAAAAATACATTAACAGGGGCGTAGCCAGAGCTGTATACCAACACAATCTAGGGGGTCTAAGGGCACAATACCGCAGAAAAAAACGCGTTTTCTAGAACGTTCTCGGTGCAATCTGGTAACATTTTCACAAGCAATAAGTGAATTTTGAAGCGTTATGTGCGTGTTTTCAGAAGATTTATAACCCAAACTGCATACAAATGCTCAACTGATAGTTATTGCACATTTGTCGAGTTTTTCATAAGCATGTGCACGTGGTGTAGGCAACAGCGCATTTTGCGTACAGGTAGCTACAGGCCTGATTAAGATCAATCAGGTTGGTTTTAAATATAATTCTTACAACATTCAGTACATAGGCATAATCATTGCACGTTTCTAGATCTATATTTTGTTATTTCTGACATGTGTTTCAAATTTCTTGCACGTGTTTTGAACTATGAACATGGCATGTGTAACCCGTATGATGTGTCTTGGCAACTCTTGAAAATATACTTTGACGAGTTGTTTTTCAAAAGTTAACCAATCAGAAAGGATCATTGTATAACGAACTGAGGTTGACCACTTATTGACTTATGGCAAATTAATGCATTCATAGAAACTGAAATTTCTTTATTACATGCTGAAATATTGGGTACAACAATTATGACGTCATTAAATTCAGCAAATCCGATTTTTCCATTACTACAATGATGTAGTTCTAAATAACCAATGATGCTAACTTTGAAAGGTTCTTGCCACCTGAAATAAGTTGAAAATGGAAATAACCACCAATATAATGGCTACAAACAAATAATGTCAATATTGTTATGAAATTTCAAAAAATAAAACCCACCTGTCGTAAATGAGTTCCGGCCTGTATCATTCCGACGGCTCGGGCGCGTTCTTCTTCAGTCATTCTCACCATGTTTTGTGTTTTTCAAAAAGGATTTTCATCAGCAATGACAAAAGTGAACACGAACACGTGCAAATATGTGTCTATGCCCCGCACGTGCAAAACGTGCTATAAAAGTCAATACGCCCAATACGATTTATTTCATAGCGAGCCGGCTAAAAAAAATCAATAATTCGCTGCATTACCTGTTCAAATATCGGTATGTGAAATATTGTGTGAATACATGCATTATTAGAAAAATAATGATACAATATAAACTGACCGATTAGGAATTTTGTTGAGTGTTTATAACCCGATGTGACTTCCGCCGAGTGATGTGACTTCGACAGAGGGAAGCGTTCCAGACAGGTGAGTAGTGGTGTTCATTTTCTGACCAATAATTCGTAATTTCGATGTTTCTGTAGGATCTTTTATCGCCTGAACGACGGTGAATGTCTAAATTTACTATAAAACAATACAAAGCGATATCGTTGCGGAATAAAGCTTGTGTCGTCCGTTTAAATTTGACATATATAGAAAAAATGCCTTAAAATGCTCGATGATTAAACGTTTGCGGTACAATTGAATAGTTTTACTCCATATATCAGAACATATATCATTTACGAACAATTGTAGCAAGTTGCAAGTATGTCGGTACTCTTAAACCGACCTTTGATCCTTCCAAAGGGACCCTGGTATGCACAAATATGATGAACCGTTTACCGCAGAGGGTATTTTGCAATGATGACGTTGCCGGCTGAGGAGAGACAAGTATGACTGACAATTTCGGCCGAGGAAAACACTATAAAACGACGGATTTTTTGCTTTTCTAATCGTTTGTATACCCGGAAAGCATGGAATGTTTAGAAGAATTAATGCTAATCACCAACGATTAATAAAGGCGTTCTTCGACGCCATGCACGTTTGCGATTCATTGATATTCATTTTTGATAGTCTTTCGGTGCAACCAGAAGTGTCATGAATACTTAAGAAGTGAAAGTATGCATAGAAGTTCTTCTAGATGTTCTCCATATAATATCTGAAGTGGGTCGGTGTACTTTCAATGATTTATCTAGATATTTCGATATAATTACGTCCCCTATTTTATACACGTCATAGTACCAAAAAAATAATATTTTGCAATTCAACGTGTTGCCCACATAAAGCAAACCAGCATACTCAATTAACAACATTGCAATTACTTATAAAATCTTCTTCTGGAAACTATCCGCATAATGTTGATCGCAGTATAAGTGCTAGGTGTTAGGTTTGTACTCACCGAAACGTGCTTGGATTGTTTAAATGATATGTACGGTACTTATCACTAATTGGATATTTACGACAAATACGTTTACTTAGTGACCGTATCTAATGATACCAGTTGGTGACTCTCGACAAAAAAGAGATTTTAGATAGATCAATGCATGTCGATTAATAGTTATACATAGCTAGTGTTACTGTGTTTGTACCGGTACATTGAGACATTGTAATGGGTTAACATGTCGATACCATTCGAAATTGTACTCGACCACTACTATGATTATACAATAACAATATTGAATACTCTGTTGCTCTTCCAAGATCGATTCGTAGGTATTGCATACGACCATTTCCGACATTGTTCGAAGTTAGTCTTCGTAAGGCTCCGTTAATTTTCGTAGACAAAAAACTAACAAAGAGCATTTTAGTTTAAACATATTTATATACATACATGTACATCATTCCACCACCATCCTACCTTTCTACCATTTGATATATATATTTCTTACAAACCGTTTGCTCCACGCATAGTTACATCCCTTCATCGGTTCATTTGACAATGCAACGAAGATGGGCCGAATTAAATTCGAATTTAAAATTCATATCTTTGAAGAACAAATTTCTCTATTACCTTTAAAGCACGTATTTACATAATACATATATTATTAGATTCTGGATTTAACTTTTACTGACAGATTCCAAAACATTGATAAGGAAAGTATACTGTATGTCGTATCAAGAGACCTTAAATCATTCAAACAGAAAAAAATTGGTGTTCATTAATAAAACAATTACTATCTATGAGGCGTGGTTGTATCAAACAGTAGGTGATAGTAGTATCTTAATGTTTGTTAAACAAAGGATAAAATATCAGTTTCTGCAAAATTGGAACGGAAGACTAAACGATTCATGCAGAGCTTTATTGTATAGACAAATAGCTAATTTCCAATTCCAACCACATCTATAAACGAACGTATATGTAATAATTGTAACCTGTTAGAAGATGATTAGTGATGTACCATTTTGTCATACAATGTAACATGTGATTTAAGAAAACGATTGATACCATCATACTTTGGAGACGGCCTAGTATGCATACATTTATTGAACTTGTTAATTCTGAGAATACGCCAATTTTAAAACATCTTAGTATTTACATAGACAAAGCATTTACTACCAGATCAAATCAACTGTATAACATATATTATATATATTTGTTTGCGTAATGCAAGCAAATAAACAACAAAACATTGATCACTAATATAATAGTACACAAATGATATTGTATTTAATTAAAATACATATGTGATATGATTTTTCTAATGTTTGTTCTATTGTATATAAAAGTGCAAGCATTTACATGTTTGCTTATTGTATGTATAAATGTATTATTAATGTAAAAACAAGTATGTTAATATGTACCACATATGTCTATGATCTTCTGGTATGTTTATTTTAGATAATGTTTTTTGTAATGTATGTATAAGTGCAAGTATCTATGTTAATTGTATGTGTACATGTATAAGTAATATAATGTTTATATAAAAGTATGTTAATATGTACCACATGTGTAAGTAATATAATGTTTGTATAAAAGTATTTATCTCTCTCGTGGGGTACAATTTAAACTAGTTCTATAAAGTCTGTACCATTGCATAACTTCAGACTCATCGATATGAATCCTTGTATTTACCTGTGATCATTCTAATCTCTATTCTTGTAATATAGTCCACATGCACGTAAACATCTGGGCCCGGGATTATAACGGACACTTTAGTTTTAAGTAAATTTCAGTTTCGCCGAGTAACAAAGAAAAGATAAAAAAAAACGTATCCCGTTGAAACTTTTGCAATTTTTGAATTTTGAGACAGGAATTAACTTTTTGCGGTCACATTTTGGTTTCAATTTTTTTTAAGAATTTAAAGCTGGGTAGGTTGTTATTAGTTAAAATAAAAATGCTTATTTACCTTTCTAATGCTTTTCCCCTTTATGTCTTTTTTTCTCTGCTAGTTCAGCTAACGACTACAGTTTCAACATCGGAGAGGGAAAGGTATATGAAATACCGGTTATACAAGAATCTTAATAAGTGTACGTTTTGACATTTTTGACACCTTGGAATCTCAATGACAGTGCTGCACAAACGATAAGTGGGTAAATCGTGAAGTAACATTAATTTTGTATATGCGCATAGTGGGCAGAGCTACTTAACTGCTCTCCGGGGAAAAAACATACCGTATGTTAAACATTTAACCGGTTCTCACTCATTGGAAATAAAGAAAATACTCTCACTCGTTGGAAATAAATACTTTTATACTATTAGCCGGTCTCCTCCACGGTATTTGCGGGGCCGAATTGTCGGTCCCAGTTATTGTCAAACGAGGCAAAGTGTGTAATGGAACCTACCTCTGGTTCAGTTTAAATACTTTGAGGTACTGTGGCTAAAAAATCGTTAAATATGTTTAGACAACCCTTCATTTAAGGATCATATGATTTATAGTATGAAATACAGAATATTCAAAGTGAACAAAAAGAAGAATAAACTAACCATACAACTGTGAATCGGCATTACATCAAAGCTTCAAACATGCTAAGGTTTGCTAAAAGAGTTAATTAACTTTAAAGATATGAAATGGGACTGAAATCAAAGCAATGTGACACAAAAGTAGATAGTTACACCATGATTGTTAGATCAACTTTAGAATACTGCTCTAGTGTATGGGATCCTTACCTACAGAAGGATATAGATAAAGTAGAAAATATTCAAAGGCAGGCTGCGAGATTTGTCACAAACAATTATAGCAAGACCCCGGGCACAGTCTCGAATATTCTAACTGATTTAAAGTGGGAATCTTTACAGTTTAGAAGACAACGTGGTAGGCTAACTTTATTTTATAAAATGGTTTATAATCATGTTGATGTCAATCCCAAACAATATCTTACACCATACACAAGACAATCCAGACATTACCATCATTTAGCATTTCAGACACCTTTCACCACAGTTGACTACTACAAGAACTCATTTTTCCCTCGGACTGCTTTCCAGTGGAATGCATTACCATCTCGTGTAGTCAGTGCTGATACAATCTCCGGATTTAAATCAGCGCTGGCTGCATCAATGTTCCAACCATAAATACTTGTACTTGCTTTTATCCTGTTTTTAACCCTACTAATATCCTCCTTTCTGCACAACAGATTATATATGTACATTTTTTGCAGTTAGGGGATTTTAAGGAACTAGGTTTTGCACTTTTTTTAATCACCAACTGTCAGGAGATACCAGGTGGACTGAGTAGCTTGGGAAACCTGACAGTCTTTCACTTTTAACCCCCCCACGCATGGTCATAATGTTTCAATTTTGAACGTTGCCATTATTATAAAAGAAGAAGAAGAAGATTCAAGCATAAAATAATTCTGTATTATAAAATGTTGTCATTATAAGTATTTGAATTTCATAATAAGACTTTCAGAAATCTAGGCTATATGAACAGATTACTAGAATAATTACAGGGCTGTTATTCCAGTGTCACCATAGGAATGTTATTTCTCTCTTGTCCCCCAATATACAACCTGATATATCAGTTAAATACAGAATCCTGTTAGTGCCACAGTGAATGTTGACACATAGCATTTGAATGCGACACTCGATACAACACCCGACATGCAAAGCGACACACGATATGACTTATGACATGCTATGCGACAGACGACAATTGAACACAAGAATGTCGCGTATCGCACTGTTGTGTTCGCATCTGTAGCACAAAATGTCGCAGTAAATAGTATGTGTTGTTTCGCATCTTGTATGTCATATTGTGTGTCATATTGTGTTTCATGTTGCATGTCGTATTGTGTGTCACTTCAAATGTTGTGTGTCATATTGTGTGTCGCTTCACATGTTGCATGTCGTATTGTGTGTCGCTTCACATGTTGCATGTCATATTGTGTGTCGCTTCACATGTTGTGTGTCATATTGTGTGTTGCTTCACATGTTGTGTGTCATATTGTGTGTCGCTTCAGAAGTTGTGTGTCATATTGTGTGTCATATTGTGTGTCACTTCGCAATTTGCGTGTCGTATTGTGTGTCATATTGTGTGTCACTTCACATGTTGCGTGTCAGATTGTGTGTTGTTGTTACTTTATACATATAGAACATAATGGCTAATGCGGTGGTTACAAAATGTCCAGACAAAATGTGTCTCTTTTCATAGAATTGGTCCAGATTGAAAGAGAAACTAGAACTGAAGAAACTTATTTAGTACTCCACATTGAATCCCTTCATCTCTTAATGATATATTTATGTTTGTTATACATGATTGTAATTGTTATTTTCTTATTGACCATAACACGGCAGTTATAATTTGAAATGTGTATTTGGGTTGTGGTGTTTGTGCATTTTTAAACAGCACTGATGATAATACAATAATGTAGACAAAAACATAGTAAAACAACGTATGTGCTATATTCCGAGTTAAAATGTCGGAATGCACTCGAGACAAGAAATTCAACTTTTTTCAATATAGTTAAGACAGAAATACAATTCAACACTGATTTAAAGGTTCATATTTATGTATCTTAGTCTGCAAATAACGTGCACAGAAACAAATCACTATGTATGCATGTTTAATGTCTGCCAATGAATAACACGTAATCATGAAGTGCATCCTCCACTCTACTGCAAACACCTGTGAAACAAGAGGCAAATGAGGGCCTATGCTCTACTGGCTGGCCAAATTTTGTCACTTTTGTCTTTAAGTTCATAGAAGGCATTTATGGAGGCTCTATTGATTACAGAAATATTGCCAAAAGGGCAATAATGCAGTATTGCATGCACGGATCTGTCTTTGTTCAAAAGGAACCAAGGTCTCATGGATATCAAACTACTGTCCAAGTATGGTGAAGATCAAATAAAAAATGGAAGCTCTATTCTAAGCTAATGTATAGTTTTTTTTTCATTTTCAAGAGGCCAAAATCTAGTCATGCATAGGCGGATCTTAAGCTGGTTTTCAACAGGCACCGAGCTCATATGGATATTTAACTACTGTATAAGTTTGGTAAACATAGGATAATAAATGAAGGCGCTATCATGTACAAAAGCTCTATTTTAGGAATGTTTCCAATTTTCAAGGGCCATAATTCTGTAATGCATTGGCTGATCTGGCTGGTTTTTTACGACAAGAACAAGTTCTGATTGATATCTAACAACTGTATAAGATTGATAAACATCAGATAACAAATGAAGGTGCTTTCGTGTTCACAAGTTCTAGTAGCATGTTTTACAATTTCAAGGACCATAATCCAGTTATCCACATGCGGATCTGGCTGGGTTTTTAAGAAACCGAGCTCTCATATACCGGTATGTCTAACTACTGAATTACAAGTTTGATTTAGATACAACCAAAACTGGCATCTTGCTTGTGAACACGAGCAATTGTTTACAGACGCACGGGCAGGTGCACGGACGAGGGACACTGCGCCATCGCATAAGCTCTTCTGCAAGACACTTCATTAAAGAAATATAGAATCGTTTATTTTAGTATCAGAGAATATTTGTATCTTGGCCTATGTTACATATGTTACGCATGCCTTGGATCATTCATGGCATTATCGCTTAGACCTACGAATTTGTAGCATCTGCATGCGTACCAAAATATCGATTACACGCTCTTGTGATCGTAAGAACATCGTAAAAAAATCTTAAGAAAATTTTGTGCGTAAGAAGAAAAAGGAGGAATAGTGTGCTCTTTCAGTAAATTTATAGAACTCTACTATAATTATTTTATATCAAAACCACGGTCATATAAACTGTTTATTTGTCCGTGTCAGAATATGGATTTTAAGAAAAAATAATTAGAAAGCCCATTTATAAACTTATTTAATAATTTTTCGCTTAGTTAAGTAAAAACTGATTTTTTTGCGAAATCGAGAAATGTTCTATTGGAAGAATTGAAACACGCACGTTACCAGACACATGTGTATACAAATGTGGGATCGCTGCAGGAACGACAACTCTAAATAGAGCTTGAGATAAAATCCAGACAACCCGTACCATCAAGCGCTTGTTGAGTCAGATTATGAACAAATATGCAGAAATATGAAAAACTCGAGAAAATTGGAGAAGGTATTCTGTTTATTCTACAGCTAACGATTAAATACGTTGCTTAGGTTCATATATTTTGATATATTTGTATACGATACGTTTCTGTACATTTAGTATCGTAATATGCCAATGGATATAATTCGGATAACACAATATTTCGGACAAAACTTTATGTCTGCACAATTTAATTAAGTTTATTCACTTCTCTTATATAGTGAATACATACCAATATTCAAAACGCATTATTTCATAGATCTATAATTTGTCATGTTTTGATTCCAAGTATATGGTGTTTTGTGGCCAGTTATGGGGATCCAGGAATAAAAAATGCAACCTTTGCAAATTTGACCAGATCTAAACGTCATTTGAACCGGCAATTTTGGATAGTGGCCAAAACATGGCTTGTTCAGAAATTTTTGAGACACTCACTTCTTCACAATTTTCGCCATGGTTTTCACTCAAATTTGGTCAAAGCATTCAGAAAGTCCTATAAGTCGAAAGAACAAAGAAATGATGAGGATTGTGAAGTAGTTGTATAAAACGTAATTGTTGAAATTGTTGTACAAGGCAGGGCTAGTACAGGGCTAGTACATACTGGGTTATGAATCGGACGGTGTACCTTAGTTTATCATGCCTCGGATGATCACGTGACTCACTACACATCGAAGACAAAATGTAAAATCAACTAATTGAAACGCATTCTTTTGCAACTTTATTGATTTTTCTGGATGAAATGTGTATTGCTCCGTTGAAATGTATATATTTAAGACCTCGCTATGCATAATTAATTCCTAATTAACGATACGAATGTGAGCGACCAGACTTGTGAAAAACAATAGCGGACGGTCAATTTTCTTTTATACATGTAGTATTTTGTAAGTGTTATAATGGTATAATTAAGCAATTAAGACTGTTCAATTACTAGAAAACACAAATATCATATTTAATTTTGTGCTTTGTACTAGGTCATAAGTGCTCAAATTGTCCAGATATTTAGAAAGAATCAGTGAATTTGGCCAAATTTCGCGTATGCGAAACAAATAGCTTCCAATTTGAAAATTACGTCCATGATTATGTGAAGAATAGCAGTCTAAATACGCCTTGTATCACATAAGATTTTAGTTCCTAAAACATCATTTCTTTGTTATATAAAATATAGCAATTAATTGTCGTCTGCTTAGAGCGTGTTATCTCCCTAAGGGTTAGGGTAAGGTGGATTTTTCATGACTTACAAAACAGGCCAATTTACTACTGCATGTAGTATTTTAGTCCAGTATAATTACAGATATGTGATTGTCTGTTGCTTTAATTTTCAGTACATGTTATTATCATTTAGTACTGTCTACAAGTTTGTGTCTCTGATCTCTTTCAGGAACCTATGGTACAGTATTCAAAGCAAAGAACAGGGAATCACAGGAGATAGTTGCATTGAAAAGAGTGAGACTGGATGACGATGATGAGGTAAATAGCCTAAATAAATATTAACTTCCAGCAAGATGTATTATATATAGAACTGTCATCGATAGAAATTATATTGATGCATCATTGGTATTTTTAATCAATTGATTATCAATACATGTACATATTATAAAAAATCATTACTTATTTATTTTGCAAAAAAGCACACAAACTTCATGACAGCGAGAAAACAAGATGGTCAAAGTAACACATTATAAGCATGCAAGTCGTAACGATTCATTTCACTAACAATGTTTCTTCAATATATATCCCCATTATGACTCTAATTTTTGAGTGCTAGTAATTTGTTATAAGAACTTCAATGTTCAATATCTCTTTATTTCATTCTGCTGACATAATAAATTATATCTTTAACAGTGTGAGTGTGGCATATATTGCTGAATTTTCTTTCAAATTAAAAGAGTTTTTTGGTATTTTGGCAAAAGGGCCAGTAAATTTGCAATATCTGGACAAATGTATCTACAACTTTTTTTGAACAGATAATTATTCTTTATGAATTACGACGTATTTCTAATTATACTGTCTCTGTAAGATATTGCAGATATTTTATGAAATTGCAAATTAGTTGTAAATAACGATCTGGATTCTGTAGGTTACTGTCTGTTTATTCAGTTTGAATTGGGATTTTTTCTTGTAATTAAGAAAAATGGGCCCTTTTTGCATAGAGAAGGAGGCTAACATCTGGCCCCCATGGGTCTGCTAGAAAAAGCCTTGATGTTAGATAAAAGTTGGGTGGTATCTTATCAGTTTTGTTATTTCAATCAATATTGTATATTGTAGGGTGTGCCGAGTTCAGCATTGCGTGAAATTTGCCTGTTGAAGGAACTGAAGCATCGGAATATTGTCCGGTATGTAGGACGAAAATCTCACTTAACTTAAGACATTGTGTTTTACGGTTAACCTCATTGCATGATTTGTTTGTAGTATGACGGGGCACTAGTTTGGCCATTTTGGGGGCCGTTTATGGGCATTATTCCCCTACTAAAATAGTGCATGTTTTTCCCATAGGGGTTGGCATATTGAAGAAATGACCTAATACCTAAAACAGTCATCCAAGTAAAAAAGTAAGTCTTCAAAATTCAGTCATGTTTAAAATTCAGATTCAGGCATTAATATTTGAATTTAATTTACTATTTACTTATTTTATTTAATGACCAACCTAAATCTTACTGCATAAATGCTACATAGGCAAGGATCAAATGTTAAATGACTGGGTTTTGAACACTATAAGTCACTTAATTGATTGGTAATTAGTGATATGTTTGTTCTTCAGGTTGCATGATGTGCTACACAGTGATAAAAAGTTAACTTTAGTATTTGAATACTGTGATCAAGATCTGAAGAAATATTTTGACAGTTGTAATGGAGAGATTGATCAGGATACTGTGAAGGTAACAGATATACATGCACTGTATAAGTGGTAATGTTTGTGACATGGTAATGTTTGCATATTTTGTGATTTAAATAAAGTCATGAAAACATAAGCTTGCATAAATTTCCTCTTCTGAAGAAGTTAATTTTTAAGTTAATACATTGTACTTGACTATTAAATGTTAAATGAATCGCAAACATTTCTGTCTGCAAAATGTGTGATGATGGCGACCATTTTTACTATAAAAATATCAACTTATACAGTAAACAGACGTAGAATCTCATTATCCATTTTGTCGTTTCATATGTTTCGTTATAATTAAGGTGTAGATCTTTGTCATTATGTGATTTTTACACCAAATGATGCTTTTACTTCATGGATACAGTCTTCACTACATAACATTGAAATTGTGGTTTGTGACTTTTCTCAAGGTCCTCAGCATGCCAACCTATGAAGCAAGCATGTGGTTGAACTCGAGATTAGACTTTAGATCAAACTTATCTTCATTTTGAAATCTAGCTTTGTTATATGTTGTAGAAAATATTCTGTTTAATTATGTTACATACTGAAATCAGAATGATCAATACTGAAATCAGAATGATCAATACTGCAACTATAACATACAAGTGTTGTTTCTATGACCTTGATCCCAGTAGTAATCGTCTCCAGGAAATGATCTCAATGATTCAGATAAACAGTACATGTACCGGTATATGATTTCACCACAGTCTTGCTTAAACAATTTGATTTATGTAATTTGAACTGTCTGTTGGACAAATACATGTGGTGATTCATATCCCATAAAATGACTGACTTAAGTCCAATTAGCTATAAGTTGCAGACTATGTCAATATTATCCTCTCTAATTAAATAGACTGGTTTACTCATAGCAATTAGTGAAATACTATATAAATCAGAAATGATTTGCCAGTACATTGCACTAACATCATGTTATTCTTTCTATTTCAGTCATTCATGTACCAGTTATTACGAGGCCTAGCGTTCTGTCACAGTAACAATGTTCTACATAGAGATTTAAAGCCACAAAATCTTCTCATAAATAAGGTAATGTCGTGTAATATTTAGCCATGATTAACTGCACAAGTGATGAGTGTAAGAATTATTTCTTACCAGTATGTGGTAGTATTTAGTCAAAAACTGAAATGATGAAAATAATTTGAGTGCTTCCATGACAAAACCTGTATTACAAAATGTAGTGACATTGATGATGACGTTGAGTATTTCCCAATTAAAGATTTGATGTCACAAACTAAACACCTCCTCGGAAGTATTTTGGTGGCTGAATTATGATTTGTAGAATTAAATGAACATAAACAGTGCATAAGTGTTGTGTAATTTGTTTGTTCCATCTGAAAACCAGAAGATTGCTTAAGAATTGATTTATTTGTGGAAAACCTTTCTGATGCAACATCATCGTTTATAATTTCCTTTTTTATTGTGTGCTTAATATTGGAATTGTAATAAGACGAAAAGTAGACGTCCGATTTTAAAAATTTTGGTATTACATGAAACTAAAAAAATATATCTACATGTATTATAAAATGTAAAAAAATGAAATGTTTTTGGTCAATAATATAGGTCTTGTCATGTTGTGGAAATGCTCATTTAATAACTGTTAATTCTTAGCTTATTTTTTACAAGTTGGTAGTCTTGAAAACATCCTATTTAATTACTATTCAGAATGTGATTTATAACTGTTTGTTTTTGCTTATGCATTTTTGCAACACATTAGGAGAGATTGTGGTAGTATAAAAATGTTCAAATAAGACATAAATCTGCTGTCATAGCTTAAGTTGTTGAAGCAATATAATATGGTGCAATATAATAGTGTAGGTATTGCAATTTAAGGTTGTACATATTGCAATATAATGGGGTATGTAATGCAATATATTGCTGAGGTATTGCAATATAAGGTTGTAGGTATTGCAATATAATGTTGTCGGTATTGAAATATAATGGGGTATGTATTGCAATATATTGCCGAGGTATTGCACTATAGTGTTGAACACTTCAGGCATATTGCTACTCATTTATAAATAAGATAAGCAAAGAACTGTCTTAAGCCATACAGGGTTCATTTCATGCATACATTCATTAAATTTTTCAGAGTGGTGATTTGAAATTGGCAGATTTTGGATTAGCTCGAGCTTTTGGAATTCCTGTCAGATTTTATTCAGCTGAGGTTCGTACCTGGTTATGTTACGGCTAGCTTAATTATGACTAGTAATAGTATGTTATGACATAAACATGCAATCTTAATGTGTCATGCAGTTCTGTAGTACTGTTATTTCAAGTATTTAATGGTTCGGTGACAACTCTTATCCAATTAAATCACTTTTGAAATCTCTTGATTAGCATATATTCTTTAACTATTATAATTTAGTATATTTGATACAGACCATTCAGAACTGTGGGAATGCTCTATTACTGCCTAGATTAATTAAACCTGGATGAAGGAATTGTGGCAATAAGTATATACTTGTGTATAAACATTTATTGTAAGCTATTTTCAGCGTGTTAAACTTAAGCCTAATGACATCTCTTATCTGTAATGTGATATTGTAACAATACCTTTTGTCATGCACTTACGACAAATAACTCTGAATCGACTTTTCTCATTATATATATGTCAAAACTTTTAAAGAGCTAACCTGGCACTTAGCATTATTATACTTTGAAATTGAAATAGCTTACTGCAATCAAAGTCAATAGAAGATGTATCCAGTAGTCTTTTAGAAACTAAGTGAAATAATACAGGCAAGTTTGCACTTTTGACCCGTATTCATTATATATTGCAGGTGGTAACATTGTGGTATAGACCGCCAGATGTGTTATTCGGAGCAAAGATGTATTCTACATCTATAGATATGTGGTCTGCAGGGTGTATATTTGCAGGTATGTAGTGATACTCTCACTATATTATAAATAAGCACTGATATCTTGTTTGTTAGACAAGAAACAAAAACATATAACAAATGACAAAGCACCATTTTACACAAGTTTGTTTTATCCTATTGGAATTTCTTAGCTGCTGGAATAGAAAATGTTTAAAAAATATACATGTACCAGATTTGTTAAGCAACCTGGTTATCTCATGAATTCCAGCATATAATATCCATAACACTAGCACAGAGCATATTGATTTTTTAGTTTGTCTGTTTTGAAAAAAAGAAGAGCTATTGTCATAACTTCATCATCAGTGTCCTCCATCAACGAAAAATGTTTCTGAGAAAGTAAAAATTCCAATGATAATTTAACCCGCACAGGGTCTGCATTGGTTTGTGGTGCTTTTGTTTTGTCAAACTTATTACCATATTTCTCTGTTACTCTCCCAGATGCAAATTTTTAGAAAACATTTTAGAATACTAACAATTTTAACAACAATTTAATGGTTCATAACTGCCTCAGATTTTCACTAGTACTGTGTCTGGTTTGAGTGTGAGAATTTATGGGTTCAATACCTGGCTGCATCACACTAAAGACTTGAAAAATGGTTTTGGAAACTTACCATTAATTGGCTTTCAATATTCAAAGGGTTAAACCAGGAGATGAAATAAGCCCTGGTTAGTATATGTCTGTGGATGGCTAGTTGGTCGCATAAAAGCATTGTAGAAAATATAAAATGTTTAGAGGAACTCGAAAAATCGGTCAATGGTGCCACTGGGATTCAAACCCGGGGTTCCGGATTGCCAGTCTGTTATGCTAACTACTACACCACAGCAACATGTAGGTCATGATATATGCTTGTGATACTAACTTACTTACTTCTCCTTGTCCAAACATGGGGAGCAATTTGTGGGCAATACTGTGATGTTATATAAATCTTATCTTTTTATCTCAGTTCCTTATTGATAGCTATTTGCCTCAAAGTATTCATGTCTTATAATTTTTAAAAATGATCACATATCACATGTTTTTATCTTTACAGAGATGGCAAATGCAGGAAGGCCTTTATTTCCTGGAAATGATGTAGAAGATCAGCTTAAAAGAATTTTCAAGTATCCTTTCATATGGACTTACTGACATTTATTTGCAACTTAAGTCTACATTTGTCATTGTGTTGATGAGCCATAAGTTTATTCGTTCGTTCGTTCGTCACGTGATTTTTAAACTGTACTATTTTTTAATGTCCATTTTTTATCTGCAATGATACTTTTGAGTATCTTTTATAATTTTATTTCTTAACCAACAATAGATTGCTGGGTACCCCTACTGAGGAATCCTGGTCAAACATCACTCATCTACCAGATTATAAAGTAAGTAGGACTTATTTTACATAACAAGTATCTTGAATCAGTGTTTTCTCTTTGTCCAGTATGTAGATTTCATACTCTTCTAAGTAGCTAAGCTCCGTTATGAGCAATAACCTCTCTTCAACAACCGTATCTATTATTTCTGTAGTGAGAATTTACAATCAATTTAACCTCTCTAGAATAACTTCCATTTAACAACAGTCAACATTTGTGTCTCCCAAAGGTGGTTGCTCCAGAGAAGTTGCGCTGTAAATGTAAAACTTTCACTGCATTCATACTTGTACTGTTTATACATTGTTTACATGTGTATTTCAGCAATATCCCTTGTATCATGTGAGCACAACATGGCCACAGGTAGTCCCAAGATTGAACGTCAAAGGTCGTGACCTTTTACAGGTATGTTCAAGATTATAAACAAAAAAGCATTGTCATGCATAAATGAGTTCTGTGAAATCAAAATACCATTATTGTGTATGCATGTATGTTCCAACGCAATGTATTCGTAAGCTTTTCTTCAATCTGTTTGCTTACAATTGTCTTGTTAACAAGAATGACCTATAGATGTCTTTAGTTTATTAGAAAATATTCAGATAATGCATTTGTCATATCTCTAGGCAGAAAACAATTACTTGTACAACTTCAAATCATGATATAGGGCAACAATAATGTGATTCCTGCACAAACTTTAGGACATGTAATTAAACATGTTGAAAAGTGATCACTTGTAACGTGACATTACTCGGCGTTATACTCTTGTTTACTGAAAATGAAATGGTGATAAAACCTTTGTTTATATTAATACATGAAATCCTGCACTCCCTTAGTTTTGTAGAATTATTGAAGATCTGCGTTTAGACATGTTTGTAAGTAACACAATATTGTGTGGAAATAATTTACCAAATGATACATGGGTCAGAGGTCCATATGCATGTTTACTGACTGGGCAGTGAGACTAAAAGTTGTAAATGGAGCGAAGTGAAGCATTTGTAAATATAAACTAAATGTAGAGCATGAAAGATTTATCAGTTTCATTGTATATTACAGAGATTACTGGTATGTAATCCTAGTGGAAGATTATCAGCAGAGGAAGGTCTACAACATAGTTACTTCAGTGATCTGAGTCCATCTATCAAGTTCCCAGCAGATCCATTCTAATCAAGCATTCCCATGATTTGGATTCATTGTTGTAAGCATTCCAGTGATCGTTTTCTGCCATCTGGGTCAATGAATGAAACTTCTGTTGAAACAGATCAGAGAAGTGTGTATTGCAGTGATGTAGATTGTGTTTTTGTCAATAGTTGTTCAAAAATTGTGTATATCAGAACAAAATATTCAAAGTACCTTCGGTCATCTCTGGAAAACATTAGTTTACATCAGCTTTGACATCTAGAATGGGCTCTTAGTCACTTCAAATAAGGAACAAGCACTGAGTAAACCAATGTATAAAGTTGTTGAACAGACTAAAAATGCCATTATTATCTTAAGAAGCTCAATTTGAAACTAATGTCAAGTGCTAGGTACTCGGTCATTATCCATCTTACATGATCTCACATGAAATGGAATAACGTCCTTAGGCCATTTTAGTCTTTAAATTTCTCTACGGGTTTAATGGTATATAAATGACATATTTTTATGTGAAAATAGTATTAGTTTATCTTGTGCAGTAAAAACTGTATTAGGACCACTTCATGACACTTTATTGGCAGAATGGCTAAACTATCACGGGAGTTTTTGATAGGTCATTGAACTGGCTACTTATTATTTGGTTTTTAGTAATAATTAAAATAATATGTTCCAGATGAATAGGATAAATATTACAGATTGTCATTGCTCTGATTATGTAAACTTGTTTTGGTGTTGTAAACTGTAGTTTTATGTTTTTGATGTTGTAATTTGAAACTTTGTAGTATAACGGTTGCATTTAATATTCCCTAAAGTGATTTGTGAAGAAGTGAGTAACTTTCATACATTAAAATGTGCATGCGTGTACAAAGTGATTGTTCAAGTGAACGTGCAACTGAAAATGTAAACTTTGCCTCATGAAAAAGTTCAGTATTGCCATTCTGAGGAGAAAACATAGAGAAACAAAGTTTAAGAAGAGAATATGGACACAATTTTGTTACACCACCCTAAATTCCTATCTACATGAATGACTATGTTCGCTGGTACTTAAACATAACTTTTCTCAGAACAAGTGTAGTATTATAGAGATAGAGATGCTGAGGTATACACTTGTGTGCACTTTTTTAATGTTGAATAACTTTTTTATTGATTAACATTTCTGCACGAAATTTTGTATATTGGCTAATTGTTATGTGTAGATAATGATTCTCTTGCTATTAGACCCTTTCAATCAGATCATCTTTAAGAGGGAGCTGCAGTTTTGATTTTTATCGCACATTTATTGATTTTATTTGTTCAATCCGTGGGTTTATGACACGAAATAAATACAAATATTATGCCAGGTATCTACGCTATATTTGTTGAAAATTGCAGCAAGATCAGACTAATATTGACCGAGATACGGTCATATGTATACATGCACACTTATAAGTTGTGTTAAGTGTATAAATTATGATGTAACAGAAATTGGAGAAACAAACTATATATAACACAAACATGTGCAATAGATGAATGTTGTGAAACAATATGTTTTATTTGATGCAGTATGTAGACGAAAATTTTAATAAAATATGTCTCGTATATATGTTCCTTTGTTTTATTTTTATCTAAACTGAGTGCATTTTCAAAATTGGGTACTAGCAGTCATCTGTTTTGTCAGTCATTTTCATTCTTATTTCTTTTGATTTTTCATGCTAACGTAGTAGAAATTTGTTCTACCTGTTAGCTTTATTTTTTTCAGTTTTATGTTCTTTTACGTTGTATATGGGTATTTGTTAGTTTGTGATTGTTAGGTGACACCCAGGTATAATGTTTATCATATCAGCTATAATGCCACATTGGCTATCATGTATGTCTTCTAACTACAATTAATATATGATTAAACAGATGAATCCAACTACCAAAGTTTCAGCAAATGCATGGTATCATTAATTATCTATTTCTAAAAAAGAAATAGTCCACTGTTGACAACTGGATGTGACTAAATTGTTTGTTTTTGGGTTTTACGCCGTATCTCAACAGTATATCAACTATTTAACCAGCGCTTGTTTGGTTTTCAACCAGTACTTAACTGTTCCTCCACAAGCAACTGACAACTTGTCATAAAACATCAATAAATATGTTTTACCAAATAATACACTAGTAATGTATGCCTCTGTACATTTTGTATTTGTCTAAAAAAGGAGTTACATCTACAATCACATGAACAATATATCAAGTGAAAGAATTGAACATGGGGAAAGGGGAATTAAACATAAATATAAATGTAGAAATAATAACAATACAGCAATTTACAGCCTTGGAACTGTCAGTAAAAATACTATTAAACTCATTTATACACAATTTCTTTATTAAAAGTTAATTGATACAATGTTTAATATTTGGTACAGTCACTGTGCGAGTACTGGGTACATATACTGTCACTGGTTGTCTGGTGAAATCCAGTAATTGTGTGGAGAGAAGCCCCTGAAAATAGAGCAAACAATTAATTATACACTGTAAGCAAATTTACGTTTATTCAGTACTATTACAACTGCAAAGTTTAACCTGCGATGGTTTTTTAGAGTGCCATTTAATTGTACTTGGAAACTCATTTTTTCACTGATTGGATAATTCAATGTATTCACCTGAACATCTTAGACAAACAACTTCGATCTCTGCACTAACGACAGGTCAATTGTTATATTACTGACTAACTGAGGGCTAACTGTTGGGGTAGTAACTGGTTAAAGACTAAAGTGACAGAATATTAATTGTTAGAATACTAACAGACTAAAGACTTATGGATAGAGTACTGACTTACAGAATACTAAATGATTGAAGACTAACTGGCTGGAGGCCAGTTGTTAGAATACTATCAGTCTGTAGACAAATTGGCAGAATACTTACTAATTGAAAACTAACAGGTTGAAGACCAACTTGTAGAAGACTAATTAGTCCGAGACTAAATGGTTGAAGACTCATTAGTCCGAGACTAAATGGTTGAAGACTAATTAGTCCGAGACTAAATGGTTTAAGACTAGTTAGTCCGAGACTAAATGGTTGAAGACTAATTAGTCCGAGACTAAATGGTTGAAGACTAATTAGTCCGAGACTAAATGGTTGAAGACTAATTAGTCCGAGACTAAATGGTTGAAGACTAATTAGTCCGAGACTAAATGGTTGAAGACTAATTAGTCCGAGACTAAATGGTTGAAGACTCATTAGTCCGAGACTAAATGGTTGAAGACTACATGTAATTAGTCCGAGACTAAATGGTTGAAGACTAATTAGTCCGAGACTAAATGGTTGAAGACTCATTAGTCCGAGACTAAATGGTTGAAGACTAATTAGTCCGAGACTAAATGGTTGAAGACTAATTAGTCCGAGACTAAATGGTTGAAGACTCATTAGTCCGAGACTAAATGGTTGAAGACTAATTAGTCCGAGACTAAATGGTTGAAGACTCATTAGTCCGAGACTAAATGGTTGAAGACTAATTAGTCCGAGACTAAATGGTTGAAGACTCATTAGTCCGAGACTAAATGGTTGAAGACTCATTAGTCCGAGACTAAATGGTTGAAGACTAATTAGTCCGAGACTAAATGGTTGAAGACTAATTAGTCCGAGACTAAATGGTTGAAGACTCATTAGTCCGAGACTAAATGGTTGAAGACTAATTAGTCCGAGACTAAATGGTTGAAGACTAATTAGTCCGAGACTAAATGGTTGAAGACTCATTAGTCCGAGACTAAATGGTTGAAGACTAATTAGTCCGAGACTAAATGGTTGAAGACTCATTAGTCCGAGACTAAATGGTTGAAGACTAATTAGTCCGAGACTAAATGGTTGAATATAAACTAGTTGGATACTAATCGGTAGAAAACTTTTCGGTTGACAATGCGTATTAAAATACTTAATTTACCTTCAAGAAGATTTCTCATGTTACAGTAATTTGTACCGTAGTCCAAAACAGCATACCAAGTGTTTGATGAGGAATCACCCTGTTAACAGAAAATGTTATATTCAAAATACTAAAGCCGGGCATGATGAACACATAAATCATGCTATGCTTTACGTAAGAACGAAGTCGATAGAAGAAATTAATACCTAAGTGAATATTTACTGTAGTTGATGTGTAACAAATTAATGTGATGTTAAATGTCCGTATCTATATCCATACAGATAAACATGTTTGTAGCAATCAATAACTTTTCAAGTCAAAGGTAACCTACTTAAAACATACAGCCTTTGTCTTGTCACTTGCAATGAGTTGCTTGTTAAAAGTTGCTGTGCAGAATAACGTTGCATTGTAAACATGTATACTTAAAACCATTAGAAACGCAACGCAAATTGGCTGCTTCAAAACATGACATAAAGAAGAAAAAGAATTCTATATTAATTCACTAACACAATTTTCTAAACTCAAGTTATTCAATCATGAAATATGAATTATCGGTCCATAGTATCAATACTTTTTTAACAATATTTAAACATTGGTAACAGTTGATAGCTTTTAACATAATGTACAAAATGGAGTCTAATTAAAACATTTCAGTTTTTAATGGTGTTAAGTATATATGTTTACGTCTAATGACATTTTAATAACGAATTTGAACATCTGTATTAAGCGCGAGCATTAAATATAAACATGGTATCATTGCAGCCAGGTTGTTATTGTTTTGTATTTCCTGGCTATATATTTTATTATATAAGAAATATTTTGGGCATAACTCACATGTACGCTGCAGGCGGTGGACGACGTTTCAGTAAATGTGAAGGTTATTGTATCAGTATAATGTTTGACAGGTGTTTCGTGTGTCACAATCATTTTGTTTGTATCTTGGCTTTTCAACTGAAATATAGAAGCACAGTGATGAATGTTAAGTATTATATATACATGTACATATATATATTTATTGGGGTGTGTCTTAGTAGTTTTAACGCAAAAATAAAGGCTCTGGTGATAAGCCGTTCTATTATACATGTAAGTTCTACTATAAGTGTAATTATCTCCACGCATGTACAAAAATGCGACAAATTTTTAATACCTTAATATTTTACAAAGATTGGCCTTTTTTCTTATCTTTCCTAATTTATTCAATATACAAATTAAGGACTTGACGCAATAATGACCTGTTGATAAAAAATACCCGCATGTCCGAAGAAAAATATATGCACACAAGTCTTTATAAAACGATAATGCGGCAAAATTATTAAAGGAAATGCCAATATTGATGAGATGGCCCAAGTACTTACTGTGTACAGACATTTCTCCCCAGCACCATTAGGACAATTATCTGCTGTACTCCAGGCATTGACTTGAGCTGCAAGTTTAGTCATCACATCGCTGCAGCTTGTCTGGAATGTCCTGTAAAATAATGGTGACACATTGGAATGTTCTGTAAAATAATGGTGACACATTGGAATGTCCTGTAAAATAATGGTGACACATTGGAATGTTCTGTAAAATAATGTTGACACATTGGAATGTCCTGTAAAATAATGGTGACACATTGGAATGTTCTGTAAAATAATGTTGACACATTGGAATGTCCTGTAAAATAATGGTGACACATTGGAATGTTCTGTAAAATAATGGTGACACATTTGAATGTTCTGTAAAATAACGATAACACATTGGAAGGTCCTGTAAAATAAAGGAACACATTGGAATTTCTAGTGTAAAATAACGGTAACACGTTGGAAAGTCCCGTAAAATAACGGTAACATATCGGAATGTCCTGTTAAATAAGGCATCATATTGAAATATCCTGTAAAATAACGGTAATACATTGGAATGTCCTGTTAAATAATGGTAACGTATTGGTGAGACTTTTTGTATTATCATAATGTATTACATGTAACATATGTTTCAAATATATATCCAGCCACAACGGTTTTTGTTCACCTGTTTTGTGAATGTTACTTTCCATGCGCTGATCTTTCAAAAACAATTTTACTGCAAACATGTTCCTATTGCACAAAAGCTGTCGGCAGAAAAATGAGCTTACGTCAACAGATGCAAATATATAGTCATGGCGACCGTACGCATCGTATATAAAAAAAGGAATGTCCTTCGTGCTGTGATTGGCTGGCAATTAGGGTCACATGATATAGTCATATTTAGCATCAAGCTTGTCGTTTCTAATCACGTTTGAGTATAATATTCCGTAATTTAATTCATACTAAGGCAACTTAGAATCAAAATACACTTATAATAAAACCGTACTTACCAGTCAAGTTTGCACGAGGCATGGATAGGAAAGGCGGCAGCGTATCCCACCAGACACGAAATAAAGAAAAGTGAATACATCTTTGTCTGTCGAAAGTAATTGTACAAGTGACGAATTAGGTTGAACTACCTGATTTTAGTACCAAATGGTGACCTAAGCTTCAAGATAAGAAACTGTTGTGTAATGCTGAATGAGGTAAATAGATTATAGGACGATCATAGCGGCATACATTTAGTGGTGGACCGAGATAAATCTGAATAGTAGTTCCAGTGCATATACACGTAGAACTTTCAAAAAATACTAAAAGCTGTGTTTTTCTTGAATCTAGAGAAGTTGCTCAGTCAAATATTTCAAATAAATGTTATTCCTAGTATGAAATGTCGGTTATTTAGTATAATCAGGTCGACTCATAGCATTAATAAACATTTATAGGCAGATAACCCTATAGACAGATATCCTATTCACGATTCATTTTGTAGGAGGCTTAACAGATTATTGTTCACATTGTTCAAGATTCTCAGAAAAGAATAGACAAAGCGTGAACGACAGTTTCAATATATTCATTCAATATTATAGTTCATATTGCTTTCGAAGTTCGTAACTTTAACTCATTTTCGCTAGTTTAAAATCTGAATGTTCGTTGATTGCTTAGATAGACATTAAATATTTGTGTTTTAGAGACGGTTGTTTTTCTCGGGTGTCTGTGTGGGGAGGCAATGTCTTGTGCATGTGGTGTTCCCTGGAACAATTTAATCTCTCTTTCATATATATTGTTACTGCAGACTTGGAAAATGACTTGTTATGATTAGTTTTTAGCGTTATAATAATGCTTATTAGTTGTATTTTTGTAATAATTTATGCATGTTTGAAGGCCTCTTGTGAGATAAGTTTGTGTATGTTTTTATGTGCATATCTTAATGAGTTACCTTCAAAAATAAAGTTTACTATTATTAGCATTATGATAAAAAAACGCAATGTAAAATGTCAAGTTATTTATTATTTATTAAGTAATGCCTATCAATGATATAGTCTTAGTCTGAGGCCATGAGGGCTAACACGTTTTCGCTTGTGGTACTATGTGTACTTTAATGTTCTAATTTATAAGGTTAGTGTCCATTAAAGGCACATATATGTTAAATAATAATGACAGCAGCATTTTGATGTTCAGAACTAGAGGTATTTGAACACACCCATTTCGAACCGTAAGTTAAAAATCCAACATAGGGCACAATTTGCACATGTATGCACTAATATACAATGTATCTATCCACGATCTACCGCGACTAACAGTCATTCTACTTTCGACTAGTGACAACAGTTGTACAGGCTGACCCAGGGGACTTAGACAATATGTCCTTTTTGGGGGGTTTAATTCTCCACTATAGAACCCCCCTTCGGGATCTATTAAAATCCAACAAAGTCTATTTCCCGGGACCTTGAATCATTTGGCATGTCAAATTACATCCGTCAGGAAACTTCTTTTGTCTAAAGTATCGTGTATACGTTGATAAGTGTATTACCATCCTGTAGCGGCAAAAACTGGTAAAGGTAAATGCAGAGGCCGAGCAGGAAATGCCACATAGAAAGTGCACAGTCGCCATAGCACAAGGATACATGAAACTACAGCCAACTACAACCAAGTGATTACAAAGTGGACATGGGCAAAAGGGACAGCAGACACGAGGAATATAAATGATGGTGAACATAGGAGTACTGCATTGCAGTGGCAAAATCACCACTAGGAGTGTAAAGCTACTTTAAGGGTGCACTCAATCAGCAAGCGTATTGCAGTCGAATTTAATGAGAACCAAACTTTAATAATAATAGTTCTATGTTGTTTCACATCGAGTTATCTTCTAGTACATAACACGTGTTCAGTGACATCTTAAAACGAGAGCAGATAGTAATGATAAGGGAATCCTTTATGAACTATTCGGTCTATTGATCGTGCTCCCTATCACTTGCAGTTAAATAGTGCTGATAATATACAATATATAGCTATTCAGTATCGCAATTTTGAAATAAAACGGGTACAGGTGGTGGGCATCACTGTTGCATGTGATATATGAGTGATGTCAGCTGTAACATACATTACTCTTCCTGAAATATCTATACGTATTTGGTTCGGTACATAAACTTACATAAAAAACGCTTTGTCGTCATGTACGAGTATCACCTACAACAACCATTTGCTTTGCAAATGTGGATATTCTTTGTGCGTGTATAGTCTTCTTATATTTGATTGAACCTTGTATCGGAATCTTACTACACTGACCAGAGTAGTTATATGAATTACCTTGAATAGGGGTATTTTTTATATGTTTAAACCACAAAATTGGAACATAGTTGTGTAAGAAACAATTTTGTGCACATTGGTTGATGGTTCAGTAATTTCTGTTTCATTTTTTTTAAAGAAACTATGAGAGACAACATATGTTGCTTACAAAATATGTCTTTACCGTAAATTGCTCATTTGATTGTGACCTTCTGATCTAAATATTCATTGGACCACAATCATTGATGACATTAAATATAACTACAACAACAAATTATATTTAAAACTGTCATCAATGTTGACTTTTTTAAAATTTAAATGGACAACACTAGTACATGTATGTGAATAATAAAATTCCAGATAATGCAGAGAAAAGTTGTGTTTATGCCCCATACTGGGACTTGAACAGTTCATACATATGAACAATCAAATAATAATCAAATAAGTATACAACTCTTTTATCTAAATCTCATTGTATGGCTGTGGATGCTTTCAGCTATGGTACATGATGTATGGTAAAACCAGTGTGCAACCCGAGTACAATGAAAAACAACAACAAACGTAATTATATTGTACAATTTTTTATTATTTTAGTTATTGCACATTTTGTTTCACCACCAGACAAATAAAGGATAACAGAATTAAAATGTTTCTTGTAGGAATTAAAATTTAAAACCTCAAATTATTATTTGTTCAAACAAGATTTTGGACATCAATTTTCCTGCATGTCACCCAGGTATGATTGATATCAGCAAATTATTTCAACGTGTTTCTGCTACATATCTATTTAGCTTTCCTTTTCAATATAAATGTGATGTTATGTAGCTAAGTGACTATTATATGCAGTAGAACATAAATTTATAAGAGTTTAACTGATCATTATATACCAGTTTCTATATGGGAGGCAACTCCTTGTAGCAGACAACACACATATTACCTCCCTTGTTATATGTTTTAGTTTCAATTACTTCCAAAATTAAGCATTACCTAACAATTGATTCAGGTGTTAAACAAAACATTTACACAGAAAATAAGCCTGGTCAGCTTGCTATACTTTATCATCAACAATGAACACAGGACAGCATCTAACACGACATTATTCATTATTACTTCTTTAAAGTAGGTGCACATAAAGCAATTTTAGAAAACAAGTGAAACTCATAGTGGTTAGCATAACGGACCGGCAATCCGTAGACCTGGGTTCGATTCCCGGTAGCGCCATTGACCGATTTTTCGTGTTTCTCAAACATGACTTTATTTCATAGAACAAATATTATAAAAACATGGATAAGGATATTTGCTTAACCCACATGAGAGCAAGCATTATGACTTACAAATACTTACTATAAATAAAACATGTACATGTAGTCTCATTTAAGAAAATCAACATGGAATGATAAATATATCAAAAGAAATAATTTCACATAATTGTACATCCCATACAAAAGAGATTCAGTACATAGTGATAAATTTATAGTCACATGATCGCAATGGTCCATATAATGTGCATTAACTCATACATAAACAACATCAACTAGTAATCAACTGTTTCACATATGTCCCGCAAGATGATAACTTCACTTCTGGAAGACAAACCAACTATGTAGTGCCATGTATCGTATCCACATGATCCACATGATCCACATTCTCTGATATTTTTAATGTTTTATATTCATTTCACCAACAAATATTCAACATCATCAGACATTACTGATTCCCAGTTTCTCGGCTTGTTCAATAGATGATTGCAAATTCGTATCAAACAGATCACATCTGAAAATACAGAAGTATCGAAATAGAAAGAATCGAGAATTCATAAAACATGTAACACTTCACAAAGCCCCATGCTGATTGTGTCTCTAAAACACAGCTACAGTATACTTACAGTTAAAGTCTCTCTATACTTTCTCATTTCAGTATACAATGTAAGCCACTGAAATTATTGTACAATACATGTAGCACCAATACCCATACCACATACTTGTTGACTTTTTGTTTTGATATACTTGTCTTTACTACAGGCTCCTAATGTAACAATGAACTTGACATGATAGTAGTAATACTATACACCACAGCAAAGTACATGTAGTATTTCATCTAGCCATGTTATATTTTAAATATACAGACGGACCTCATTCATTCGACAACCTTCTATCCAAATACTTTGTATAATCCAAGATAGATATCAGGTTTCGATGTATCTTCGTAGGCATGTCAAACAGAAATGGGCTTTAAAATCCATTATTTGAAATAAAATTTCGGACCCGATGAATTCGAATGAAAGAGGTCCGACTATAAATATTTCATATGGAAACACATACATGTATATTGATTTATCAAATGCACAAGTAATATAACTACAAACACATAGTAATAGAACATTCCAACATTCTGCTTCAGAACTCTATGAAATAAGGACCATGTGTTGAGAAAGGTGAGATGGAGTAACTGTTCAATAATTAATATAAATATACAGTCGACATTCATTGTGTCAACATAGGTAGTTTCGACATTTCAGTTGTGTCGACATATTTGTTAAGTCCTGATTTCTGTCACTATATATTGTATGGGCAAAATGATTGATATGCTGACATTTCTTTATCGATCTTTATGTCGACACTTTTCGATCGGTTTCTACAATGTCGACATAACAGGTTGCGACTGTATAATGTGCATATGCATAATATAAATGTACATAATAATACACAAACCTTATAGGCATGTCCAATGAATAAAAGGGATTCTTGAGAGCAAAGTCAGCATATACTTCATATAATTTTTTCAACAAGACATCAACTGCAGCCTGTCTAGGGTCGGCCATTACTATAAACTTTAAACCTAAAAATATCAAACAAAATTATGCAAAAACACACTTCCAGTCTGCTTAGCAGCTATAGAATTACATGGTTACTCATCACGTTTTTCTATTCAAACCATATGCTCAACAAGGTGCACACAAAATCTCAGACATTGTGGATTTGTCAACTTAATGTCAGCATAACAGAACAAAACTAATGTTTCTTTATATAATAAGACAAAGTTTGCACTGCACCAGAACAGTACAATGCCAGTATCTGTATCAGTAAACTGATCATTAAAAAATTGCAACAAAGTTAGAAAATCTTGTTTAAATAAATTAAAAGTATTTCTGAAGTTAATATAAGGGGTAAAACTAGAGAATGTCTGAGTGTACAGAAAACAATTGTTTAACAATTCATTAAAAGGTTTGAAACATAGAAATAATTATATCAATGTTATTGTTTAAAGCTGATTTCTTAACTTACAAATTTCATATCTCTCAAACTGTACATTGTAAATATTTATGTAATAACCTAATAATGTTCACTAAAATTTGTATAATTGTTGTATTGTTCAGTTTTGTTAAAACCTGTACTTATTACAATACCCTCTCTTAAATACTTTGACATTCTTTTGCATGCTTGTTCTATATATTGATGGTGAGCTTAAATCAAAATAAATATGTGTTCTGTTCTGTTCAGACAAGACATCTTTATTTCCTAACTGAATTAGTAAACATGGGAAAAATTTACATAGCTTGAAAGTCACAATATTTTTGTCTGATGTATTGGAGTGACTTCAAACTCAACTATACAAGACAAGTACAAACAAATGAGAGTAGTATTTACGCACTCATCAATGTTTTACCCCAAGAAGGTAGCGGTGGGGAAATATGAAACATTAGCCAGAAGACAATTCCCAACAGGCGGGAATATGACACACCAAATGATACTGAGTCCAGGGAAATAGTCTTTGGTCAGATTTTTAATAGATACCAGAGGTAGGGACTTAGACATCTCCCTCTGCGGGCATTTAGACAAAATGCTTGGCTCTAGGGTGGGGAATTAGACCTAATAATAGACCAATTGTCTAATTCCCCTCGGTTTGCCTGCCGCTCCCCCTTGGGAAAAATATTAATATACATGTGTGCATTATTATTAAGGTGACTAACATAACTCTTTACCTGTCATAGTTTGCATACAATGAAGTTTGAATGTGTCAGTTTCCATAACTTCTATACCTGATGACCTTGACTCAGGTGAAAGCTGGGAACCAATTGCAAACAACCTGATAAATAAATTTATAATCATACAGATGCTGGTTTAATCTACTTTTGGATGCAGTTGGATAATATGAAATAAAGAAACAAACTGTTTTTTTGTGCATTTGTTCCTTGTTATAATATGGAGAACCCAGTATTGTTCAATCAGTGAAATTTAATCTCGAATGATTAGTAATAAAATACCTCATACTACTTATGTAGAGAAAGAAACATTATTTGGCCTTAAATTATAAAGTCAGAAAACAAAGTTTACTTATAATATCCATGAAACATTCATTTACAAACATACTGTATAGTGAATAGTATTTTACATACAACTTATCTATTAATATAAACATGATCCATTTTTAAAGTAACTCAATACATTCACTTACGAGTGAAACATGCTAGCTAACATGATTCTTTCGTTAGTAGTCAACTTTGGACGTCCAAATTTTATGCTGATAGGGAAGTTTTCCTCCTGATCAAGAACCTCCAATATATCTCGACCATCTTGTAACATCCTCCCTTCTGCTGGGATACCATTTATTGACAACACTGTATGTCCAACTGAAATAGAAAACCTACACTTGATTCAAAATGAGTTCAGAATACCGATATATATGCCATGACAGGCTTCTTTAAATTGGGATTTGTTGCGCGTTAAACTTAGAAATTTTAAAAATCCTCTCCCTTGCTCTCAGGAATAAAAAAGTTCATCCACCATGGGCTGTCATACACAGCTGCCACCATATGTATTAAGGGATCCACCCAATGTAGGGTTTGAACCAATTGTAATGGTGTGGGGTTACACGGCTGCATGGTTAGCTCAGTCGGTAGAGCTCAGTACTAGTGTTTAGGGGTCGTGGGTTCAAGCCCCACATCGGGCGCATTTGATTTACTTCAATGGTGGCAGGGGTGTTTGACAGACCACCGTGGTTGAGCCTTATAGTTATATGCCAGAAGGGGGAGGAGTGTAGTGGTGTGGAGCCTAGTCCTACAAATATAACTCCTAGCATTTGTATTATTCACGTTTTACCTTCATTTTGATGATATTTTACATTTTACGTTTTCTGTCAAATGCAGAGTCATATGGGATATCGTCATTTCTCATAGCACTTTTTATATAGGGCCGATCGAAATTTGGTTGGGACGATTTTATGCATATAAAATCAAATATTTCACCAATAAAACTTATGACACATTAATAAATAATCAATTATGGTACAGTTGCAACAAAAACTATGAATGAAACACTTGCCTTGATAATGCAAATTGAGTTTAAATCCGATGGGTAGTCGAGTAAACAGCTCTATGTAATGGCGGACGGTGACATACAGCGTGTTGTTTACATTGTGATAATTACCATTTTTTGTGTTTTTCGTTGGTGTTATGCATGCAACTTAGTCAGATTTTGGCAGCATTTGACATATCTATCCGAAAAACATGTGGTAAAACAATATAATCCAAGTGTTTAAATTTGTGCTTAGACTGACTTTGCTACGCGTTTTTGATGAGATGCTTTTAGACCCCATGCTTGATAATGAAAGTAAAATATGAAAAATAAAAAAAACAAATATTGAAAAGTGAAGGTAAACGTGAAGGATCTAGCATGGTTGTCTAATTGTTTGGACTAGTGTGGAGCCCCACTTTTTCCCCTTGATTTACTTCACCACAACCCCATCGGCCTTATAAGGTCCTCAATTGACTGAATTACCAGGCGAATAATTAACCCCACACCATTACACATCTGACAAACATAATCTATTATATTAATAAGTCATGAATGTAACTTGTAAGCATAACGCCCACCTTTGATTCCATCTCTTTCACCAAAGGCGACCACAATCTTCTCATCAAACACCTTTAACTTTAATTCTAAGGGAAAGCTGAACGTCTTTTCAACTTCAGGACGATTGGTATTGTGGTCATACTGATATATCAAGCCACCAGCTTTATTTATGACATACACACTGTAAATTGTCATTTTGTTGTCATCATTTACGTAAGCGACTTGGGAAAGTTGAGTTACAACCGCGGCAGGTTACCATAAAATGCGTCACCAAGTTATTCTTGTTATTTCGAACAAAACCAATGAGCCGCAACGCAAGTAATATTCAATAATGCATCTTCGTGATTTTTACTATTGATCACTCGATTGTTGTTGTTTAATACGGATGTTCTGATAAGTAAAATTAATTTAACTTGAAGAAACTCATTTTTTTACGCACTGGTTTCCCTTTGGTCATTACTAAAACACAGAACAATAAGCAAATAAATGAAATAAATCATGCTAAAATACAGGGACAACACGGAACAGAAAAATGCTAACATACGGAAAACATGTGAAAGTTTCTAAAACACGGTCCGATAGCCAATAGCAGGGGAGATAAGCGCTGTGAGAAGTTTGATATACTGGTACCCGCTGTACTCATCAAAACCGCCAATGAGTCGGAGACCAGTTTATATAAAAATCTACGGAGTTCATTCCCTTGATTCGTACGGCGATTCGCCCTTCACTGGGGGCGCTGCGGTTCGTATGAAGCGCCACTTCACCCGCCTAGCGTGTCGACCCAGATTTGTTTACGAAATATTTTACTGTGTATATCGATGATTTCAGAGAGCCCCTCGCAGGTATCTTGCGTTTAGGTACATGACAAATCATTATATATTTTTGCTTTGATGTATTTGCGTTAAATCATGGATTAGCAGCAATTTTTACTTCGAAAGGTTGACCACAAAACTTCCCGTTGGGCGCCATTTGTACCCGTCGTTTTTCGTGTCCGGTAACCTTGCCCTCAGTGACTTCGACCATGAGGACGAAACTGAAATTTTGATTTTCACGTTTAACTTTATCATTCTGTCATAAATACTTTACCTGTTATTCTTTTTGAACTCCAAGAAATTTGTTTGTTAGATTGTTCCAGTCGTTAAAGGTCAACATGAAATGTTACAATTTATGCCAGAGTTATGTTTTATCATTTATGACTCTCTGTTGATGTATTCACTATATAGATTGCGGCAGCACGACTAACCCAAATATACCCAAATACGGTATTAAGAACCAATATATTGACATATTATTATCCCTAATTGCCAGCAGATTGTTAGTTGAGCAATTTTACAATACTGATATTATTGAAATTAAAAGACAACCATTTATGAAATTGAAAAAACTGTAATAATAAAATTTACTAATCCCAAATATTTCCTATGCTCTATATTCCTTAGTTGTCCCTAAACATGTTGTTCAAGAATTTAACAAGCTCATCTATAGTTTTATTTGGGATAATAAAAAGGAAAAAAAAAAAAACATACATTGATGAGATAAACTAAATGGTTGACTTAGAGATTGTACATAATATCTATTAATTTAATGTCACTGCCAACTGGAAAGTTATTACAACATTTAACTTAAATAAGTACTCACTGTACTGGAATGTTTTGCTTATTTTTTTTACATAAATTTGGATAGTCTTAAGAGCCTTCCTTTTATGAATTGGCCCATATTTTACAATAAATGTTCTGTAGTTATGGATCCAAGTGAAAAATAAATATAACTGAAATATCCCATGTATTTGGGTACATACGAACCATGTTTATGTCTCTTAACTTTAATATTGCTAATTATTTATATTTTATACTACTTTATTACCTTCCAAAAACATATATTTCCACATAAGATGACCGTATTTGGACAAATTAGACTGTATTTGGTGTATTTGGGTAAATCATGCCACCCTATAGATTGTAGTGTGCCCATTACACTATATACGCAAACAACAAACTTTTAATCAAAACTGATGCTCTGGCAAGGAAATCAAGCTCAAAAGTTGAATATATATCTGTATCATAACTCATATGGACACAATTCTAGCTTCAGACATATCCAAGAATTGTGATTGTGTGTTTTTTTCTTCAGGTATACTGGCATAAAGTTGTAAATTATAAAATATATGTAATGTATGACAAATATTTGTGATTGTCTTTTGTAGTTTTGATGAAAAAGTATGGCGTCCACAAATGAGATGATGGAGATAATTGGTGCAGATGCCAGTTCATCCACTCAGACACCAATTCATGGCTATTCTTTTGAGACTGACACAGTGACTGCTGTCAATATTGCTGACCTAAAGCCTATATTGATGATGGCAAACATGGCATCTGTATCTCAAGAAGTACAGGTATAAAGTTCAAGTGCATTGATTTTACAATAAGTTATAATATTACAGTTGATCATCATTTTTTAACTAATTTTGTCCCGATTTAAAATCATTCAAATATTTCCTGGTTGAAAGATTTCAAAATAATCAAATTTATTTAAAAACATGATACCAGCTTCAAACAAAACATGTTCTTAATTTGTTCAGATTACATAACTCTTTAGGATAAGGGTCTACTTATCAATGGTTTGGCACTAAACTGTTTCAACCTCTTTTATATATATACATGTATAGGCAGTTACAATAGCTTTGTGTCAAACCAGAGATATTGTCACTGATGGTTCCCCAGCTCTAACAAGTTGGATTTTTAGAGTCATTTGCTGGTATAACAGTGTATTGTCAAGAGGATGCCCCTTAAGTCAGTTAATTATTCATTTCCAGGTTTCTTCCCAGCTGCCGGTTGGGCAAAGTATGGAAGTCAATTTATCTGAAAGTGATTTACATGCCCATTTGACTAGTCCAAAGTCTAGTTCCTCCAGACAAATTTCCAGCGAAATTTATCCTGACAGGTATGTATAATACTGCAGAGGGTAGTATTGTGTTGTTTTTATTTGCATACTGGTATTTTCTATATTTTAATGGTCTGAATGCACCACCTCTGTCCTCATGATGTGCACTATTGTCAAGTGGGCAAATCTTTGTGAATTCTGTTTTGAAACTTGGTTTTGGGTTTATACTACTATAATGCATTAGCCTATAATAAGTGACAAGTTATTCCCCCTTGAGTGTAGCTGTAACAAGTTACGTAATGTTGAGAAAAAACATTGAATAGATCCTTAGGTGTAAAAACTTTTTATGTCATATAAAATGTATTTATTCCAATGATATAGAATCTTATAGAACATGTTATGCATTTCAGAAAACTGTCATACTGCATTTTAATATTTTCATCATAAATGGTTTTCTCAATTTTAATAGTACATGTATGTGTTTTCTCTGTTATCAGTACATGTTCGTATGAAATACGTAGAGGGGGTAGCCAGAAAGGTGGAGATATCTTGCTAGACAGCCTCGGATTTACTTACACAAAGAAGGTATACGCTGATTATTTCATATGTTCATACTAATGCTGACATATTTTCTATTTATTGTCATTGTAGTGACACTGGTGTAACATATGAGATAGTGAGAGGTGGGACAAATAGGGGCAGGGATAAGTTGATTGACAGCCTTGGATTTACATATAATTTGAAGGTATTTCACTATAAGTCTGTGTTCAATAAACTCATTATACCATCCACTGTTTTATAACGTAATATTAAGTGTTGATGCTTAAGTTTTCCAGTAAAGGAAGAGAATATTCTTTGACTCAGTTTGGCAGATTTAACAGCCAGATTTCTTCGACTCAGTTCAGTTATCAGCCAGCATCTGGTTGAAAGTCAAGTTCTGAATTTTTTATCTTTAGGATTGTATTTTATTTTTGTCTCTGTTTGTCCTACATCTAAATTTTGTGTGTTATATATCCATTCTGAGGTTTAAATTTATTGCATGGTTTCAACATATCAAATATAAACATTTTACTAACTTATGAATAAAAAAAATTGAAAATAGACATAAAAGTATAGAGACAATTCTGTTTAAATTACCATTGGTGTTAGCTCCTCTTTAAAAAATATTCTTAACTTTTTCTGTTCTTACATTCTTTTTGTTAAGTGATATAAGTTTTGATGTTTTTGTTTTGGGTATCAAGATGTTTATGTTGTAATTATTCTTTGTTAAATATTAAAAGATGTCCATGTTTTGTAATACATGTATAGTTGATAAATTCTTATATATACTTTGATGTGGACAAGGGGATCTGGTATAAGGTTGTTAGTTCATTCTTGAATCTTGATCAGTTTGAAGATGTCAAATATTAAATTCTCAAGTCTTACAGTTAATCAACTGATAAGATAAGCAATTAGCTGGATTCATCTACAAATCATGCACAGTATACTTCACCAGTAAATTCCAGTTATAACACGGCCATCCTTACAAAATTGTTTGTTTGGCATAACACTTCCCAGCAAAATTAGGTAAGCAGGTAATTAATTTAATTTTTACGGTCATACTATTGTTAACTGTAACAATGCTGCTAAATGTTTTTTATCTCAGACCCCTAAACAATTTTTGAGTAGGGACCATTTTCATGGGTAGGTAATGTTATGCCAACCAAACAGTTTTATTAATTATGGTCTAAACATTGTGTTGAGGTGTTTTGTTACAAGAAATGTTTCCCTATTTCAGCAAGGGAGAGGTGGAAAGGAATTAACATATTGGTGGTGTGCTGTAAGAAATACACATTTACGATGTCCTGCTTCCGTTGTCCAGCGTGGTAATGCGTTCACTCGGGGAAAACGTAAACATGAACATCTTGTTGGACAATCTACCCCAAAACCACTATCTAACATAGCTGGTAAAAAAGCAACCGTTGGTCGCCCTCCAGGATCTTCAAAGTAATTTATTGTTTTACAAACTGTTAAAAAAATGAAAACCTTTGCCTATGATTGCAACATAATGGAGTTATATTATCTAGAAGTCAATAAGACTATCTCATTACCAAATACCAATAAAGTGTGCATTAAATCAGGGGTTCCACTAGATGCTGAATCTCAACTTGTCATTTTGATAATTTTTGATCGGATTTTACCATTTTATAACCAAAATACCTATAATTTAGAGAATCCTGAGGGTCAAAATGTGGGTTTTTGAAATTCCAGGGGTCAAATCAAGGGTCAAATGGAACCCCTATAAATGTACATATACATACATTATTTCTTATTGGATCTCCGGCATCACAATGAATGATTAGTATTTTTGTGTCGATATTAACTTCCTTTTGCTGTTCATGATTATATTGTGGCATTATTACGGGTGTTTAAACTTCATGATATTTTGTAATCCTGGTTAAATTGAATCGCTGAATCCACTTTTGTAGATTGATGACAAAAATGGAGAAGAAAGCAAATTCTTTCTCCAATTATAAAATCATCAAAGAAGGATCTAAAGCTGGCAAAGATTTGTTGAAGGATAAATTTGGTTATACTTACACACAAAAGAAGGTAACTTTCACATATATCCTAGATATTAAACTCTAGTTGGATTAATTTATAATTCCCAGTTGGTGTGTTTTGTGATAGTCTTGTTAAACAAGGTCAAATTAACAACTGTATGCGAAGGTCATGTATTGTGGCCAAAACAGTCAGGGTTGGTAGGTAAAAAAATATTTTTACTCAGGGATGAGAATTCTCAGAGGGACTCAGATTATACAGCCCTGTTTTTGAGATTGATGCCAATGTATTTTACAACATGTACACATGTCCTCTAGACCTTCTCCTTTAACAAATTTGCTAATTATAGAGTTTTCCATTCTTCTACCGGTTTATTTTATTTACAACATTTACTTGAAATTGAAGGTGATGAGAATTGTAAAAGTTTGATAACTGCTATAAATGCTGTTCATGTGCAAGATGTGTAATGTTGTTACTGCTACGTTAGTTTCCTTTACTTGAATTAAAAAAGTGCCCCAAACAAATCTTCGGTCCTTATCCTATGTCTGACAGTTTTTTTTCACGCATGAGATGGTCTAATGTATAATGTATTCACAGGTATCGAAAGGTGGTTACATTCTTACTTGGAGATGCTCTATAAGAAACAACATGTGTTGTTGCCCAGCAACTGTTGTTCAGGAAGGAAATACATTCAGAAAAACAGGCAAATCTGACCATGTACATTTACCTGGCCAAAACCGGAAGGTGTAAGTTTAGCCGATGTATTGGCTGACATTTCTATGGCTGGTTCTGACTTCTACGCATGATTTCAGTTACAACATCAGGGTTCTCGGGAATTCCTAATATGGAGTCTCGAACTCCTACTTTGGTTCTGGGTCCTCCTACGTTTAACCCCTTTTTGTTAAAAATAGACTAGAAGGAAAACTAAAAGACTTAACAGGACTCCGTTTTGAAATCCTAGTGAGAACCCTTAACATTAAACTTGGCTGTCAGTTGCTGCAGGGGGAGGGGCATTCTGAATGAAATACTTAGATGTTGTATGTTTATGGCCACTAAAGTACAAGGGTTATGCTGCATTCATTTTATGCTTTCTGCTTGTAATGGTACATGTAATGGAAATGGTCTTTCAGAAAACGAATTCTTGGGAGGTATAATCCAAGAAAGGTGATTGTATTCCTGGTGTGAACAGCTTGAATGTATTTGTTTCTTATAGAGCAGTCTTCAGGTAACCAAAACATGTTCTTTTTTGTTTGGAAATAATAGATTTATAGGTAAAAAGTACCTGCTGATATATTAAGGTGGTAGGATTGGTTTGATTGCATGATACCAATTGGTTCTGTCTAAAATCATCAGATTTTATGATCGGTGGTTTGTGCATTTAAATCATATATCAAGACAAATTGTTTAATTAACATCAAATTCTGTACACTTTAGCGAGTGTTCTTACATATCGCTGTCAAAATCAAAAGTCTGATGTCTGCACAAAAGAGTCAATCTTGTGTTATAAACTAAAACCACAGCATACATTTGTAATCTAGATTTGTGCAGATGGGAGAATTTATTGGACGTGCTCAATAAGAAACAAATACCTTCGCTGTCCTGCCATGGTTATACAGATGATTAATTCATTTTCTGAGGGATCCCAGGATCATAAACACATGCCAGGGTTGAGAATGCCAGCGTAAGTTTTACTTTCTGTGATAGTTGTCTGAAGCTAGCCAATATGTTTGAGTTTAGGTTCACTTCTTCAATAAGTTTTTGGTTTTAAATTTTCTTTCCTCTAGTTTGCAAGCTGAATTCCTTGCTTAAATTGATATAGGGTAGTGCAACATTTGACATGAAGAATATTCATTTGATTTTTGTTGTTTAATGCAAAACGTGATTTATATACAGACTTATTCGAACACGTATTATAAAGATGGGATATACAGTGCAACCTCTCTAGGGGTCTTATTTACAAACATTTTAAGACTGAAACTCAGACTAAGACTTTTAAATGTTAAATGTACTTTTTGCTGTTATGTTGCTATTACAATATGGATTTTAATACTAAATGCAGAAAGTGTAGAGTGGGTTACAATAATTATTCAGACGAAATTTCAATTGTTTAGATTTAAAGATAACAAAAGGCTGGTAAATATAAACTTTGATTTAAAGTGTGAGTAACTGTCTTGAACTGTTTCTGAATAAGGCCCATGCAAACACATTTTGAAAAATTCAAGTTTTGACTGTTGCTAAGAGGTTATTGCTCTAGAGAGATGAAGTTGATCGTAAATTCTTACTACAGGAATAATTGAGCGCCGCTGTATGATTTCGAACCTCTTCTTAAGTGACATCATATCCAGAAAATGTCACATATGACGTCACCATGTACTGACAGTAAGCACTAGTTGCCCTATATGGCAATATGAAAACAAAGTGACAATATGGAGTAATTTTTGTTTCCTGCATGCAATTAGTAACATCACATGTTGCGTTTTCTTGAAATGACGTCACTTATATAAGAGGTTGTAAATCCCATAGCAGCGCTCAATTGATACTGTTGTAGAAGACAGGTTGTTACGCAAGAGGGAGACTTTCTGGCGAGGTTGCAATGTATTACTATGTGTATTATTGCTTTGTAGAATGGAACATGAGGTTATACCAAAGATGAGTCAGTTAGTTAGTAACAAGTTTGATGATGAGGAAGGTTTTAGTGAAGACGATGATGATATCAGTGTGGAGATAGAGTCGTATCATTCTTACACGAAGAGTAGTTCTAAATATGGTGGTTTTACTGGGACAACACCGGTCAAAAAAGTCACTCGTGATCAAAGAATGTTTGCCAAGGAGAGTAAAAGGGTAATGCATTACATTGATATCTGTTCCTAATTTTATGTGTGTTTCAGTAAATGTTGGAAAGTTATATGACCACTGAAATTACACTAACAAGGAAGTTCATGTTTTCGAAGGGAATAAGAAAATAAGAACCACATTACATTAAACTGTTGTCATATAATCAACAGTTACTCCAACTGGTTGATGAAATTGTAAAAGGCAACCCAACTTTTAAACATACACAATACATTCTATTGTGTATTGTATTGAAATCTGTGTCATTATATTGGAAATATTGTATAAATAATGTGTAGCCTTGGGTAACCATAATGTGGTGTATTTATATACTAACATGTAATTTCTATTTGTAGAAAGAGCATCCTACATTTTTGGGACCCAGTTGTACGATCAACTTGACAAAATGTGACGATAGAGAGTGCAATTGTAAAATGGTTCATTGTCCATTCTGTGATCCAAGTCATTTTATACCTGCTAAAGCTGGCCGGGTACAGGATCATCTAGAACTAACACATTTTGCTCATGGTGTCCAATATGATGGTATGCTTTAATATCTTTATTATACCTCTTTTGATTTCACACTGTGGACCCATTTTTGTCCATATCATAATATTCATGTTTGTACCATATTGTCCTGCCTTTCATCAAACTGTACAACCATTTATGTGTTTGTTTTAGCCTGGAGTATTCTGTAAAGCCCATTACACTTGACTTGACATTTCCACACCTTGTAATTGCGCTTTTTTGTTCATGGTCATTGTGTATACCATATAAAATTAACAGTTTTGTATTAAATTTGTGAATAATTACATCTCCAATGAGTATTTGTGTCTTATTTTTTTCCTTCGGTGCTTTCATTTTCATCTCATATGAGTTGTAATAAACTTGATTTTGAATGCTCGTTATGTCTCCTCTCCGAGGGAGATAAATTGTTTTTGCCTTCGGCGTCTGTCCACTTTTTGCTTGTCTGCGCTTTATCTCCAATACCGCTGGTTGGATTTCAGCCAAACTTCATAGGATCGATCAACATCAAGTGCAGTTGTGCATCTTCGTTGTTTTGTTATGCTCAGCTAATTTTTCAATGAGTTATGGCCCTTTGATGTTTTTATACATATGGAGTGTGTCCGCAATTCATCTCCAATACTGCTGGTTGGATTTCAGCCAAACTTCATAGGATTGATCATCATCAAGTGTACTTGTGCCTCTTCATTGATTTGTTCCGCTCGTATATTTTTTCACTGAGTTATGGCCCTTTGAAGTTTTTATACGTATAGAGTTTGTCCATGCTTCATCCCCAATACTGCTAGTTGGATTTCCTTTGATGTTTTTATACATATACAATGCATGTTGAACTGATCAAAGACTATATTTCTTGTTTGCTTGATATTTTATTCAAACATCTTGTATCAGAATTACAATTATTGACAAATTGCCATCTAGTTTTCATTTGTATGTCAATTTTTATATGTAACTGCTTGATTTAAGCCATGACTGTACCATATTTAAATGAAATCCCTTTTTTCAAGCAACTACCAATGACTAAAAAATCATTTTACTTGGACTAATTTCACAGAACCCAACTTGAATGAGTGAACAAAATTCTGCTGCACTCTATAATTGTAACACATCGAGTACGTACTTATTGCACGGTTTTATCTTCACAGATCTGATGATAGTCAAGTGTTTCCAGGATTGTAATTTAGAGAGGAACTTTGGACATTATCACTGTGTATTCTGTTGTCAACAAATACTGAAAAGAAACTCCTACGCTCGACATATGTTGCGGCACATGAGACGTCTGGTATGTTTGCATATTTTGTCATTTCAGACTTCAAGATAATATTAAGTTATTATGGTTAAAATGATGAGAGAGCCAGTCTTTACCTGATTGTTCTTACTTTATTGTAACATTGCCAATTTATTCTGACTGGAGGCAATTTTGTAAGCCTGGATGCAATTTTACGAGCCTGTATGCATTGTTACCAGTCTAAATGTAGTCACATGTAGTCAAAATGCATTTTACCAGACTAGATGTGTCTCTACCAGATTGAATGCATTTAGACAGCATCAAATGCATTTTTAAAAACCAGTCATACTGCAGTTACAATTTTGATATGATTTTGAATAATGATGAATACTGCATGTGAAATTTTAGAAATGTACTGGCTAATGTTTTGCTGGAATGGATGTGTTGAGTATATTATACAATCTGTAAGGTTGCAATGCTGTATTTATTTCATGATATTGTCTGTTTTAGGGTATTCCAGACAGGTTACTTGTTTTACCAGATTCCAAGTATCCTGATGTGATCAATGCTTACGGTAAGTCAGATATTCTGGTGTTGTATATACATTTATATATAATACAGCTACCGTTGCTTGCCCTACCATTCACCAAATTTCACGTAAAAATAATATTCACTGTTACAACTTCTTCAATTTCTCCCAATTGCATTGTGTGAAATTTGTTGTGAAATTCACCTGCCTTTGTGTGAGTAACTGGAGAAACATCACATGCTCAAATGTCAGTTAACTTGTCTGATATATTGGTGCACTGTTAGATTCATTCTGTTTTAAATTTGTATATCAGTTTACATAGTACTAGCTGAGTTTGCCATCTCATTGGTTAAAGAATAAAATGACTGCCACAGAAAGAAATAAATCTGCTCCTGTAATTCATGTATTATGCCCTTAAAATGACTGCAATACGAGGGGTAGTTAAAAAGTTCTGCAATACGAGGGGTAGTTATAAAGTTCTGAGACTGTTGTGTTTAAAACCCAGATTTTAAGTGTGAACAGAAATCGGCATGAATACTTGTACGTCATATAAGTGCCCAAATGACTGCCCCTAAAAATATTCTGTTTTGCCATTGTAGGTAGGTATTCATTAATTTTCTTATTAAGGACAAGTTGTAATGATGCTGTATTCATATGTAAGTAAACATGTATTTATACAATGTCAGACACAATTGATTATTTTAGTTGTTTACACATGAATCCTGTTTCTACTTTAGGTTATGAAATTCCAATATGTAAGAAAGTGTCTTGTCAACCATCTAGAGAAAAACATTACCATTGTCCTCAGTGTAGCCTTGTATGTAAGGAAAGAAGTCTTACTGTGAATCATTTGTGGAGATGTTTACAGAGAAAGGAGAAAGTCACAGAGGCAGCTTCTGATGATGATGAGATGCAGAATACAGTGGACGAAAGTCAATTAAATGTAAGCCTGCATATGTAATTAATCTTCATGCATATTCAGTTATTTTATAGTGAATTGTTATTGATAAATCAAGAAAAATATGTATTCAAAGTCTGTCTTGGTATAATTCAAACACTTTTTATATAAAAGTAGCCAGATATGTTATAAAGGTGCTATGTCAGTTGGACTAATGTTACCCTATGGATCATTTCACAGTAGTCACATTGTGTTATATTAGATTCATTATAGACGTCCTGTGGAGGCTGTGTAATGCTGATTTAACTAGGAGCTGTTTTTGGCAAATAGCATATAAGTTGTACATGCGAGTGCCTCCTATTCTTTTTGGTATTGCTTCTACGTCCTCCCTGTATGTGCATCCCTGCATTTTGTTTTGTCTAGATCGGATGAAGTCCTAATTTACCCTGCTCTGAATTTTTAACTTTCAATAAAAATGAACTTAATTCATTAATAATTTCATTGTGGCATGTGAATTTTGCTTTCAGCTTCATTTTTCACATGTGAGGAATTTCAAGGATCTGCCATTGGATAAGTGCACATTACAGTCATGTTGTAACCAGATGTATCATTGTCGACTGTGTCCACCTAACATGTTTAGACCGTCCTACAAACAACATCTGATTGCGCATTACATCACCCATTGGAAACAAAGAGTGCCTTACAAAGGTAACATACATAAGTATTTAATTTGAGTTGTTATAACCTGTCTCACAATTTGATTTAAAATGAATGAGATAAACTAAAAAAAAGAAACATGTAGCAGTCTAGAAAATGGTCATGTAATCTAGGCCTATGGCCAGGGATCTTACATTTTGGTGGGTAAATATTTTTAGGATGTATATTGGTTGGTAAATATTAATGTACAGAACATTCCTGAAAGTAGCATTAGTTAAAAAATCATGTAATATGAATTCTGATGGCTGATGTTAAAACAAGCATTGTTTTGAATCACAAAAATTGTTTGTTGTTTGAATGGTCTTGCTTTCTGGACCATCATTGGCTGCTATTACCAGATTGTTAATACAAATCAGTGATGTGTTAGGAACGTTTTCTGCAAAGGTAAATTAATTAATGTTCAGTCTTGCTTTAGTGATAATATTTCAATTCCATAAATATATTCCTGCATTACCTAGTATATCTTAAGTGTTGAATAGAAAAAGCAATTTCTTATGATATATTTATCCTTGATGTCAAATCCTCTCTAATTAACCAATTACGTCATAATTGAAATTTATACCAATAAGATTTTTTTTTATCTTCAGGTTATGCCTTGTTGAAGTGTTTTCAGCTTTGTGGTGGAATTGATAGAAGCTTTTTTAAGACCAAGTTTCATTTTCACTGTCCAATCTGCTGTAAGATTATATTGACCAAAGGATCATTTGAAGATCATGTGAAAGGGTGTCATATGTTCAAGTTTGGAGAAAATCTTATTGAAGCGTAAGTGTTTGATCTGTGGAGATTGTCTCATTCATTTACAATACATGTGATAGCAAAAAAGTAAGGTCATAAGGACAAGAGTTTTAAAGTCATTTTTGGACTTTTGATACATGTATTCAGTTTCAAATTACTAGGCTAGAGACTGGGTACTTGACAAGTGTTGAGATTCATAATATTGCAGACACTTGTAGAATAATGTCTGCATTTAGCTTACATTGGATGGATGGATTTCAAAATCTTACAGTGATTAGATTGGGTTGTCCTGTATGAGTCGATCTTTGAATCAGGGAAGCATAGTGGTTGAAGGGTTGAGTGATTGACTCCTGATCTGAAGGTCATGGGTTTGTATCATACTTGGGGGAGGTTGAAATCCTGTATTTGTAATGATCAGTAACACAGGACACAGTCATCAAGAGTGATTGATATAAGTTGTAATTACTTGTTTCACTGTGGAAGTAAAATAAATAGATTATTACAAAGTGAATCTTTGATATAAATGTACTGGCATGTATGTATATATTGCAGAAACCATGAAGAGTTAGATGTTCCTATGGATGATGATATTGCCTTGGTACAAGACAATGTTGAGTATATGGAAGACAGGCTTACTTCCCAAGCCATAGCACTGGAAGAAGAGAAAATACTCAGTCGAAAAGCCAAGCTTTCATTGTCTGAGAAGCACGTTCCACAGTATGGGGGAAGATTCCGATCCTCTAGAGTGTCCAATGACCTTAGCCGATTAGTTAAAACTATAAAGAAAGAGATGGCTGATGCGTTTGATCAAGGTGCAAATGATTCAGATGAAGAGATGGGTGATTCAGAAGACTTTGCTGATGATGTCTTTGGTCTAAATATTGAACAAGATGAGGTAACTAGTTTCATGTGTTATTTAAAGTGCAAATATGTTATTTAGGCCATAATGCACAGAATATTGTATTAGCTTTTATTTCAAAGAACAATACTAATATATTACTTTGAAGATTTGACATGATTTTGTCTGATGTAAGAAGTACAGTGTGTACACTCAGAATTCTACACTGCATACAGACACGTGTTTGTTGTTGCAAACTTGTAGATGTGAATACTGATATTGTGTAGATGAATTAAAAACAAATTCCAATTCTATTGAGGCTGTCAAACAGTACAAACTTCTTACCAATTATATTGTTTCTCAGTCATGATTTTTTAGAAGATATGTTTAATGAATGTTTCATTGTTCTTACAGATATTTGACCTCGGTTCTGTCATCTTGTCCGAAAAATTTGTTGATTCACTGAAGAGTGCTAGTGTATTGAATTCTGTGCTTGGGAAGGTCACGGGTCTTACAAACACTCGACTAATACAAGAAGATGATAGATATCTTATTTCCGGTAAACTAGAAGACTTGGTCAATGTGAAGACAATACTGCTTAAGGTTTGTACACCATGATATATTTTGTTCTTAGTCTACAACAACCATGTCTTATCTTAGCTGGAATTTATTATCATCTTTGTTTAATTGTTTAAATGTTGAGAGACTTTTGATATAGATAAAAGAACACCCAGGACAATGTTATTAGATTATTACTTCATCAAGTGGTAGGAATAAACTGAAATGTTTTAAAGACACACTTCTGTGAATAGACTTATGAATTTGTCTTAATGACTTAAATTTTTCGATGTAATTTTCCATGTATTCACTCCTTGTTATCATTGCTGCAAGGAAGGTGTTTAATTAATGTTTTAATCTAAATTTCATATTTCTAACAGAAACTTTGTCATAAGAATAGATGAGATCTAAAATTCACTAAAATGTTGTTTTTTGTCAGTGGTACAAACACGTTTCATTGAAGATTCATTGAAGTTCTGTCAGACTGTTTTTATTTTCATTGTGATTTAAGCAAGCTTGTACTTATACAATGTATATACAGTAAAACTTCGAAACCTCGAACAGTTTTGGGTCGAACACAGTAGATACCTCGAACAGGTTCTTAGGTCCCGGCAAAACCCCTTCTTATTTCATATTGTTTTAGTTTTCTGTTTTCATTATTATTATTATGAATAATGCTGTGACTATTGATTGACGTGCATTCAGTATGAAATCACTAACAACACACAAATGCCATGCGTTCATCATGCTTAGTACACTTGCACCGGTGACAGTCAGTTTGTACATATACACGTATATGGTAGATGGCTCGAACAGGTAGATGGCTCGAACTAATTGCTCGGTCCGATGGCAGTTCGAGGTTTCTAAGTTTTACTGTATTGTCATTTGCACTGCATGAGTTGAAGGAAAAACTCACATTTGTAGAAATTTGTACATCTATTGATAATTGTATTTCAGGCAATAACTGGTGAAGATGAAGATGAAGACTCGGAATCAGAAGAGGAACCAAGTCCTAAAAAATCAAACAAGAAAACCTCAAACACTAAGAAGAAATTCCAATCATCCAAGGAATCGGAGGAAGAAACTCCAAAACGGAAAAGTAAAGGAAAGGGAAAAGGTAAAGCCAGTATTGTTACCCAGAAGAAGGGTAAAGTTGTTGAAGAAACTCCTAAGAGAGGCAGAGGTCGACCCAAGAAGAATAACGATAGCTTTCCATACTCAGAAATCAAGGAGATTATAGAAGCTTCGAAGAAGACCGATTCCACTGGTAAAAGAGGCAGAGGTAGGCCTAGCAAGAAGCTCCCAGTTCCATCTAAAAAGACAACTCCAAAGTCTGTCAAGGTTTCTAAGAAGGAGACTCCAAGTACTCCATCCAGGTATGGAACCCGAGGTGTGAAAAGAGATTACCTTCAGATGAGCTCAGGTAATCTAACAAGTGGAATAAAACAAGAAGTGGTCAGTGAATCTGATGGGGAGAATAATGATGATGATGAAGATGATGATGAAGATGATAATGAGAGTGAAGAAGGTAATGCGAATAGAGAGGAATATGACGATAAAGAGAACCTTGATGATAGTGAACAAGAAGAATTAGATGGAATGAATTCTGAGCTTGAAAACGAATTAGATGAAACGGATAATGACAACAGTCCAACTAAGAAAATGATTGTAGTTTCTCCTACAAAATCTGATGACTCGAGTAATAAGATAACAGATAGTTCAATACAGAAACTGAAAACATCAAATGTTTCCACTTCCGTACCTTTAATATCTAAAGTAGGGATTCGTAATGTTGCATGTGGCAAGAGAAAGCCAAAGACAAACAGTGAAGATCAGGATATGGAAGAGATGGCGAATACAGTGAATGCAGATAGTCTTAGATGTTCTCTGTGTGATGAGTTTACAGCTCAGTCATTTTCTGATCTAACCGAGCATCTGAAGACATTTCATCATGTGTATGAACCACCAAGATGCGATATTTGTGAGCTTGATTTAGACACGTATCAAACACTGCAGTCTCACATAGAGAGGAAACATGGTCCAAAAATGTACCCTAACTTCACCTGCGACTATGAAGGATGCAAGAAGGCATTTACATCTGCAGCAGGCTTGTCGTCTCACATAAACACTGTACATCAGAATAACAAAAAAATAACAAAAGGAAAAAGATACACATGTGACAAATGTGAATTTAAAACAAACTCTATTGAAGATATTTATGAACACAAGAAAGTTGAACATAATGAAGAAATTCGCTGTGAACCTTGCAATAAAACGTTCTCCAGTCATCAAACCTTCAAGTCACATAATGAATTAAAGCATTCAGATTCGGCACCTGAGACGTGCGCAGTTTGCAACAAACAGTTCAGTTCCAAGCAGTACCTATATCGTCATATGAACTTTCATAACACAAAGTTCTCATGCAATATCTGCAACAAGTTTGTGTCGTCAAAGACCGCGCTGCAATACCACATGGAAACTCACAAACCGGAGGAAGAAAGGAATTACAAACATGTCTGCTCATTCTGTGGCAAGAAATATTTCCTGAAGACAAACTTCGAAGACCATCTGAATAAGCATACTGGAAATAGACCACACAAATGTGATCTTTGTAGCAAGACTTTTGGTTTTAGAAGTATGTTGAAGAAACATAAAAAATTTGTTCACACATCTGATCGTCCTTTCAAGTGTGGTTTTTGTATGAAAGGTTTCAAGTTCATGAATTTGCTGAAGAATCACGTAACTGTTCATACAAACAGAAGTAAACATGTATGTCCTACATGTTCCAAATGCTTTTCAACTGCAACAACTTTGAAATATCACCGTCAGAAGTGTGGCATGACGGTTACCATGGGTTACACAAATGTCATTCCTACAGAGACCATTGTTATCAAAACTGATAATGGGTTGGCTGAAACAATGCAAGTAATTGACAATAGTGTGATAAACAATAGTATAACAGTAAATGAACAGAATGTCGGCATGGCGATGGAGGTCGTCCAATCAGGAAGCAGTCTGAATTTGAATACTCCTGCTAGTATTGCTGGAGAAGCAGAGACTGAAGTGCCATCTAGTGAAACAGTGGGAAATACTCAGAATACAGAGGTTGAAGTGTATGCATGCAGTGAATGTAGAGCGACATTTGGATCTTTCAAAGATGCGGAAATACATGTGTTATCTGCACATTCTCAGATACCTGCTACCAACTGATAGCTTTACTCTAGAACAGTTTCAGTACTCGTAGCATTCGACTGCAAACTGATAGTCCGACTCCTAAACAACGTCTTAGTGTTCTTGATGTTGACACTGATGCTCTGTAGGTTGTATATACTTGTAACGATGTGAATACGTGTATGTATCTCATTTATTGTTTTTAAGTTCTATTTTTTTTTCAAGGTTCATTGTTTATCATTTGTATAGTACATGTTATATGATATTGTATGTTCTGTACGATGAAACATGATTCCAGTACAAGATCATTTAATCTGTTACCTTGACGTTTTCATCATGTATGTCTTATTAGACAACGTAAAACTGTCACTCAGTAAATTTCACCACTCTTACTACACGCACAATTGCTGTTCTCATGAAGTGGGGATGTGATAATTCATATGTTAAAATTTGCTTTACGTATTTCGAACATATTTCAGATTTTTATGATTATTCATGGGTGCCCAGTAAATACTTTGGCGAATTGTTATGTGGTGAATCGTTACTGTGGCGAATTGTTATATCACCAATACATGTATTGTCTGACTGCATAAAATGTATTTATACAAACTGTTTACTGTTTGTGCAGAACGTTATAAGCTTGAAGTTCTGTCTGTTGATTGTTATGATCACTTTAATTGACCTGTTGGAGGAAACTAGCTCTTGTTAAAATTTATAGAAATTTCGAACGAAAAACTTTAATTCTTTCAATGAAACTGTCAAATTTTCTGTTCCTCTATTGAGATATTAAACTTTACCAAATTCAGTGTCCAAAAATATTCTGTAAAAAGATCTGATGTGTACAATTCAATTTGTATTTTAATTCATTATGCTATATTAAGATTCCCTAAGCATCCTATTCATGATTACCGACAAAAGGGAAGTTTTTCATTTGGTCAGTAAACACATTTGTATACCATTATGATACTACTGTTCATTGGTTGATGTGTTAGTTCATGTGGATGATCAGATTTGTAAATAACACATAGTACTATCTTGTATCCATTTTTTTAACATACAAGGTTTTTCGTTGTTGTCATATTGCAGGTAAATGAATGCTCTTCAAACGTGGAATATACATGTAGAATTGTTTTCTTATGTTATGTTGTATTTTTTTTTTTTTTATGGCTGATGATATCGAGTTACAACAGATATTTAATTTTAAGGTAGAGTCTTGCTTTTTTACGGAACAATATGCTTAGTCGTAAATGTGAGAAAATCACTGACTGATGCCTCTTCATACAGATTTAGTCAAAAATTCTGTATTGTCCCTTTTCCTACACGTTTCCCCAAACCACAAGTACATGACTCTGATGTACGTATTTTCTTTACTGGCTTTACGCCAAGTTAGCGTCATCATAAGAAATGTCTGCATCAGACTTGTATTTTGACATTCCTGGAAACTTTTAAAAAATATTACAAAGCTGTCTTTTTTGAGAATGTCTTTATGAATGCATTGACATGTCGGTCTCAAAAGAAAACTATTTAGCATATTTTGATCACAATATAAACAAGTGATGTATGGGATGTGCTTGAGTAAATGAATTTAATTCTTGGTATTATCTATTTTATTATATTAAAATAAAATTCCATTGTACAGTTGGAAGATGTTATGTATTCTTTTCTTCAAGTCATGTGATATCCAGGGTCAGAGGTTATTTGATGTCAATCTCCATGCCCAAATCTTATTTTCAATTTCTACTTGTTTCTGTCAAATAGACACATAGGGTATGTGATGGAGTGAATATTCAGATGAATTATTCTGTGCAGTCGGTACAATACACTTGATCATCAGACAATTATCCGTGTCATTCCACACTCTGTCAATTGCAAACCAGATATCAGTACATGTACTTTCAATGGGAACATAAGTCTACACTGTTCACAAGTATTTCAATAGATAGTTCCCACATCTACAACACTGATAAGCACTTGCAGGAGTAATTCCAAAGTATGTAATAATTGAGAAAATACTCAAGAGAATTTACATGTGACAACCACTTTTTCTTCAACTTTCTGAGCCATGTGCCCACATGAGTATGATGAATATGTTATTTTTACATATCTGTTTTCATCATGGTTTACATTATAATTCTTGTAAACCTTAAGGTAATTTGCCTATCAATATGCCCGACTATTCAGAACAAGAGAGGTAAATATTATAAATGTGGAAACTACCAAGAGGAAATTTTCTATGTAACATCAACATACACAATGAACTAGGACACTGATAACAGGAATGTTTTTATTAACAAATGATTAATAAACAAACATGATAATTACAAAGTATAATTATACTGATTAAATATGACTCCAATTCACAGTATATAAACGTGAAGTGCACAGTTCATAAAATGGCAGTTCAAACTGTTAATACAAAAAGTATACACAGTCACAAATACATTCTCATTACTTAGAATACAGCAAGTTGTTATATCGGTTTATCAGGCTTCAAAATAATATGCTAAAGAATAGAAGCATTCATCCTAACTTGCAGAAATTACACAGAAATCGGGAACTCGAAAGAAGATCGACACAAACATAAGAGCAAAAATACAGAAGACAGATCTAATTCCAATTTTAAAGTAGTGAGATTCCACGTTCCATGACAACAATACACACCAAATAAAACATGAATACAACAGGAGCACGACACGAGCGCCACTGTACGATTTCCAACCTCTTCTGTAAGTTACGTCATTTCTAAAAAACGTCACGTGACTTGACCATGTACTGACAGTCGGCAATATTTGCAACATATGACAATATGCAAACGATCTGACCATATAGAGTAAATATTATTGCCTGGTTGCAAACGGTGACATCACATGTTGCGTTTTCTTGAAACTACGTCACTTATAGAAGAGGTTGGAAATCATACAGTGGCGCTCAAATGGAATTACCTGTGAAGGACAGATGACCTTTGTAAGAAGAATACTGAATTAAAATATCTTGCAAAGAAACTGGAATGGAAATTAAATGCTACGAAAATGAGGGAAACCAATCAAATCGACAATCAAAAATTTATTGAAATCACAGAATAGTTTGCGCAAAATTCACAAATTGCACAATCTTCTATTATATTCTCAAAAAACACAAGAATTTATCAATCATTAAGAAAACTAGAAATATGTATACCAGACAGGTGTCCCTACTTTACCAAATCCAGGGGCATAACTCTGCTCTTACTAAATAAATGCAATTGAAAAAAAACCTGGTGCACAATTTCATGTGACAACATATATATTCCTATTTAGTTTTGTTACGCTAGGTCAAATACTTTTATTAGATATTAACAACACATGTTTGGTGGGATGGAAGGCAGGATGGACAGACAAGCGTAAATCAAAGTGTTTCCCTTGTTGTGCGAGGCCACAAAAAGTTTAGTTTATCATTATAGCATTAAAGCAATAACATAATTACTATTGTCTATGGATACAATACAACATCTATATAATATCACAAAATATTGCAGAAATATAAAAAGTAAGATTCTGAATTTCACTACCTTCTGTTGATAGATAGTCATTGAGGCACACAAAGGTTAATTTCAGTTGTTACACTTTGATAGATACAAACATGTGTCCATTATCAATCTAGAGTTAGCTCCCTTTGCAACATAAATACCTGAAGGATGGAAGATTGATGTAACTTTAAGTAAAACTTATCAAAATTATTAACATTTTTCTATTAGCCATGCATTCTAGCAATATAGGAACTATCTCTGTGAGTTGAGAAGTGGCTATTTAACACACATATTTCTACACAGAGATGAAGCAACCGGATATAGTGAACAATAACAAAAGAGTTTTAGTATTTATCACAATTGGCTTTTGAGAACTGTGTGCATACAGAGTCACTGGTCGTCTCTTTGTAGGCAGGATCTTTGTTGAGGTCAGCACCTAGAACAAGCCAAACAATTTCATATCAACACATATACCTTATGATGAATGAAAAAAAACAGGATATCATAACAAAACTGTTTATAATAGAATCATTTATAATGGAGCAGTCAATCACAGAACTAGATAACATACAATGTATCTGCTGGAGTATCTGTTTCTATATGAAACACAACACAAATGGAAGTATGGTAAGTGTTCTGTTCTCATAGCATGTGTATGAGCTTACAACCGTCTTCATGATAACCCACTTGCCTGAAGCCCGGGACAACAGTCTCCACGACAACCCACTTGCCTGAAGCCCGGGACAACAGTCTTCATGATAACCCACTTGCCTAAAGCCCGGGACAACAGTCTTCATGATAACCCACTTGCCTGAAGCCCGGGACAACAGTCTTCACGATAACCCACTTGCCTGAAGCCCGGGACAACAGTCTTCATGATAACCCACTTGCCTGAAGCCCGGGACAACAGTCTTCATGATAACCCACTTGCCTGAAGCCCGGGACAACAGTCTTCACGATAACCCACTTGCCTGAAGCCCGGGACAACAGTCTTCATGATAACCCACTTGCCTGAAGCCCGGGACAACAGTCTTCACGATAACCCACTTGCCTGAAGCCCGGGACAACAGTCTTCACGAAAACCCACTTGCCTGAAGCCCGGGACAACAGTCTTCACGATAACCCACTTGCCTGAAGCCCGGGACAACAGTCTTCACGATAACCCACTTGCCTGAAGCCTGGGACAAGTCAAATTAAAATTGTTTACAGGGTTAAACGATATGAACCACACAATGAAATACTATTTGTCTTGATTTCACTAAATAACCTTGACCTTATATCCATATACATGTAACAGAAGGTTCGGTTGCAGATGCTGATTCTATATGACATACATTTGCGTCTGTGATATGAAAATCATTCAATGGGAAAAGATACAGAGTGGATACAAATGTGGGTCCATAGAACAGACAGACAGGTAGACAGATTGCCAACTAGACCTAAAATAATATGTTTACCTAGAATTTGTAGGTGACTACATGATTTTTCTACTTGAAAGATGTAGACATTGAGAATACAGTTAGGCAAGACATTTGAAACACTCACCAATAATCAAGTTGTGAAGATTACAGTAGTTAGTCCCCTGATCTAACAAAGCATACCATGTTTCTGATCGAGAATATCCCTGTTAAACACAAGATATAAATCTCAATATCAAGAATATCAGTGTAAATTAGTGTAAAATATTAACAAAAAAAATGTCATTGAAAGATAAAATATAAATAAAAAAATGTACAAAATTCAAACAAATAAATATATCAATTAGTACAAATAATAGCGAATTATAGCAGCCAACACGTGTGGTGATAATTATTTATTTTTTACTTTTCATATGTCTAGATATCAATGAAAATGATTTGATGCTTATATTATTTGACGCTGTACCAGTCACCATATCTTATAACACAGTACCAGTCACCATATCTTAATGCGTTTGTCTGTTATTTGCAACACTACTTATTGTGTCAAGTAATATTAATAATCAGTGCCTTCTTATAGCTTAGTGTTCCCAATCATTTTATAAGTACAAATGTAGTTTATATTAACCATCGATATTGGCAGTGGCTCATCAATGGAATAAAAAGAGTCTAAAGGATGATAATTTCTTTCTGACAAATTCTAGACAACTAATCCCTTTTGCAAGTGACAGAGTCAAATAATAACAAAAAATATTAATTTTCTGAATATGCTTCCAACTTGGTACTTGCTTAAATCACAAAATGCATGAGTAACATGTAGCTTTGTAGGTAAACACTGAACAGCAACAATATATGACAACAAAAAACTATTTTTTACATACCTTAATGGTACATCCATTGTCTGACCTTGTTACAAAGGTGAAGGTCAAGTCATCAACATAACCCTTCGCAGGTGTTTTATGTGTGGCCTTGAGTTCTGTGTCTGACCTTGAGGTCAACTGAAACAGAAACACAATTAAAATAAGTGGTACCGTAATTGGCAAGTGGTTAACCTGAAATATCTACCCAATGTTGGCATGAAACAAAAATTGAAATGCTTGGATTAAACTTAGTTTTATAGATCTACATCAATAGTGAGTAGAGAATCAAAGTCATCATAACTTACAAGAACCACTATCAATGATTGCATCTTCGATTTCTATCCAGTGCTCCCACCAAATTTCAAATATTCGTGAGACTGTGGACACATCTTGCCTATGATTGGATTCAAATAAATGTCAAATAAGCAGTTTCGTAACATAGTTTTTCACTTGAACAGATGTCCACAATCATTGTTTAGTTTGATTGTTATACATGGGCTGGTCATGCAACATTTTGACACAATTTAAATTTATTGGGTGGAATTTGGAGCTAAAAATTGCCGGCGCCATCATTTGCACCCATTTATTGAGAAAGAGCGAATAAGCTAATAAACCTAAACACTTACAGTGTACAAGCATTTCTCGCCACCATCTTTACAGTTGTTAGGTCCATTCCATGATTTGATGACAGAAACTATTCTGTTCTGTACAGGTGGACATTCAACAGATAAGTTCCTACAACGAAAGATGGCTAAATTTGTGACATCATCAATATATTCATACATAACATATATAAATTCTATACGAAACTAGTAAATATAAAAAATAAACAAGCCCAACGATTTAATATGCTGTGGTGGTATATAGTTGCCACCATTCAATAACTTAACAAAAAAGACGAGTTTCATGTTGACCACTTACAAGTAACTATAATTAATAATTTAATATCAACTAAGATAACTAATTTTATAAGTTTTAATTGAGAAAAACAGGACACTTGAAAAAACTGCAACTGCCATGACTTATCCATATAAAAACAAGATATGTACTCCTACATACACCAAATATATATGCATAGCATTTTTCAAAACTTGGGTATCAGAAAACTACCTCGAAATTATGACCACCACCTCATTAAGATCACACTTCATTGGACCAAATTGAAAGTAGAACTGTCAGAATGTCAAATTACTGCAGTTATATCAGGGCTCTAGAAATCCACTTGTAGTCCCGGACTAGTCTTATTGCGTATTCAAGCTACCAACAGTTTAGGTGAACTTAGTCTGGGAAAGCTTAGAACCACAGGTACTTGAAACAAACTATTTTTATCTTCTACAGATAGTATAGTAGACAAGCCATATAGAAGATAAAATAGTTTGTTTCAAGGTTTCAAGTACCTGTGCTTAGAGCCTATGTCAAATTGTGTGGAAGAGAAGGATATATTGGAAAAGTCTATAACTAAAGGATAACATTAAAATGAACTGACAAGACACAGACAGGTCTATGAATACTGTCAAGGAAATCCAAGTCAGTGACAAAATTTATTAGTCCAAAATATTATTATTCGACGTTTACATACCCATTTGACCACTTACATTCATTATTTTGTTATTTTACTTTCACTTTGTATGTAACGTCCCTGCATAACCGGAAAATGTCAAAATGTGAAATAAGTTATGTAGGGTCTTATCTAGTACATCCTCGGTACCCAGGCTATTCATAACATTATGTATCATAATGTATGTTATGTTTGCCTGGGTACCGAGGATGATCTAGTATAGCCATAGGACTAAAATGTATGTGTTACGCAACAACGGAAACAAATGTATTTTTTGTTCATTTATCTTCTTTGCAACGAATAAGACAACAGAAAATTATCAAAAACGTTAAAGCATAAACTTGAGTTTTCATACCATTCTACTTTACAGCTGGCATGCAAAGGAATGCTGTAAGCTTCGCAATTAAAAAGTACGAACAATGCTGTGCAGAGTGAAAGCTTCGTCATTTTAGGATTAACGTGAAAATCACTAGCCAATTCCCTAGACTAGTTTACTGTCTGATAGGCGGCTTTTTTAATTTCTGACTTTTGCCGACTATACAGACTAGTCTGCTAATGTTCTTTTACAATAATAGATTCCGCAGGGAATCCTTGCGCAACTTTGATTACAAAAGATGAATGAAAACGTCTAAATCCCATGAAATAAATAGCATGTCCCCGAAGAACTAACCTTTTTCTCGCGATACACACCAATGGCATTCTTTATATACACAGCTTTACCTTACACCGACTATAAATACAAAGTCACTATGCAATTTGACCTGAATCGACCGCCATGACATTTTAGTGGCCGGTTGTTTTGATTCGTATCGACCAATCAGAATACGCGCACTTTACAATCCAGTTATTTGGGAGCTGTAGAAACCTGTACGCGTAAATTAGACAGCGAGCTCTATGGCAAGCGTAAATTAAATAGACACTGAAAGGATGTTCTGACTTATCGGTCTTAAAAAACTATTTTTTTTACCAAACTTCTTAATTTAGAGATATTAAATATCAATATCTGCAATTTTCGCATCACTCTAAGAAGAGTATACTCGCGATTTGATAATATACAAACAACGATGATAATTTTAAATAGTATTTTTTCATACTAAAATATACAGTAAATATTTTGTCTTACATGCCTATTTATACTTCGATTGTCTGCATGAAGAAATTAAAACTGATCTGATAGAACATCCTCGGAGTGTTTATACGAATATATAAACAAGATCCATTTACATTAAAATTATGTTGTTTATTACGCATATGACGCATAGTTATTTCGCGAAATTATTTACCGGGCACTCATTTATCGTTTATGTTCGTGTGTTTTCGATGTTGTACCGCGAGGTTTTGATTTGTTAAAATAGCACGCCTTAGAGGACGATGGAAAAGCACGGAATATTACTAAGTGCCCGGTAAAGCATTTCGCACAATAAACTTCCACAATTAATATACATCTTGACATTGTGAAAAAGTTCTGCTTTTATGGGAAATGCATGAACAGAAGTTGAAAGAGAAAATATGATGGCAAAAAGTTATAACTGAAAAGAAGTTTGAAAATGGTCAAAATGATCAAATGTACGTCATAGTAAGACACTTTATAGAGAAAAAAAGGAAATTTTATAACCCTGATGTATGTCACATTTATACATATATTTAACATCCTACATTATACATAGTTCCTTGTTGCTTTCACTATGTACATGTTATCACTAAGTCTTTAGAATACCAGTTTTTTTTTATCCTCTTTGCCTTTGCACTGACAGGCAGCCCAACAAACACTGCAACACACACAAGCGGTACAAAAACACACACGACAGTCATTATTCACACAAACACTAGATGATTTCACATCTTCTTTCATAGCATCTGTTTTTAAAGCTATTAACACTGTCGATCTTAAACATTTGTCCATTGCGGTTAATTCTTTCATTTCAATGTCAGTTACACCTTTCACCAGACTCCTAGGAAAAGCATACATAAATGCAAGGGCCTGGGTGCCATCTCTCCCAGCCCTGCCAACCTCTTGCCAATACGAAACAATGTTCTTTGCTGCCCCCCAGTGTACAATTAGTCTGATGTCTGGAATAGACACACCCATCCCAAACGCAACTGTGGCCACTAATACTCGTACCTCACTGGTACTACTTTGGAATTCCGTAAGGATCCTTTCTTTACTGTCCACATCTGTACTACTGTGGAACATCTCTATGGTCCTATTATCGGATGTCCCTTTATCCACATTATCATATAAATATGAACTATAGACAACAGGAGGGACGACATGACAGTTTTTGTTGAAACACTGAAGTCAGAAAACCTGACTAGTGTCATTCCTGGTAGGCGTCATAGTGCCTTTCCAGGTTTTGACGCAGAATTTAAAATCAATGTTAATAACCTTGAAAAAAGAATTAATAAGTTGTCAAAAAAATTAGACAGAGCCAGACGCGTGGCAAATCAGTGAACTTGTTTTGACAAGTATACACAGAGACGTGTTTTACCCCATACAAAGAGGAGTGTTTTAACCAGACAATATATGTTTGTATAAATAATGTCTGTCAGTATAGTTCGCAGACGGTAACATTAGCTTTGTTTGCAAATCAAAAATGATAGTTTAACACATTTCTGATATGGCTAAATTTTTTAACTGTGCACGTTAAGTAGCATATATACATGCATATTACACTTAAACTACCGATTACTCGACCGTATAGTGTTTATTTTACCAATCTTTATTTGTAAACAAGGCTAAAATTATCGTCTGCGAACTATTCGTTGATTTACATTTACGTTTAATTTCACAATATCTGCTAATGTATACATGTGTTGTGTAAATAATAATAATGGTATTGTCAGTGCTTTGATTAATCTTCAGTAACATTTCGGAATATTGTGTTTTCAAAAAAAAGGCGTGTTCTTTTTTTAATGAATAAAGAAGATTTTTCATTCAATTGAAAACATGTACAATGTTTTTTTTTCTTCTATCATTGAGTATTTGTTAACATCAAGTAGGCCTAGCAAATAATTCATGAATTTCTGTCTATTTGTGCTTTACAATTGCCATAATCATGTAATGTAACTATTTATAGTGTATTGTATTAAAAGAAAACGAAAAAGACATGACGAAGTGTGATTTTTTACTCCCAGTTAACGTTTCACAAATATTACCATCATAATCCGGGAAAACGGACGAGACGGTATTTAGAGTGGACGCGATTGACGCGATTGTCGCGTACATTCTAAACACAGTTGTTGTTTACGTTAGATTACAGCATGATTCCTAGCTCATTTGTTTATCGATTTACTGATTGAAACGGCCGAAATTACCAGGTATTCATCTGCTTTAATCGTATTTTACATGTACAGACCAAGCAAATGTCCGATTTGGGCATTAAAATTTAACTTCATGCAACTCGATTTCCTATCGTATATTAAGGTTATTTGGCAGGACGTTAATAATGTCAATGTATTTCGTCCTGTTTGTAGGACTAGCCAATTCCCCAATTCTGGCAAAAAGTCTAAATCTCAACCGTTGAGGCCGATAATATCCCAATTGATCAGGCCGAAACGCCTACTTGTTAAGCCCCTCCCACTAAGTACTATATTGACTATAGGTTACGCTGTGACGCCTACTTTTTAAGCCCCTCCCCTTTGACCCGGTGTTGATGGAAACAGGCATGCTTAGTTGCTGGCATTTAAGTTTCCAGTGCGTTTGACGTATGAAATTAGAAGTGCTCATGTACGTGTAACTTACAGACTACTGTAGATTGCAAGGATAATAAAAATCTATTTTCGGTAAATTATTTCCGTATCGTCAAGAATTCTAGTATCGTTCTTGGATTTTTTGCCTCTTTAGTTTACATACAATGACACAAAGGGGGTCGGCACGTTAAGGAAATGACCTCAAACAGACATCCAAGTCAAAATAATCATACCATTTAATGATATTACATGGTATGATTGATTTTGACTTGGATGTCTGTTTTAGGTCATTTCCTTAACGTGCCGACCCCCTTTGCAATGACACAGACGGAAACCTGTGCATTTGGCCTTCCCATGTTTTGAGAGGAACCAGAATATTCATGCTAATTCTGTCTTGACATCGGCTTTATGATTGCAAAGAAATTACCATTTACAGTGTTTATTGTGGCATATGTACGGTGGCACAGAGGTGACATGTGTATGTTTTTATTTATCTCCTGCGCACGACATACTAAGTCGTGCGCACGACTTAATTATCTCGTGCGCACGACATAGTAAGTCGTGCGCACGACATAGTAAGTCGTGCGCACGACATAGTATCTTGTGCGCACGACTTAGTATCTTGTGCGCACGACTTAGTATGTTGTGCGGTAAAGGGTCATCTCGGCCCACTTACAGTCTCGGCCCGGTCCGACTCGTCCCGGTCCGACTCGGCCCTTTTTTGAAGTGCAATGAATAGGCAAAGTTGTTCACACATTCCGGATGAACCTTCTTTCGTAGCTATGAAAGTCCGTTCATCCGGAATGTGTGAACAACTTTGCCTATTCATTGCACTTCAAAAGTGGGCCGAGACTGTAAGTCACATGTCTATAATATGGTAGTAGCCACGAAAGTATCTTGTTTATAATATGGTAGTAGCCACGAAAGTCACATGTATATAATATGGTAGTACCCTTCTTTCAAAATGGCGGAAATTTACAGCATGGGTTACTTCCCCTGATTTCAAAATCATTGATATTCCGTGAAAATGGCAGCCATTTTGACATCAGGGGACATAAATCATGTCTAAAATTGCATCCATTTTGTAATAAAGGGACATTACTCTCATTCACAATTGCGACCATTTTTAAGCAGGATGCATAACTCTACCTTGCTTGGCGCAGTTAAAACAAGAGTAGCCTCCCTTCTTTCAAAATGGTGGAAATTAAAAGCACGGATTACTTCCCCTGATTTCAAAATGGTTGATATTCCGCGAAAATGGCAGCCTTTTTGACATCAGGGGACATAAATCATGTCTAAAATTGCATCCATTTTGTAATAAAGGGACATTACTCTCATTCATTATAGCGGCCATTTAAGCAGGGGGCATAACTGAACCTTATAGGCGACCATTCGAAACAAGAGTATCCTCCCTTCTTTCAAAATGGTCGAAATTAACAGAACGGATTACTTCCCCTGATGTCAAAATGTTTGATATTCCGCGAAAATGGCAGCCATTTTGACATCAAGGGACATAAATCATGTCTAAAATTGCATCCATTTTGTAATAAAGGGACATTACTCTTTTTCATTATAGCGGCCATTTTAAGCAGGGGGCATAACTGTACCTTTGAGGCGACCATTCGAAACAAGAGTATCCTCCCTTATTTCAAAATGGCGGAAATTTACAGCATGGATTACTTCCCCTGATTTCAAAATGATTGATATTCCGCGAAAATGGCAGCCATTTTGACATCAGGGGACATAAATCATGTCTAAAATTGCATCCATTTTGTAATAAAGGGACATTACTCTCATTCATAATAGCGACCATTTTTAAGCAGGATGCATAACTCTACCTTTCTTGGCGACCATTCAAAACAAGAGTAGCCTCCCTTCTTTCAAAATGGTCGAAATTAACAGAACGGATTACTTCCCCTGATGTCAAAATGTTTGATATTCCGCGAAAATGGCAGCCATTTTGACATCAAGGGACATAAATCATGTCTAAAATTGCATCCATTTTGTAATAAAGGGACATTACTCTTTTTCATTATAGCGGCCATTTTAAGCAGGGGGCATAACTGTACCTTTGAGGCGACCATTCGAAACAAGAGTATCCTCCCTTATTTCAAAATGGCGGAAATTTACAGCATGGATTACTTCCCCTGATTTCAAAATGATTGATATTCCGCGAAAATGGCAGCCATTTTGACATCAGGGGACATAAATCATGTCTAAAATTGCATCCATTTTGTAATAAAGGGACATTACTCTCATTCATAATAGCGACCATTTTTAAGCAGGATGCATAACTCTACCTTTCTTGGCGACCATTCAAAACAAGAGTAGCCTCCCTTCTTTCAAAATGGTCGAAATTAACAGAACGGATTACTTCCCCTGATGTCAAAATGTTTGATATTCCGCGAAAATGGCAGCCATTTTGACATCAAGGGACATAAATCATGTCTAAAATTGCATCCATTTTGTAATAAAGGGACATTACTCTTTTTCATTATAGCGGCCATTTTAAGCAGGGGGCATAACTGTACCTTTGAGGCGACCATTCGAAACAAGAGTATCCTCCCTTATTTCAAAATGGCGGAAATTTACAGCATGGATTACTTCCCCTGATTTCAAAATGATTGATATTCCGCGAAAATGGCAGCCATTTTGACATCAGGGGACATAAATCATGTCTAAAATTGCATCCATTTTGTAATAAAGGGACATTACTCTCATTCACAATTGCGACCATTTTTAAGCAGGATGCATAACTCTACCTTGCTTGGCGCAGTTAAAACAAGAGTAGCCTCCCTTCTTTCAAAATGGTGGAAATTAAAAGCACGGATTACTTCCCCTGATTTCAAAATGGTTGATATTCCGCGAAAATGGCAGCCTTTTTGACATCAGGGGACATAAATCATGTCTAAAATTGCATCCATTTTGTAATAAAGGGACATTACTCTCATTCATTATAGCGGCCATTTAAGCAGGGGGCATAACTGAACCTTATAGGCGACCATTCGAAACAAGAGTAGCCTCCCTTCTTTCAAAATGGCGGAAATTTACAGCATGGGTTACTTCCCCTGATTTCAAAATGATTGATATTCCGCGAAAATGGCAGCCATTTTGACATCAGGGGACATAAATCATGTCTAAAATTGCATCCATTTTGTAATAAAGGGACATTACTCTTTTTCATTATAGCGGCCATTTGAAGCAGGGGGCATAACTGTACCTTTGAGGCGACCATTCGAAACAAGAGTATCCTCCCTTATTTCAAAATGGCGGAAATTTACAGCATGGATTACTTCCCCTGATTTCAAAATGATTGATATTCCGCGAAAATGGCAGCCATTTTGACATCAAGGGACATAAATCATGTCTAAAATTGCATCCATTTTGTAATAAAGGGACATTACTCTCATTCACAATTGCGACCATTTTTAAGCAGGATGCATAACTCTACCTTGCTTGGCGACCATTAAAACAAGAGTAGCCTCCCTTCTTTCAAAATGGTGGAAATTAAAAGCACGGATTACTTCCCCTGATTTCAAAATGGTTGATATTCCGCGAAAATGGCAGCCATTTTGACATCAGGGGACATAAATCATGTCTAAAATTACATCCATTTTGTATAAAAGGGACATTACTCTCATTCATAATAGCGGCCATTTTTAAGCAGGATGCATAACTCTACCTTGCTTGGCAACCATTCGAAACAAGAGCAGCCTCCCTGCTTTCAAAATGGTGGAAATTAACAGCATGGATTACTTCCCCTGATTTCAAAATGGTTGATATTCCGCGAAAATGGCAGCCATTTTGACATCAGGGGACATAAATCATGTCTAAAATTGCATCCATTTTGTAATGAAGGCACATTACTCTCATTCATAATAGCGGCCATTTTTAAGCAGGATGCATAACTCTACCTTGCTTGTCGACCATTCGAAACAAGAGTAGCCTCCCTTCTTTCAAAATGGTGGAAATTAACAGAACGGATTACTTCCCCTGATGTCAAAATGTTTGATATTCCGCGAAAATGGCAGCCATTTTGACATCAAGGGACATAAATCATGTCTAAAATTGCATCCATTTTGTAATAAAGGGACATTACTCTTTTTCATTATAGCGGCCATTTTAAGCAGGGGGCATAACTGTACCTTTGAGGCGACCATTCGAAACAAGAGTATCCTCCCTTATTTCAAAATGGCGGAAATTTACAGCATGGATTACTTCCCCTGATTTCAAAATGATTGATATTCCGCGAAAATGGCAGCCATTTTGACATCAGGGGACATAAATCATGTCTAAAATTGCATCCATTTTGTAATAAAGGGACATTACTCTCATTCACAATTGCGACCATTTTTAAGCAGGATGCATAACTGTACCTTGCTTGGCGACCATTAAAACAAGAGTAGCCTCCCTTCTTTCAAAATGGTGGAAATTAAAAGCACGGATTACTTCCCCTGATTTCAAAATGGTTGATATACCGCGAAAATGGCAGCCATTTTGACACCAGGGGACATAAATCATGTCTAAAATTGCACCCATTTTGTATAAAAGGGACATTACTCTCATTCATAATAGCGGCCATTTTTAAGCAGGATGCATAACTCTACCTTGCTTGGCGACCATTAAAACAAGAGTAGCCTCCCTTCTTTCAAAATGGTGGAAATTAAAAGCACGGATTACTTCCCCTGATTTCAAAATGGTTGATATTCCGCGAAAATGGCAGCCATTTTGACATCAGGGGACATAAATCATGTCTAAAATTACATCCATTTTGTATAAAAGGGACATTACTCTCATTCATAATAGCGGCCATTTTTAAGCAGGATGCATAACTCTACCTTGCTTGGCAACCATTCGAAACAAGAGCAGCCTCCCTGCTTTCAAAATGGTGGAAATTAACAGCATGGATTACTTCCCCTGATTTCAAAATGGTTGATATTCCGCGAAAATGGCAGCCATTTTGACATCAGGGGACATAAATCATGTCTAAAATTGCATCCATTTTGTAATGAAGGCACATTACTCTCATTCATAATAGCGGCCATTTTTAAGCAGGATGCATAACTCTACCTTGCTTGTCGACCATTCGAAACAAGAGTAGCCTCCCTTCTTTCAAAATGGTGGAAATTAACAGAACGGATTACTTCCCCTGATGTCAAAATGTTTGATATTCCGCGAAAATGGCAGCCATTTTGACATCAAGGGACATAAATCATGTCTAAAATTGCATCCATTTTGTAATAAAGGGACATTACTCTTTTTCATTATAGCGGCCATTTTAAGCAGGGGGCATAACTGTACCTTTGAGGCGACCATTCGAAACAAGAGTATCCTCCCTTATTTCAAAATGGCGGAAATTTACAGCATGGATTACTTCCCCTGATTTCAAAATGATTGATATTCCGCGAAAATGGCAGCCATTTTGACATCAGGGGACATAAATCATGTCTAAAATTGCATCCATTTTGTAATAAAGGGACATTACTCTCATTCACAATTGCGACCATTTTTAAGCAGGATGCATAACTGTACCTTGCTTGGCGACCATTAAAACAAGAGTAGCCTCCCTTCTTTCAAAATGGTGGAAATTAAAAGCACGGATTACTTCCCCTGATTTCAAAATGGTTGATATACCGCGAAAATGGCAGCCATTTTGACACCAGGGGACATAAATCATGTCTAAAATTGCACCCATTTTGTATAAAAGGGACATTACTCTCATTCATAATAGCGGCAATTTTTAAGCAGGATGCATAACTCTACCTTGCTTGGCAACCATTCGAAACAAGAGCAGCCTCCCTTCTTTCAAAATGGTGGAAATTAACAGCATGGATTACTTCCCCTGATTTCAAAATGGTTGATATTCCGCGAAAATGGCAGCCATTTTGACATCAGGGGACATAAATCATGTCTAAAATTGCATCCATTTTGTAATGAAGGCACATTACTCTCATTCATAATAGCGGCCATTTTTAAGCAGGATGCATAACTCTACCTTGCTTGTCGACCATTCGAAACAAGAGTAGCCTCCCTTCTTTCAAAATGGTGGAAATTAACAGAACGGATTACTTTCCCTGATGTCAAAATGTTTGATATTCCGCGAAAATGGCAGCCATTTTGACATCAAGGGACATAAATCATGTCTAAAATTGCATCCATTTTGTAATAAAGGGACATTACTCTTTTTCATTATAGCGGCCATTTTAAGCAGGGGGCATAACTGTACCTTTTAGGCAACCATTCGAAACAAGAGTAGCCTCCCTTCTTTCAAAATGGCGGAAATTTTCAGCATGGTTACTTCCCCTGATTTCAAAATGGTTGATATTCCGCGAAAATGGCAGCCATTTTGACATCAGGGGACATAAATCATGTCTAAAATTGCATCCATTTTGTAATAAAGGGACATTACTCTTATTCATAATAGCGACCATTTTTAAGCAGGATGCATAACTCTACCTTGCTTGGGCGACCATTCTAAACAAGAGTAGCGTCCCTTCTACCCTGCTTAAGATGTGGCAGAACTTCATAGGCGAGTTAGCCCCTTTGCCAACTGGGGACACATAAGTCTAGCCCTACTTTGCCACCAATACTTGACAATCCATCTATTATCCAATGGCTGCTTCATTTAATCAATGGCAGGCCTTGGTAGTCTTTTGTAACTTGCAACTGACTATCATACTTAACCGCTGTCATCAAATGTGGGTCAATACTTTCAATCATAGAATAAGCCATGTGATCGGGAAAAACTCTTCATCTTATGATGAAGAAACCAATTAATGGTTTGTATTTGATCTATAAAAACTGAACTAAAACCCAAAGATGGTGGAGCAGTTAAGAGAATAGATCAGTCATGGATGTCAGTGGGTGGTTATAGTAAGTAGATAGCAATAAGTAAGACCAACAAGATGCAACAAATTATATCTGGTCACTTCTACGGACCATGGTCCTTTATGGACAAAACAAACATAATAAACAAGATTTCACAATGGAAAGTACATAAATTGTCTATTTTCTAACACAAAAGTCTTCTGGTCCATGTTGAAACATATCATTCATGTCTAATATGTCACTTTTTGTTATTTAATAACGTTCAAAAATAAACCATTCATTCTGGACAACCATTCATTGACGGGACAAATGCACCAATTTGATGAAGTTGTTTGATGAGATTCATTCCATACCTGAAATATAAAAAAGTATGTTCTTAAAACTTTTTTATCAAAATTAGTCCACTTTCATATCTCAATTTTGTCACAATTAACACAGCTATATCGAAAATATCCTCAAATAACAAAGTGGGTTAGGACCTTGTTTATTTGACAACCTTCTGTCCAAATACTAGGTATAATCGGAAATAAATATCAGGTCCTAATGTATCTTCTTATGCGCGTCAAATTGAAATGGGCTATTTGAAACCAAGTATTACTTAAAATTTTGAACCCGATGAATTTGAACGAATGAGGTCCGACTGTAAATTACTATAGCTGTATTTAATTGCTAAGTGTATAAGTATCATGAGAAAAGCAAAATGAGCCAAGTCATTGCAGATGCTAAGGCATGATGGGAAAATATTTCTGCTTATTAAAATGCAAAAAAACAACCTAGTACAATTATCATTCAAGACAAAATCCAACATTTTTCATCAAAACAACTATAGTTGGGTGATAATATTTAGCTACTTAAATGTTTAACTGACAGACTTGACTTTAATGAATATCTTTCAAATAAATTTTTGAAATTCATTAGTGAACCCAAAGGGGTTCAAACCTATGACCCCTATGACATCAGCACCTAGCACTGAAGAAACTGCAACCATACCCACTATGCCAACGAAGAAACCTCAAAAACGGTTATTCAAATGACGCTGATATGGTTGTCGTTAGTTCAGTACATGGTATATACGGTGTGTGTGACATCTTGAGATAATTTTCAGCTACTTTTTTACTATAACTATTTTATAGAGAATACATTTCTGTATGTTAATAATTTAAGTTATAAAAGTGATGGCAAATCATCAATATACATGTAATTGCAAATGTCAGTATATGTACCAACTGTGTGTTAATCTACTAATGCAATAAATGTTTGTATTCTCGTTCGATAAACCGTTCGGAAGATTTTCCGGTTAACTAGTTTACAAAATAACTGATTATTCCCATCCCTAATTATTCTACTACATGTATTTACTTTTTAAAGTAAGTCAGTCAATATTTTGGTTAATTAATCAACAAGCCCCAGTTATTTTTTACTGTAATCTCAGTGGCAAAGAATTTATCAAATTTTGTTTTAATTTTCTCTATTATTATTTTTCCCCATCATTTTGTACATGAACAAAATCTGATAATAAACTTATTTCTGTATTTTTAGCTTTTGCTTTAATTTTAGTGTGAATCTGCAATTCATCAATGCCCATGGCCAGAGATTATAAACTTGAGATCAGTTGTTGTATTCAAAGCTTTTTTTCAGTCACAACTTATTTTGTCAAATAGATATTTTGTTAAATGTTTCAGTAACTTTTTAGGTTAATTATTTATGTTATATGGCAATTACTGTATGATCAATTATAAAACAACAGAATTAATTTTAGAAAACACACAAAACAAGATTTGAAATCAATCTCAAGTTTTATAACCTCAGACAAAGGTGTTCATTTGAAATATTTCACTATTATTTGTCACAAATTTGATACTCCTAGCCCTGATTTCTCGAATATACTCGAATATACTAAAATACGAAGTTTAAAATATCAGGAAATTTAATAATTTACTAATAATTGTAATCATCAATATTTTTGTATGAACAGTTAATTTTATCACAATGCCATGATATTATATTTTTGTAACAATGTGCATTTTATTTTATTAAATTATTCAATTGAAACTCTACATACATCTGCAACAGAAATCCACATTTTGTTCTATAACATTTTCTACTATTTTTATCCCCATTTTTTTTATTTTCACTGGCCTATATGAACAGAAAATCAATTGTCAATGTTCAGATTTCTTCAGATTAAAATGTGCTTAATTAGTGAGGTGTGATAGCTTTCACCTGAATGCATCAAATGAAAGCAAAAAATGATATTTAAACTTTGATGGTATGTCTTCATTCGGTTACAAAAACCAAAACCAGTTATAATTCCACATTTTTGTGAAATACTGGCAGACTTAAGTACCAACCAAAGTATTTCAAACTTTTGATGTTCAGAATACAATTCTTTCATTTATTAATTCACTTCACAGTTATTCAATGTTCTGAAGTTTTATTGACCGACTGACCCACTGACTGACTATGGAAAGTATACCAGTAAGTATTAATGATTCAAAAGGAATAGTTTGCTCTACATTTCATAAGGCATTTGCTTAGTATTTGGTATATTCTACTGCCAATGTTTTATTCTGACAACATCATGAAGTTAATTTAACATACTGTGATATTATTAAAGTGGCATTACATATTGTATGTAAATTAATGTATTTAACATAACTTTTGTCAGGAATTTAGTATGGAATGATATTCTTGTCAATGAAAATATGTTTTATTTTGCTGAAATTGTCATAATTTGCAATAAACTAGCCATTTAACTTCCAACTCGTAATAAAATATTCGTTTTTGGTAAAAAAAGTATAGATCTAAGTATTTGACCTTAGAAAGCCTGTTTTCTTTGAAGTGATGTCTAATGTTGGAAAATGTTCTTGAATGATCTTGAACTGAATGCAAGTTGTCTCCCTTTAATCAATTATTTGACATTTTGTTCAATATTTTATATTACCTTATTCAGTAAATCAACATGCAGCAACAACACAACCAAGAACACATACATGGCTTTATGTAACACTACATGGATCATCATTGTCTTTTGATCCTGAAAAAGAAATCACAGATAAATAAATTTGTGTCAACTAAAATAAAAGTTTGAAACTTTACTGAACCACTTCATATAAAACTTTTTATAGGGGTGTCATCTTATGTCTATAGTGTACCATGATATATTGCAATACTTTAGCAGTGCATTGCAATATGTACCACAATATATTATTTCAATAACCTCACTTTTTTGAACGTTATGCAATTTTATCGACTAGACCAGAATTGTTGGAACCTAATTTGTATTACAACATTTTTAAAACTTGAAACGCAGTGGAGACTTAGTTAACTGAAGCTTTGTTGGATAGTTTTCGGCAACAGCTGTAAAAACAATATTACTTTTCTAATAAAAAATCCTCATAGTTATTTTTAGTCAGTATGCATCAAGCTTGAATAGACTAAGGCAAGATACGGCATTAGTAGATAGGCCTTAATTAAGTATGTACATGTATAAGTTTTTGATTTTCAGTTAAAGCCGAGTTAAAACACAATGCAGACATGAAGAATGAAATTAATTTCGGATGCCTGTTTTTGATGTAACAATACTTGTGAATATATCAGTTATAATATCATACATTAAAAATCCACTATACCATCAAATAGAGTTGGTTGTTTGTTAAATCTGGAAACCTAGTCCATTGATTAGTGGTATTATGTTATCATTATTCAAAAAACCTTATTCGACTGAAGGTGTTACAATGCCGACAATGCCAGATCTTTCCTGGGCCATTAGAAATTACAAAACTGCTTAGAAATGCAGACGACAATATTCTTTCTTGTTCTTTAATGGAATTTTACATAATATGACATAGTATGCTTTAGTTCTCAGACATGTACATTTATACTCAAAAAGTATCATTTGATATTAATGTTATACAAATTTATTCACTGATTGATAATTCCTACCCAGATATTATGAAATCCATGAAGAAAATAATTCAACCAAAACCGTCATGGTTTTTACATACATTCATGTATATCACAATGTATTACGTATGGCAAAGGAATACATGACGGTACATATTTAACTTGTTTTTGTCGTCACCAACTTGTCATTCATTTTATTTGGATGTCTGACTTTTAATTACCCATTTCGTACTCTTTGTTCTGAATTAATTCATTCTGATCTTGGACCGCACAGACCCCCTAAAGCAATCCCAGGAGAGCTCTTAGCATGGTTAGACCTGCAGCGGAGTATATAATGTCTAGCATGGTCACGAACTATAGCAGAGTTGATGCTGTTTAGCAAAGTTAAAAACTATACCAGAGTTTATGATGTTAAGCATGGTTATACCCATAGTAGAGTTTATGATGTTTAGCACGGTTGAGACCAATAGTAGAGTTTATGCAGTTTAGAAAAGTTAAGAAATACACCAGTGTTTATGATGTTAAGCATGATTCAGACCAATAGTAGAGTTTATGATGTTGAGCACGGTTGAGACCAATAGTAGAGTTTATGATGTTAAGCATGATTGAGACCAATAGTAGAGTTAATGCTGTTTAGCATGATTGAGACCAATAGCAGAGTTTATGCTGTTTAGCATGATTGAGACCAATAGTAGAGTTAATGCTGTTTAGCATGATTGAGACCAATAGTAGAGTGTATGCTGTTTAGCATGATTGAGAACAATAGTAGAGTTAATGATGTTTAGCATGATTGAGACCAATAGTAGAGTGTATGCTGTTTAGCATGATTGAGAACAATAGTAGAGTTTATGCTGTTTAGCATGATTGAGACCCATAGCAGAGTTAATGATGTTTAGCATGGTTAGGAGTATAGCAGAGTTTATTATCTTTATCAGTGTTGTGACATATAGCAGAGTTTATAATATCTAGCATAGTTATGACTATTAGCTGAGTTTATGATGTTTAGCAGCTTTATGAGCTATAGTAGAGTTTATGATGTTTAGCAGCTTTAAGACCTATAGATGAGTTTATGACGTTTAGTAGCGTTATGAGCTATAGTAGAGTTTATGATGTTTAGCAGCTTTAAGACCTATAGTAGAGTTTATGACGTTTAGTAGCGTTATGAGCTATAGTAGAGTTTATGATGTTTAGCAGCTTTAAGACCTATAGTAGAGTTTATGACGTTTAGTAGCGTTATGAGCTATAGTAGAGTTTATGACGTTTAGTAGCGTTATGAGCTATAGTAGAGTTTATGATGTTTAGCAGCTTTAAGACCTATAGTAGAGTTTATGACGTTTAGCAGCGTTATGAGCTATAGTAGAGTTTATGATGTTTAACATGGGTAAGACCTATAGCAGAGTTTATGATGTTTAGCAGCTTTATGAGCTATAGTAGAGTTTATGATGTTTAGCAGCTTTAAGACCTATAGTAGAGTTTATGACGTTTAGTAGCGTTATGAGCTACAGTAGAGTTTATGATGTTTAGCAGCTTTAAGACCTATAGTAGAGTTTATGATGTTTAGCAGCGTTATGAGCTATAGTAGAGTTTATGATGTTTAGCAGCTTTAAGACCTATAGTAGAGTTTATGATGTTTAGCAGCGTTATGAGCTATAGTAGAGTGTATGATGTTTAACATGGGTAAGACCTATAGCAGAGTTTAGATGTTTAGCAGCGTTATGAGCTATAGTAGAGTTTATGATGTTTAACATGGGTAAGACCTGTAGCAGAGTTTAGATGTTTAGCAGCGTTATGAGCTATAGTAGAGTTTATGATGTTTAACATGGGTAAGACCTTTAGCAGAGTTTATGATGTTTAGCAGCCGTAAGACTTACAGCAGAGTTTAAAATGTTTGTCAGCATTTCGACATATAGCAGAGCTTATGCTGGATAGCATAGTTAAGATCTATAAGAGTTTATGAAGTTTAGAATGGTTAAGACCTATAGAAGAGTTTATGAAGTTTAGAATGGCTAAGACCTATAGAAGAGTTTATGAAGTTTAGAATGGATAAGACCTATAGAAGAGTTTATGAAGTTTAGAATGGTTAAGACCTATAGCAGAGTTTATGAAGTTTAGAATGATTAAGACCTATAGAAGAGTTTATGAAGTTTAGAATGATTAAGACCTATAGAAGAGTTTATGAAGTTTAGAATGATTATGACCTATAGCAGAGTTTATGAAGTTTAGAATGATTAAGACCAATAGAAGAGTTTATGAAGTATAGCACAATTAAATTAAGTAAGGAGTTCACATTTGTATTGAAAAAGAACTACTTGATGGCCAAGGTGCAGGCTTTGGCAAATGAAGTCAAATCAAATATTGAGGCATGGGGTAATGAAATGTAATTAACAAGTTTCATTCATAAGACAATAACTTTTGATCTTACACCAAAACATACAAATATTCTCTATTTATTAGTGTGAAATTATATACATATGTTTAAAGGTATGTGCCCGGCATCAATACAGCTTTGTCAGAGATTTACAACTACAATGTACATGTATAATCTTGTTGTATTATGTCTATAAATGTTTCTGTTTTAATAATTAACTAATACATCAATTATCATATTCAAATAGAATGTTTTGAAACATATTTTTGTTCAATATATGCTTGAGCAAATATTTATTGAATATGTTCTAAGTTGTATTTAGTTTTCTTTGAAGAATGTATTATCGATCACCAGTATATTTGACAGTTACTGTAAATATATATTAATTTACTAGTTATCAAGTGATATATTATTCTAACCTAGTACATGTAATTGTAATTTTTATAATAAATTTAATGCCAAGATTTCCAGGAATTTGTGTATTATCATTTAAAATGAACATACCTTAAGTTAAGTTGATGTTTGGTGTTGCCAACAACAAGCACCTTTGTAAGGCAATGAGATATTTCTATAAGCCACGATCAAAATTTTAAAGATCAATTGAATTCTTGACACAATTTGGAGGGATGAAAATGAAAAGTCTATAGGAGAGCGCTGCTATGGGATTTACAACCTCTTCTGTAAGTGATGTCATTTCAAGAAAACGCAACATGTCATGTCAATATTTGCAAACAAGATACAATGTTTACTCTCTAGGGTCACTTCGTTTCCATTGCAATATGGGACAAAGATTGCTTACTGTCAGTACATGGTGATGTCACATGTGATGTTTTATGTAAATGACCTCACTTAAAGAAGAGGTTGAAATTCATACAGCAGTGCTCATAATTATGCTGCTTGATCTACAGTAAAACCTCACAAAAAGACCACCTCAATAGTAAGACCGCCTCATTATTGAGACCATATTTTCAGGGACCAGTTTTCAATTTTTCATCCACATTTTAACTAAATAAAAATCAGACCTCCTTATTGATAAGACCAATTTTCTTGAGAACCAATGGTGGTCTAATTTAGGTTTCACAGTATATGCATATAGAGTCTCAATCTCATTAAAATCAGCTCTAGTCGCACACTCCTATACTATATGCTAACTGGATCTGATGACTGCACAATACAGATCACATTCTTGTGACCTTTGAGTAGCCAATCAAATCGTCGACTGCAAATTGCTGTGGTTTAGAGTTATGAATATTCGTTGATCTCAGACGAGCTCCGTAAATTCTATTTGAGCGTAGATCATGCATATCTATTTTAGATCCTAACAGCAGAAAGTAATGGAGCTAAAGTTAGGGGCTGATTTCAATGAGATTGATAGAGTCTTAAAGACTAGCTTAACTCAATTTGATTATCACCAGAATTTTGACAACAAATATTAACTAACAGAGCTAACCCACCATTTTGTATTTACATTTTTTACATTTTATATTATACCATAGTGCAGGTTTACCTCATTACTGACACACAGGGAGTGGTAGCAAATTGTATAGTGATTGTTACCTCCCTTGCCATTTCTTCCTTGAGCATAATTTAGTAGGAAATACTCAGAATATCATTTTAATTTTTACAAATCTTTAAGATAATAGCATTTATTCTGGTGGATTAGCTCTTTTGGTTAATATTTCCTGTTTATATGATGGATTATGTGACAGTCTAACTTACCATGTGATGTGTGTCAGCATCTCAGCACCAGAAACCGCTCTCAACAATGACTATCATATACACAAACATATCATTGAATGGAGACCTGAAAGTAAAGGAGGAATTTTGTTACATATCTACAGCCATCAATTTCATTAAAATCCTCACAGCTCAATGTTGCAGGGCAGACCCCTTCCCCTTGCACACTTTCTTCGAATAAATTACGCAATTCCTTACTTACATCTGAAATGTTTGTCTGTGAAATTATCAAAAAGATAATGACAACATATAAACCGCGTCATGTAAAAAATTGAGGTATTGAACGGAAATTTGAAGTAATTAATAAGTGTAAAAAATAAAAAGGACGAAAATGATGCATGAAATAAATAGAACATCTGTATGTTTCGGTGTGAGATCGAGTCATTTCACCTCATGAGTATCTGACTTAAATTTTCACTTGCGGTTATGTCACTTTCGATAATATTCTCTCTGCTGCTCACTCAGTGAAATAACTTTCGATCTTACATGGAAACACACAAATATCCACTATTTAATCATGATTCTTGTAAAAATGTGAACATTTTACAGTCGCAAAAATGTCTATAAATAAAAAAAAACAGAAATATTGTTGCAAACATTTCTAGGTTACCAGTATTCATATATCCTTTCCTCTACCACTGCTACCTAATACAGACCATGCAATGGGGTCTTGAGATCTATATTTATTATATATTATGAAAACACAAAGTATGCACAATGCTATATATTGGGTGGGTGGGAAAGTTTAATGCAGTCTAATGCGATCGCGAGTCGTGGACCCCTCTCATCGCGTTGTAATGGAGTTGCAGTGTACTATCATACACCAAAGCAGTACCACAGCATTTATTTAAACATAACATGAGAATCACTTATAATCCCACAGTGCAGAACTTCAGCTAATTTGGACATATTTGTACTTTCAAAGCCAGCAGAAGACACCAATGACTAATTACAGAAATGTAATATCATTTTCAATCTAGTCAATACATAATTATACTTATACAGAACACTTATATGACATATTTACCTACACTAAATTATAATACTTGTTTTAAACATAAATTATGAAGATTGTTATGGTAATATTGTAATTATGATATTCGGGCTTTAGTATGCTGTTAAAAACTGGTTAATTTGCTAAAAATTATCACTGCCATTTGATATTTAACCCATTTCTTTATTCTAGCCATTTTAGATCTATGAACAATTGTGAAGAAGATTGTATTGCCTGGTTCAGAATAATCTTGGCAGCTCTTAATTAAAATACTTGAACAGTAAAACCTCACTTAAAGACCACCTCAATAACAAAACCACCTCAAAATTAAGCATACAACTTTCAAGTCCATTGTCACCATTTTGCTCTTTATTCAACCTCAATATTAAGACCAACTCAAAAAGAAGACCCGTTTTCAAGGGTCCCAAGGTGGTATTATTATAGAGGTTTTACTGTACTTTATTGATATAGCATTTCATGTATTAAACCCATACCCAATGACAGTAATCAAGAATGGGAAGAATATATGCATTATAGTACATTAATTTGGCTCCATCAGTTAGATCATACCAGAATCCGTTCATGAACTGATGAACTCTTTATGAACATTCATGAAATGTTAATGAATAGTCATGAACTGTCCTTCACTGTCCACCAAACATCCATTAAAACAAATTCATGTACCCAATGTCATTAATTAATTTCTAGCATTAAAACTAGTTCATGAATCAAAGTTCATTAATTTTGATGAATTGTTTAACCACTTAACATGATAATTTCTCAAAAACACAGTTATTTTATGTACTCAGTGATTGACTACAGTACGAGGGGCATTTTATAATTAGTGGCAACGATCCAATATTTTATCGATTTTCACGTGCATCCACTAGTGTAGCATACCGATGGAAAGAGTATTGATTTTTCCGTTCACCTGGCAAAAAATTACACGCGAATCATGTGCAAATGAACTTTAAAATGAAGTTTGAAATAGCGTGGTACATTATAGTGGCTATAAAAATGGCTGAAGCTAATAGCGATTTTCGCGAGGAGCAAAGGGCGTATTGCTAAATACGTGGATTGCTTGGCTTGAGCGCTTTAGATATTCAATCTGATTTAGTCAAGGTATATGGAGAAAGTGCTCTTCCATATCGCACAGTTGCCCGGTGGGTTTCTCTCTTTAAAGATGGCAGATCTAACATTAAAGATGAGGCCCGTCCAGGGCGCCCAGAATCTGCAGTGTCTGACAAAGACATCTGCACTGTAAAAGATATAATAGAAACAGATGCCAGATGTACTGTTGAACAGATCGGGGAGATATCGGGTCTCAATTCGTCATGGGTTTTCTTGATTTTAAAGGAAAAGTTAAACATACACAAGGTTTGTGCGCGCTGGATACCGCACTTGCTCACCCCTGAGCAGAAGAGGGAGCGGGTAGAGAAAGCTTCGGCTCTTCTCACTATGTTTAGAAATAAAGACCCCAGGCGCCTCAAAGAAAATGAAACAGGTGATGAAACTTGGCTGTACTTTTTTGAGCCTGCCACTAAAGAAAATAACAAAATGTGGATAGGTGAAAATAATCAACGGCCTGTAATTGCACGGCGCAGTAGAAGTGTCAGACGCGTTATGTATGCCCTGTTTTTCGATTCCGATGGAATTGTGGCCCAAATCCCAGTCCCTGAACGCAGAAGTGTTACTGGTATATTATACAAAGAAAATATACTACCGGCTGTTGTTAACTATTACACAACAAAGCGCCCACGGACAGGGGTCCGCGGCATCAAGTTGTTACATGACAATGCACCATCACATCGTTCAGCTGTAGTACAAGATGATCTGAAGGAGCATCATATTCATGTTTTATCACACCCTCCATATAGCCCAGATCTCTCTCCCTGTGACTTTTGGTTGAACCCATATATTAAATCATGCGTGTGAGGGCGCCTCTTTGAAACGCGCAGCGCCGTAGGCAGCGCGTTATATCAGTGTATAAACAGTATACCCAAAGAACGCTTTAAAGGTGCATTTTCTGAGTGGCTAATTCGACTTGAAAAGTGTGTACAGTCGCAGGGAGAGTACTTTGAAGGTCTCAAATAGTCATTTATGGGTTAATGATAGGGGTTTGAATAACCCGCCACTGTTGCCATTACTTATCAAATGCCCCTCGTATTTAAGCTTTTGATGTAAAGGTTTACTTACAGTGGTCGTTTATTAATGGAACAGTCTTCATTTTAATTGATACATTTTGTGTCATTGCTATAAGCAACCATTTACGGCTTAGACTATTAACATTCTGTAATAGTGACGATGGAATTCACATTCCACAAACAGCTGATAAGAGCTGACTGACCATTCTGTATATTGTTTCCTCAGTATCTTTTCAATTGAATTTGTTTAAATAACCCCCTACTAACAGCTGTCTTCATTTAACAGCTCCATAGTCAGTGCAGTCCTTGGTTTCACTGCAAGCGACTGAAAGCTTCCCCACTTGAATCAGCAGTGGGAGGTGAATGACCTCAGAAAGATTCTTAGATCAAATCACGACAGTGACCGTAGCTGGACAGACCCAGGATTGAACCGGGTCCTTCAGGCTGGTAGTCTAGCTTGCTACTGACCACGCCAGATTTAAACCCATTGAAATGCATTCATGAATAGTTCATGAACTGTGCAAAAACATTGTGTAAATTTATCCATGAGCTTGATGAACTTGAACGTCCAAGAACTTAAATATTATATTTCAAATGTACAATTTTGACCTATTTATGAACAGACCAAAATTATTTATGTAACGGAAGAGAACCACCTAAGGATCATTACTGTAAAGTTTGATCAAAATCCATTCAAGGGTTTAAGAGGAGATGACGTTTATAGTTTCCACTATATACATATAGGATCATTCCTGTGAAGTTTGGCAAAATCCATTGAGTAGTTTAGGAGATGTTGTTTATAGTTTCCACTATATACATTTAGGGAACATGGTACCGCCCCTGGCAGCCATGTTTTTTTGACGGAACTTAATAATTTATGCAATCTTGTACGATGACCACTATAGACAATGCTACACACAAAATATCAGAGCTCTAGACATTAAGGTTTTGGACAAGAAGATTTTCAAAGTTTACATATTTTACTAAATTTTCACGGTTACAATTTAACGACTTATTTTGATTTGCTAATATAGTGAAAATTGGATACAAGCAAAATAATGATATATGCTGTCCATTTAAAATAGAATTTTAACCTAAGATATAGTCCTTAAGTTTAGTTAATGTTCGGTGTTGCCAATAGCCTAGTGCTTTGCTTATTCAATTGAATATTTTGAGGGGTGAAAGTGAAAAAGTCTATATGAATATAGAATGTTATAGACAGAGTATTGCTTTCATCCCTCAATCAGCAGAATCACCACAATAAAATATTGACTAACAGAGCTAACCAATATGAGGCATAAGTATCAATGCTGGTGGGTTAGCTCTTTCATCAGTATTTGTTGTTCATATGTAGAATTCTGTGACAGTTTTATTTAACTCACCATGAAATGTATCTCAGGATCTCCGCACAAGACATGTTTCTCAACAATGACCAGCAGATACACCAACAAATAATGAATGTAGACCTGAAATTAAAGAAGTAAATTTGTTACACAATTTTCATTAAATAGTTAACAAAGAAATCCTTCCAGCTCAATTTCGGCATGCAGACGACTCCAACAGAATTTGTCCAATTACATCATGTAATTCTATATCTCACATTTATAACATAACATACAAAGAAGAGTGGTAATAATTTTGATAACTCACTTGTGAAATAACAACTCATGTGCGTGACATCACAACAAAACAATCGAGACAAAGGTGCACTCAATGATGTTGATATTGTTAAATATGCGTTCTGTACCAAGTATGACATTTTCTTTCATTGGAAATTATTGTCTTCGAATACAATATGTGATATAATTATTTAAACTTGTATCATGTGGGCTGGAATAAAGGAACATGAAAAGGGCAGATAACAATGTGATCATTTAGGGCAGGCGGTCACTAGAGCAGATTTGACTGTATTTTACATGATTTAAACATGAATTAATTCATTTACAGTTTATTATACAAATATCATTTGTTTATTCCCATTGATGACATACAGTAATTTAGAAACTATTCTATAAAAAAGTTTTAAGAAAATTCTATAAAAGAACAAACACATTTAATGGATTGGTATACCTCATCAACCAATTTAGGCATACCCAGTTTTCACTGCCTTTTAGCTGGCTTATTGAAGTGGATTGTCTCCCTTGAAAATGACTCATAAATCAATAAGTTTCCAGCTCTACCAGTTTTTATCAATGTAGATTATACAGCTTTATCTTATTACTAGAATATTTTAACAGTTTTACGAGTATTCTACAATTTCCTCTCTTTTATTTAGTGTAAAAATATTTATTCAAACTAAAAATGTTCTTACTTCGAGTTTCACCTTTAATCACATAGACCATGTAGGAAAAATTGTCATTTTCCAAACGTTAAGGGGCCGATTTAAAACTTTGCATGTTTTATGTCCACTACGACAGTTACTAGCTGTTCTTATAGACTAGTTTTCTGATCTTATAAATTTACTTTTAAATCGAGTGTGATAATAGCAGTATATTCATTTTCACATATTATCAACATGCATACATAATTACAAAAAATATATCATTTATCTTACATTGAACTTTTTATTGTTGCCATTAATGTTAGAAAATTAACAAATTATTTATTTCTGTTAATTCCATAGTAAAGTCATTGTTGTTCAATAACCCTCAAGAATATATACTTAACACCATTAAAAATGCAATTGTTTTAATATGGCTTCATTTTGTACATGGTGTTAAAATCTACCAACTGTTACCGATGATTAAAATATTGTTAAAAAAGTATTGAAACTATGGACCAATAATTCATATTTCATGATTGAATAAGTTCAGGAAATTGTGTTAGTGAATTAGTGTAGAATTATTACTTCTTTATGTCATGTTTTCAACGAAGCTGGGATGGTTAGGCCCTAACAATAATGATCAGGAGACGTTAACTTCAAGAATATATTACATCAGTAATAGTATGGAGCCAATATCAATTATTTATTATCTACCATATTTGACAGTTATCATTTTCAGGTAGATGGGAGACAATCTCATTTAGAGGAAATGGCTTTAACAAAACCACTTATCAACGAAGATTATTCTTGATATTTATCCAAGAAAGCCGCACATGGGTAAGGAGCCGAGAAGAAACAATTACGCACTTATAATATGACCCTCAAGCGTGACCTTGACCAAACATTGCTGGAACAAGCAGATTAATAACCTAGCAGATAGAAAATTGTATAAATATTGTCATATCCTTATAACAATTAACTGGAGAACATTATATCACAGTCAAAGGATCAATCTAAATGTTTTATAACTTCAAAAATAGTTCATAGTGCTGATGGGTTAAGTATTTGTGCAATTTCATATGTATATAGATGATTTGTATGTTTTAATCAGATTTTGCCAATTAATCAACAACTTTTTGGTATATGGTGGTGAGTTTCCATGCAGTTTCCATGGAATTAATTAACAACAAATACTAACTTGCCCTTAGGCAAGCAGCTGACAACTTCCCCACATGAATCAGACTTGGAGAACAAATGACAGTAGCCAAATGTCCGAGAAAAACATGACCTGCCCAGTCTGCTGGAATGGAACCCGGGCTTCCCAGGTAACAGCCTATAGTGCTCTAACCAACGAGGTACCGTCAGTTATAACAAATGTCATTGTCCTGAGCAAATCTCTATGCTTATTGCAAGAACTTTTCACCTGGTTAGGCAATCAGGAAATGGTCTGCATACAGTGTTAGAAGCACTGACTTTGACCCAAGTAATCAAAATGTAGTCTCCATCTATGTACCAAGTTTTGTCACAATATTTCATGTGAAGCAAGTATTGAGATCTATATCACTGTACAGTATGCTCATTTAGGTTTTTGCCAAGGAACACTCACCATTGTCATTTTGGGGCAGCATGTCCGCCAATTAACAGGTATAATGGCCAGCATTTTCATTTTAATATGGTGGCCTAGCATGTTCAATCGCAGTGTTCAGCCAACACAGAGATTTGCAATGTACAGGAGTGGACACATTTGTACAACTGCCAGTGATTTTTTTTAAATAATTTTACTGCCTGTGCCTTTTTAATTGGTAAAAGAGCCGCGATAAATACCAAATTTGGGAAAATCAGATTTTTGGTTGTTTTGCTTATAAAAATAACTTTTCAGCTGTGGCTGGTGTTTGTTATACATATAAGGTGATGTAAGAGCAAAGATTCTTTTATAAAACGTTAAATACACAAAGACAGAAATTCAGTCAGAGGGGGGACAAATGAACAAAGAATTGGGAAAAAATGAAGATTTTGGGGGAAAATGGACACTTTTTGATAGGGGGAAACAGCCTATATCCGGCAGTAAATTTAGAAAATCACAGAGACAAGGAGCTTGAGGTGTTTTAACTATCATAATTCATATTTTTGCCTTATATTCTTAGTACAGTAGACATTGTAGTAAGAGACCACCCAAGGGACAGCCAAAAAGTGGTCACTTAATAAAGTGGTCTCTTAATAGATTGAGTACACTGCACAGTGATTTATTTATGTCATGACTATATTTTCACTCGGATCATTTTTGCTCAGAATTTTGTTTATGATTTTACCATAAGCTGATATTTATCACTTCCTTAGGTCAGTAACAGTCTTTTAACAATATGCAGCTAGTATATGCCCAGATCATTGCATCCTTTTTATTTTGTGACATTTGCCTGGTGTGATAAATGGACAGATTGTCAATTCAAGGCAAGAACAGCAACAACCGCACAGTAGTGTATCAAATCCTGTTATCCATACTTGGAATTGCTTAAAATCATGTTATTATATGCCCGGACTTTACCAGACTTATTATTTTATTGGATCGAACTTATATCGAGTGGCATGACCAACTACTATGTTTAACAAAGTTCTGATACTTTCATTTCGGGTGATGTGCACAAAATTTAATTAAAAATAATTTTCTCTAAAATATATATTGAGCGACATAAAATGTCATGTTGGTTAAAAAAAAAAGTTTTTTAAGGAGACCATAACTTTCATATGATCTTCAAAGTTTATAATGTATGACAACTACATACTGTTAATAGATTTTGTGATATATTATCATCAATTAATTGATTTTATTCCTGTTTGTTCAATACAAGGGCCATAACTCTGGATCTAGTAGAATGATTTGGCCCATAATTGAAACTGGCCAAGAACTGATGGCCATATAGACATTATTCCATGTTTGATTATGATTGCTCAAGAAATGTGGATTCTAGAGTGTAAACAATTAAATAGCAGATGACAGATGGACTGACAGCTAAAGATCCAAATAGCTCATCATTGAGCACTTTGTGCTGTAAAACAGCAAGAAAACTGCCATGTTGCAATTTGTTTAAGGTTCTGATCCTTTCTGGCAACTTCAAGTATTATTGTACAACAGTTAAAGTAAGTGTAGAAAATATGATAAAAAGTAATTTACCTGCTATCTTAGGTCTCTGATTCCCAACTATACCATTTGTCCATCATTCCACACCAAACATCCCACATTGTGGTTGTAGTACATGGAGAAAATAAACCAAAACATGTTTTAAGCAATACATATAAACCAAGAGACTGTGCCAGTGTCTGCTTCATTCCGTAAACTAAAGAAGGAATAACATAAATAAAAATAATATAATAATATATGGGTGTAATATTTATGACATTCTTATCTAAATGATTAATATATTAGTTATATACAAAATTTCTGATATCTACACTATTGATAACTTAACATATTGATATCTACACTACAAGCTTCATAACCAAACCCAAAACACTGACAGCCACATGGAACCATCTTGGTAAGAGAACTTATAGACAAAGAGTTTTCAGAAGGGATGTATTGGTCATTGTCAAAAGATACATCGAGTGGACCATTGGGTTACAACCATGTTTATACATTATCACAGGAGGAAACTGAATCAGCATAAACAAGTGAATCATGTGCACGAGTTGAATAGACGAACACATCAAAAAAGAAAGATGTTCCTACAGTAAGGATATGTGAAATCTGTATTTTATATACAAACACACAATGGAGAAGGGATAAAGGGAGAGCACTCTGGAAGGGATAATGGGACAGAACTTGTGTCAATAAACAAAAACATGTCATTCACAAATAACACAGAGGCCAACAGAAAAATCTCCTCTCAAGAAAGATACACACATACAGGGAAGGGGGTATGTACTGACCTTTGTATGATAGATTCACACAAGAAAGATAATCAGTAAATTTGTAATCTGATCATTCATCAGAATTATATAAGTATGTTCATGATATCAATAAGCAGCAAAAATGCAATATTAATACAAACTCCTAAATGAGGCTAGAGGACTAACGACTTCTCTGCCTAACCTTGTATACTGGAAATGACCATATGACCCTTAATCACAACCTTAAAGTAAACCTAAATCCCTAAAACATTAAGACCCTGAACCTTAAATAATTTAAGAAAAGTAAATGAAAAGTTGAAGAGTCGTGGATAGTTGATAGCTAATCTGAGGTTAATATCAAGGTGTAAAATTGAAATTGTCTAACTGCCTATTTATAAACAAGCAGATAGAGGAGTTTCGCTTCCACCCCTCAATATTCCTAAGGGAAACAGAGTTTGCATTGAACATGTCCTTATTTAAATTGAATAGTTGAAAGGATAAATTATGGCCGCTATGAGCTTCAGACCATAACCGCTCCTTTATTCAAGAATAAGATATATGCAGATAAAGTATTTGGAATAATTTTAATGAAATTTTGATGCCAAAAAAGTTCCGAAAAGTACCTTAACCTAAACCTCAATATGAAAGTTTAGTATTAAATATTTTCAAAATTATCCACTAAACCTACCATGCACTTAAATTGAAATTTTGATGCGAAATAAGTTCCACATGTTTCCTTAAATAATAATAATAATATCTTTATTTACAGAAGGTGACATGTAAAGAGGTATACAAAAACAATTGTACAATTCTTAAATAAAACATGGCCTTCTAACAGAAAACAACATAAATTGAAACACAATAATTATATTAAACACATTCATTCATTCAAAAAATGAACCCTAATATGCAATTTTGAGTAAAATTAGGTTCCAAAAAGTTCCCTAAACCTATCTTAACCCTAATAGCTGACATTTTTAATACAACAATAAGTTAATGAAATAGTTATAAGATTATTGAAATCCTAAGTGAGGTTATTTGCTGCTTGAAATTTTGAAGCATTAAGTGCCGAGTTCTGAAAGGTCCATAAACCTCATTACCATGTTCAATATGTCTTCATTTAACCATCTTAGCATGAAATTTGGAATAGGGTCTGGCCGAAAGTTGTTGCCATATGATGCAAGTCCAGAATACCCTTAAATGACACCTAAACAAAACAATTACACAAGAAAAATAATCATAAACAAAACAATTACACAAGAAAAATAATCAATATTACATAAAACCTAACTCAAAGCTGTGTAGCTACTTTTAAGCAAATTCAAAAATTCTCAAATAAATTTAAATTAAAAATATTTAAATAAATCGATTAAACAGTCAAGAGGAAACTGAAACCATGAACATACTTTCTACATATCTGCCAAATGTTACATAAACAGTTTGTTTTCTGATAAATAAGCTTGTAATTACTTATTCTCCCTGTGTGTAACATTTCCCCATTTTTCCATCATTTCGCACAATTTGCATAGATACTAAAACGATATTCCTGCATAAAATTATCATAAATCATGTAATTCAGCTGGGCAATAAAGAAGAAAAGTCTAGATATTAAAAGATCATCCTATTTAAGACTCTGGCTTTATATGTATGGTGAGATAGGCTTGGAGACAGATCAGTGAATTACATCTCGACAAAGAACAAGAACTGAGCATACATCAATGATCAAAGATCAATGTTAAATGTAGACAAGAAAGGGGACAATGACCAACACAAACCAATACATTGACCATAGGTTACCAAACTGACACAGAATTCAGTTGAAAAGCATTCAGAATCATTAAAATGGCAACAAAGTATGCACAAAGAAATCAAGAATATACAACAGAACTAAACCATAAACAAATCAATAGTTCTTAAACTCAATACAAATAGTACACAATTCGTACACTACATTTATCTACAGATATACTAGCTCTAAATGTTGAGGGGTGAAAGCGAAACCAGTCTTTCTGTATTGTAAGATACAAGATTGATTTCGCTTTCATCCCCTCAAATTATTGCTCAGGAGGCAAGGGGCGCAAATCCCTTTTCAGATTCTTCTCAATGTGTTTTAGAAAGCATACTGGTACTATAATAATATCATAAAATATCATTGTGCCAAAATTGAAGAACTGCCTTGGCCTTGCATATTGGTTATACCAGGTAAAATAAACTAACAGTTTCAATTGTAGTACTATTCATGGTAATTGTAATATTATATTTTTCAATTGCATTTTTATCATTATTTCTAAATAAAATGAAATAACTTCAAACTCACGAGTTCCAGGAAAATTACATTTCACAGCCAGCTTCATTCTGATTGGATGAAAGCAATTGAACATCAAAACTACTCATTTACACAAAACCTGAAAATATATACACACCAAATTCTAAATAATTCCAACAAAAGAAGTAACAATGCAAGGAAGACTGTTGCATTTAGGTAATAAAGAACATGTTATTACAGTATTCAATAATACAGCAGTCAGTTGACCATACAAATTCTGGGTTGCCTACCAGTACTAACCACTGTCGTTCTTCTGCAAGGAACCACTAACTTCCCAGCATGTATTAGAGGTATAGTATTAATGACCTCAAACACAGGACCAAAATACTAAATCAAATGAGAACAGACAAGGACATGAAGTATTGGTACTGTTAGACTCGGTTGAACCCATTCTAGAGGGATCACAGCTGTCTTCCTCATTCTGAAAATATAAACAGTGTAATTTTAAGGTACATAAACAAATAATAAATGTTCGAGAGTTATAAGAACTAATAAACATAAAAATAGAGCTGCAAACATATCTTGTCAATGAAGCTGAATGATGATGAAGACATGAACATGGATGACATGATTGGTGAATGTGGTCAACAGAGAGTTATGCCAGTGGCAACATGATAAATGGTCAGGGAAGGAGGATGCAATAATGTGTTGTTACTTTAACAGATTCCTGTATTCAAAGGACAAACTGACATAGAAATCAATGTGACCTACAGAATAGCAATAATTCCTAACAGTAATTCATTTATGCTGATGTGCATTAACCACTAGCAGATCCAGGGGGCACATCCGACATCCCCCTAAAATTCCCCAACCTTACAAATAACTATGAGTATAAATACGAAAATATACAGAGATCTTTAAATAAGCAATTTTCAAATAAGCAATTTTGATTTATTGAAGCAATATGATGATGTTTATAAACAAAGAAACAGTCATTGTCATTTTATAAGGCTTGAACAAAACCAAAAATGACCAAAAATTTATGCTCCCCAAATCCGAATCCCAGATCTGCCCTTGCATACAGGACATGGAAGTAAAATTAATGTTAGCTGATTGATATTGACACAGGGGTCATAATTCTAGATCAATACTAGCTTACAGGATTCATTTTAGGTGAAAATGAAAAATATACCCTTATCCTGAGACTTGAATGCTCAGTCCTGTGCTCTACCAACTTACCCTACCAAACAGGAATATAATGATTATAATGTATCATTTTTCATCATTATACAATTGCATATAAATGCATGTTATGCAAAATTAATAGGGTTGTTCATTTTTAAAACAGTTATGACCAATGTTAGAACCTGCTGTTTTATGTTCTTAATGTCATCTGACAGTACCAATCAATAATTGCTGTGCATACTGTATGGACAAGGTCCCATTGTTGCAGTTAAAGCATTAAATGTGACATTTAAGTTGTGATAACCACTAAGCATGTTTCTGGACTCAAACATTTGACCTCATAAATGAATGCCAAGTACAAGATACTACACAACAGTATATTTTAACCACTCAAACAGTTACTCAAGATATTGTTATGAATAACGAATAGAGAAATTTCAGTAAATGAGATTACTTGAGTATGACATCCATAACACTTGCACTGATATGTTGCATGCACATCAAATCTTCACTTATATTCTGTTCCCATTATGTAATATTAAAGGCACAAAGGTAAAAATATTCCACATATGAATTACCATATACCTTTTACTGGAACGTTTTACCTAAAATTAAGACAAATGATTAAATTGCCATAATGTACTTAAGGGCTTATCAAAACCAATACTTAGCCATTGCCATTGATACAATGTCCATATTTGTATGACCCAGAAAACATAATACTTGGTCAAGTATGTTGTATGCCCGATATCAACTTTTAATTTTAATATTCCTATAGAAATAAATAAGATTCTGAAAAACCAAACTGTTAACACAATTAACATTTTGACAGTGAAGGAAAAAAGCTTTCACCACATAATTCTTTAGTGCTCTATATGATAGCACTAACGAGAACCCTCTATTCTCCATTATTGGAGCCAAATATCAGCCCCTGATTCCCCCACCAAAATAGTATATTTTCCCAATTCAAATTTAATTTTTCCCTCTGAGCCAAAGCAATACTTGCAAAGAACTTTCCCAATTCAAATTTAATTTTTCCCTCTGAGCCAAAGCAATACTTGCAAAGAACTTTCCCAATTCAAATTTAATTTTTCCCTCTGAGCCAAAGCAATACTTACAAAGAACTATTTTATCTACAAAAATACAATGTTCTAAAAATCAGACATAATATCTGATACATTTTTGTGTTTTGTTTATCAATGCGCCCAACTGTATAAGGATTATTGTATGTCTAAACCAATTTGACCTTGACCATGCTAACAATATTATATACACTATGTCCATGTCAATTTCTGTCATGTTATACTCAAGAATTTGGCCTTGTTGTATGCACAATATCAATTGTTATCTTACTGTACCAATTTAAATAGTAGGATATTTTATCCATTCTATCACACAATATTTACATGACCATTCTAAGGAATAGAGCAATTTTCAAAATTTTACACAGCCTGGTATGCTGTATGTGCAATATCAAATATAGAAACTCCATATCCTCCATACAAGTTGTAAGACCTATTCCATCAACCAACATGACTGACATTATACACTGATGGGTTTCATTAAATTTGACTCACTTTGGGTTTTCTCTAAAGCAGTGAACATTAGGAAGGAATAGTTCATGGATATTCAATTTGTGATTATACAAGACAGACTGGAAAGAATGCACTGTGTTTGAACTTTCAAGTTTTGTTTTGTGAATTAATGTTACATTCTTTGTACTTCTCTTTCTCCAATTGTAATGTTATTACAAGTTGTGACAGTGACATCAGTTTGATAATATGAGGTCAATCTGTTGTAAGAACAAGAGTGCCAAACTGTCACAAAATACGCCCGTCATAAGACACAGCTCAGAGTTAAAACAAGACGAATTTTAGGAAATTTCTAAAATCAAAGGGTGGTAACTCCTGGGTGACATGAGCGATATGACTGGTTATCGAACTTGGCCGAGATATTATGCCCACAAACATTTTCACCTAGTTAGGTGAAGATCAGATGAAAACTGTTTGACTTAGAGAGCGGACAAGGCTAATTTGGCCAATTTTGGATAATTCAAGGGCCATAATTTCGAAGTACCTTGGATGGCGTGGCTGGTTATCGAACTTGGCCAAGATATTATGCCCACAAACATTTTCACAAAGTTTGGTAAAGATCGGATGAAAACTGTTTGACTTAGAGAGCGGTCAAGGCTAATTTTGCCAATTTTGGATCATTCAAGGGCCATAATTCAGAAGTGCCTGGGGCAATGTGGCTGGTTATCGAACTTGGCCGAGATATTATGCCCACAAACATTTTCACCAAGTTAGGTGAAAATAGGATGAAAACTCTTTGACTTAGAGAGCGGACAAGGCTAATTTTACAAATTTTGGATAATTCAAGGGCCATAATTTCGAAGTACCTTGGGCGGTGTGGCTGATTATCGAACATGGCCGAGATATTATATCCACAAACATTTTCACAAAGTTTGGTAAAGATCTAATGAAAACTGTTTGACTTAGAGAGCGGTCAAGGCTAATTTTGCCAATTTTGGATAATTCAAGGGCCATAGTTCAGAAGTGCCTGGGGCAATGTGGCTGGTTATCGAACTTGGCCGAGATATTATGCCCACAAACATTTTCACCAAGTTAGGTGAAGATCGGATGAAAACTCTTTGACTTAGAGAGCGGACAAGGCTAATTTGGCAAATTTTGGATAATTCAAGGGCCATGATTTCGAAGTACCTTGGGAGGTGTGGCTGGTTATCGAACATGGCCGAGATATTATGTCCACAAACATTTTCACAAAGTTTGGTAAAGATCGGATGAAAACTCTGTGACTTAGAGAGCGGACACGGTTAATTTGACGAATTTTGGATAATTCAAGGGCCATAATTCAGAAGTGCCTGAGGGATGTGGCTGGCTATCGAACTTGGCCGAGATATTATGCCCACAAACATTTTCACAAAGTTTGGTAAAGATCGGATGAAAACTCTTTGACTTAGAGAGCGGAAACCATGTGGACGCCGCCAACATGTCAGTTAAATGTAAAGTTATAAAAAGCAAACCATATCTAAGATTGAAGTTGTTCAAGCAATAGTTTTCCACCCCCTAACCATACATACCCATGTAAGTCATAATTATCCTGTTTCTATTAAACACAACATATTTCAAACACGCATGTAATCTGATGAGTAATCAATTTTCACAAATATAGCTATGTTTTTAAAACATGTAAACCCCAGTCTTGCACTGATAGAGCAAAGAAACACTGTTCATTATGTAATCATAAAGCTTTTGTGTTATATGGATTTACCAGCAAAGAGCTTTAACAACTCTTCCAGGTACATTGAGTATGTACCCATTTCCTGATAACCTTGCATGTAATTATAAAGTTTAACTCTATAATTGTTCCAATATTGTATGACTACATTAGCCAATGAGAGCTTTATCAGTGTGTCAGTGTCAATATTTTCAAAAGCTTTTCACCTGTACTGTTTGTCTGATCGTCAGTGATCACATGGCTTGAAGTTTAATGGTGTACATTTTTGTGTTGTTCTGATTAAAGAATTTGGGGAGCAAGTTTTTTACTTGATGACTTCCCCATACATAGAATCAAAACTCAGTTTGCACTTACATAAATGATTTATAAAGCAATCATCTCCCATAAAACAGCACTATTTCACATCTTGAAAAAAAGCTCTGCTACCAAGTGATATTAAGTTATGCAATGAAAACACTATTTTCAAACTTAACACAAAAATATGGTTAAAAGAAAGCTGGAAAGTAATTACAGATTACATTTACATCCCAAACAATTTCCAGCATAAAATAATTTTGAATAAAAAAATAAGCTTATAGTCTGGAAAGCTTTTATACAATGGTAAAATTCTATGTTCATGTTCCTTACATATATATTTTTAACACAGTTTTTTGAGTTGTAGTAACTTAGCTTCATGTTTTCATCTTTCAAGAAAAAAAACTCATTTTTGTATGTTTTTACAAAAATCTGTTTATAACTTTTCTATCTTTTTAAACCTTTTATTTCTAAACCCTTCATATTCTTATACTCTTTGCCTATCAGGCACTCCTCTATTGAGTCTCATGTAAAGATTTGCCTCTCCCCCAGCCGAAGTTATACATTCAGTTGATAACAAATCAGCTAATTTTGTGACTGTAAAGAACAATGCAAGGAGCTTGTGTTGTTTCTTCTTTCATATTAAAGATTATTTTGAGGAACACACATTTACCATACATTGACTGAATGTGGAAGCATTTCAGAGTGATAGGTTTGTTATTAAAAATGATATCAACAAAAACTCAGCTCTCGTAACAAATGATTATTATTTAGACTAATTTTGAACCCAATGATAGCTACAAACCGAGATCAATGAGATCAAAAATGGTTGTAGTTTATATTAATTTGTAATGTAGCCAATCTATAGAGGTTGTCCTGAAAAGGACAGTTGGTCGACAATGAAGTTGTGTCCTTAAAAGGACAGTTTTGTGACAATTGAGTAGTGTCCTTAAAAGGACAGTTTTGTGACAATTGAGTGGTGTCCTTAAAAGGACAGTTTTTTTGTCAATCGAGAAGTTGTCCTTAAAAGGACAGTTTTTGTCCTGAGAAGGACAGTTTTGTGACATTCTATAGAGGTGTAAATTTATTTTACACAAAGGCCAAAATTTGAAAGTCCCCAGTCAAGAACAAGACGCTGCCTATTCGAATAGAAAGAACAAATACTATAAAGGACTCACCTATCCAAACAGAGAAATTAGGTTCGAATAGATGTTCAGCCACATTACAGCATTGCCTCCCATCCTGACAGGCAGCTCAAAATAAATTGATCTCATTGTCAATGTACATTGTGTATTCAATCTGATTTCAGCTCCCATTTAATAAACAACAGTCTAAGTAAACACCATTTGGACAGTTTTTTTGTCAATCGAGAAGTTGTCCTAAAAAGGACAGCTTTTTGTCAATCGAGAAGTTGTCCTTAAAAGGACAGTTTTTGTCCTGAGAAGGACAGTTTTGTGACATTCTATAGAGAGGTGTAAATTTATTTTACACAAAGGCCAAAATTTGAAAGTCCCCAGTCAAGAACAAGACGCTGCCTATTCAAATAGAAAGAACAAATACTATAAAGGACTCACCTATCCAAACAGAGAAATTAGGTTCGAATAGATGTTCAGCCACATTACAGCATTGCCTCCCATCCTGACAGGCAGCTCAAAATAAATTGATCTCATTGTCAATGTACATTGTGTATTCAATCTGATTTCAGCTCCCATTTAATAAACAACAGTCTAAGTAAACACCATTTGGACAGTTTTTTTGTCAATCGAGAAGTTGTCCTAAAAAGGACAGTTTTTTTGTCAATTGAGAAGTTGTCCTAAAGGACAGTTTTTTTGTCAATCGAGACGTTGTCCTAAAAAGGACAATTTTCTTGTCAATCGAGAAGTTGTCCTAAAAAGGACAGTTTTTTTGTCACTGAGATGTTGTCCTAAAAAGGACAGTTTTTGTCCTGAGAAGGACAGTTTTGTGACATTCTATAGAGAGGTGTAAATTTATTTTACACAAAGGCCAAAATTTGAAAGTCCCCAGTCAAGAACAAGACGCTGCCTATTCGAATAGAAAGAACAAATACTATTAAGGACTCACCTATCCAAACAGAGAAATTAGGTTCGAATAGATGTTCAGCCACATTACAGCATTGCCTCACATCCTGACAGGCAGCTCAAAATAAATTGATCTCATTGTCAATGTACATTGTGTATTCAATCTGATTTCAGCTCCCATTTAATAAACAACAGTCTAAGTAAACACCATTTGTACAATTGCAGAGTTGTTTGTCATTATCATCTATAATGTGGCAAATCACAATGAAACCTGACACAATCCACCTAATGCATAGTAAATAATCAGGAGTATGACAAATCTCTGATACACCTTAAATATCTTGGTGATCTAATCCTACATCAACTTTTGCTTTAACATTTATACTCCTGAAAAAATTCCTCTCATTTACAAGATTTTAACTATTTATGCAACAACAAGACAACCAAGAATCACTCTTAAACAATCCAAAACCAGCTGACATATTAACACCAGAATGCCTTTAAATCACTTTCTATTAATAAGGTACTTTAAAGTCTGATAGTACCATATGTATTACTTTTCTTTGTAAAAGGTGAGATCTCAAATCAACATTACCAATCTTTACAAAGCATTGTGTATATATAATTAATTACTAATTTTCTAGAAGTCATATACTTCATGACAATTTATCCAATAAAAAAATATGAGGAAAATTACAGGATCTTAAAATGCACTGGTATTTAAAGAAATAAAGTAAAATTAGCCATTAACATTTCCCAGACTATTGCAATACATCAAATAATTTGGTCTTCAACAAGTGTTATAACTGAGAATGTCAAGTATTAAAACACCTATTAAATATCTTTGTAAAAAGATCTCAAAGTAAAAATGTTTCATAAATTATATAAGCAATTATGTATTTTTAATCATTATAAGTTTGTTGATTGAATTGTACATGTAAAGTCAATGAATATCACTGTGCATTTTTACCAAGATGTAACTATGTACTGCTTTAGACATTAGAGATTTATTCATCAAACAGTGGTTGCTTTAATTATGTAAGAGTTGAGTTGTTCATCTAAGTATACCCTTATGTTCTTGTATTGATAAGTGACAAATGGCTCATAAGCCACTGATCTAAGAAAACATAAATCAGAAATATGTTGACAACCTGCTCATAAATGTATTAAACCTGAGATTGTATTCAGTATGCCAGTATTCCATTTTCTCAGAATTGTATCATGATTGTATGAAGGGATTTTGCCATGTGATAACCAATGTCTGATTTTGCATTAATTAGTTCTGTTCTGTTCTGTTAAAGCTTATACTTTCTAACTAATGGACAAGTGCTTGCTCTATTAGAACAATTAGTATGCAAAAGAATTATACTTTGTGATTTACCCTGTTGACCCCCTATCTAACCATCCCAAGAAAGATTCATTATTCATTTGTAACATTTTTATAATGGATTGAATTCCTTCACTAATGGAGTGCTTATATTTATTTACATTTTCTGAATGTATTCTTAAACAATAATGCCAAGCAAGAAAAGTAACCCTATGCCTTACAATGTTTTAAAATTGGACACTCAATAATAGGCTACTGCCTTTTACAGTTACATGATATGTGAATATAAGCATTTCAACCTTTATACAGACATGAACAGCATTTAATGAGATTCACTTACGGGGAACATATGGTTTTCTAAACTGGACGCCAATGCGGCATATTAGCAGGTGGGCATTAAACCAGAGGATAGGGAAAAGACAGCATTCATCACCAGGTACGGTCTATTTGAACATGTACTGATGGGGTTTGGTCTAACAAATGCACCAGCCACTTACTCGCGTGGTCAACCTGGATCTCCGAGGACTGACCTGGAAGACCGTCTTGGCATTTCTGGATGATATCCTGGTGATGGGCAAGACCTTTAGAGAACACCTGGAAAACTTAGAAGAGGCATTTAAGGGCTTCAGGGAACATTGATTGAAGCTGAAACCCCAGAAATGCTGATTTTTCCAGACTGAGGTGGAATTCTTGGAAAGAATGGTCAATGGGGAATAGTTGTCCGTGACTGAGAAAAATATACAATCAGTTACCAACTGGGCAGTCCCGAACTGTCCTATGTTTTGTAAATGATCACAGGGCCTTCATTAAAGATTTCGCTAAACTAGCGCAACCTCTGTATGCCATCACAGGGAAACAGAAGTTTATATGGGAGGAGGAACAACAAACAGCATTTGAAAAGTTGCGGAGATCCGTGGTGGAACCTCAGGTGTTAGCAATCCCAAATCCCTCAGACCCTTTCATACTGGATGTTGATGCCTCTAACTGGGCCATTGGAGGCATCCTTAGTCAAGTCCACAATGGCAGGGAGAGAGTGGTCGCTTATGGCAGCTTTGCCCTCACTCCGGAACAAAAAAGATATTGTCTACTTGTAAAGAGCTGCTGAGCATTTAAAGGTTTACAAGGCAATTCAGGTATTACTTATTGGGGAAAGTGTTTACGGTGTAAGGACCGATCACTAAAGTCTGACCTGGTTGTTGAGGTTCAGGGACCGCCAAGGACAGCTTGCCCTGTGGATGGAAGAACTAGCACAATACCACATGGTTGTTAAGAACCGACTAGGATACAAGCATGGGAGCACTGACGCCTTATCAAGACTACTGGACAGATTAACCCATTGTTCCTCGTACTTGACAGGGATACAGCCAAAGGGTTTCCCATGTGGAGGATGCAATTATTGCTGTCGGGCTCATGCACAGTGGAGAAGTTTCATTGAGGAGGCAGACAATGCAGTGAACTATGCTAATAGTGGAAGTTTGTAGTTAATGACAGTGCCAAGCGATAACACAACAGTGGGAGCAGTTTGTTCCCAAGAGTCCAGTGAAGGCTACAACCAAGGGGATATAATGGCTGCACAAGATTCACTTACTATACAGCTTGAGCAAAACGTCCAAAACAAGGAAGGGTTTTGTCACACCCATAGACAAGAGGTGTCGATGGATATATCCATAAACAAATTGTTGGTGATGGTCAATGGCAGTGTGAGACTACCGGAAGTAACATCCCCCAGAAACCCATGTAGCTGGGGTTTTACAGCCCAAGAGCTCAACCAGTCCCAAGCGAAGGATTATTATTATTATGTTGTTTTATGGCGCATCGACAGCTTTGGTCATTTAGCGCGCAAGAAATGTTAAAAATATGTGAAACTAAAAAAGGTTATGTGATATTCTTGTAAATATGTTAAACTTGTGCAAATATAGCGTGTAAAAAGGATCATTATGTAAGAATATATTTCCCAAGCGAAGGATGTCAACTTGCAAGTTTTTCACCCATTTCTGCACAACCAATGCGAACTGGAGGAAGGGGCCCTGTTCTTGTCAAGTCCAGAGGCAAAATACTACTGGATAAACAAAGAGATGTTCAAACTAATGGATGGGGTAATCTTCAAGAGAAAACTGTCACCGCAAACATACTTACTACATCTCTGCCCAATTTATATAAAATGTCAGATTAGGTTTCCGATAAATAGTCTTCTAAATAGTTGTTATCACTGTGTTTTATATTTCCCGATTTCTTAATACCATTATACAAAATTATTATAAATCATACAATCCAAAAATTATAGTTTCCAATATATACATATGGGGAACATGACAGAATTTAATAATGTATGAGTCTTGTAAGAGGACAACTAGACAATGCTTCACACCAAGCTCTAGACCTTGTGGTTTGGGACAAGAAGATTTTCAAAGTTTACTTTTAAAATCTATTTTTAGCTCCTGTGACCTACTTATGCAACAGACCAGAACCATTCATATAACTTCGAAGGAGGACCACCTAAGGATCATTCCTGTGAAGTTTGGTCAAAATCCATAGAGTGGTTTAGGAGGAGATGATGTTTATAGTTTCCACTATATACATATAGGGAACAATCCCCGCCCCCTGGCAGCCATGTTTTTTGACGGAACTTAATAATTTATGCAATCTTGTAAGAGGACCACTAGACAATGCTACACACCAAATATCAAAGCTCTAGACCTTAGGGTTTTGGACAAGAACAATTTCAAATTTTACACTTTTTTTGCTCCTGTGACCTAATTATGCAGCGGACCGAAATGACTTATGCAACTGAAAGAGGCCTAACCAAGGATCATTCCTGTAAAATTTGGACAAAATCCATTTAGTGGTACATGTATAGGTAGAGTTGTTGTTTCAAGAAAATGTTGATGCACGACGCACGATTCACAATGCATGACAACGGACATCCAAGGATCCAAAAAGCTCACCATAAATAGTACAATTTGATAAGTGCATACAACAAGCAAGTATAACATAGACTAATTAAGACACAAAAAATCTGATAAACACAAAATTTTAAGCAAATTGTCATACAATTTTGAATATAAGATGATGTCCCAGTTTCCCGAAATAATACATTATGTGATAATTTGTGTGCAAACAAATCACTACATCTATAACAAGCAAGCAAACCCTCAATCCAACTTTCAGCAGCCCATGCCTACAGTCCTTACAGCACTTTGATTATATATCAGCATTTCAGGACCACTGCCCTTATCTTTAAAATGAGTTCATATGCAGATATCATAATACCTGTAGTAATGAACCATGCATGAATAAAAAAAGAAGATCTCTGTTACAATGACCCAAAACAAGTTTTAATATCAAACTTCAATACCTTTTCTAATCATGTGCATACAACATACATCAACCAAGCTCCCCACAGTGGTTATCTCTCTTATCAGTTAAATAACAACCAGTGTCATGACCAGGACATTCTTCCTGATACGGAAAGACTCTTCTATTTATGGACTCATATCAAACAACACACTGAATGACCATTCCCTGCCTTCCAATTAATCTGTGTTAAGGGACCACTTTGTAGTACAAAGATTAATATTATCATAATCCAAAATGATTCTTTCTTATCAAGTAAAATTCATTCATATGTGCATGCAACATATAGACAGATCTGTAGTAAGACAAGACATTTAACAGTCTGTACCGAATATACTTGCTGTCGCACAGTTATGTATGTCATTACGATCATCACAATCTCATTTTGGAAACATTTTTCTCAATACTTTATACATCCACACCAGCTATGACAACAAAAGTCAAGCAATACCACCAGGGCCTTCAGAGAGGGATGAATGACCCAACAGGATGGATAATAGGACTATGAACCAGAATGTTTTACGGACAACGAGTAAGACAACTACTGCATCATGGTCACTTGTCGGTGGGAAGACATGTAAGAGTATTAAGTATTGTGAGTATATACATAATAAACTGTAACTAAACTGTACCAGGTATAAATAAACTGGCAATATGACAGCATTATCTTCGGTTTATACATTATTTCAAATTATTAATCACCTATATCACCTATCAGGGGTGTAGCTGGGCCATTTTTCAGACTTTCTATGGAGGGGTCCACTTTTGGTCATAATTGTTTTTTCAATTTTTAACTTTAATATCGCTGGCAATGCCCCTGCTTATCTCAACTAATATTCTTTTGTAGCTAATATCATGTAGAGCACAGGACAGTATTTCAAACAAGCCATAAAAACTAGCTCAGGTGAGTCAAAATAATTTAAGTATCTAACTCTGTTAACTGAAAAATATGGAAAATTCTAACCATATTCACACAATTGACATAATCTGAATGACATGTTGACTTGTAACCTTTACTGCAACAGACTTTGGTCAATGCACTCTGTCAGACAGTCCGCCTACAGAAATGGTCTTTACTCAATATACGGAATCACAAAACTACATGCATAAGCCTATACTTGCTGATTAGGAAACCAATCTCAATATAAATATTTCATTATATAGCATATCTTTTATAATTCCATTGAAAAATAACTCTTCTATTCATGTATGTTTCTACAGTTTGATGGAAGAAAGCAAGACAGAAAAATACCTATTCTCACCAAATATAATTCTCTCACAAAATTTCTGACATTTCTAAAATTCATCCAATCAGACTGAGGCTTTTTTGTCAAAGCATAGTGCAAATGTCTATTACTTGAAACACTTTCATTTTAATGCACTGGTATATACACAAAAGTTGAAATGAATTAAAGCACCTTGATATTGCTTTCTGTAAGTTACACTGTCTTCCATGCATTACCTACCACAGAAACCAGTCATTGCAACAACAAAACCACATCTATAAACTGACCAATTAATGGGACTAAATCACCTTCCCCGGACCATTCAACATGTTACTCAACCAACATCTCTCTTACACCACAAACACCAACCAAGGATACTAAAACTATCACTGAAAGTGAGTAATACCCCAGCAGACTGGAAGTGAGTAATACCCCAGCAGTACCACTTTGTCAGAAAAAAGAGCTGTATATCAAGCTTATATACAGTCCTTGATGATTATGTGACACACTACAACTCATCATGGAGATTGTCCATGTGAAGTTTCATGAAAATCCTCCAAAAGCTGTAGATGTAGTTCGCTCCACAAGTTTTTGTTAACAGACCAACCGACCAACCAACAGAGTGACTCCTGTATACAAACTTTGTTTGTCAGGGGTATAATGAATGAAATGATGATAAATGAAAACTTCAAATGATGATAAAATAAATAAATGAATAAACAATATTGTAGTAGAGAATACAACTTACATTTTTATTGCTATTATACTCCAGTCAATCACTCTTTCCACTTCTAGATGATGATGATGATTTTGATGTTTTTTGTTAACTAATGATATTAACAGGTACAAACAATTATGCAGACAAATTTTAGAAAAATGAAGTGAATATAGTCACTTATCTGTGTGATTCTGTTCTATTCTGTAATGTCGTTTCCATGTTCTGATGACTTCTACCATAATTACAGCTCCAATGGTGCAAGATTACTTCCATGGTACTGGATTCAATCACTGTCATCTATAAGGCAAGAAATTAACATCAATTTAACAGATTCTAGAATAAAAACAAACATACAAGTAGATGATATAAAACAGTCAACTCTAGTTATATTATTAGTTATACAGGTTGTTGACAGGTTATAATCCCCCATAAACCCTGTCAACAACCTGTATAACGAATTTATAATACTGCAAATCCATGTTTTCATACAAATTTAGTTAAACAAGCAATGTTGCGATGCCTAGCTCTCTAGATCTAATATTTAGATACTGTATGTGTATTTTTGCTGTTTTTGATTCAAAAAATTGTTTAGAGTGTTTTAGTTATGTATAATATAAGTAATTAAAACGTTTTCCTTTTAAAAGCTGGAATTACTTGCTGCAGATCAAATTTCTTTTATTTCACTCGCACATATATTGCCTGTATTGTATACCCCATAAGGTACCTCAATACACATGGTTAAGCGTGCGCTTGATTCTGAAATTCACATTTCAAGCGTCTGATCACATGGACTTTATCAAGCTGAATTTAGCTCAAACCTTAAACAATCTATCGTTTTGAATATAAATACAAGAACGCATTTAATCTTTGCAATATTTATTGACTCCTGTATGAAGATCAATTGTCAATTTCTAGTTACTTGCGGACATCAAGCAATAAAAGTTTTCAAGCCAAGCCAAGCCATCAACAAAAATGGCCATGAGGTGCATGAAGGGGAAATTAGTTTGCACGTCATATACCCTGTCAGCGTTGTGTATATAGAATACTATATGTGAGCCTTTAATTATTGAAAATACTGGATTTTTATTTGCAGTATTATAATGTATTGAATACGTCATTATATTGAATTTGACCAATGAAGCAATGTGCATATTTGATCCCACTGCCTGGATTTGTTTTGTTAAACAAATATTCTATTGTAATGAGAGTTAACTGTATATTATCAACGCCAGTGTAGTAGGGCTGCAATGATGCAGACCTGTTGTCAGGCGCGTAGCTGAGCCCAAATTGACTTTACGCACTCTGCTAGGAGGGTCCGGGGGCATGTTCTATGGTCTATGGTGTCTGTTCAAGTATATTTTACAACATAGAATGTGGTACTATTTGACCCCCCTTAACTCCCAGTGTACATTTTTATTGCGTTTTTCGCAATTATTTCATTTTTGTTTTTTCGACCTGTCTAAAATTATTAGTAAGCCAAGCTACGCGCCTGGTTGTCTCTCAGTTTCGTTCAGTTTCTTTCGGTTCGGTTACATAAATATATGAAATACATAAAACTCTCAATAACTGGTAATTTACTGTAAAGAAGGAACGTGAAATACCCACATTATAGATCATAAGTTCTTAAATAAATAACGCCAATCAAAAAAAATTGAATGTTCATTTTTCTTTCTGCTAGATTAAATTGTGCTGTTCAATCCCACTGAGGGGCCTGCTAGTTTTTCCCCTGAGTTTTACCATAACAGTGAAGTAAATCAAGGGGTAAAAGTGCACCCAATGTGGGACTTGGATTCATAACCCCTAACACTAGTATGGCCCTCTACCCACTGAGCTAAAGGGGCAGCCGTCTAAGCCCACACCACTACACTCAACCTCCCCCTTCCGGCATTTGAGGCTCAACCACCGTGAGCCGTCAAACACCACTGCCACCATTGAAGTCAAGCAAGGGGAAAAGTGTGCCCCATGTGGGGCTCGAACCCACGACCCCTTACACTAGTAAGGTGCTCTACCGACTGAGCTAACCGGGCGGCTGTCTAAGCCCACACCACTACACTCCTCCACCTTCCGGCAGTTGAGGCTCAACCACCATGGGCCGTCAAACACCACTGCCACCATAGAAGTAAATCAAGGGGGAAAAGTGTGCCTAATGTGGGGCTCGAACCCACGACCCTGTAACACTAGTACGGTGCTCTACCCCACACCACTACAACAGCACCAAATACAAATAAAATGATATTCATATTCTATGTCTAAAGTGTTACAACATAAGGCAATATCTTTGCTGACGAATTCGCACAAGAATATAATTATGTTTATACCTATTCAACATATGCAGACCACCAAATTTCTTGACTCGGTCACAGAAAATGGACACTGTCCTATCTGGGACCATTAACATCCAGGATATAACACAGCGAATGAGCACATAAAACACATATATCCTACATAAAACATAATTCCATCCAAAGTATGTACAATTTCGTCCATTTAATCCAGTCGTAAACATCGTAAACACATGCTAAATTTCCATCCGCCATGAAATGGCGCACATATTTCCACAACACATAACAGTCAGCAACAAAAATCCGTGATTTAAAGGTCACATATTATGATGACCCTAGAATCGGACGTTACGAAAAGTGTTCGAGTTTTTCCGCTAGTATTCGACAAAGATAATTATTATACATACTGTCTACACACCGAGCTTCTCGTGCATTTCCGTTTCACGGTATGAAAACACGCCCGAGGGATTAATTCTTTAAACTGACCGCCTGAAAAGGTCTCCGTTATACTGTGTGTACAATTACGCGATACATATAATCTTTGGCACGTTGTGTTGTACCATCATTAAATCTTTCACCCATGATACCTACCCTCGATGTTTACGAGAATATTAGGGGTGGTTTCAGCCGTGTACTACACGGCTTCTACACATACTACGCCCATATTTTAAAATATCCAACACCCATCACTGTTATCTTTTTGCTATATATAGTAAGTTTCCCTTTCAACTCGACCACCTCCGATAAACAAGACATAAAACAACATAAATTTCAAATTACTGTCTAATTTGTGATTTATGGGTAGCACTTGGGCAACCGACTACATTGTGAGTGACCGAGTAACGTTGTGAAAATTTCATATTCTTATTATGCGGTAAAAAACGATACATATGCCACTTTCATTATACATTTCTCGCCTGCTTTTTAAAATGTAGAATTGCAATATCGTCACACTGGAACCAATTTATGAACTGTGTGTCCGTCTGTCTGCCCGTGTCACACGAAAACTCCGTCTGGATCAGTTAACATTCACTTGCTATATATACATGTTTTGGTCTGAAAAATGTCGGAAATTGCATCTAGTTCAATTAACTATTACGAAGCTATTGCTGTCATTTAATCAGGCTGATAACGTGGTCCAAGTGAAGTCGAACAACGCTACTGCTAATCAAACTGAAGATATTACAATCGGATCATTTCGGCTATTATTAATATACATATACTTCGGAAGAAACGTGGCGGGAAAGTAGTTCCGATATGGCTGCCAAAATGAATGTATGTAGTCTCTGTGGAAAGCATGGCAGAGCTAATTTAAATATTAGAGTACAAGGCACACGCAACATCAAAGATAATGCCTAAACCTTCTCTGATGAGGATCTTTATTAGTAAACGGAATCCCGCTACGTCATTGTAAGACTCAATGCGGAAGCAAGCAATAAATGTCGTCTAGTTGAACAAAGGTTCTTTTGGCGAAAAATGGCACGTGAAACCTTGGTTGTCGCGTGGCATGCTACAGCGCAAGCCAATCTGAACACCTCGGCCTTTTTTAAGGAACATCCTCGGATGTATCAGGACGTTTCACATTGTGAAAACATTTAAAAATTTAATTCTTTATAAGAAATAACTCTTCACTTGATATTATTTAGTCTGTAGAAATATAACGAAGTTAAAATACTAATATTACATCCAAATTAAACTGAAACAATTCTTACTTATAATATTTCTTAATATTCGTATACGAGGAGAAACAAGAACTCGTCAGTCAACCAATACAATATACTTTTTCATAATGTTAGTTAATGGAAAATGATCATATCATTTATATCCTTCTTCATTGATTGATTACTTTACAGACGTGTATGGTCGTCAATGTAATTCATGGCAATAAGACGAGCTTATCATACAGCTATAAACACAAACTGAATAAGCGCGTTAAAAACTATTAAGTATAATTATAATAACACATGTATAGTTAGGTGGGGCAAAATGCCCATACGATGTAAAAGGCCTACTCGTAAAAATTCTGACATCGTTAGATTTGCTGTGCGCGTGATATTCTTTTTGTGACGTCTTACGCAGATGTTAATACCGCGAACAATTTTAATATCTTCAAAGATAAGTTTTTAATTCTCATTTTAGTCATTTTACACTATTTTGTGTTAACGCTGATTAGTTGGTATTTTAGTATTGCCTCGTACACCTTGTATTCTCGATTTTGCCATTCGTGCGTTTGTTTGACGGTATTTAGGCAGTGCTTACAGGATCGCGAAATTGTACTACATTTTACAAGAAGTTATATCTATATAATGTTTAGAGATTGTTGCACCTTATCAAAAATGCGCTTTGTCCCATACATGGCCCACCTTACGCTACTATATATAATCCAGGACGAAGACATAAGCAGCCATATACTGACCTTGCTCTCAATAAATAAATTATATACATCAGAATACGAAATAAGATATGCGTAATGATGTCCCAGCTTGTAGCTGAAACGGTAAGATCTTAGAAATGAAGGTTCCATGCTCTTTTATTCCAAAACTAACCTCTAAACCAAAGTAACATAACTGTTATAAACAGACATACACAAGACCATAGCAGTTATCTCCCCTACATTAGGATAAAATACATACTATATGATACAGTGTCAACACCCTCAAGACTAGCACGGTTCTCATCCGAATGAGCTAACCATGTGCCTGTTTAACCACACAACTTGTCCAAATAATTGTCTGAATTTCCACAGAAAACAGTTTACACAGTTTACATTACATTAAAGGCTTATAGAAATGTTGGAAATATTCAAAGTGTTGTGTTGTGATATAGCTATTCTTTAATTGTTTAATATCATGAGTTTAACCACGCCTATTATTATATTGTAACTGTCTCTGATACTCGGGTACAATATACAGGTAACCCTAACCTAGTAGAGACATATAGTATACCATGTCGTTTCGGTAATAAAATCAAACATTTGTACGACATTTTGGCGTATTTATAATTACATAAAATTATATCATGTTACGGTCACAAAAACAAGTAACTTTTATGAAAAAGTCCACGTACATCGTGGATTCGTATGGGGGCGCCCATGACACTTAACGATAGTGTGAACGTACTAAGAGTGTTCTAATGTATTCGTAAAGTTACGACAAATTCTACGATGAACTTAGTTAAGTTCAGCTAATGTTCATGCAACACATTTTCGTAGCTACGTTAACGTAAGATAGGGTTTATGATAAGATACAGTCTTCGTCTTAAGATCGGCTATGAAACGGGGCCTTATGTTATGCAAAACTGCTTCCTTATGTCCCGGTAGTTAGTTTGCCAAGTATGCAACGGCGGTATGTCATTGGTTCCACAGCCATAGAAAAGTAATCCTTATCGGAGGGAAAACCAGAACTATGGTGGCTAACAACCTTCCTGTGGTATTTGACCACGAGACTTTTCGGATCCACATGTCTTCTGAACAACTTAGTCGATTCACATCAACAGCACCGTTTCTGGGGCATGAGGACTAAGTTTGATTACCCACTTCTCCTAAGCACAAACTGAACAAAATTTCTAAAAATCGACTTGTTAATTCGTCAAAATATAAGAACAGAAAAAATGTGCAAATTTACTCCTATTGAACAGACGGGCAACCTAAAATACACTTATTTATGTATTTATAAAAAGTGGTCAATAATTCAAAAACTATACATTTTTATAATTATTTTCCAAATGCTATTTGAATTGATTAATTAATTTATAAAGTTAGTCATACCTGTCATATCAGAGTACCATTATCAATCATACCGACGGCCCTGGAGCGTTCTTCAATGGTCTTTGTTGGCATCTTTTCTGTTTTTCGTTTTGGACATACAACGTGGAGTGCATTGAAATGAAATTAACCGCTAACTATATAATTTATGTGATCCACGTGCCAAAAGTTGAAAATCGTACTCACTGTCACGCGTGGGCAACCATGAAGATAAATAGGTATTTTCTTTATAGAATTCGACAAAGTACCATTTATAATACTAGAATGCCAAATTTCAACTTGGCATGTAAAACCGTTTTATTTAATTTGTATTTTATTACATGGACGTTTAGAAAATGTGTTCAGTGTACATGCATAAATAACTTTGTTTGTTTTCGTTGTGTTGCTAACATTGGAGTGCGAGTTGTTCATTCGTTTCATTTTAATGTGAGGCGACTAGTTTCAGTACTGAAAATGATAACCAATGGGTATCAGCACCATGTCAATCCACGTTGTCTCTTCTCTTGAATCTCATTTACGATATTTGTTAATTACTACCCGCGTAGTTATACTCTATCCCTACGGCAGGGTCATTTTGGGTATTTTATGTCATAGCTTTGTTCTGGATTTGTTTATACATGTATTACATAATTCTATAAAAGTTTCGATAATATCGCGGGAGAACTGATGTATATAGGTAACTTTTAATAGTATGTAATTCAGTTTTGTCAATAAACATTGTACATATTACCAACTGCAATAGTTATAACTTATAACATGTATATCACCACTCAAATTGAGTTATAAGAGACTATACAATAATCTTCAAAGATAATTAAAACATGAATAATGGCATACAATGGCATATATCATACACAATTAATATTGCACCTACAAACTACACATGTAACCGAGGATCAACAGGTAGATGCACACTCGGACAGACAAATATAAATGCAATATGAGCGTAATATATATACTGAACAAAAAAAGAAACTTCCGATTTGTACACATAGTGTTTGTTGTGTTAAAGAACTCATTGTGTAAAGAAAGTAGATAGGTAAAATTAGCCTTGGTGTGTGTTATCAGAATTCATGAATTTTAGGAATTATGTTTGCACTGTTAATCGTCCACAACGTGAAACTCGATTGCACGTGCATGAATTGTTCAACATGTCCCGTGTGGTATTCGGTCAATTTGTTTTACTTGTCTTACTGATATTGTTGTTAAGTGAACGAAAACGCTTCAATTAAAAAAAAACAACGTCTTAACCCACATGCTAACGTCAACGAACTTCGTCAAGCGTCTTGACTTGTCCAGTGATATTTTCCATCCATTAATCCCCCTCCCCCTTCCTTCACTGTAGGCACGAAGACGCTAAATTAGTATCCATAAACTCAGGTCACTTGAGTTTATGGATACTGATTTAGCGTCTTCGTGCCTACACCAAACTCCGCCCACCTCATTAAACTTTCGTAGCTACGATGGCTATGTTACTTTCATGGCTACTAAAGAAGGTCGACCCACATTCCGGTCCGACTCGGCCCACTTTTGAAGTGCAATTCGGCATATTAAAGAATGTGATAGAAGTCGTCTTTTTACTATAGTTTTAATTTAAAAAAAGGAATGCTAATATAGTATGTACACATATAGTATACTAAAATAGTGAATGCTCGCCCATATGGGATATCCCGGTGGCGAGGGTAAATAAACTCAACTCCACGTCTTTTTAATAGCAATGAAAAGGCGAAGATATTCACACCGAAGGTGGTTGAGTCGTTAATTGGGGGTCATACCTGTTGAATTGAAACCCTTATAAACCTCAATGAACTTTGATGTACTATATGAATGAAAAAAATACAGTTAATTAATAATGTAATTAAAAGAGAAGGTGCAACATACAATTACGTTGAGTAAAAAGCACCGTACCTGTGGCACTGGTAAGTCATAATTTAATGTATAGAATAATTTTTTTGCATTGATATACGATGTAATATTCATTTTCTTTTATAAACATCCTTCAAAACATTGTAACAATAAAGATTACGAGTTCAATGTTTTACATACAAGTGTAGACCAACGTGCAACTTTAACTTTGTATGACAGACATAGCAGAAAGAATAAATATTATTATAAATACAAAATGTATATAAATGAATGTCTTGTTGATGTTATTTTTCGTTTAAATTATGTTCAAATTTATTTATAAGTATCAATACAAAGATCATTGCAAATATCGGGAATGATATAAAATGAGTACACAATTCAGTGGTAATCCAATTCAGTATAGCTCAAATTAGCTATTTCTTTCGTTTATGTGTCAGTATTTATACATGTGTTGTGTTCAGTATCATTAATTATCATTCATTAAGATAAATGATTAATGTTACATGTATTTTATTTCATTTGTTGTCTAATTGTTTGTTCGTCATTTGTTATCAATGCATTATCTGTATTCATTATTTATGTATTGTGCTTTATCTGGGATTTATGTATTGTTTGTAATTTATACCAATATTATGAAATAAATATTTAAAAAAATCATATGGTCTACTTTATTATAACAGATACCAATATACATTTCACGGGGAAATTTCCACTTTACCGCGAATCTTCAATGCACTGAGAATATTCAGTAATGTTTTCAACTTACATTTAACTTAAATATTAACGATCAATGTATTAATATAAAGATAAATAAAAAACATACACATGTCACCTCTGTACCACTGTACGCATGTCCGTGAATGTGATGACTTGGGTCACTTCTTCTTCTTCCAAGTAATATGCAGGGCTCTCTCTGGAGCATTGTCGCATATGAAATTATGTACAAGGTCGTTGTGAAGTGCACAGTGAAAGGATAAAAGACAAAATCAGATTAATAGCAAAAAAAAGACGTTGTGCATTACAAGATCTGGTGGCAGCCTACCAGCCCATCATTGAAGGCTTCTAAAGTTGGGGCTGTAGCGACAATCTCTTGCAGCTGGTTCCACAGACGAAGACCTGAGCTGGAAAGAATGAGCGGTGATACTTGTCTGTCCTGCAGAAAGGCAGCATGTATTGCGTGGTGTGGCTGGGTGTCAACCTGGATGTCAATCACTCAATGAGGCCATGGGTAATCCTGTATATCATCACCAGCCTGCTGTCTGACCGTCTCTGCTGTAGTGGGTCCCAGTCAAGATAAAATATCATTTGGCTGGTGCTGCTGTTGGTTTTGTAGTCACCCATGGCGAACCTGGCTGCTCAGCACTCGACCGCTTCCAGTTGTTTGATGTTCTTACTGGTGTGAGGGTCCCAGGTAGAGGAGGCATACTCAATGATGGGCCTCACCAGGCTAGTATAGCACTGGGCTTTGGTATCCCTGGGGCACCTGGCTAGAAACTGAGAACTCTCCTTTAGCATCGGGCGCTTATTCCGATACCTTCATGTTCACCCTCTGCTTTATAACTCCCGCGCAGCTGATATTTTCAGGCGGGTCGACATGCGTTCACAGCCATTTAGCTTACAACAACTCGCTAATGACATTAGTAATGTCCCAAATGTAGGACAGTAAACATGTGTAATAAAGCTTATGCGAGTGTGCATTGAATAGACAGATTTCAGTTTCATAGAAATGCCGCTGTGACTATGGAAATTGCTAGAAAAACTAAATAAATGAGTAAGTGACTATCGTTTTGTCAGCATCCCAAAATATTCCGATGCCTGTAAATGTGTAGTGAGTTAAGGTCATTTAAACAACCGAACGTGCGGAATCTGCGTATATTTAAAATGCGTCATACCGTTACTTGGCATTTTGTTACTCAGATTCGCCACGCTATATTTAATACGTATCAGTACAATCTTCGATGAATGATCGAAACACTGTCTTCTGTAAATGCTACACTTTTAATGACATGAAATAAAACCGATTAGCTAGATAGTAAAAATTTCCTTCAACGCGAAAGGCTATGTACACTGCGTACACATTTGGTTTAACACTGGAAATTACACATCTATTTTAAACTCAGTAGTCATGTGATCGTGCCGACCAATGGCATTTAGTATCAGGAACGAACGGTGATTTCGTAAGGTCAAATATCAAAATACACTGGGTAATACAGCAGCGTCTGAATGTAACGGTAGTGGAATCAAAGCGCTGTGTGGGAGCGTAGAAGCTGAGGGAATTGTTGGCCTTCTTGGTTTTGTCATCCACATATGCGTTCCAGGATAGGTTTTCTGAAAGGGTGACTCCGAGGTACTTGCCTGATCTTACTGTGGCTAAGTCATGGCCATGGATGGTGTAGTTATACTGATGGGGTTACGCTTCTTGGTGAATCTGACAACTTCACACTTGGAGGGGTTGAATGACATCTGCCAACACCTCCAATAGCTTTTCTGTTGGGCTAGCTCTGAAGTGATGCGGTATAATGTCAGCTTTAAATCATATAAGAGGTCCCGGGTGCAATTGCAGTGCTGGTACGATAGCCAATGAGGTTTATCCAAGGCGTGGTTATTGCTAATTGAAAACTAAACTAATCCCTGGTGGGATATGTTGGTTTTCTTGTGTCACATAAAGTCATCCAATCCCTTTTTCTAACTTAAATACTGTTAAAATTGCATATAATCTAAATTGCATTTAAACAATATTCATATCAGCATTTGTGCATACTAGGAAACCAAAGTAAAATAACAATTACTTCTTGAAATGTCTACCTTTCTTAATTGCTAGCGGTTACAATGGAGACATTTACTGTTCAATTTGTTAGCTCAGTAGTTAGAGCGCTCCGTGCCATCTTGATTGTTGGCTTGAGAGGTCCCAGGTGCAAATCCTGGACAAGTCTGGTAAATTCGCCATGTAAATAATGTGTATGTAAAGTGCCTCTGACAGTAAATAATGATACTTTAATTAATTGTCATGTTTCATTAGAACTACAATTTGATAACCTTAAGAAATATACAGTGTTGCTCATATTTTGACATCTTTTATGTCTGTGAAGTTTTTACTTGTATGAAACTAGGGGAACCATTGAATATAGCAAACTGGGTGAGTTCTACAGTTGCCAAGTATATAAATATCATATTGTTTTATGTCATAACTGTCACTCAAGGTGCAGGCAAGGGTGATGGTATTTCTCCAAAGGTTGACAATATTACTTTCCAACAAAAAGCTTCATATTTTTTTATAATTCTAGGCCTGTAACTGGTCCTATAGACCCCTTGAGGTAGGACACAGTAAATATTGTTAAAACCATCATGTATAAACCTGTAACTGGTCATATAGACCCCTTGAGGTTGGACACTGTAAATAATGTTAAAACTACCCTGTATAAACCCGTAAATGGTCATATAGACCCCTTGAGGTTGGACACAGTAAATAATGTTAGTTAACAATACCATGTATAAACCCGTAACTGGTCATTTAGACCCCTTGAGGTTGGACAAAGTAAATAATATTAACACTACCATGTATAAACCCGTAACTGGTCATATAGGCCCTTGAGGTTGGACACTGTAAATAATGTTAAAACTACCCTGTATAAACCCGTAAATGGTCATATAGACCCCTTGAAGTTGGACACAGTAAATAATGATAACAAGGATATCGGTGGAACCGATGGATGCTCCCCGAAGTATGGTTATAACTTCGAACAAGACTCTAATTGGAAAATCTCACTTTGTTGATGGTTACAATCTGAATGTTATATGCAGCACTGGAAATGTCCTGTATAGGTATACACAAATGTACAATGAAATTGAGATAGTGAACAATTTAATTACATGCTGGGCTAGGATAATCCTGCTAACTGAAAACAAGCCTGAAAAAAGGAATCTTGCTACAGATATAAGAAGCCTTTATTCACAATTCAAGTGCCCATGTCAATGCAATGCGTACCTTTACAACAAAGACTGTAGATTGATACAAATCCATATCAGCTGATGATCAAATAAGTATGGTGTTGACAGATGTACCAGTGTGTGAATGTCCTTTTTGTTCAATAGTTTTTATCATAATTTAAAACAACAAAACCAAAGCTTATTGTTTGAGGTCTGACATAAGGTGATCTTGAAAGGTGTCATAAAAACAAGAAAATATATTTGAAATCAAATATATACATGTATATATTATAAACATTACGTAGACAAACATTTACCTACATCAAAAAACTTACTTGAAAAATTAAAAGAATATAATTTTGATTATCTTGCATAGCTGATAATATTTAATCTATATGTTGCATAATCAAAGGGCCATAACTATATGAAAAACAGACCCATCATAACTCCTGATAATATGCGCTTCTCCTCTTTGTAATACAGCTTCCCATAAAGTTTTGTTGAATTCCTGTCAAAAGTTTCTGTGAATTAGTCCGAACAAGAATGGTACCATATATGTACTATGTTGCATAATCAAAGGGCCATAACTCTGTGAAAAATAGTCTGACCAAAACCGTGTGATAATATGAGCATCTCTTCTTAATACTGAAGCTTCCCATTAAGTTTTGTTGAATTCCAGTCAGTGGTTTCTGAGAAGTAGTCTGGACAAGAATGATACCATATATACTAAATGTGGCATAATAGAAGGGCCATAACTCGGTGAAAAATAGTCCAACCAAAACAGTGAAGCTTCCAATGAAGTTTTGCATCTTCTCTTGGTAATGAAGCTTCCAATGAAGTTTTGTTGAATTCCAGTCAGTGGTTTCTAAGAATTAGTCCAGACAAGAATGATACCATATATACTATATGTGGCATAATCAAAGGGCCATAACTCCGTGGAAAAATAGTCCAACCAATACCTTGTGATAATATGCGCATCTCCTCTTGGTAATGAAGCTTCCCATGAAGTTTTGTTGAATTCCAGTCAGTAGTTTCTGAGAAGTAGTCCGGACAAGAATGGTACAATATGTACTATGTTTCATAATCAAAGGGCCATAACTCCATGGAAAAATATTCCAACCAAAACCAAGTGATAATATTCGCATTTCCTCTTGGTAGTGAAGCTTCCCACGAAGTTTCGTTGAATTCCAGTCATTGGATTCTGAGAATTAGTCCGGACAAGAATTGTACCATATGTAGTATATGTGGCATAATCAAAGGGCTATAACTCCGTGAAAAATAGTTGAACCAAAACTGTGTGATAGTATGCGCATCTTCTCTTGGTAGTGAAGCATCCCATGAACTTTTGTTGAATTCCAGCAAGTAGTTTCTGAGAAGTAGTCCGGACAAGAATGGTACCATATATACTATATGTGGCATAATCAAAGGGCCATAACTGTAAATAATGATAAAACAACCATGATTAGACCTTTTACTGGTTGTATAGACCCCTTGAGGTTAGACACAGTAAATACTGTTAAAACTACCATGTATTAAAGAGAGAGAATACGTAGCTACAGGAAAAGCCACATACATAAGACAATGCCTCCCCACGCAGACCTCCATGAAAACAACAATCCACAAAACACAAGGCACTTAAGCAGGTTAAAGGGTACATACGAGGTGTGTCCAAAAAGTTCGATAACAAAAAGATAAATACATGTATATCTCTTTAACCACAAGCCATTTATGATACGTTATTCAAAAAACTGGGCAGTTACATGAAACAGTAACAAAATAATGCAAGATTCACAATGGCCACTGTAGGATATGCGGCGCACGTCGCAACGTCACATTGACGTTAACGTCACAATTTCACTTATAACTTTTCATAATAGATGCCTCCGTGTTAATTGTTTAGAGAAATTTAGGGACCCAGAGAGCACACCCATTGTTCATTCCAAGTCCGGATTTTAGTATGTTAAGCACTGTCCCGTGACTAAGTCCAAGGCGTTCACTAATATTGCGGACACACACCCGATAGTCTTCCATAACGATTTTCTCAACCAACGCAATGACTTTGACGTTAATTTTCTTCGGCCTACCCTTATCATCTTTCTTTGATAAATGCTGGATTGAAAAATGTTTTGCCACTTATATACAAGCGATCAGGATACTGACGAATATAAAGTGCCACTCTGTAATGTTTTCATCGTGTCTGTGGGTGTTTTATCCAATGAAACGTACACTTTAATGATAGTTCCCTATCCCATCCTTCAACGCCGTTTTTAAGTCAAAATCAAAAACAGGTGAAGTGTAAAATTTGTGCGACTACAGCACATTTTGCAACTGATGCAGTTAAAATTGCAGGAAATGACGTCTGTACATTAATGACTTATATTTTAAAATCATAACTTCGGTGCTCCTTTTCGCGCCATAAAAATCGTGTTACTCTAGCTGTTCAGAAAACAGCACTTACTTAAATATCTGGACTGCGCCGGTCGGTCATACACATAGGTATGAAAATGTGTATATTTTGTTTATTTCATAATGTTTTTTTATTAAATTGTGCCAATTCATAATGCTCCAACTACTATGTAATCAATCACTCCGCTGTTATGTGTTACAATCTGTGAATGTAGAGCGTGATTATGTCTGTAACCTAAATAATATTATTTTTTCTTTTTTTTTATTAAATTGTGCCAATTCATGGGTATTAAGTCAATAAAGATTGGTTGCACAGAGCCCTTGGGGTTGGACACAGTGAATAATGGTCAAACCACCATGTATATGCATGTAATTGGTCATACAGACCCCTTGGGGTTGGACACAATGAATAATGTTAAAACCACCATGTATATGCATGTAATTGGTCATACAGACCCCTTGGGGTTGGACACAATGAATAATGTTAAAACCACTATGTATATGCATGCATGTAATTGGTCATACAGACCCATTGGGGTTGGGCACAGCGAATAATGTTAAAACCACCATGTATCTACACGTAAATGGTCATACAGACCCTTTGGGGTTGGACACAGCGAATAATTGTCAATTCACTATGTATATGCATGTAACTGGTCGTACAGACCCTTTTGAGGTTGGACACAGTAAATAATACCCAAACCACAGTCTATATATGTCTGTATCTGATCGCACCGATCCCTTGAGGTAGGACTCAGTATATATAATGGTCAAACCATTATGCATATGCCTGTAACTGGTTGTAAAGACCTCTTGAGGTTGGACACAGTAAATAATGCTCCAACTACTATGTAATCAATCACTCCGCTGTTATGTGTTACAATCTGTGAATGTAGAGCGTGATTATGTCTGTAACCTAAATAATATTCTTGTTGTCGTTCGTCACTTGATCAATTTATTTCATGCGATGTACCATCAATAGCGCCGACTGCCCATGGAATAGTTAGCCAGGCATTAGTACATACACGTATATACCATCCCATGAAATTATCTTGAGAAAACCCCCTATTTTAATCTGATGTCCACATCCGACTTAGCTGCAAAACTCTATTAATAACTAATACACTTATTACGTATTATATTATTGTCCAGGTAAGGAAAATATCATAAATATTTTAAGAGCAAAAATGATTGTCTATAATCCAATGTGTCTTGATCAATGTAGTTTAAATCCGTACGAGCGGGATATTGATTATTCATTTGAAATAAACGAGAGGTGATTCACAAGTTTTGAAACACTTTTATTCGATCTATAAATGGCACATAATAACAATTTCATTGCAACAAATGTTCTATTTGGGATCCAGGGCCACGACTCCAGGGTCTTGTTGATTACAGATTGCTCCAGATTCTGCCATTCGTTCCACAACGCTCGTTTAAGGTCTGCCAAAATTCAGATTTTCCGCTTCTGTAACGTCTTTTAAGGATCCTCCAAATAACAATAACTAATGGTGCGGCATCCGAACATTTAGGCATCCACTTGTGATATAACATGCCCTTAATTTGATAACATGGAAACATTCTTGGGACATCCTTTGTAATTAATTGCTTTAGAAATGTGTCTACATATAACTGAGAATTAACCTTTAACCTAGTGTGCAGTTTATCTGTGAGTGTGAGCAAGTCAAGAAAGTTGTAGGTCAGCGGATGGAGGATCCAGTTCCAGAAGCACACCTGGTTCTTTTACGTGCCCAATGTAAAGCATCGTACACGGAACCTCGGTTTTGCAAAATCTCGTCCGAAAGACTGTTGGTACTGTCAGTGATGGAGCGAGGAATCTAACCTGCGATCCCTGGATTACAAGTTCAGTGTTTTACCACTGGACTACGGATCCGCTACTGAAATTTAATACACTTGCATTCAGCTTTTATATTGACAATATATATCTTATCGAATATTCGAATGCCGAATCAGTATTCGAATATTGGGACGTACAAACGAATTTATGTTAAGGATAACACAAAACATAGTTAAAGTAAAAACTCTTATTACCATTGTGTTGACAGGACTGGTCCTTAATACATGTGTATAGTTTTGTGTGACATATGAAGAATTTTAAGCTATATACATGTATCAAGTTATCGCAGTTAGTTTATCAAAGAAAGACAGTGTGTTACATAAATTATAAACAACTAGATAAAACGATGAAACAATGAAACAATAAGTCATCCCTGGCAGGAATAATGGATGAAAAAGCTAAACAAATACTCTTAACAATGTATTAAGTTTTAAATTACTAAACTGTTTAAAGGGAAAGATAATAAATTATTTAAGACGAGCTTAAGCGTTATATAGTCACATACTGGTGAAGAATCTATGCATGCGATAGCATCAGAATTTGATTTCAGCACGAACTGACTTTGTAAATGAGGTGGAATGTACTTGTAAATGTTCACGTCTGCACTGGGGAGAGTTACGAGATTTGATGTTCAAGATTTCACGCATGCACAGTAGCATGCCGCGCGACAATCAGTGTATGCACGTGACATAATGCGGTCAAAATAACCTTTGTTCAACTAGACGAAAAGTATCGTTTGCTTCCACATCGAGTGTTATAATGACTTAATCAGGATTCCGTTTACTGGGAATGACCCTCACCATAGTGACTTTGGATCCTCGTGTGAATTTTGGACTGAGCCATGTTTCGTTTAAGCACAGTTACATAAAAACTTTGGATCTCTTCCTTGCGAATCATTTAAGTCTTCTTAGTCGGGATCAACTGACCTTGCTGATTGAGCTGATCTACCTATGCGTCTTTGACCTATTGTTGCCAGGTTTCTTCAATTAGCCTGTGATGCATTCCATCCATTAAACCCCCCACCCCTGTTTGTCCTCTTTGATTCTCCTAGTTATCTCGTATGGTCGGCCAGACCATTCCTTGCGCCCCTGTTCCCTTACGTATGTACCCGTGAGCCTCCTCAAATGCCTAATGTTTTATGGATTGTTGTTTTTCCTGGAGGTCAGTGTGGACAGAGTGTGTGGCGTTCCATGTAGCAACTTATTCTCTCTCAGTGCGTTGCTTCATGTCCGAATACGTACGACCGCAGGCATCATCAACCATCAGTGTAGAAGGAAAAATATCGATATCAACCAATAGATGTGCGACCATGTTAGTGTCCCAGTAATTTTAAGTGATGAATTGGCATGTTGTCGATTGCATTTATTATGAGACATTTTTGAAGTTGTTAAAACTTGTGCACTATGACAATTGGTGAAAGGTGACCCTACTCAGTCATATTTAAACAAGAAACTTGTATCGGGTATTCGTAAACTCTACTCTGCGACATTTATAAATACATATATGCCCAAAGTGCTCAAATATGACAAATGATGTGGTAGTACACCTAACGATGTTTTATTTCTTAAAATGAAATGTATAGAAGGGACATGTTCTACCAATATACCCAATATAGGCATACTCGAGTTAAGCAGAATCATGACAGAAAACCCGCGGTCTTAGTGCACCAGGTTACTAAGAACAGCAGTATACCATTATGACAACAAGTGCTGAATTTGTCTTTGTGATAGGTTCGTCGGATTCACATGTCTTTCTATTTATTTATATAATTTTGCTTTCCTTACTTACATGTAGGAAATAAAATAATATTATAGATCCTGTTATGGCGAAATATTAAATCAGAATTGTTCCAGTTCCTGCTTGCAGTAAATACTGGTTGGCAAGATAACCTCGGCCCTAAATCGACATTACTTAGCAATAATGTTCTCATCTGTGGGTATATTTCACAGTTCTACTCAGCAAAACAAACTACAGCTCGTCATTTTTCCGATGACACAGCAAATGTTGTTTAGAAACGCAACATTATACTTTACGTGAGCCCGACGTGAGTTATGTACCTTAAATGTATCATTTTATTCAACTCAATAAATTCTATGTATAGAAGAGAGATAATTAGTTGCTACAGGGAACGCCATATACATAAGACAGTGCCTCCGCACACAGACCTCCGGGAAAACAATCCATAACACATAAGGCACTTAAGTGGTTAAATGGTACATACATTAAGGAACAGAGGCGCAATGAATGGCCTGGCATAAGGAATGACTATGAGAATCAAAGTGGACAGTGAAGGAAAGGCGGATTAATGGATGGAAAAGATCACAGGACAAGCTGGCAAAAAATAGGCCGAAACTGGACAGGAAATAACCTAAACACTACATTAAGTGAAAGAATTGCACAGGGGAAAGGGAAATATAACATACATTCAAAACACAAACAGACATAATAACCATACAGCGAATTACAGCCTTGGCATTGTCAGTAAAAAAACGTACTTGATATGGCAGGATATGACGGATGATAATGTCTTTAGGAATTATGTTCGGGACTTTGTAGGCATTAACTTTTGCTCTGGAACCAACAGGATGAGTATCTTAAAACTATCGACCAGCCCATTCGGGATTGTGTTGTGTTGTCTATGATTTTTCAGGTTTACGTTGGTGTTGTCCTTGTTTCATTTTTGTGGCGTTCCCTGTAGCAAATTAATTTTTCTCTCGTACATTTATCAGTTTTATGAGGTCATTAACATTTTATCACGTCATCAATATTTTATTATACACATGACGTCATTTTGCACTACCAAGAAAACTTTTCTCTCTATATAATGCTGTTTTATACACATTACGCGACGGAGATGATGAGTCTAGCCCAGTATGCGTAAAAACGCAAGAAGTTCTTTAGTAGGCTTCGTTCACGGCTTGGTACTTGCCTGAAAGGTAGTGTTGATGATAGAATGACCTTTGATGACCCTGATGGTCTTGCTATTTCAGTCGATAGTTGGGACGAGGCACTCAAATGAGTGAGGCAGATGTCTGTCGTTTAGTTGATTATGCCCATTTCGGGAACTTAGAATGTGCTTTGGAAGTGGAACAGTCATTTTCTGGCATTACCCACTGACCCTGATACATATATACAACGCCGTACCCTTGATCAGATTGATGCTGATCGTCAGCATGAAACTGATTCATTGATAGATGTTGCTTATAATTGATATTACTTACCTAATTGTATATGTTAATTGTTATAAATGGTAAAAAACACGCCATTAATTATATTTATCAGCTTAATTTTGTGTTGGTATCGTTCACTCAAATTTTATGAGCGGACAATCACAGAGAGCAAGACCGGCCAAGGTCACAAAAGGGTGCGTAAGACCCGCGGAGCACTATTACGCGTTATGGCCTTATAATTGATATTATTTTTACTTAAAGAAAACCAGTATAGGGACTTACCGCCATATTTGGTAAGAAATATGACAACAAAATAAATTCATCTTTATGCTTCATAACATCGGATATGTATTAGAAAAGATTGCTTTATAATTCAATCAAAATTAAGCAATGTATTTAAACTTGTAAATTTATACACTGCCACCTAAAACGTTTGCAACAATAATCGAAGGTTTAAATATCTACAAATCTGGCCTGTATTTTGCAACAGCTTGAAAAGAAAGTTCTTCCTGCTTCTATTACGAGTACCATTTCAAATATATTTATTTTAGCAATCAATAGTTAATGGATAAAATATCCATTTCAAAAATCTTCAAACCTCGTGTGATTTGAACTGTATAAATTGTATGGAGGCCGTTGCTTAACTTTGCTGTTATCTTGAAAAGTTTATTTTAACATAGTATAGTATATAATAAATGATATTGAAAGTACAAACAACTTTCTTTGCAAGCATTTTTGTACTGCAGCTCTGATTAAAGGCCTTTACCAAAGTGCTAGTATTTTATATTTAAAAAATGTATGCATATCAATAAAGCACATCTCATTTATGATGTCATTACTATGTATGTTAAACAAAAGAATGGAAATAAATTAACAAAAGAGACAAATCAATTATTCTTGCAAACTTGCCCATATTATTAGTTACATCTTGCTTTGGTAAAAACAACATAAAACAAACAACCATTTTGTAATAATGAACCTAAGTCTAAATCGACTAGATGCGTCCATAGGACACGGATCTCGCCGATATTGGCGTCTAAGTAGAAAGCAAATGCTGTGTTTGTAAAGGCCAAATAAGTTTAAAGCAAAATTAATTGAAAAACCAATTGTTTAACAGATTGATGGAACGGCGGACAGACAGGGGCAACACTTTATGTTACTTCACTTTGAATGGTGGGGGCATTATAAAAATAACACTAAACAGTTATCAAATTTATGTTGAATGTGGTTTATTAAAAATTTGAGCATGACCACTAAACTCATGTTACCGAACTTGATATTGTTGTCAGTGGATATAAATGTGTATTAAACAGTATTTTTTCACTTACTGCAAAATGTACGGCTACATGGTAATGCAAAAAAAACATACAAGGAACAAGTACCAAACTGTGTTATAGCATTAAGTGAAGAAACTGTACTTGACAGGTTTTTTATAGATGTGGCCCTCTACAGACATTACGAGGGGCATTTCAAAAGTAATGCAACTGATTATCGTGCGGCCTCGTCTTGCACGGGATTTTCGTGAAAATCGTACCGATGTAGCGATACATCAATTCCCTACACATATATACCAAATTAACAGGTGTACACGCAGTATTAACGCTCATACAGTGATAAAAGCAACATATAGTCATTGACACTATAGTAAAATGGTCGGCAAGAGAAGTGTAAAGGCAGCTGAAATTCGAGGTTATGTAAAGACTCGATGCCAGCTTGGCGTATCAGCGAAGGAGATTTTTGACGAATTGTGTGTTGTTCATGGACAGAATGAAGTGTCGTATGCCACCGTCACGAGGTGGATTAAGACGTTTAAAAGCGGTTGTGTCTCCATTAATGATGCACCAAAATCGGGACGTCCTTGAAGTGCTACTTCTAACACTATGGTTAAAAAAGTATGTGATGTGGTTAAGTCTGACGCCAGACTAACTGTTCATCAGATAGCTAGTATAGTTGGTATTTCAGCCACAAGAGTATTCCGCATTGTAAAACGTCATTTAAAAATGAGACGTATTACAGCTAGATGGATCCCGCATTTGTTGTCAGACAAGCAAAAGCGTGTCCGACTTGAAACTGCCAGAAAACTGCCAAATATCAAAGAAAGCAGTTTTCTGACATTACTGGAGATGAGACATGGGTACATTTTTTCGAGCCTACCAGAACAATTAACAACAAAATATGGGCTACAAAAAACTGTCGCCGCCCCTCAATTGCCAAAAGATTGATCAGTGCTAAGAAAGCAATGTTTGTTATTTTCTTTGATATCCGTGGTCCTATTATGCAATTGGTTGTACCAAATAGAAAATCTGTGACTGGTATATTTTATAAAGAAAAAGTGTTGAAGAAACTTAAAAAACAATGTTTCAAACGTCGCCCACACGCTGGCTTTAAGCACCTATCCCTGTTGCATGACAACGCGCCTGCGCATAAGTCTGCTATTGTGACCTCGTCTTTGAACAAGGAAATGGTTCGAGTTCTTCCACATGCACCATATTCCCCCGACCTAGCCCCGTGTGACTATTTCTTGTTCCCTAAACTGAAAAAAACATTTAGCTGGTAGACGGTATAGGTTCCGACAGGCCCTGTGGTCCGCTGTTTATCAGTGTATGGTGGGTATACCTGAAAATGAGTATGTAGATGCCTTTAAGAACTGGATTAAACGTTTGAAACTTTGTGTACGTAACAAGGGGGATTACTTTGAGGGTATGACGCGTAAATAATTTAAAATCTATCAAACGCGCGCTTTATATTACCCAAGTTGCATTACTTTTGAAATGCCCCTCGTATACATATGCTCAGACATTGGACTGGTCCGTGTATCAGCAATACAATAACCAATGCTAATGTAGAAGATACCTGTCAAATCAGCTTGTGACATCTTTCTATCAATAAATCTCAAAAATAGGTTAGGCAATGTTTAAGCATTTAAGTGTTATTCTGTTGAAAAAGTATGAATAACAGGAGTTTTTCTCAATATTATGGAAGAAATAGCAGTTTTGAACAAATATGAACTCTGTAAAGCCTGTACATAGGTACACTGAATGAAGACTAAAACATATAGACTCAGATATTAGATTGACTCAGATATTAGATTGACTCAGATATTAGATTGATCACCCTATCTAGGTACCAACAGTGAACTATGTCCACTTTGATTCTCCTAGTTATTCCGTATGGTTTGCCAGGCCATTCCTTGTGCCTCTGTTCCTTAACGTATGTACCCTTTAACCTCCTCAAGTGCCTCATGTTTTATGGATTGTTGTTTTCCCGGAGGTCCGCGTGGGGAGGCACTGCCTGATGTACATAAATGTGACGTTCCCTGTAGCGACTTGTTCTCTCTCTTTTATGAACTATACAGAATATCATTATAGTGGACTGGTCATACTTTTCATGCCAAACAGTCCTATCTTAGACTTATTAACAACCTTCTTAGTGAAATATCAACAACATACAGAGTATCTTAAGTGAACTTATCATTATCAATCATACTCACTATGAGCACTAAATTTAACAATAATAATGTACATTGTTAACCTTAAAACATTTACCAATCAACATAATCACAAAGGTTCTACTCAATGACTATATAATTGGACTACACTAATTTTTCATGTTCTACATTTAATGTTTTCAAACATCCAAATGCACAAAATAATCAATTCTATTACACAACTTGACTGTCTTGTCTGAAATTGACTTACAAAAGCAATAAAAACAACACGAGTCCACTAGAAGACAGAAGGTTGACTATTCTATCCCCAAGTATTGTTTGACGCAGAGTGTGTTGAACGAAAGTAATTATCAATATACTTAATATAGCAATTTGAACTCATAATTAAAAATGAGCAAAAATGAGACATATAAAGGTAAACACATAATATTCATAAACTTAAACCATCAATTTTCACTTGCAATAATCGAATTACATGCTCTTAAATCGAGGGTTATCCAACTTGACTGTCAAATGGACCAACATCACAGTCACACGTTATCACCAATTTAATAGAAAGCCACATAATTACACAATATTTTGTCAATGTTTATCATGTTAGCACGGTATATTTGGGTAAGTGGTGACCAAACAAATAACCCTTATACGATATCATCTACATCTTTCCAAATCCGTAGGACTCTTTAATAGTTCTTCCTTGTGGTCTGCCAGGCCATTCCTTGCGCATCTGTTCCTTAACGTATGTACCCTATAACCTACTCGAGTGCCTTATGTTTTATGGATTGTTGTTTTCTCGGAGGTCTGTGTGGGGAGGCACTGTCCTATGTTTGTGGTGTTCCGTGTAGCTACTTATTCTCTCTCTTTCAGTGATTTGATCATAATACGTTTAAATTCATCTGGGTTGGCAAGTCCTCTATGAAGAGACAATGTTAATGAACATGGTGATGCAAATGGTAATCGCTGGGAGCTATCTTCGTAAGTATACACATCAATGATAACATCTGATGGAAAACCACATGGAGGTACCTTGTCAGCTATACTCACAAACACTAACATATCTTCATAAGTTACATCAATAACATTATTACATAGTCTGAAAATAGACAAGAAGGTTCACATTTTTAAAATACAGTTACTTACAGGAGATGCACTTTTGCATGGTATTATTCTTAAATTGTGCTATTCTACCATTTTATATTTTTCCAATGTGAACTAAACATACACGAGTATTCAAGTAAAGATATTAGGTTTCTGATCCAAGAGCCATAGTATGTCATGTAAAAGAAATTCACTATGATCTAAACAGGCATCGGGGTCATTTGCTATTACATCCTGATGCATTGTCTTAAGATTAACTCATGTTTCTAAGAAAATGCTCCATGCTGGATATTTACTAACATATTTTTTCTGAATACAAGGAAAATAATACAAAGTCTTATGATTACATTGACTGTCCTGTAGGAAGATTTCCCATGAATAGATGGTATCTTCTTCTAAACTTCTTCTGTTGCTGGCTTCTTCACTCCAATTTGTCTTGAATAAATTCATGAATTGATCTTTTGTAAATGTAGATGGTTTATGACACAGCAAAGAGATAGATGATACTGGATTTGATTTTAAGACTTGCCTGACACCCAACACGTCACCCATGTCTTTTCTGAACTGATTAATTTCTGGTAATGTTCTGTAATACAAAAAACTGTCGATTGTAAGCGATTGTAAAATTATTGTAATGTATTAAACTACTGAATTGTGTTGTGTCATCAAGTTTGAAGGAATTCAATTGTTTTATTTATCTTTCTTAATATTTAGGGCTCTAGAATTTTTCGAAGACACTTGTCCCGGACTAATGGAAATGCAAAATTTGACTTGTCCGACATAGGAAGTTAGTTGCCCGAGAATATTGGTCCAATTTGATGCAAATGTGTTTAACCATTCTTCTCATTGCTGAATGATAGAAAATGGTAGACATCAAGATTTACCACGTATCAATGTTTTTGCAAGGATTGCAGGGACATGATATCTCCATTATAAGCTGACATCAGAAACAATATTCCAGAAAAATATACAAAGCATCCTACTAAATCCAAGTTTAGTATTCTTTTAGCTAGTAATAACGATATTTTGATTACCATTGCACTAGTCACTGCTTAATATTTGTCACTTAAAATGGATACATTAAAAACTTGTTCTTGTACCGCCAATGATTTTATACAGATTATGTATACGTTATGCTACGTTTACACTATGTTCCCGGCGGCCACGGCAGCCCCGTTTGCCCGAAACGTATTGCGCCGTGGGATTTTGGCCATTTTTGTCTCCATATCCAAGTTTTGTTAGGTTGTGCTAAGTTTCCTCACGGTTTATCACGATATCCATGACGGGCCGTTGGGGCGAAGAAGCGGTTCCTCCAAGGCGCACTAAGGTTCGGGCCGCGGTCCACTAGGGATGCATGTATGTTGCTTCCCGGTCCGATGCGTTCTGATGGGATCCCTCACGTTGTTCACGTCTTCATCCAGGTCTGATGCGTTTTTCACGTTCTGTCAAGGCCTCCTATGTTTGTACCCATGGTATAAAGAAAACCCCTCAAGCAACAACAATCATTGTATCAAGATACTTCGACGAGTAAACCTGGAGTGCCGGCAGATGGCGCGTCTTCTGGAGCCTCAGGAGCACCGTGTCAGACCGTAGTAGAACTCAACGTAACGTAACGCACCGGCCTGCAAAGCGTCACACACCGGTACGCACCGTAATTGAAACGTTACGAAACGGATATAGTACATCCTAGCTTGCCGTGAGAACCGTGACAAAACGGAGCACAACGTGACAAAACTGGAAAGGAACTTCAGATGCCGGGGAATACATATGATTCCCGTCCCACTACGGACCACTTCCAAGGTTTGTAACGGCCTATTACGTACTGTCACGTTTTATAGCGTTTACCCCGTTTTACTACGGCCTATTACGTTTCTCATCCGCACCGTGGCTGCCGTGGCAATTTTTTTGACAGTTTAAAATTCTGGCCCGGCATCCACGGCAATTACGGTCTGTAACGTTTGCCTATCCCGTCCCCCCGCGTTATCTCACGTTCATCCCGTTTTCTCCACGGTGGCCTGAACCGTGATTGCCGTGGCCGCCGGGAACATAGTGTAAACGTAGCATTATCTTTAAGAATATAACAAAATTGCATTTGATCAAGTCATTGATCATCATAAAGTATGGTTGCATGTTCCATATTAAAGACAAAATATATTTAAATACCAAACTATGCGTTATCCTTCTCACTCAGGCTTCAATTTCAATATTGTGAAAACATAAATGATGATCATTTATCGATACATTACATACAAGCCATATCAATGAAGAGATACATACGTTACTAACAGTAACGTAACGTATGTATCAATGGTTCGAAAACATGTGTCTACGTTCCGTGCATATTTTTACATATTATGGTAAGCATATTTACCGTAACGAAATATACACTTGAAACGCATCTATGACGATCTAACTACAAATCAGGAACACCCTTAAAACTAGGCCTACACATCAATTGCAGCTAAGCTACGCCCCTGAATACCGAGCATGCACTGACTCATGTTCAACTCATATTTTCAATACAGACAGCATTGAACTGAGGGTTAGAACTGACATCAAATTCGAAAGGGTCCGCGTGCGATCTACCCGATGTTAAGAAAGCGTATACATGATTGTACAGTCGTCAAAAGAAGTCCTTAATGATTCTAATAACAGATCGATCTTTCTATGGATACAGGCATACATTTGGCAACGTTTGTCTCTAACTGCTAAGTAAAATTTATTTTCGCAATGCTTTCAAATAGAAGTCTTAATTCTGCTCAACCTGTAATACGGACTGTTACACATCTTTCTTTGATTAAACTTTCATTCTATCAGCACGCAGATTTCACTTCACGACAACCAGCATAAGGGACGCAATCCGTGTGTCGTTACTTATCATTGAATAAGGCTGATTGAGTTATTCCCCTTACTGACATATTTGGGGTAAGGAGAGTAGTCCGTACAATTATCTTCCGGCGATCAATTTAAAGATGTATCTGGCTCATCTGAACATAAAATGTTTGAATTGGCTTCATCCAGTAATGTTGTTACATAGGCTAAAACATCTCTTATAAGAACCATTGCAATGTATAACCGATTGAACATATATTTTTTGACCATATAACCAGGGACCGTTTATGAACGTTATAGTGTGTTCCAGACATAACTAACAGTCAAAACTTGTAAAATAGCCTGATTGTTAAAACAACTGAACGCTTTTTTAAATCTTATGATGTACAAACATCTTCTTGCACCAAATACGGATCAATACATTCTGTTCATTCTTTGTTATTGCATGTTTATTGATGTCCTAACTGTATACATGTTGAATGTTTCAGCAAGAGGAAACGAGTCTGTTCATTAACATAAAAGTTAAGGTATAGTAGTAGTTAATTGTTGTATTAGAGTGACATGTGTATGAAATTACATGACAATAAATCAGTATATAACATTCAATACATACACCCGGCCCAATGGACCTGTAAGTCACTGTTTAACATAGAGTACAGCTTGTACTATAAATGAATAACATATTAAATAGAGTTAAATTAACATTCCACTAACACATTGAACAATAATTCTATATACGAAATGATACAAGTATAATAATTTGACAAACATTTGCACTTGTATTGTATCACAGCTTTGTAATTGAAAGATAATACATAACATTTGTTATGAAAAGAAGCATTGTTTCTGATAGTATAGATAGATAGATAGTTTATTTCAAATTCAGTAGGCCATAGGCCCATGTGAACATAATAATGACACAATACAATTTCCATATGACAGTAACAAGAGGCAATAATTGGTTTTAGTAACAACTTGTACATTGTTATAAAGAATATATAGGTTAGTCAGTTTAGATAATGTATTTATAAGTTATGTTTAAGGAAACATAATATATTAAAGACAGTACAAGAAAGGACAGGACAGTGTTTGACGGAGAAGGTGTACAAAGTATAGTAAAGTAGTTAAAACAACATACAACACATTTTAAATACATGTATGATTTGTGCATAGCAAAAACGGAAGTAATATATATATATATGTATACACGTATAACACTTAGATGGTAATATGATACAAACTACTATCGTTTATCTGACAACTATGTATAATGCACTGATATAAACATAAACATAAATAGCATCATATGAAACCACATGTGTACTGAAAATCTCACTGGAAAAACAACAACAACAACAACAATCTCTTACATCTAAGTTATGCATCTCGCTTACATTAGGTCAGCGAATCGCGATATTGTAAGGCCTTGAATATATAAACACTCAAGCTGTTAATTAATGTTTCATTTTTGCTTTCAAATAATTGTTTAAGTTTAAACATGCTTGGTCGTGACCAATAATATTTCTTAATGTATTTCTTTCGAAGATCTGTATATAAAGAACACTCTAAAATAAAATGATATTCGTCTTCTACCCTACCACAAGTTAAACATTTTCTATCTTCTAAAGGGATACTTCTCGGTTTATGCCATCGACCAGACTCAATTTTTAAGTTATGTGATGAGACTATTAATCGTGTCATTGCGATCCGAAATTTGCTGATACAAATGCATTTTAGGTGAAAATGATACTCGAAGCTTACAACAGATTTAAAAAAGTGTGTTCTACTTGAATTTTGTAAGCGGTCATGCCAATTTTGAATGCGGGTGTCTCTAAGACGTTGTGTGAAGATACTTAAGAATACTTTAGTATCGCCAACGTTTTGTTCTAACCATACCTCGAAAAAGCCCATCTCTGATAGAAGATTACGCACTAATATAACCCAAGAAACTTTATTTGGATAGAGATCAGCATCCATCTTTAGCACATTATATATAATTTTACAAAATTTAATTTCGCTACATGATTGTATTTTTAGCGAATATTTTATTATTCTAAGGTGTCTGAAATATGACAATTCAAACTTTCCTAATATACCATACACAAAATCATTTTGTGTACTCCGTTTAACGTTCAAAACACGTTTACAATAATGACTATAGACTCTCTCAATATTATTTGCTTTGTGAAAGCCCCATACCTCACAAGAATAATTGATGATTGGTAATATAAGTTTATCGAATAGTTCAAGTCTATGGTTAACCGTTACATATGGAAAGTTAAGAAGATAACTGTTTAATTTAAAAATGGCTTTTTGAGCTTTACCTGCCAGCGAACGTTGCGTTTCATTAAAGGAGCCACCTTGGGTAAAAACCACACCTAGATAAGAAAAGGATTTGACAATTTCAATAACTTCAGCCCCGAATGTGAACCGAGTATCTCGTGATAATAATCCCGCCTTTCTAAACACGACCACCTTTGTTTTTTCTACGTTAATCTTAAGTTTCCACCTGTTGCAATATTCAAACAGTAAGTCAAAACCTTTCTGAAGTCCAGCGGCCGATTCGGAAAAAATCACAATGTCATCGGCGTATAGCAGTATGAATAATTTTGTCATTAGAACGTCAATACCTTCAAAATTGTTAATACTTAAGTATTCTTCAAGGTCATTTAAAAACATAGAAAATAAAAAGGGAGACAGACATTCACCTTGGCGTACTCCTAACATGCAAGTGAATTCATTGCTGAGCATGTTATTGTATTTGACACAACTTTTTATGTTCGAATAAATACTTTTAATGATAGTAAACATTTTACCTCTGATTCCTACTTTTATTAATTTGAACCACAAACAATTCCGTTCAACATAATCAAACGCCTTACTAAAATCAATAAAACTACAGAACAGCTTTTTACCGGAATTAATCATATGAGTTATCAGGCCTTGTAAAACAAAAATATTATCTGTTGTTCCCATACCACTTCTAAAACCGGCCTGGGCTTCGACGTAAACGTTATATGTTTGAGCCCATTTGTTTAAACGATTGTTCAAAATTCTTGTAAATAATTTGCCTAAAACACTCAATAGGGTAATTCCTCTGTAATTTTCTGGATTATTATGCGAACCTTTCTTATGTAACGGAATAATATATCCCTCTGACCATGTATTAGGGAAACAACCGGTTATGAAAACCGTATTGAAAAGGTTATATAAGTATGGTAATAAATGATTTTTACCATGTTTAAAATATTCATTTAAAAGATTGTCCGGGCCTGTACTTTTGCCAGTTTTCAATTCGCCTATAGCTTTTGATATTTCACATTCTGTAATTCTGGAGTCAAGTTCGTTAAACATGACCTGAAATTCACCTTTAACAAAGCGCTCGTTGAAATAAATGACATCATCATCCGGGTTGAAAAAATGGTCGTCCGGGTTATTTATAGCTTTAAAATAGTGCTCAAAACTTGACAGAGGTATATCATGTGTTTTTACATGAGATGTTTCTTTTAACATTTTCCAATACAATTTGGCGTTTTTGTATCTATAGGTTTCTAACTCAGAAGTGCGGTTATTTAAATACCGTTTGTGATTAATTTTCAGCGTGTTTTTATACTTTAGTACTTTGTTTAAATATAAGACGATTTTTTACGCTTAAGATATGCTTTAACCAAATATTTTGCAACTTTTCTTGGGTAATCGTTAATCAATGTTCTTAGTTTAGTTTCTGCAGACAATTCGTAGTAACTTTCTGATAAGATGTCAATACATATTTCATTTCTTATATAATCATAAAATGGACAAACAATTAAAAATGGATTTCATCTTCGATCATTTGCATATTAAAATGTTTACATAGTCTCTGATTTGGGGCTTCTTCAACATATCGTCTAGTTTCTACCCTAGTAGTGGTATAATGCCGCACCTAAATTGTGCAAGTAATGATCTTTCATATTTCAGTAGATTCAATGTAACATATTGTTCTGCATTGAAAGTGTCTTTAAAAATAACATAAGTGTTCAATTTTGACATATTTCTAACACTGATATACCACGTGTCTGAGTATTATTGTCTTACACTTTCTGTCGCCATGCTCATATTTATAACAGTTTTGTTTTCGAAATAATTTGGTATTCTTAGCTTAGTCATTATTGATGTTACATCACTACACCAGTTGTTTGTACAGCTTTCAGAATCCATGTTAAATACTCTTTTCGGTAAACGATTATCGTCTAAGTAAACAAGTTTATTCCAATACCTAATTGCGCAATATAATGAATAACTGAATTACGTTTGATAACATCCATTTGGGGTTATCATGACGCTAAACTCGTAGAACAAATTCATTGTAAATTTTTAAGAAAAGTTTTAAATGTTAAAAAATCAACAAACTTAGACGGGCTTTACGGAGAACTAGGGCGTTATCCTATGAAAACTGCGAGACAAATCATAATGATTAAATATTGGCTTAATGTACTGAAATCAAAAAATCCTTTGATCATTAACATTTATAAAATGCTGTCAGAAGATGCAAATAATGGACTGTCATACAGTGGTTTAAATTGGGCTTATCATATAAAATTATTATTAGATGTAAACGGTCTAGGAAATGTCTGGTTATCACAAAATCCAAATATTATTACATACATACATAAACTAATTAACTATAAGGCTATTAAACAAAGAATATTGGATGTTTTTAAACAAACTTGGTATACTAATATAAATAACTCGAGCAGATTATCTGAATATTGTTTGTTTAAACATGATTTTGTTATGGAAAAATATCTTAATATTAATATTGATCAGAAATATCTAATTGTCCTTTCAAAATTTCGACTATACTCAAATAACCTAACAATAGAGACTGGCAGATATAATAATTTAGAAAGACAACATCGTATCTGCCCACAATGTAATATGCAAGTTATAGAAAATCAGTATCATTTTTTGTTAGTATGTACTAAATATAGACAATTAAGATTCAAACATTTTCCCCCAAATTCTTCCCTAAAAGTGCACTCGATGTTAATTAACAGCTTGCATAATCGCTGCATTCGGATTTATCACCCATACAAGACTGGGTAGATATATTTTATGGTATCTCCCAGCATGGGGTCTTATCTCTTATCAGATTAATCGGTTGTAAAACAGATAAGACTGGCCATTTTGGTCAAGGGCAGACAACCAGAAATTTAATTGATCGATTTGTCTCCCTTGTCAACCGTAATGAAAGTTGGACATGCTTGGTTAATGCATGTTTATTGATGTTGGACATGCTTGGTTAATGCATGTTTATTGATGTTGGACATGCTTGGTTAATGCATGTGTATTGATGTTGGACATGCTTGGTTAATGCATGTTTATTGATGTTGGACATGCTTGGTTAATGCATGTGTATTGATGTTGGACATGCTTGGTTAATGCATGTTTATTGATGTTGGACATGCTTGGTTAATGCATGTTTATTGATGTTGGACATGCTTGGTTAATGCATGTTTATTGATGTTGGACATGCTTGGTTAATGTTTGTTTATTGATGTTGGAAATGCTTGGTTAATGCATGTTTATTGATGTTGTAACTATAGGAAATGTATATTTTTCATGTTTGTTTAGGTCAACAAATGAACAAAAAAATGAGCATGATATTGCTTTAACAAAGTGACTTAAATCCGTAAGAGTGGACTATAAATGATTGCTTTACAATGTAGAACAAACAATAACATTAAAGCTATACTTTGATTTCGTCGGTACATTTATTCACAAACACACAATATGTTGGATTAGGCATAATACAATAATCATTAGATTATGAAAACTAATAATTTAGTACAGGTCTTTCAGCATTTGATATTATCATACATTTAGTTTTATTAGGATGAAGGGACATGTTGTTTCTGGAACACCAAGCAGAAACTATGTCCAAATCGCCCTGTAGAGATTGCTGTATTTCGACAATGTTATATCCAGACAAGTCAAAGTTAAGTGTAAAGTTGAGTCATCTGATATGGATCCGCAGCTCGGAAATTTGATTCGCAGATTCAAATCCAGGTGTAAGGACGTTAATGGGTCACAATAGTATTAGCGTTTGTTTATGTGTGGCAGTTACTCTGTTATGTTTTTTATCATTTCTTACCCCACCCACCGCCTTCAGAACGTTAACATTACGGATAGTGGAGTCACATGTTCATCTCGGAAGGGCTTGTTACTGTTACTCGCTATTGCGTAAATTTACATTGTTAATCATCAATCCATCCCTTAATTGTGTAAATAATAATAATGCAAACTTACTCTAATAAAATATTTAATGTTAACTTGACCAGAACTAACCAAATTATAATTATACAATAACAACGATAAATGTCATAACCCCATTTTGTAACATGTGTACCTGGGTGTAATAAAGATAAGTTCTGTTCTGTTCTGTTCTGTTAAATGGATTCATGTAGTTTCATTTGTGAAATTGTGTGGTGGGCATTACAAAATAATATAATGGCAGCCGTTTTATTTTCTTTTATTTTCGAAACTTGGCATTACTTACGTAATCACTTATTTACGGCGATATTTCATAACTAATATCTAGATTTTATAGACAAAAAGGATACAGTTTTTAACCTCAAAAACAGTTGAAATTTACCGATCGTCCGTCCAAAATTGCCAGTCACTTTAAATCAGTGAATCTCATTGTGTTGACTTTCCCGATGTCCAGCCCATTATGCAACGGTTTGTTGTATATGCTTTTATTTATCGTCGCCACCGGTTTCCCACATGGGCGACGCCTCCGGAAGAATGTTAGTCATATTAGATTTGGAGGATAGTGCATGATACAGAAGATGCCCCAGTTCCAGAAGCACCCCTGGTTCTTTTACGTGCTAGATGTAAAGCATCATACACGGGACCTCGGTTTTTAAAGTCTCGTCCGAAAGACTGTTAGTACGGTCAGTGATGGAGCGGGGAATCGAACCAGCGATCCCTGGATTACAAGTCCAGCGTTTTACCACTGGACCACTGATCCGCTACTGCAACGGTTTTTGCAAGAGCGAGTTTTAAATATTACGCAAAATATCTTAAAGCAAACAAAACCTGAACTCGATCAAAAGACCTACATATTAAACCTATGTGTTCACTTAATACGTTTACAATAATGTAACAATATGATAATAATTAATATTAATAGCATTTAACATAACTATTCTAAAACTAATACTTAAATCACGCCATACGGCTTAACAAATACATGTTTTGGAAATGCGGATTAAGAGATCAAGCGGTTGATCTTGACACAAACAGATTATTGACGTATTGACGTATTGACGTATTATATAAAAATTTAGAACACTGCTTACTGTTTATGGCAAGCCGAACCTTATGGCGTATTCATTGCGGCGAAAATCAAAGCCTATGCTTGAATTATCATTGAAACAGATATGGACATGTTTTTTTTAGTTACAGTAATATCACACTTTAAGACCATCTCAAAATAAAGAACATAATTTCAAGACAATGTTCACTGATTTGCTCTTCAAAAATTACTGCGATGAATGGAAACTTAATGTTAATACTATCAAAACAAAAATCATGGTATTCAGTAAGGGCCGAACAAGGTTACATAGAACATTTACTATAGGAACAGAAGTTTTAGAAACGGTTGATAACTATAAATACCTCGGTTTATGCCTCAGTAAAAGTGGTTCATTTTACAAGTCAAAAATTCGTATTGCTGAACAAGCAAATAAAGCCATGTTTGCAATACTAAAAAAAATCAAGTCTCTTTCTTACCATATGACCTTAAACTAGAATTGTTTGATAAAACAATAAAGCCTATTTTGCTGTATGGAAGTGAAATTTGGGGCTATGGCAATATTGAGGTCCTTGAAAAAATAAAGAGTAAAAATAAAGATTACCCTTTTTTATTGAGTATTACAAGATATTACGAGATATTACGAGATATTACGAGATTTTACGAGATATTATGAGATATTAAATGCTAACCGATATTAAATGTACCTGCTAAATTTCATATCGTCTTTAACGAATCAAATATAAACTTCTCTTGAAGTATAGTATTTATTTTCGAAGATTTCATTTAGAAAGGAATACATATATATAAATCCCGATTATATAAAAGAAAAACCGTTTTGAATGAATAAGGCCTCATCTCTATCTCTCAGATTTACATAGTTATTTTGTTTTCTGTATTCAAAAAGTTTAATGTTTATGTATGAGCATAATTCCCCGAGGCTTGTTTGTCAGAAAAAAACTGCTACAGTAAATCCTTACCTAAATACCACCTCAATAATAAGACCGCCTCACTCAATGATTAAGAACACAATTTGCACTGTTTTGCTCTTTATTCAACCTCAATATTAAGCCCAGTTTTCAAGGGTCCCAGGAGTGGTCTTATTATCGAGGTTTTACTGTATGTAGAGAGCAAATTTACCTCCCTTTGTCGAAATGGGATTATGAATCATAAATCCCGAACAGGCTTGCCATAGAAGTTTGTACCTGTGTCCATTGATCAGTGTGTTAATATTATTACATTGGCTTATAAATCAATTGATCTGAAATAGAATTAATCATTGAACAGAACAACCCATAGGAATAAACAGCAGCCATGGTTTGGACACTCGTTTTGTGTTTGGGTAATTATTCAGTTACATTTTATTTTGATTTATTTGATGGTAAACTAATATAAATTTGAATCCGATTGCATAAAATTAAAAACAATAATAATCACGCTTATCATATTCGATACTCGTCGGTGCTTCCCAGTTAAAAAGCTTTACCAAATAATTACAATTACAATAATAAATTGAAATGTGTTCCTTCAGATCGAAAGAAATAAAATAGGAATTACTAGACACTTTTGACTAGAAACTTTATTTCAATTCTAAAGGTATACGTGTCTGCTGGCAAAAGGGTATATACAAATGATGATTAGAGATAGAGTGCTTAACAGCGAACGCTTGAATTTATTACCTCGACCTTTTGATAGAAAAGTAATCCAAACAGCAGTTATAGTTTTACGGACCAGATCATTTCCTTGACATGGATCGGTGGTGAAAGTCGCGGTCAATCTAACAGCACTATATACGAACGTGTTTCAGTTCTATTTGCACTATTCATATATGCATTCCGTCCATACCATATTCTCATCATAAGTGGATAGAAATACGGAAGTTAACGCGATGTGGGATAACAACTTGTAAACTTGATGTAACAAAATATCTCAACAGACCAGCTATCATATAGATTGCTACGCCTCATTGTAGGTTTCGAACCGCCTCAGCAACTACAATAAAACCTAATCTAATAACCACCTAAATAATAAGAACACACTTTTCAAGTCCATTTTCACGTATTTGATCTTTATCCAACCTCAATATTAATACCACCTCAATAATAAGACCACCTCGAAAGTAAGAACACAACTTTCAAGTCCATTTTCACTTATTTGCTATGTATTCAACCTCAATATTAGGACCAGCTCAATAAGAAGACCAATCTTCAAGGGTCCCAATGGTGATTTTATGATTGAGGTTTTACTGTACATAATTATATGCCTGCATTGTTCCAAAATAGATATGTTAGAATATCGTCATATCATACAACGCCGTTAAAATGACCAAGTCTACAGTGTAATTATTGTGCTTTGTATTATAAATAATGAGACTACACTATAGTTACTCAATATTGGAACCCCATAGTATCTGTTATTTTTGTTAATTCTTCCTTGTTTGGTGAGCCGAACCTAAACTTTATTAACGGAAGACGAACATTTGAACATTATGTGTGCTGTAGAGCGCCTCAAATATGACTACGAGTTTACTAAGAATTGTAAAAAATTGTTTATAGTTACGTCGTACGAGTGTTACGTCATACGGGTAGCTATAGTTACGCCATACGCGTAGCTATAGTTACGTCGTACGAGTGTTACGTCATACGAGTAGCTATAGTTACGTCATACGAGTAGTTATAGTTACGTCATACGAGTAGCTATAGTTACGTCATACGAGTAGCTATAGTTACGTCATACGAGTAGCTATAAAGTTCCATGTACTGCATAAGTAAACATGTATTTGTATTGCGTGTATTGAACATAACCATAACAAATAAACCTTAGTCATGCATACTATTTATTAGACTTTCGAAATACTCTTAAGCGCACATCGATAACAAATCATTTGTTTATTGTCTAATTAAGTTAATTGGTAAAATTTAGCTGGACGTAACGTTACGCAAATTGACGCCAACATCTGACGCATGGTAAATGCTATATCGGCAGTGATGACGTATATGAAAGTATAATAGATCGAGAGCACAAATCAAAGTTAATATTACCATTGGTCAGTCAATATAACTTTTTCGAGTCATTATCCTTTTCGCGGACCCACACGTGCAGCACTGTCGACTAGTCAAATGAGAATATGTCAGTACAGTGTATATTGTTGAACAAAATACAATTTAGCTCTACATTCTTCGCACGAGAATGGTAACAATCGACACAATAGAGCACCACTTCAATGTGAACAATTTAAACATAGAAATTGGCACTTCAATTTTTTCTATTGAAACTTTTGTAGCAGGAATATCGAATAAATTTAGTCCGACTCTCATCGATGTTATATTGTGGTATACGTTTCGACAAGTCTTCATCACAACCAGACGGACTAGCTGAGTAGTTAGAACACTAGGCTGTCACCCAGAATGTCCAGGCTTGATTAGGCTGGCTAGACAGGTCATATCCTTCTGTGACATTTGGCTATGGTCATTTGTCCTCCATCTGTGATTCCTGGTAGGAAATTGCGTGTTGCTGGCTGAAGCTCAATTAGTACTGGTTGGTAATCAATTAACCTGCGTGCAATGTTTCTCTTCATGTATAAATGTTCTGCTGTCCTATGCTGTCTACCTCCCGCAGTAGTTTGGTTTCGTGCCCCCACCTAATGGTTTGTTACATTTCGTTACCTAGGTATATGTGTATAGAGGTTCTCTCTACTCTACTCTACTCTCATGTCACACATTTTACACTAACTAATATAACCATCATCAGTTTGTCCTCAAGAAAATTAGTGAATGATAACAAGTTTGGAAACCAAAAAGCACGTAACTATTTCCTAATTATTGTACATTTCCCAAAGCATTTTCCGGTCGTGCGGCCTAATCAAATTGTTATGCCATATTTATGAAAACAAGCAGCAGCGCATGCACATTTTAATTCCATAATCTACTTACACTAATTCCATGGAACTTCTACTGCCAATTTGATAAAGACTTTAGTTATAAACGCCTTATTTACTTGTGTGGATGAACCACGAGCCTGGGTCACTGCATTATTTAGTAGTACACGTTTTATGCAATTTTAGGCTCATGCTGAGGTCAATATGGAGACCCGGCTGGTGTCCTGCCCGAAAATAATTATTTGGTCAATATGACTTACATGGAGGTCAACAACATTTATATAGACCCCAAGTATATCTCTACAAATGTAATTGCGAGGCGGTTGGCGTTTATCAACGGCTCATTTTTAATCAGTGAGTAAACTAAATGGGTTGACGGTTCCCTAAATAATTTTAAGACTTCGATGCCTAACATTACTCGCCAATGTATGGTACAACAGACATGGTACAATTTTTGCGTTTGATCGTTTTGTGTCATTGGCCGATGTGACATTCCACGAACTGCTCTCACTCTCACTTGTTCATCATTTTGTAATTTATCAAAAATCCTTTTTCTGATCAGTTAAAAATACCATGGTAATTGGTTATGTGAACGATAAGGTGATAACACAATACATGTTCTGTATGACTACACACGCACATCTAGTTCAGGTGTTAACAAGAAACAAGTCAACAATAATGGATTTCATAATGAAATTTGGTATATTCATACAATTATAACGAAATATCGTTATATGGATATAACAAAGGTTGGATATAGCGAAGTAAATCTCCAGGTCCCAAGAAATTCGTTATAAGCGTGTTTCACGGTATATTCAAAAAATAAAGAAAGTATATTCCAACAGACAGCGTGTAAGTGCAGAAGTTACACCAATATTACTGCCAGTGATTTTGGCAGTCAAAGCAGTAATACTGATATTGTTGTGTTGGTACTACAAAGTACCCTCTCATGAGCGTCTCTCGTTTTAGCAACAACCTCTCGTCACCAAAAGTATCAAATGTTCCATTAAATTGACTACCGATATAACCACTTTATGGCGGCAATTTCTCAACAGCTGCCAACATTTGATTCTATACAATGGCGTTGCCCTAGAGAGATTGCACTTTACTGCCCACTTCTCTATGATTGAAAGGGACATTCGTTGCTGAGTGGTTATGGTTGCTGACTTCAAATAACTAGCCACTCTCCGCTGCGGGTCAGAATCCCATTCGAAATGTAGAATTCGTATATGAGGAAGATACCCAGTAGTTCTATCCAGGTGCCTGCCTTTGTCCAAAACGAATGCTAGGTGGAGCACTTCGTGTATTCCTCCATCTAAATAGCTGGAAAAGTCACTACATTACCCTGATTGCATGTGTGACTTAAAACCCCTATGCACGCTGATAGAGCATCGTAGTTTTATCTTTGCAGTTGCAGCCATGTTTTCGGTACCTGTGGCAAGCACCGACTCGTATGTGTACGAAAGTAACTTACACACAGCTATGGCAAACAATTACGATACTACGGTAGCCCCAAACACGACAACAACTATCAATGTGGAATTTGGAATGATGCACATTAATGCTCTGGTAAGTATGTGTCTGTTCAATACATGTTTATTCACTTTGAACCATTGCTAAATGTACATGCATTAAAGCTTTAGTTAGATGATCATGCTTCCGAGTGTTTGAACTGTTTTTGGTTTTGAAAATGTTCGTGTTTATCTTTAATTTCAGGACACAAAAATGGAGAGATTTCAGTTGGCTGGTTTCCTGTTAGTGGTAAGACAGTTTCCATGAAATAACATCCGAATTCTGTTAGACAGAGATATTCTGCCAATTTATCATACTTAAAAAATAAATATGTGTGTATGTTATACACGTATGTAAGTAATTATGTTGGATAACTTTACTGCTAGAACTTAGAACAATATAAATTTTAATTCACCATTGACATGTTGTATTGTATTTATTCATGTGGAATGATGGGGTCATTGCCTCCTTTTCCTAAATAAACGTATCTGTCTATCATAGGTACTTTAAAGCTTCGAAGTAATTATAAGTAATGTTTGTATACTTAAACTTCAATTTAATTTCAATCAGTTTACATCGATTGTAAAACAAATTCTCACAACTATTAACCACTTACAGTACGTATGTTCATACATGTGTATATTTTAACAGTCTTGGACGGACGGTAGATTGGTATGGGATCCGACCACTTACGGAAATCTTTCCTCCACCAAATCATTAATTTCTACAATCTGGACTCCGCCACTTATTGTAGGAAATGCGTAAGTTTGCGGAATGCCAATCTACTTGACATTGTTGTACAGGCGCACACTGCATTTGTTTAATTCGAATGTTATTCTTTCTTTCGGGGGGGGGGGGGACCACTAAAAAAACAAGAATATTCTTACGTTTTGTAAAAAGGATACTTTGGGTAAGTGATCGACCTGGAAGGAAATATCTGCGCTTGTACGATACTTGTAGTGATGTGGATTGGCTTCCTTTATTTTGCCTTTTAGTGTCTTGATGACATTTTAATCATTTATTGTTATATTTTTATAAACTTACAATCAGATAATTTCGGTTTAGAAATATTCCAATATCAAATTAACAGTATGTTATTTGATAAAATGGAATGCAATTTGGGTGGTTTGAAACACCCAGATAGCCATCTGAGAAGGAGAGAAATCTGTAATTCGGCTTTACGAACGATAATGATTCGAAAACAAGTATAAAAGCACAAATACCGAATTCATAAAAGGTCACCCTTAATATCCACCTCAAATTCTAATTTTGAGAATTATATTTAAAGAGGTATAATACATATATCCAAATAAAACTTTTATGTTAACTAGACTTAGCTATACTAGCATCAGTGGTGGCGTTATCAACTGATTTTGATAAGTTCAAACTTACTTATTTTACATCGATTGTGAAACAAGTTCTTACAACTTATATGAATCACTCTCTATGACTGCTTCCTGGCTCCCAACCTGTACTCCTGCCAAATTTAGGGACTGTGAAGTGGTTGAGGCGCAGTGTTCGAGGGGTAGAGCGCCTGACTCATGGTCCGAAGGTCGTGAGTTCGAGTCATGCGATGAGCGGGGTTTGATCACGAACTGATTTTGATTATACAGAAATATAATATTTTACTTCATATTTTAATCTCACTTTGTGACTGTTGTAGATATTTACACTTCCAATATTTACATATTAATAGGGCAGATGGGATCAAATTCATTAACGACGACAGTGATCTAGCGAGTGTGCACTTAAAGGTGGACAATCTGGGCGGTGTTTACTGGTTGACTCCAGCCAATATCGAATCTCAATGTAGTATGGATATACAATACTACCCGTTTGACCAACAGGAGTGTACAGTACTTGTAAGTTGAATTAATGTTCTCAATTCCAATACAATTTCGCTGACCTGAACCGGAAACATTACTTATCTGTTGACTTGGTGTGCGGCATCTGTCGTTCGCCGTCAACATCTTTCTTTTGGACCCCATGTCACTCTCAGGTTGATATCGATTTCATCTAAACTTAAACACAGATGTGTAACCATAGAGACATCGATCTTTCCTTAAACCGGCCAGATGTGTGTGTCTTTCTTTCATGGCCCTTTTAATAAAAAAATCTGAAAATTGAAACAAATCTACCGAAGCCGCGGCTAAGATTTAAAAATGGTATATAGTAATACTGCGTAGATGGCTTTTACACCAAATTCAATGTGAAACCGTACCGAAAACTTGAAAAAAATATCGTATTACGGTAATGGGGGTCGGGGCTATTTTTGCCATGAAACTTACAGGAAACTATGAAGAACAATATTTCTGCATCCAGTATTCAGAATTTGAAAACTAAGAAATAACGAGTGGATGACTGTACATTAATATTACTAAAACTGACTCACTCCATTGAACGATATGGCTGCTAGAGCTATGGCGCCGGTATAACTATAAACATGTAATTATACTGAACAATTTTAAATCTTTTCGGTGAAACAAGCTGTCAAAATTAAAACAATTAGGATGAAAATATGGGATGTCGCGATATTTCTATGTATGGTATATTGCAATATGCAACCTAACTGTACATTATCGCGGTATGAAATTAACGTACTGGTATTTTACGATATGTTTTCTGCTTTCTGCTAGTGACACACTTAAAATAATTGAAATTATCTCGTCATGAAACTTCAATGAGAATAATAACTGGAGTTTTAGCTAGTTACTTTTTAGACATGAAAACCTCATATTTAAGTACTGGTCAAATTCTGAAATGACTGATGACTTTTTTTAGCTTATGCATGTTTTTATATTTTGAAACACACTTGAAGAGTTTAGAGTTGAATAAACGTGTTCAAGAAATAATAAAAAAACATTATAAGCCATATCAGGCTAATAAAGCAATATATGTATAATGTTTATATATATATATATTGCTTTATTATATATACATTGTGGTATATATCGCGATACGGTGATAAATATCAACTATGCAACACAAATACTATAATTAATTTAATCTAGTGACAGACATGGCCGCCGGGGATGTCCGGTCTACTTCACTTTGTAACTGTTTATTAAAATATAGTTCACACGGTTGCTGTAATGTGAAACCATTTAACAAAGATAAAATATGGACCTTTTTGTCAAATTAGGCTATTTAACTACTAGGGTACAGATGCAGGAATACTCAGGTGTGTCCATTGAGGGTTGTTTGGTTATACTATTAGATCACTCACCGCTTGATTGGCTCAGTTAGTAGAGCACTAGGCTGTCACCCAGGCGGTTCGGGTTCGATTCCTGGGCGAAGCTGGTAATGTCCTTCCGTCACATTTTGGTTACGGTCATTTGTTCTCCATCTCTGATTCATGCGGAGTTGTTCGCGGCTTGCGGAAGGGAATGTTAGTTATGATAATTAATTCCAGGAAAAATGATTAGTTTAACTGACCGCCATTTATAACTGAACAAAGTTTTCATCAATTTCTTGGGTTACTAACCACTACTAACGCCGTATTCAGGGATTATGCAGTATGCTGTTTTATTTGCGGTTTCCAGGCGGGATTCAAACCCACGACATAAGGATCATCCACTCTTATGCCGATGGCACGTGTCTCTCTTATTTTCAGATCTCGTCCTGGATGTTTACTGCAGACGAACTCACCATTACTTCATTATCTGCTGATATAAACATAGATTTGTATGAAGAAAGTGGCGAATGGGAGCTTATCTCGCAGTCAGTTGAAACACAAACCAGGTAATGTTTCGTAGATACATTTTTAACACACGGCCCCCACCAGTTCCATAAAGCCATTTTTGGTGAGTGACTGACCCTTGACCGACGGTTGTTTCCCTTTAAGACAGGTCTGATCAACATTGGTCGTTATTTGAATTAGAAGTATTGCGTTTGTCTAGTAATGTATGAATGTAATGATGTTCAAATAACCTAAATATTATCTAACCGCTATCATGTGCACTGAGATTTAACCAGTAATTCATCATCCCCGAACATATTTCTATGAAAATCTAAACGCAGACACTTGCGGGTAACAATAGTAGAATATAGTTGATAGTACATGTTAAGCAATTTAAAGGTGAATACATTCCAAATTGCCTGTCTTAAAAAGAATTAAAAAAACATCACCCCAATTGATGTCATTATTTAAACGCACATGTATACATTTAACATAACATTACTCACTTGTCTGCTTTGGTCAAGTACCGTCACAATCCAAGCGACTAAGATGTATGAGTTCATTCCTTCATATTTAGTTCATTGTTATTGCTGTTACGGAATAATTAATATAATACATTTCGCTTGATACTTAATAAATCCTTATAGCATCACCAAATTAGTTTCTAGTACCTGGTTTTAAAAACTCTCCGATCAATAAGCTGATTTCAGACACTGACCAAATAAATAAACTGATTTCAGACAATCACCAAGTCAATAAGCTGATTTCAGACACTCACCAAGTCAATAAGCTGATTTAAGACACTCACCAAATCAATACGCTGATTTCAGACACTCACCAAGTCAATACGCTGATTTCAGACACTCACCAAGTCAATAAGCTGATTTCAGACACTCACCAAGTCAATAAGCTGATTTCAGACACTCACCAAATCAATAAGCTGATTTCAGACACTCACCAAATCAATTAGCTGATTTCAGACACTCACCAAATCAATTAGCTGATTTCAGACACTCACCAAATCAATAAGCTGATTTCAGACACTCACCAAATCAATTAGCTGATTTCAGACACTGACCAAGTCAATAAGCTGATTTCAGACACTCACCAAATCAATAAACTGATTTCAGACACTCACCAAATCAATTAGCTGATTTCAGACACTCACCAAATCAATTAGCTGATTTCAGACACTGACCAAATAAATAAACGGATTTCAGACACTCACCAAGTCAATAAGCTGATTTCAGACACTGACCAAATAAATAAACTGATTTCAGACACTCACCAAGTCAATAAGCTGATTTCAGACACTCACCAAGTCAATAAGCTGATTTCAGACACTGACTAAATTAATAAACTGATTTCAGACACAAACCGAATTAATTTTCTGATTTTAGATACTCAGAAAATTAACTTCCTGATTTATGACAATCACCAAATGTATATCCCGATAACAATACTTGGATTTAAACTATATTTCAGACATCTTCACGGGTTTGGATTGCCAGCGGTAGCATTTACTGTTGGATTTCAAAGGAAATATTCGTATTATTTGTTAAACATGATGCTCCCTGTAGTATTGCTGACAGCTATTGGACCCCTGGTGTTTGCCTTACCGGTTGAAAGCGGAGAGAAGAATGGGTTTGCATTGACTATCCTGTTGTCACTGTCTGTGCTTGTAACGGTTGTTTCTGACCTCATACCCCCGTCATCAACCAATGTCAGTATTTTGAGTAAGTGGTCAGTGAATATTGACTTTAATAATTTTATGAATATTCAGGCGTGCAATCAATCTCGTCTGTACAATCCAACATGGGGAAGCAGCACATGTGGTCTGAGTTGATTGCAATGTAAGAATGTTGTTTACAGAGATAGTAAAATATAAGAATTACCAACCATCACTTACATTTAAAATATACATGTAGAGAGAAAAGCGGCCCTGTCTTGAGCAACAACATCTCTTGAAAAACAGTATCAAGTTCTTATTATTTCTTTTCCTGTTTTAATAATTTTCTATCAATTAAACCTCTCTAGAACATGGACTTTTCAACAACATCTTGATTAGACACTCCATAAGTGTGCTGTTTGGGATTAGTTTCACTCTTTATATAACTTGCCAAAGATTTTTAGTCTTATTAGTAAACCTAAAATATCATGCAGCTTTCATTGCAACCATTACACAAACGACGTTGTTTGTCTCTTTACAACATCACAGTTTCACACTTTTAGCTGCTGAATGGTCAAAACGGAGGAGAAAGACGCTTGCGTATTTTAAATAAAATTTGACAAACTTTTCAGGTGTATATTTATTGACGGCGTATATCATGTCCACTGTACAAGGCTTTGTTGTTGTGATAGTGTGTAGGATGCATAACAAGACAAGTAAAGGAGAGACACCTGGAAGGAAGATTCAGTTAGTTTGCCGACACCTTGAAACACTTCTCTGTTACAGGTGAGTTATATCCGTCATTGTTTTTATGACATTAAGCGAGACTTTTTACCACCTTAGAAAAGATCTGTTTATTGTATGAACCCAATTCGATAAGGCTTTCATTATCGATGTGTTAAATCATGTGATATCATTTTAACTCGATGTAAATAGGTTGTATACAACACCACTTTACACGACATTTAGGTAAACACGATAATGAAAGAAATAGTGAATTTTAGTTATTCTATTTACGCCGAAATACACCGCACACAATTATAATTATGCTCCGTCATCAAAACAGTGCTTAAACATGTACAAACACCTTTTACCAAAGCATTATCAAAGGACAGATAGTGCGGGAAGCCTGTGGACATTGATGGTTTTGATATGATTGAATGGCATATTTTAACAATGTCTCCAAAATAGACAAAATCATAACATGCCGGAGTCGCAGATTCAGATTATTCAGATTACAGGTCTACATTTCAACGTCCCATAATATACCGTGACATTGGTACTGATATAATCGTGTTTACTGTCGCTTTCGTAAGGAGTTTTATGAGAACTGAAATTTGAGAAATATAAATATGTATCAATCAACTCGATGACATTATTACTTAAAACTGACAAAAATGCTTTGGAGCATACCCGGATGGAATTATGAAGCAATATTAAAAAATAAATAAGTTTGTGAACCCCATTGTTTACAATTATTATTAAGAGATTGAACTACACTTTCAAGTGTTGTCTGTGTACTAATACATTGGAATGATTGGAGCTGTTTGTAGTGGGTAGACACTGTCTTGTGTATGTGGCGTTCCCTGTAGCAACTTATTTTCTCTCTTCCAAAAGACTAAAAGACCTAAACGAAACTTCCGATGAAATTAAAGTATTGGTAATGACTATAATACACTATTTTCTCCTACATCAGATGCTCAAAGGGTAACAGTGATGCTGTACTACGCCCGATAAAGATCAAACCAATTGATGAGAAGGAAGCTATCGATATAGAAGACGAAGAACCAAAGAGTTATGTGTACACATATGAGGAGTTTGCTAATCTTTTAGATCAATTATGTTTGTATGCATTCTATATTTCAACTATCCTTAGCACTCTCGTATTTCTCATTGTTCTTACAACCGGTGCTGGGTAGATGATGACCGTTTATCATAACGTACAAAACTCGTCTTTTTTACATATTTTCCGAACGATAGCGTGTTATTTACACAAATGGTTATAAATATATTTTTGATGAGTCCGTTTTGATGGCGTGCGTAGTTTCCGTATGAAATAAAATGTATCACTGTAACCCTGGGCGTTATATATGTTGCCTATCCAGATAAGCATTATGCAATGCTGGTCATTGTCGCTTTACATCATGATTACTGCTCTAATGAAAAAGGAAAACAAATCTAAAGTCCTGATAAGACAATTTACATAAAATGGACGCGTTCCACTATTTCCATGGACACCACATTATCGTTGCCACTCAATATCATCCACTTCCTTGTTTTTGTTAAGACTTCAAGAAAATTGAACATTGATTATTTTGATTGTGAATTTGAATATTCTGTGACAATCTCTCTATTGTATTGATATTAGCTATGATTATAAACTGTGACCAGGCAGACTGAGTGTTTGATTGGTGTAACAAAAACAAGTTTCCTTTTATTCCCAATTTATAATTTACACTTTATCAAACATGTAATGACAGATTCGAGTTTGGCCATCCTATGATGTTTGAAATTCAAATAATTTCAATTCAAATACTTTTATTGGTTTGATGTTTGTTCCTCTTATAGTGTCGTTAGCTTGGGTAGAATTGTGTTCCATGTTGTTTTAAGAGTCCTCGTTCACCTACATACCCATATCTCAAAAGTTCAAGCCTCTGATTGGTTGTTTCTGGGCTCAGTCTTATAATTGACCAATGGCAAGGCTGCATTCTGTGACCGTTTTCTATTAGACATTTTATGTCTAGAATAGTCTTTTTTCATTAGTTTTTGTTAAAACATGTACAATTATGATACTTTGTGGGTTTACATTGTCTTTGTGTTTTGTTATTGTTTGTTTTTCATGTATCAGAAACAAACATTATAGAAGTAAACATGTGTTTTTATTCAATTAATGAAAGCTGAGAATATGACTTTTGTTTTGACAGTATCACTGTTTTGCAAATAAACAATAGAAATAGTAAAAAAGTAAATGTGTTTTAATAAAAAAATGTGACTGACGACTTTAGAATTTGTTGTTTGATTATTTAAAAAAATAATATTATATTGCTGATACCCTGAACTTTTGTTCATATTCTAAATTGAATTGTACACTATGTGTGAAATGAATATTGTTATATTTGTACTATAATTCCTTTGAATAGGCCAGTGTATTTTCTGTCAATGTGACAATTTATATTACTTTGTATTTCTATGCATATACATATCCTAGAGAAATGAGTTTCTGTTCGACGATGAAAAACTTTCATGATTGATCACTTTGCGTTTCTAGTGTTAAAGTATTTATAGATAGATTTATGTTGGCACAATATCACTTACGATAGTCTACATAGTACATACAATCCAATTTAAAACACAATGATTATAATAATAAATATTACAAAGCGTAAAAGGAAAGAAAACTACTTAATGACAATAGTTGAAGCTAATACAAACACAACAAAAGGTTCAGAAATTGATACAACAAGGTAACATTAAGAAACTTTGCAACAACATAGCTATTTAAAGAATACAATATATTGATCTTATATTATTTCTCTTGTTCCCCCCCCAACATTAAACTCGCTGCTAACTGTTCATGCTTCTTATGCTCTCTCACATTTGAACAAAATAACTTGATACGTTGGTGAGCGGTTCTTAATTGGTTGAGTTTACAATTCATTTGACAAAACTTACGATATAGCATCGAGTGACCAATTAGAGAAGCAGTTGTATGTATATTTGTTAAGTTTGGTACATTATAAAAGAATGATGTGACATTGCCGTCTGTTCTTTGAAGAAGCTTGAATATAAACGCAACTTTGCGAAATAAGCGATCGTTTCTATTTTTTTTATATAAGTTTGGTATGTGTATGTTTTCTTTGGTGCTTCAGATAAACATCATCTACGTGGATGTAAATCAGATGAAGAGGGCATGAATGTTAAATATGTTACGGATATTTTTTTCGGCGTAGCTGTATAATTTTGACCTACATGTTAGACCTACCAAATGTTGTATATGAACCGCGTTGTTTAAATATGGAACAAATTAAACGATTTGATAAGTTCGTATTTTAAGCGGAGAGGCGCCAAACGGGGTGTTTCGAAAAGATAATTTACTTTCACGTAGCATACGCCTCTTGCGAAATTAGAGTTCCGAAATAAGGTGTTCTTCAGACATCATTCTATCAAAGACGTCCAATCTTTTTTTAAAGATATTTCTTGTTTTTAATAAACAATGCATCTATCACAGAGTACTTTACCTAAATTAGGGCATTTTACCAATGTTACCGCAATTATCACTCGTATAGCTATTTCAAGGACTACAGGTGAATACTATTTACACTACTACAAATGAAGCACTTCCATGTTTACCAGAACCTGATTCACGCGTTTATTATGTTAATATATTATGTTGAGCATGTTACCGAGTTATATATACATGTACGTATATGTTTTATAGTCAAGTTTATCTTAAGTTTAAGTATGTCAAGCCAATCAATTTAAGAGCTTGTATGTAAATTAGATTCAGATGTCCTTTGTACAAGCAACTCTATCGAGTGTGGATATACGTGTGGTTATACTCGTATATATGTTTGCTGTCTTGTTACCAGTATGTGTACATTTTGCATGGTCTTTATTTCAAACATAAGACGAGTATAGACGTGTGTTTATATATATGTTTACTGTCTTGTTACCAGTATTTGTACATTATGCATGGTCTTTATTTCAAATATAAGACGAGTATAGACGTGTGTCTATATATATGTTTATTGTCTTGTTACCAGTATTTGTACATTATGCATGGTCTTTATTTCAAACATAAGACGAGTATAGACGTGTGTTTATATATATGTTTATTGTCTTGTTACCAGTATTTGTACATTATGCATGGTCTTTATTTCAAATATAAGACGAGTATAGACGTGTGTCTATATATATGTTTATTGTCTTGTTACCAGTATTTGTACATTATGCATGGTCTTTATTTCAAATATAAGACGAGTATAGACGTGTGTTTATATATATGTTTATTGTCTTGTTACCAGTATTTGTACATTATGCATGGTCTTTATTTCAAACATAAGACTAGTATAGACGTGTGTTTATATATATGTTTACTGTCTTGTTACCAGTATATGTACATTATGCATGGTCTTTATTTCAAATATAAGACTAGTATAGACGTGTGTTTATATATATGTTTACTGTCTTGTTACCAGTATATGTACATTATGCATGGTCTTTATCTCAAATATAAGACTAGTATAGACGTGTGTTTATATATATGTTTATTGTGTTGTAGGCATTATGTATACATTATGCATGGTCTTTATTTCAAACATAAGACAAGTATAGACGTGTGGTTATATATGTTTATTGTGTTGTCGGCAGTATGTATACATTTTGCATGGTCTTTATTTCAAACATAAGACAAGTATAGACGTGTGGTTATATATGTTTATTTTGTTGTAGGCAGTATGTATACATTTTGCATGGTCTTTATTTCAAACATAAGACGCATATACACGTGTGGTTATATATATGTTTATTGTGTTGTCGGCAGTATTTATACATTATGCATGGTCTTTATTTCAAATATAAGACGAGTAAAGACGTGTGTTTATATATATGTTTATTGTGTTGTAGGCAGTATTTATACATTATGCATGGTCTTTATTTCAAATATAAGACGAGTAAAGACGTGTGTTTATATATACGTTTATTGTGTTGTAGGCAGTATGTATACATTATGCATGTTGTCATGTACTGGTTTCTGTAGAACATGAACAATGTTGTCCTGTCCGATAGCTCATCTGTTCAATGATGAAAACAATGTAATTTTTCCTGAAATAGAAAAGAAAGAAAATTATATGTCTAATGTCTAAATTAAAACCTGTTTACCCAGGTTTTGTGTAGCTCATTACATGTTAACATTTAAATACAATAATGTCTTTAACATTAACAGAAAATAAAACAAGAAATAAATAAAAAACTGTACAATGAATCCTCAATAAAACGACCACCATTCGTCCCGAAGAGAGGTTGTCTTAGTTGTGAAGTGGTCTCATGCGCAGCTTCCTTGGATACATATCGAGAATGAACTCCCTTGATTATCGGCTTTTTAAGCAATTTCCTCTAAATTGGATTCCCTCCCTTAATGCGAAAATGACACTTGCCAAAATGGTCAATAATCAATAATCGATATTGGCTCCATAAACCGGATGATAGAGTTCAATCCACGAAAACAATATTAATATTGTGGTCTTAATTTCGAGGTGGTCTTTACATGGCATTTAATGTATATAATGATACTATATTCAAATTGCCATGCCTATTATTCTGAACTTTAATATGAATGAAATACATGGTAACGTAATGAAGAAAATGTGAAACATCCTTTTCGACACTTTTTATGAAGCAAAACATTCAGGAAACAAACATAATGATACAAAACATATGAAAAATAACTTACCTTTACCGTACATCTTCAAAACTCGTTCCTTCAACAGCGACCCTGTCCGCTTGCTTGTCAGTTTGCATTTGTAGTCTCCATAATCAGTCTTCAACACAGCTGAGGTGGAATAAACATGGATGAGTGGTAAAATAATAGAAATAGTCATGAACTTGTGATAAAATTATAGAAAATGCCATGTACGACTGATAGAATAATAGAAATACCAATGAATGAGTCATTAAATATTACAATAGTCATGAACAAATACTACAATTAACAAACAAAATCATGAACGGGTGGTTAAACAAAAGAAATACTCATGAACGGGGGGTAAAATAATGTAAGTACTCATGAACGAAACATACAATTAATCAAACAACCCATGAACGAATCATACAATTAATAGAAATACTCATGAACGAATCATACAATAAATAAAAAATACTCATGAACGAAACATACAATAAATAGAAATACTCATGAACGAATCATACAATTAATCAAACAACTCATGAACGAATCATACAATTAATAGAAATACTCATGAACGAATCATACAATTAATGTAAATACTCATGAACGAAACATACAATAAATAGAAATACTCATGAACGATTCATACAATAATTAGAAATACTCATGAACGAATCATACAATTAATCAAACAACTCATTAACGAAACATACAATTAATAGAAATACTCATGAACGAAACATACAATAAATAGAAATACTCATGAACGATTCATACAATAATTAGAAATACTCATGAACGAATCATACAATTAATCAAACAACTCATGAACGAATCATACAATTAATCAAACAACTCATGAACGAATCATACAATTAATAGAAATACTCATGAACAAATCATACAATTAATGAAACAACTCATGAAAGACTCATACAATTAAAAGAAATACTCATGAACGAAACATACAATAAATAGAAATCCTCATGAACGAATCATACAATAATTAGAAATACTCATGAACGAATCATACAATAATTAGAAATACTCATGAACGAAACATACAATTAATCAAACAACTCATGAACGAATCATACAATAAATAGAAATACTCATGAACGAATCATACATTAAATAGAAATACTCATGAACGATTCATACAATAATTAGAAATACTCGTGAACGAATCATACAATTAATCAAACAACTCATGAACGAATCATACAATTAATCAAACAACTCATGAACGAATCATACAATTAATAGTAATACTCATGAACGAATCATACAATTAATGAAACAACTCATGAACGACTCATACAATTAAAAGAAATACTCATGAACGAAACATACAATAAATAGAAATACTCATGAACGAATCATACAATAATTATAAATCCTCATGAACGAATCATACAATAATTAGAAATACTCATGAACGAATCATACACTAATTAGAAATACTCATGAACGAAACATACAATTAATCAAACAACTCATGAACGAATCATACAATAAATAGAAATCCTCATGAACGAATCATACAATAATTAGAATAACTCATGAACGAAACATACAATTAATCAAACAACTCATGAACGAATCATACAATTAATAGAAATACTCATGAACGAAACATACAATAAATAGAAATACTCATGAACGAATCATACAATAAATAGAAATACTCATGAATGGATGGTAAAATAATAAAATTTAGATTTATCTTTCATATAAAAGTAAAATGTATGGTATCTATTTTATGACCCGTTCACAAGATTTTGTATTAATTTATCACTCGTTCACGAGTCATAAAATAAATAGAAATAATCATGAACGGTCGGTAATACAGCACTCTGATGAAACCTTTATGGCGAAACGTTGGAGAATTAAAGTGAACTATATGTTATGGTTCCGTGTTTGGTACCCTGATGAAACCTTTATGGCGAAACGTTGGAGAATTAAAGTGAACTATATTTTATGGTTTCGTGTTTGGTACCCTGATGAAACCTTTATGGCGAAACGTTGGAGAATTAAAGTGAACTATATTTTATGGTTTCGTGTTTGGTACCCTGATGAAACCTTTATGGCGAAACGTTGGAGAATTAAAGTGAACTATATTGTATGGTTTCGTGTTTGGTACCCTGATGAAACCTTTATGGCGAAACGTTGGAGAATTAAAGTGAACTATAGTTCATGGTTTCGTGTTTGGTACCCTGGTGAAACCTTTATGGCGAAACATTGGAGAATTAAAGTGAAATATATTTTATGGTTTCGTGTTTGGTACCCTGATGAAACCTTTATGGCGAAACATTGGAGAATTAAAGTGAAATATATTTTATGGTTTCGTGTTTGGTACCCTGATGAAACCTTTATGGCGAAACGTTGGAAAATTAAAGTGAACTATATGTTATGGTTTCGTGTTTGGTACCCTGATGAAACCTTTATGGCGAAACATTGGAGAATTAAAGTGAAATATAGTTTATGGTTTCGTGTTTGGTACCCTGATGAAACCTTTATGGCGAAACATTGGAGAATTAAAGTGAAATATAGTTTATGGTTTCGTGTTTGGTACCCTGATGAAACCTTTATGGCGAAACGTTGGAAAATTAAAGTGAACTATATTTTATGGTTCCGTGTTTGGTACCCTGATGAAACCTTTATGGCGAAACGTTGGAGAATCAAAGTGAACTATAGTTTATGGTTTCGTGTTTGGTACCCTGATGAAACCTTTATGGCGAAACATTGGAGAATTAAAGTGAAATATAGTCTATGGTTTCGTGTTTGGTACCCTGATGAAACCTTTATGGCGAAACGTTGGAGAATTAAAGTGAACTATATGTTATGGTTCCGTGTTTGGTACCCTGGTGAAACCTTTATGGCGAAACGTTGGAGAATTAAAGTGAAATATATTTTATGGTTCCGTGTTTGGTACCCTGATGAAACCTTTATGGCGAAACGTTGGAGAATTAAAGTGAACTATATTTTATGGTTTCGTGTTTGGTACCCTGATGAAACCTTTATGGCGAAACGTTGGAGAATTAAAGTGAACTATAGTTCATGGTTTCGTGTTTGGTACCCTGATGAAACCTTTATGGCGAAACGTTGGAGAATTAAAGTGAACTATATTTTATGGTTTCGTGTTTGGTACCCTGATGAAACCTTTATGGCGAAACATTGGAGAATTAAAGTGAAATACATTTTATGGTTTCGTGTTTGGTTGCGTTTAACACTTTTAATGTAAAATTATACAAATAATAATAGAGTGGTAAAAATAAAATAAATGTCCCTGGACAAGGCTGACTAAACTACACAAGGAAATTTTAACATTTTGTCGTAACTTACTTAAAGAGGTGAAACTCGGACAGAAATAAACATTGTGTCAAGATATCGGTCATTTGTGTTTAGTGATTATACACATGTATCTTATAAATTTTCAGTAATAAGGAAAGCCAAATATCATATAAAGTCCATTAAATAAGCTTTAGAGTTACAGCCAAATTAGAGTACGTTGGTGGTTACTGAACTCACGGACCATACTTACAAGAAATAGCCAATATGGTATAGAATCTCTGACCATCAAAGATGACAGAATATCTGGCTGGATCCAACTTGGTGCTCAATGCCCCATTAGATGCCAACTCCTGTGTTACACCACCGCTTATTCGTTCCCAGGATATTTCATGATCGTCAAAGTAATGGCTGTCCCACATAGAGCCACTCAGTGTGCATAGGAACCGTATGTTGCTTGGATAGTTGTCAACAAGAGACAGAGCCCCTAGTGACACAGCTACAATCGTGAATATGTGGTATAAATACAATGATAATATCGAAGTGAAATTACTGATCAGGTAATGGACAGTGACGAATATAGTGAATGACATTAATCAAATAACTAAGTAATTATGCCAGAAAATATTTATATACAATGATCATCAAGACACTGTATTGATGTGAAGTTAGCAGTAATAGTATAATTATTATTAGTATTAATGGTATATACAACAGCTAGACGTGCTATATGAGAGTATACTGCCCGCATGGAGGTGCTGTAGAAAGGTAATACTGTAGAATCAATTCGACATTCATATTATCATAACTTATATGTGTTCATAGGACACGGATGTCCCCGCCGTGGACTTTTAAGTCGAAGAAGGGCTATAATTCCTCTTAACTCTGAACAATGGTGAATTATAACTGAAATCGAACTTGACCTGTACGCTTATATCCTATATGCTTACGTGCCCAATATATCCATCCATCATTTCAAGGGTTATTGTAGGAAATAAATTTTTCGCACGGACAGGGATAATGCCCTTAATGCCCCTTAGCCGTTATTCGAATGGCGGGGGCGCATACAACTTCTAAGTGTCTTTATTTCATGGTATGTTTTTATTTTGCTGAGTGTGTACACTGGCATAAACAATGAAAGTTCTTAATAAATGTCTTATAAAATATTACGTGTTGTGGATACAGGAATGACCGCTGAAGCGAGTTCTTCTCCGGTAGTTTTGTCCTGAAGTGAACAGACATAGTCTCCCTCTGCGTTAGGTAACAAACCTGTAAATATATCACAATGTTGTAACAAACCTGTAAATATATCACAATGTTGTAACAAACCTGTAAATATATCACAATGTTGTAACAAACCTGTAAATATATCACAATGTTGTAACAACCTGTAAATATATCACAATGTTGTAACAAACCTGTAAATATATCAAAATGTTTTAACAAACCTGTAAATATATCACAATGTTGTAACAAACCTGTAAATATATCACAATGTTGTAACAAACCTGTAAATATATCACAATGTTGTAACAAACCTGTAAATATATCACAATGTTGTAACAAACCTGTAAATATATCACAATGTTGTAACAAACCTGTAAATATATCACAATGTTGTAACAAACCTGTAAATATATCACAATGTTGTAACAAACCTGTAAATATATCACAATGTTGTAACAAACCTGTAAATATATCACAATGTTGTAACAAACCTGTAAATATATCACAATGTTGTAACAGACCTGTAGATATATCACAATGTTGTAACCAACCTGTGAATATATCACAATGTTGTAACAAACCTGTAAATATATCACAATGTTGTAACAACCTGTGAATATATCACAATGTTGTAACACACCTGTAAATATATCACAATGTTGTAACAAACCTGTAAATATATCACAATGTTGTAACAAACCTGTAAATATATCACAATGTTGTAACAAACCTGTAAATATATCACAATGTTGTAACAAACCTGTAAATATATCACAATGTTGTAACAAACCTGTAAATATATCACAATGTTGTAACAGACCTGTAGATATATCACAATGTTGTAACCAACCTGTGAATATATCACAATGTTGTAACAAACCTGTAAATATATCACAATGTTGTAACAAACCTGTAAATATATCACAATGTTGTAACACACCTGTAAATATATCACAATGTTGTAACAAACCTGTAAATATATCACAATGTTGTAACAAACCTGTAAATATATCACAATGTTGTAACAACCTGTAAATATATCACAATGTTGTAACAAACCTGTAAATATATCACAATGTTGTAACAAACCTGTAAATATATCACAATGTTGTAACAAACCTGTAAATATATCACAATGTTGTAACAACCTGTAAATATATCACAATGTTGTAACAGACCTGTAGATATATCACAATGTTGTAACCAACCTGTAAATATATCACAATGTTGTAACAAACCTGTAGATATATCACAATGTTGTAACAAACCTGTAAATATATCACAATGTTGTAACAGACCTGTAGATATATCACAATGTTGTAACAACCTGTAAATATATCACAATGTTGTAACAAACCTGTAGATATATCACAATGTTGTAACCAACCTGTAAATATATCACAATGTTGTAACAAACCTGTAAATATATCACAATGTTGTAACAAACCTGTAAATATATCACAATGTTGTAACAAACCTGTAAATATATCACAATGTTGTAACAAACCTGTAAATATATCACAATGTTGTAACAAACCTGTAAATATATCACAATGTTGTAACAAACCTGTAAATATATCAAAATGTTTTAACAAACCTGTAAATATATCACAATGTTGTAACAAATCGCTGTACACGACAACTAATAACTATCTGCTTTAAAGTTTGGTTAAATGTGGATGAAAACATACGGTTTACAATGAAACCCAGATAATATAAGATCACCATTTGTTTGGGAGGGGGAGGGGGAAGGGGAGTGGGGGAGTTGTCTGATTATCGAGTAAAAATATTCCAGAAAAATTAATCCTGATCCATGGAAATTATTTATTAACGAGGTGGTCCAAATTTCAGGATTGCCTTTAAGGTATACATGACGTGATTCGTGTATTATAATACTCAGGATGGGTCAACACCATGTTTGTTAGAAATAGTTTTTAATAACCTAAAATCTGGTCATCCAAAATTCTGTTGCATCCATGCCCATATCGACACGTAGATTTCTGTACATTTGCCGGAATGCGTGCCACAAAAAAATCGGAGAACATTTCGCCTCGCTTAAAATATTGTTGCACACATTCCGGCAAATGTATAGAGATCTATGTGTCGATATGGGCATCGATGCAACCGAATTATGCTATAACGATAAAGATGAATAATAACCATATATAATTCAATATTATTTTCTCTTAAAGGTAGTCCAAGATTATCTCTCGACAAATCTCGAAGTATCCTCGGACTGTTGAATTACGTCATTACAAGCATCAAAAGTAGATTTAGATCATATAGTAATATACTGTGTATCTTTTGCATTACTTGGCATTATTGACATATCGCTGTTATAATCCCGCCAACGATAAATGATAAGTATAAATATATATTGAATTAGTCAACGCAAAACATAGGGTGGTCTAGAGTTCTTCAAAATATATATCAAGATTTATAAACAAAATACATTTAGATTTTAGAACTGTTTTCAGTCAGTAGGCATAGTGCAGTACTGAGCTTTCTCTCTGTATTAGCTATGAATCACGTGTGAAGTAATTTTTTGTCAGTTAACAATAAATGGACGCGTCAAGTACTGTTTCGCAATGTAGCGGATCCGTGATCCAGTGGTAACGCACTGGCGTAGTTATCCTAGGGTCGCAGGCTGATCCCCCGCTCCACCAATAACGGTACTAATAGTCTTTCGGATGAGACTTTGAAAAACCGATGTCCAGTGCTTTACATCGGGCTCGTAAAAGAACCAGAGGTGCTTCTGGAATTGGTGCATTTTGTATCATGCACTTTCCTCCAAACATCTCTAAAATGACTAACATTCTTCCGGAGGCGACGCCCATATGGGAAACCGGTGGCGACTATAAATAAACGCAAGTACACATACTGTTTTGCACGGTAATCACGCCATCATTGGGGCGCTAAGGAAAACTTACCAATAATTGTTAGATTTACAGAGGATCCATTTTGTCCAATTATTGTGCTATACATGCCAGAGGTGTCCAGAAGTTTCCCGCCTTTGTATATATCCTTAGTCTCACCGGAAGTTGTATTCACATGAGACCAGACAATATCGTTGTTGATGCAAGCGGCCGTGTCCATGATTGCACATTCACATTTAAAATTACCGATGGCATCGGTTGGTACTTGAAGGAAGTATAAAGGCGAAGCTTTAATCTTCGGTGCTGAAAATATAATTTCGGATAGGAAATACGATACGCTAACTTAATCCTGGATAGTTGAAATTGACCAAAATGGTTTCTTAACAAAAACTGGGGAGTGACGTAATAATGAATGACGTAGATCTAATAAAATTTTGAAAAGGAAGATTGTCATATTTTTACATCGACCCTGTAATTTTTGTTTCATTAAAACTGAAAAGCGTATGCTGTCATTGCATCATGCACATAGGAGTGTTTATTTTTTCCGAAATGAAAATGTAGGATATGACATGATTGGTCATAGATCTACCTAAAAGTATTTTTTTAATATAAAAAATTGTTGAAATGAATGATTTTATTTAAAAATTGAAAACAATCATACTAGATCTATCGCTAAAAATATATTTCCCGCGGCTATACCTGAAAGGCAATTATGACGTTTTTTTTTGAAAAACTATCAAAATCATGGACGTTAGTACGCGTCTGCAATGTCATAGGAAAGAAATAATTGAAAAGAAACACCGACTGTTATTTAAAAAAAAACCAGTACGATAATTCAGTTTCTTATTACTGAATAATATTATAAAATGTGGGACTATCTAACGGTACGGATGATTGATATGTTGTATGTATCTTACCTCCGATTGTTATTGACGCGTTGGTTCCGATACTACCACTGGTGCCATTACTCATCTCACATACATAATGTCCTTCATCTGATGGTGAGGAACCTGTATAATACATTACAGTCAAACCTCAATAATAAGACCACAGATGGTTCTAAAGAGAGGCGGTCTTAATTTTGAGGCGGTCTTATTATCGACTTCAAAAATGAAAAAATACAAACTGGTCCATGACCATGCTAATAATGTCGAGGTTGTCGAGGTCTTAATGTCGAGGTTGTCGAGGTCTGAATGTCGAGGTTGTCGAGGTCTTAATGTCGAGGTTGTCAAGGTCTTAATGTCGAGGTTGTCGAGGTCTGAATGTCGAGGTTGTAATGTCGAGGTTGTCGAGGTCTGAATGTCGAGGTTGTCGAGGTCTTAATGTCGAGGTTGTCAAGGTCTTAATGTCGAGGTTGTCGAGGTCTTAATGTCGAGGTTGTCGAGGTCTTAATGTCGAGGTTGTCGAGGTCTTAATGTCGAGGTTGTCGAGGTCTGAATGTCGAGGTTGTCGAGGTCTTAATGTCGAGGTTGTCGAGGTCTGAATGTCGAGGTTATCTTCAATTGAGGTTTAGCGTATACACGTGTAGGAACCTACATATCCAAAAGATTCGTATAAACCTTACAGTAAATGAGCGAACTTCAAAATTAATGTATGAATACGACAAAATATAATTTTGTTATAATTATGTGAATTAAGTGTATATAAACATAAAACAAGACAAGACCATGTATAGTTCCCATGGAAATGGCTAAGCATTAAAAATTTAACATATAATGCCTGGTTTCCATTATAAAGATTTAGATTATACATTTGTATTTACACATAAGCATTGATACACTGAATATTAAAGAATGGTCAGAGATGGTCATCATGTATATATATTTCTCATCTTTGAACAAGCATAAATATGCATATAGTATAGACAATAAAGAACAAATTGCAAAAAAACATTCAAATAAGAATTAAACGAGACAATACAAGCATATACCTCAAACATATAATTATACAAAATATATACGATATATTATAAGACTATCGTGTAGCCAAACTATTAACATAAACATTTAATTAAGACCATGTCACTTAAAAGCAAACATTCACATAAAAACGTAAGAAGGAATGTCTATCAGTTTTGTAAAAAGTTGTTTGTAATGTAATAAAATGTAATTATAAATGATCTATATAAAAAATTTCCCTTAATTGTAAAATCATTTAGCAGATTTTGCCAGAAAATTTAATAATATCATCGTTGGAGAAAATATATATAAGTTAAGTATAAGTACCCTTGAGCGTCAGTATATTATGCAGTATTCTGTCACCATTGTCACGTGTCATAAAGTCGTAGTGTTTTTTCAGAGTGCCATTTACAATTGTCCCATTTTCGATTATTTTTCTCGAGCCTCCGGTTTTGGCCACGTGATATATTTCCACACTGTTGTTTGATACAGAAGTATTTTGCATACAATTTATGGCAATGTCTTTTCCTATATCTCCTTCAATTTTATAAGGAGATAATGCCAAACCTCCATCTGTAAATATAAGTATAAACGGCATTGACACATAAGAAACAAATACTAAGTTACCACTGTCTTCGGGAATTTGGAATATCTTTATATTTTCAATTTCTTTAAACATGCGAGGATTTTACAAGTTTTGTCCGAGCGTGACAAAATTAAACAATATTTGTGAACTAGTAATACATTTGCAATTAGTTGATTTTTAAAGATGCTTTAAATAATGTAGCAACAAGACTGGATTAAACCCGTTCAAATAGTTTACGTTCAGATGGGCCGGACACATCGTCCGTACCATTCGGAAAACCTCGGCTAACTACGTCCAGTGCCACGGATGTTGGTAAGGCACTACTTCCGGAAATACCATTCGAATATCATGTAAAAATGAGTGAATGCTGGAGTGCTGATGAAACAGGATGAGAATCATAAAACGATAATTCATTTCTTACGTGAATTTATCGAAGTTATTGAAGTTAAATCCGTTTTACGAGAACTATTTTTTGACCGCACAACATGTTGAATTTTGCCACATAGTGCTCTGCCTGACATACACTCGAGGACTTTCGTAGAGTAACGAAGTGGTACGAAAATATCCGAGAGCTGTTGAGAATACGTTCTTACCTTTAATGTAGGCCTACAAATTAGTTAATATCTGTTACATTATCGTTTAACTATTACACAGTGGTATTTTAACTGTTTATACCAAACATTAGTTCAAGCATCACACTCGATACATGTATTAAGCGTCATACCAAAAACGATGATAGGTACAGAGTCCTCGGCCAAAATATTTCGGTCAAAATCATGCAGACGACAGATGAACTCTCCGTGGTCGTCTGGTGTCAGTTCTGTAAAAGAGGACAGATTTATGTCAATAAAAATATCCGCCTAACCAATGATCTGATGAATCAAAGTACTGGAATGATTTCTCATCAAAATGTGACGCAATAAATGATAACAATGTGATGAATTGATGCAAATGTGGGCATTCAACTCAACTAGAACGATATTTAGAAAAAATGCATGAAATAGCTCTCATACAAATAATTGAAATAAGAAATTTAAATGATTAACTATTGTTTCTGAAGACAGGTGGTCGCAGTAATGAGGTTGACTGAATATCGAGTTCAATTATAGAGAACAGAATGGTTCATGCGGTCTTATAATTAGATCGTCTTAACTCGAGATGGTATTCAGTTTTTCATATTCAGATTGGCTGTTACAAAGAGATAAGCATAGAATGCAAATACTTGATTTACACAAATTATCATGAAAGGTTTATGGGGCGCCATTTTTTGCTATTAAAACCTCTTTAAGATATTTAAAATTCGAATACTAAACGTCAGTAATTCGCGTACAAGATGTCTAAATTTGAATACGAGATATCTGCTATACCCTGATAGCAATTGTAGAGATGGAGAAGAAGTGTTCAATGGTAAAAAGGCATCCTATAGTCCTATACCTTGTTTCCGAAGAACAAAGTACATTTCGGGGCTGAGTCCTGGATTTCCGTTCGACTTTTCTGAGAAGACTTGAGATGAGATATCGTAGTTATGGTTCTTCCCTTCTTGTACGAGATCCCAGTTAAGAGACAGAAACAATTCCCGCCCATCTCGGCCGATCTTGCTCCAAGTGATGATGTGATTTAAGTAATACATGTGACCTTGACCGGCTGAACACCGGAAGAGAGCACTAGTTGTGTTTTCATTTTGGATATAGATGACGTCTGCTTTCAGTTTTACTGAAATTAAAAAGTTGTGGAAGTTAGCAACACAATCAACTTATTCAAATTAAAACGTACTTTAATTATAAGACGTTAGTTTAAATGTTTCAGGTAAGAACATTTCTTTTACAGTTGGCGGATATAATTATGTAAATAATGTCAAAGGTACGTATACACAAGCAATCAAAGAATAATCATTATAAGTAAACAAGTGATTTTCTCTGAAAAAATTATCGTACAAGTTGTTTAAATCTTTTTTGAAAATAACTGCCAAAATGTCTTCGAAATCCTTTGAAATTTGAGGATGTTTCAGTATTTGGGCGCTTCTATGGGATTTACAACCTCTTCTGTTTACAAGTGACGTCATTTCAAGAAAAAGGCAACATGTGATGTCACTATTTGCTAGCAGGAAACAATATTTACTCCATATGGTCACTACGTTTTTATACTGCCACATGGGGCAACTATCGCTTACTGTCAGCCCCTACATTGTGACGTCACACTTGACGTTTTCTGGAAATGACGTCACTTGCAGAAAAGGTTTGATATCGTACAGCGGTGCTCATTTGCAAAATGTCCACAAACATAAATTTCAAATCGATGGAAAGCATGACTATTGGTAATGAAATCTAGCTAACACATATGGAAGAGAACTATACTTGTCAAAAGAAAAACCCGTAATTTTGTACTTTGAGAATCTTCACTTTATCATGACAAGCGATCAGACACAACAAACACGATTTTCACATATAGACTTAAAGTTCGAGTTTTGCGATAGTTCAGTCCAATCTGACTATAAATATTATAGCTTACTGCAATTCAACTCAACAGAAAGATTTATCCAGCAGCTTTTGAGAAACTATAGAACGGTTAACAAACTACTTTGATGTTTGTTTCATCGGGTTTTACGCCGTTTCTCAACGATATTTCAGTTATATACGGCGGCCGGTTCACCTAACCAGTTTTTCCTGGACTGAAATCTAACCAGTACTAACTTACCCTTCCACAAGGAGCCGGCAACTTCTCCACATGAGGAGGAAAATCGACATATTTGTCAAATTTTCATGGAAGGGTATAACCTGCCTCGGAAGATGCCGTTTTAATGTGTACGCAAGAAATCTAGGGGGATTTGGCATGCTTCCTCGGAAGATGCCGGTTTAATGCGTACGCAAGAAATCTAGGGGGTTTTGGCATGCTTCCTCGGAAGATGCCGTTTTAATGTGTACGCAAGAAATCTAGGGGGATTTGGCATGCTTTCTCGGAAGATGCCGTTTTAATGTGTACGCAAAAAATCTAGGGGGTGTTGGCATGTTTCCTCGGAAGATGCCGTTTTAATGTGTACGCAAGAAATCTAGGGGGATTTGGCATGCTTCTTCGGAAGATGCCGGTTTAATGCGTACGCAAGTAATCTAGGGGGATTTTGCATGCTTCCTCGGAAGATGCCGTCTTAATGTGTACGCAAGCAATCTAGGGGGATTTGGCATGCTTCCTCGGAAGATGCCGTTTTAATGCGTACGCAAGTAATCTAGGTGGTTTTGGCATGCTTCCTCGGAAGATGCCGGTTTAATGTGTACGTGAGCAATCTAGGGGTTTTTGGCATGCTTCCCCGGAAGATTCAGTTGTAATCTGGAAGAATTTTCACAAGCATTATCTAGAGTCCACTTTGAGGAGTCATATGTTCTTAAGAATTATATTACAAAGTGCATACAAATGCTTTACCGATGATTGTTTGCATTTTTGGAAGTGTTTTTCTATGTTTTTGATAACCATGTGTACGCAAAGTTTGTTCTGCGTATTTTGCGTACAGGCAGCAATGCACCTGAAACAGTACTGGTAGATTGACTTTTGTGACCAGTATATAAAGTATAAGTCCAGTAATATCAGATGGAGAAATGTGCTGTTTCTACTATTCAAAATTACTCACCTAGACTGTGTACCATACACAACTGTGTTGCGACAACAGATACAATCAGACAGAATTGCCTCCACTTCATCTTGATACTATAAATAGAATTGTAAGTATATACAGTAACAATCGCAGATAAAGAACTCTGCTATCATAAACAATTGGAGATAAGGTACACATTTTAATCACAAATGTACAACTTTGTATACAAAGCAGACAGCTGATATGTGACACTCTCCGAGATATTTGGTCCAAATGCTATGAACCTCGTTTCAGAGAAAATCGCAATAAAGATGACGTCATGTTTTCACATTAATATATGATGTCATATTTTCACATTAATTGCAACAGCTAGTTGAAACATTTCAGTAAAAGATTTATGATTCAGCGGCGAGCAGAAGCAAAACAATTATAGATAAACATTGAGACAGCCCCGTTTCTAAAGGACAAGAATAATATACATTTATTTGTAAAACCTTATTGTATCTGAAAACGTTTTGAATATCTAGATCTAGAATCTAGTCTTGATGACCATATTAAAAGTTCAGCAATTCCATAAAAAAATGTCGTTTTGCCAAAATATTGTTTTGTAATGAGCTTCAGATATCCCTGCATTCAGGAATGTTAATAACTCAATTTCGCCCAGATATGTCATTTGGGCCAAAAATCTCAGATAATGACGCATATAAGGAACAGTTCTAAGAGTGTTATGTTTAAATAATAGTATAGTAACTAATTTACATCGTTTTAATTGCTTGTGCGAAGTTAGAAATTTGGTACTTCGGAATTCATCGGAAATTTTCGTAGAAGTTCCCTTGGAGAATATTACGGATGTGTAACTGACGCGATCCTTTTATTGAATAAACTTAATAAACGTGTTGCTGAATGACTTAAGTTCCTTATCATTTCATATAGTCTGTGTTCATTGTGTCATTTCTATGATAAATGGCGATACAAACGTGAGAACAGTCATGGTTCCATGCAAGTTCTGAAATACAACTTGCATTTACCCAGAGCTGATCAATTTGTCAAGTTTTTATCGCGATCAACTCTTAAACACGGAGTGTAACTTTTCTTCGGATATATCTAGGGAAAATAAGATGTAACATTATATCAGTAAAAAGATACGACATTAATTATTACGTAAGTATGAAACAATAAAAAGATGTTATATTCGATGATTGAAATCCTGTGAAAGACACAAACGTATTCGGTAGTGAAACAGTACAGACATAATCAATGTGTGTCGCCGGGTTTTGTACAATTAATTACTGCCGTTTTTCTATAACTTAAAAGCAGAAACGAGACAGTAATGAAAAACGCATTATACACTGCTTGATAACAAGAATAAACTATAATGTTAAATAAGTGCTACACGTACCTTTAATTGCTTAAGTAATCAATATTTATCGATCGGCAAATGAAATCCAAATTTACTATACAGAAATATACTTTTTTCCTAAATTACTTATCAGTTGTATTTTTCTAAAAAATATATTTAACCCCGTAAATGAGACTTTATATTGAATCATTCTAAAGTTGATAGATTTTATTAAACGCCAGTTATTGTATTTATGACAATAATTTAAAATGAATGAAATTATCCATTCTTTATTATAAAGCAAATAAAATAATATTCTAATACAACTTGATCCATCACACCAAATAATAATGCCTTACCTTGTTGTGTATTAGATTAATCTCGAATGGCAAGCAGACGTTTGAAATTACAACTTCACTCGCGTCTGAAAATATCTGCCTATGTCGTCTGCTAAAATAATGCTGACGTTTGATACACGTCACATGACTAATGATGACACAAAAATTGACAGATTGTGACATGAAAGTTTGTGTTGTCCGTCAATTTTGACAATTAACAAGTCATTTCTGTTTATTTTTACATTGACCTTTTAATGACCACCGTCAGGCTAAACAATGTTATTATTGTAGTGGCCGTCTGCCTGGACAAGTTTACCAGACGATCACTTAGAAATATTGCTTGGGAGTTCAGCTTATGGACCAAGGAGGTTGTAACAATATTCACAGACTTTTTATTACCGCTTCAATATCATTATATATAAATGATATGGGAGGGCATAACTTAGTTACGAAGGTAGCGGATCCGTAGTCTAGTGGTAACGCGCTGGATTTGTAATCCAGGGATCGCAGGTTCGATTCCCCGCTCCATCACTGACCGTACTAACATTCTTTCGGACGTGACTTTAAAAACCGATGTCCAGTGTATGATGCTTTACATCGAGCACGTAAAAGAACCAGGGGTGCTTCTGGAACTGGGGCATCTCCTGTATCATGCATTATCCTCCAAAAATCTAATATGACTAACTTTCTTCTGGAGGCGTCGCCCATATGGGAAACCGGTGGCGACGATAAATAAACGCAAATACAAACACAAGTTACGTATGTGGTAACGTTCAATCCCATGTAACCCGCCCGGCTAGCTCTGTTAGTAGAGCGCTAGATTGTAACCCGGCTGATCCGGGTTCGATTCCCGGGTTGGACAGGTTATGTTCTTCCAGGACACTGGCTACGTTCATGTCCTCCACATGTGGAGATATAGTCAGCTGGTTCGTACTGGTTGATAATTAATTCCAGAAAACTGTTCTGTCCACTGGCTGCTATATATGACTGAAATATTGTTGAAAAACAACGTTAAACCCGATGAAAACAAAATCAATTGCCGATATTAGGGACATGTTTATGGATTTAGGTAAATTGCTTTGTGCACATACCTCGGAAGCAAAGTCGGGGGAAAGTATTTACAAAATGGCATGGCTGCCGTTGTGAATATATGTTACTCTTTGGAAAGTATGACCGTGATCTTTGAAATATTTCAATATTAAGAATACGAGGCCGACATAACATTTAGATAATGTTGAATTGCGTGCCCCTGATCAGATGTCTTATATAGAATAAACCGCATCACGTACCTAGAGTTTTGTTATATTAATACACACACTTTCAATGTATATTTCCGACTTATACCTATACAATGGGTGGTTGAATTATGAAGCCAGTAACACCCCGAGCTCGAAATCGAACTATTAACATTAATATTGTTAAAATATTGCTTCAGTATTCAAACAAGCAGTTTTTAGGCTAAACTTTCATGAACAGTAGTTTGCTGTTACTTTACCTTTACCATGTTATAAAGCATGTACATGTATACGTATAGAGAAAGTTTCGTAACCTGTCAGTTGTTATGCTAGTTTGGTACGTTCTATTTTGTGTATGTTGAGGATTGAATCAGAGATATTTGGACCTGACGTTCTACGGCTGTACAGCTTACACCACAGTGGTTGACCGATATTTATATTTAGAACGTGATGTAAAGGTAACTTTCAACGGATATCAGAAAGTATATGTTCCAACAATAGAGTACTTCAATTGAAAATAAAACATACAAGTCAAACGAATCTCATAGTTACGGTGGCACAGAGGTGACATGTGTATGTTTTTATTTATCTCGTGCGCACGACATACTAAGTCGTGCGCACGACTTAATTATCTCGTGCACACGACTTAGTATGTCGTGCGCATGACTACGTATGTCGTGCGCACGAGATAAAAAAAACATACACATGTCACCTCTGTGCCACCGTAGTGCCACCGTACATAGTACATTATATTTAGATAATAGTGTTATTTCTGAGCAGAACACCGAGTGCATGTGTTGTAACGAAAAAATGAAAACTATTAATTATTATGTCTACCTTATTCTAGAAATAACGTTTATATCAAGTCAACTAAATTGTAAATGAAGCTCACGCCTAAAAAACGATGTTTTATAATTAATTATAAAGTGGTAGTTAACGTGTAGATAATTAAATTTCTAATTATGATGGGAGAGATGTGTTTGCCATTTGTGAAACATATTACTGTAAAAAGTAAAACCGTCCAGTCATGATACGTTTCCTTGTCATAATGGCCTTGGACAGTGTCTTTCCGGTTCATACCAATTATAGTACAGTGTTTTTTTCGTCTGTTTACGAAGGCCACACGCATTTATGAATGAAAATATAAAAAACTGCTGTTTGTAATAACGACAAAAACATTATATACATCTGATACATATGTATTTGTGGTCATTCAATATCCGGTATAACACAGCACACGTGTACTTGGAGATACAATATCGCCAATGTTGAATTAACGAGCATGACAAAAATAATAATATTAGTCTTCATCAACATGATTGTACTTACAGGCTTTTCATTCACTAGCTATACTTCACTTCGTGAAATGCAAAAGTACTGACATATTCATTTGCGCACTATGTAAATGATCAGACGCTCCGGTAAAATACTTTGTTATCAATCCTATTCCGTCAGCCAGTGCTAAACAGGTGATCAGTGTTTATTATTGTAGCCCCTTGCTTATCATTGGATTGAAGAGTTTCGGTTTCTGTACTTTGAAGTTCACATTGTATGATTCTGGAAGGTCCGACAATTATATGTTCAATAGACTGACTCTGAGCGGATATACGAATTTGTAACCGTGCATTCTGATTGTTCTGTTCAGGTCAGTCTGACACTGTGACATGTGACATATGATCGGTGGGGAAAACAACAATATATAAACCATGTTTAATGCCTGCTCTCAGTCCAAGTGAAATACTATTCTTAAGTTTTCACATATTGTATTTATTTTTACGTCATTTGAACTGCATTGGACTGAAAAACGTTGAAACTTCACCAAATCATTGTGTATACTTTTGTTCTTGTAATCGGCTGGTACTCAACCTCATGTTTCTACATGTACTCGGTATGATTGAGACATATTACGCATTATGAAATAAGTTTTGTTTAAAATTATTCACAATCATCACTATATATGTTTATTATTTTACTGCGAACGCCACATACTTAAGACAATGCCTCCGCACACAGACAATAATGTCTTCAGGTAACAATTCACAGTTACGTTATGTACCTATCTACATAATTGATATAAAATGGCTACTTTAAAATCGACTTATGAAGGAAAAATATTTTTTCCTACTTGCTGTACTTGATTGTTTCTGTGGGACTTAACAAAACAATCATCAACAATACAGCACTCATGGCTTCAACCAAGTATGTACGTACATAATTTTTATGCTCAAGCGTTGAGCGATGAACTTGTTAACACAGAATGACAGATAAGCTTAGTCTTAATATATCTAAAGTAAATAAAGGATTATCATACAGTGACACCTCAATAATAAGACCACTGTTGGTTACGAGGAGAGACGATCATAGTTGTGAGGTCTTTGAATGAGGTTGTATTGTACAACAAAGATTATCATTTTATTTAGTGACTGACAATCACACAGCGGCAATCAACAGCAAAATCAGATTGTTAAATGCGTAATCAGCATATACGCGCTGGCATGTGCGCAAGGCAGAAATACATACCCCGAAACAAATGTATAAACTATGACAAAGTCGAGATTCGAAATGGTAGGTAAAGTGTCTTGAAGTAAAAAGTCAGATTCAACGTTTTTCTAATTTCCCTCTGTCTCCAACCAAATTGGTTCTAGGCATACCGCTGTATGAATGCATTACACTATCTACAGATCAACATTCTCTTGAGCATAAGTTTCTGTTTAACATGATTATCATTTGTGTCGTGTAATTAAAATGTGTAAACCTTTCTGCAGTAACAACATTTCAACAACATACATTATTTGCGTATCCACAAGGGTGATGTTTTGGAGAGGTTTCACTGTATTGCTCAATGGGTGATGTTTTGGAGAGGTTTCACTGTATTGCACAATGGGTGATGTTTTGGAGAGGTTTTACTGTATTGCACAATGGGTGATGTTTTGGAGAGGTTTCACTGTATTGCACAATGGGTGATGTTTTGGAGAGGTTTCACTGTATTGCACAATGGGTGATGTTTTGGAGAGGTTTCACTGTATTGCACAATGGGTGATGTTTTGGAGAGGTTTTACTGTATTGCACAATGGGTGATGTTTTGGAGAGGTTTCACTGTATTGCACAATGGGTGATGTTTTGGAGAGGTTTCACTGTATTGCACAATGGGTGATGTTTTGGAGAGGTTTCACTTTATTGCACAATGGGTGATGTTTTGGAGAGGTTTCACTGTATTGCACAATGGGTGATGTTTTGGAGAGGTTTTACTGTATTGCACAATGGGTGATGTTTTGGAGAGGTTTCACTGTATTGCACAATGGGTAATGTTTTGGAGAGGTTTCACTGTATTGCACAATGGGTGATGTTTTGGAGAGGTTTCACTTTATTGCACAATGGGTGATGTTTTGGAGAGGTTTCACTGTATTGCACAATGGGTGATGTTTTGGAGAGGTTTCACTGTATAGCACAATGGTGTTACATACGTGTCCTTAGGTTTTAATTAATTTGTTCATATAAATAGCACGTTCTATGCAAAATATAAATGCTGCAAAAATCTCCAAGCAATAAGTGCATGCTGTGGTTTTATGTCTATCTCGGTGTTTTATCAGACATACATAATTAAGGATGATATTTCCTCATAGTCCAAGGTCATGATATTCAAGGTTTTGTTTCATTGGCATTTGTTTCGTATTATGGTTTTATATTTTTGATCGATCCATATGCACTGCTACCCGAATACCCGGTGCAGTGACCAATATATACATGCATTGAGTTGCTGCTCTTATACTCTTGTGCCCATATACTAGCACCCTGTTCCAGCAGTCGTATACATTGTGCAGCGATCCGTATACCGTGTGCAGTGATCATGTACTAGCACCCTGTTCCAGCAGTCGTATACATTGTGCAGCGATCCGTATACCGTTTGCAGCGGTCATGTACTAGCACCCTGTTCCAGCAGTCGTATACATTGTGAAGCGATCCGTATACCGTTTGCAGCGGTCATGTACTAGCACCCTGTTCCATCAGTCGTATACATTGTGAAGCGATCCGTATACCGTTTGCAGCGGTCATGTACTAGCACCCTGTTCCAGCAGTCGTATACATTGTGAAGCGATCCGTATACCGTTTGCAGCGGTCATGTACTAGCACCCTGTTCCATCAGTCGTATACATTGTGAAGCGATCCGTATACCGTTTGCAGCGGTCATGTACTAGCACCCTGTTCCAGCAGTCGTATACATTGTGAAGCGATCCGTATACCGTTTGCAGCGGTCATGTACTAGCACCCTGTTCCAGCAGTCGTATACATTGTGAAGCGATCCGTATACCGTTTGCAGCGGTCATGTACTAGCACCCTGTTCCAGCAGTCGTATACATTGTGAAGCGATCCGTATACCGTTTGCAGCGGTCATGTACTAGCACCCTGTTCCAGCAGTCGTATACATTGTGAAGCGATCCGTATACCGTTTGCAGCGGTCATGTACTAGCACCCTGTTCCAGCAGTCGTATACATTGTGAAGCGATCCGTATACCGTTTGCAGCGGTCATGTACTAGCACCCTGTTCCAGCAGTCGTATACATTGTGAAGCGATCCGTATACCGTTTGCAGCGGTCATATACTAGCACCCTGTTCCAGCAGTCGTATACATTGTGAAGCGATCCGTATACCGTTTGCAGCGGTCATGTACTAGCACCCTGTTCCAGCAGTCGTATACATTGTGAAGCGATCCGTATACCGTTTGCAGCGGTCATGTACTAGCACCCTGTTCCAGCAGTCGTATACATTGTGAAACGATCCGTATACCGTTTGCAGCGGTCATGTACTAGCACCCTGTTCCAGCAGTCGTATACATTGTGAAGCGATCCGTATACCGTTTGCAGCGGTCATGTACTAGCACCCTGTTCCAGCAGTCGTATACATTGTGAAGCGATCCGTATACCGTTTGCAGCGGTCATTTACTAAGACCATCAACATTTTAACTGTACAAAGTCAAATTTATGTTACATTGTATTCATTGATGTGTTATATTATGGCAATACTACGAAAAAAGACAACCGGTTAAATAATGGCGATTGCATAAGTCTACTACCAGGACATTTCTGAAGTAAGAGTTTACATGTTCGTAGTAAATTGTGTATGTATTTGTCCAGTGCAACCATTCAAGAGGAATGCCCTTTCAGAGGTGTACATGTAGCCTGCGATTGGGAGTTGCATTCGTTTTATCAACGGGAAAATTAATTATGTTAATGAAGAGAAGTTGTTGCTTAAAAGAGGGCTGCTTGGGAGACGTTGAACTGTATGTCTCAATCATAACATTTCACACCACTTTTGAAGTTTTGCTCTACTCGACCCAAATAAAGTTATCTCCCTTGGTTTACCGTTTACTCACGGGAGAGTGTAACAAAGTTGTCCCCCTTGTACATACCTTCTATAGTATAATTATGTCTTACATGGACTCGTATATCTATATCGTTATCTATAGTATAATGTGATACATATACTATGTACTATACTAGAGTGGGAGACGATCTTGTTACAATATCCTATGTGCCGTACCAAGCTTCTTCTAGTAGCATATTATTTACGTATGTACATGTTCAGTACGTGAACAGACAACGTATATATTCAGGCAAATATCGGAACACAAGCATGTACGTTTTATCTTTGTTTTATCTTTGATTGAATCAATCGAACAGCATGCATGATATAGGATATTCAAACGAAACATCTATTTCAATAACGCTCAAACTACATTAGTATCATTCTTACTGCTCTTCTTTTCTTTTCTTTTTGAGGGGAAACATATATTGTGGGTCGTATTTGATTCTATACAAAGCGTCACTGTGAAGTACATCGCATGAGAAAATCGACATATGCATCAGAAAAAAATATTTAAAGACATATCATCACTGTTAAATTCTTACGGTATTATCTTGACTGAGTATTACCAAAACTTGCGATAAGTCGTAACAGTTATGTACTTGTTACATGTAGCTTCCATGCATTTTACTGCACTGTACTGTACTGTATTGAATGATCTAATCTGTTCAAATAAGACACATCTGGCATTCTATTAAATATAAATAAATCAACAAAGTGAGGCGTTTTTGTGTACGGGTTTTCGTATTATTTTTCTTCCAGATTTAAACCTGATACTTGTACCATTTCACAACTGATGGCTTCTCTTTACAACAAGTGGTGGTCTGATACTTGTACCACAACTGATGGCCTCTCTTTACAACGAGTGGTGGTCTGATACTTGTACCACAACTGATGGCCTCTCTTTAGAACGAGTGGTGGTCTGATACTTGTACCACAACTGATGGCCTCTCTTTAGAACGAGGGGTGGTCTGATACTTGTACCACAACTGATGGCCTCTCTTTAGAACGAGTGGTGGTCTGATACTTGTACCACAACTGATGGCTTCTCTTTAGAACGAGTGGTGGTCTGATACTTGTACCACAACTGATGGCCTCTCTTTAGAACGAGGGGTGGTCTGATACTTGTACCACAACTGATGGCCTCTCTTTAGAACGAGTGGTGGTCTGATACTTGTACCACAACTGATGGCCTCTCTTTAGAACGAGTGGTGGTCTGATACTTGTACCACAACTGATGGCTTCTCTTTAGAACGAGTGGTGGTCTGATACTTGTACCACAACTGATGGCCTCTCTTTAGAACGAGGGGTGGTCTGATACTTGTACCACAACTGATGGCCTCTCTTTACAACGAGTGGTGGTCTGATTATTGAGGTTTCACTGTACTTACAGTTGTCTTTCAACAGTTTCCAATCTGGCCACTATGGCTTTGAAATTCTTATCGTATATGGACCCTACTTAGTATTTACATACAGCAACTAAGGTCAAGAGTTGTGTAATCGTATCGCGGTGACAATCTTCCTTTAATGGACACGTATACAAACCAAGTGTCAACATAACAAAATGGCAACATTACTTAGGATCATCTTGGTGAACACTTTACTACTGACCACTGTATGTAAGTAGAGTCGTGTATAATTAACGATTAATTATCTATTAATTGTCTATTATTGTCTATTAATTGTCTATTAAATAGCGTATGATGTTTATATATTGGTCGCGTGCTGATGTTGTCACCTAGAGATCGTTTCATGAGTATATTTGCTTTTAATTCAATTAGACAGTGTAGCACAATTATAGTAATAAATTAGGTCAAAGGATAAGTTACTGGTGTATACATTTGTTAGATATACAATGGAGATATTGATGCATTATAACCTCTATAGAATGGTATTATTAATTGACCTCAATTCAACTAATCTACTTTGGAAATTGTAATATGTATGTATATAAAAACTCCGACCGGAGACAGTGCATTAAAGTTTAAGTTGTATATTGCTCATGTTTCCATCACACCTGTCACACATTGTATAGCATCCTATATAGGCTTTAAATAAGCAGGATGTTGTTGTTGTTGCTACTGCTGCTGTTTTGTAATTGTTGTTGTTGTTCTTAAAATAGGAGATGCATATCCCTTTAAATGAATTTAATGGTTCTATAATCTGATATTTACTGACATGAATACTAAACTGCCTGAAGAGGTGGTTACATATATGCATAACAGACCTGGCTTTCTGTGTAATACAATAACGACATTGATAATCTTACACAGTGAGTGTGTGTCCGAATGGCTGGACCAGACATGGTTCTTCTTGTTACCTCTTTAGTCATGACAAAGCTGACTGGCCGGGAGCAACGGTATGTATGAACATATTACTATATCCTCTGTACATATTAATAACATCGTGCATATTTTATTGAACCGCAAAACGTAGTGACATAAACACTAATAATGATCACGCAATTCGTAATGACAGTTCAATTCGCAGTACAATTCGCAATGACGGTACAATTCGTAATGACAGTTCAATTCGCAGTACAATTCGCAATTACGGTACAATTCGCAATGGCGGTACAGTTCGTAATGACGGAACAATTCGCAATGACGGTACAATTCGTAATGACGGTACTATTCGTAATGACGGTACAATTCGCAATGACGGTACAATTCGCAATGACGGTACAATTCGTAATGACGGTACAATTCGCAATGACGGTACAATTCGTAATGACGGTACAATTCGCAATGGCGGTACAATTCGCAAAGACGGTACAATTCGCAATGGCGGTACAATTCGCAAAGACGGTACAATTCGTAATGACGGTACTATTCGTAATGACGGTACAATTCGTAATGACGGTACATTCGAAATAACGGTACAATTCGAAATAACGGTACAATTCGCAATGACGGTACAATTCGTAATGACGGTACAATTCGTAATGAAGTTACATTTCGGAATGACGGTACAATTCGCAATGGCGGTACAATTCGTAATCTCGGTACAATTCGCAATGGCGTAACAATTCGCAATGGCGGTACAATTCGTAATCTCGGTACAATTCGCAATGGCGGTACAATTCGCAATGGCAGTACAATTCGTAATATAAGTACAATTCGCATTGGCGGTACAATTCGTAATATCGGTACAATTCGAAATGACGGTACAATTCGCAATGGCGGTACTATTCGTAATGACGGTACAATTCGTAATGGCGGTACAATTCGGAATGGCGGTACAATTTGCAATGACGGTACAATTCGCAATGGCGGTACATTTCGCAATGGCTGTACAACGCACAATAACGGTACAATTCGCAATGACGGTACAATTCGCAATGGCGGTACATTTCGCAATGGCTGTACAACGCACAATAACGGTACAATTCGCAATAACGGTATGATTCGCAATGACGGTACAAGTCACAATGACGGTACAATTAGTAATATGAGTACAATTCACAATGACGGTACAAGTCACAATGACGGTACAAGTCGCAATGGCGGTACAATTCGCAATGGCAGTACAATTCGTAATCTCGGTACAATTCGAAATGACGGTACAATTCGCAATGGCGGTACAATTCGCAATGGCGGTACAATTCGCAATGGCGGTACATTTCGCAATGGCGGTACAATTCGCAATGGCTGTACAACGCACAATAACGGTACAATTCGCAATGGCGGTACAATTCGCAATGGCGGTACATTTCGCAATGGCTGTACAACGCACAATAACGGTACAATTCGCAATGGCGGTACAATTCGCAATGGCGATACAATTCGAGATATCAGTACAATTCGTTAAATCAGTACAATTCGTAATAGCAGTACAATTCGGAATTGCAGTACAATTCGCAATAACGGTATAATTCGTAATGACGGAACAATTCGCAATGACGGTACAAGTCACAATGACGGTACAATTTGCAATGGCGGTACATTTCGCAATGGCGGTACAAGTCGCAATAATGGTGCAGTTCAAAATAAATGTGTTTTCATGACTTAACGTTTACCATATAAATATAGCCAAGTTTTGAAGGTCCGCATGAAGAAAAATTAGTCTGTAGTAGCAAAACTTACGTGACAAACCACGTTGTTTTCTAACATTGTGTATTGTAGGTTATGTGTAACCTGATGGGAGGCCAGTTGGTAGAAATAGAGGAAGTAAATGAGTCCAACTATCTCGGACAGCAGGCTAAGTTAAATAACGGTAAATCTACATTGACTTCATTATGCGTTAGTCTGTAGGTTGATGATAAATGAAAATATAGAATGCATCGATTCCTATAAAAATAAATGTGATTTGGGATTCCAGGCGTATTTAACCGATAAATTGTTTAGCCTCCATTAGCTAAACTTCTACCAAAAGCCTTTATTTATGGGCTTCTATTAGAAATTTGCTGTTTGCGGTTAAAAGTGATTCAAAATAAGAAACATTTTTAAAAAAATGGTCGGCGCAATTTGAAGGTTAAGATGTGTTATGCAACATAAAAGAATCCGAGATGTAACGATTGCTGGTCACTCCAGATTCAAAATTGAATTCGGTAAATTCACCGTAATTCAGTGGATTTCTGTAAGGTAACGTACCCTTTATCGAAAGGTTAACCAATCCGCGTCAAGGTTACACTTGTTGTTCGGTTAAGAGAAATTGCCTTGGTGGCAAACGTAAGATTTGATTGGTGTACGCAACTCTGATATACAAATAGCAAAGTCATGTTAGTACGGGTGCGCCGAAAAACCAATCTTAATCTAAACTATGTAATTATATGGAAATTTGGGGTTAGTGAGGCGAGAAGCGATTTGAAATTTATAGTTGGCACTGGAAAAGTAAAACCAAACTCGACATTAATATTCACTACGCGTTTCAGTCGTGACTCTACATTCATCAGGTAAACTATTTCAATTAGTTTTTAAACAATAACAACCTTTGATGACGTCATGACAATGTGATGTCGTCATATTAAAGTCTATAGTTGGTAAATATTTGAAATCACTTTCAGATTCTTACTGGATTGCATTTTCTGATGCATCAGAAGAAGGAAGCTGGGTCTGGATGATAAGCAAGGAACCAGCAAGTTTCACGAACTGGGCACCAGGACAACCAGACAATAACTCTAGAAATGAAAATTGTGCCGATATATGGCCGACTGGACAATGGAGCGATGGACAATGCTATGCACCGCATCATTACATTTGTGAAAAAATGGACGAGTAATGAAAATTTTTACGTTTAAATAGCATATACATGTATACGTTTAATATAGTCACTGGACAACAGTAACGGTTAATGGGTTTACCGCCCCCCCCCCACTGTTTGTCCTCTTTGATTCTCCTAATTAATCCTTATGGTCGACCAGGCATTTCCTTGCGCCTCTGTTCCCTTACGTATGTACACTTGAGCCTCCTCAAGAGCCTTATGTTTTATGGAATGTTGTTTTCCAGGAGGTCTGTGAGGAGAGGCACTGTCTTATGTATGTGGCGCTCCCTGTAGCAACTTATTCTCTCTCTTACATTGACAAACATCATTTCGTAATTCTTCGACAAGCAACTTATTCCGCCAATGTTACATTCCACCAAAAGTCCTTGACATTTATCGCCACCCACTGAAGTTGCACATTCGAGATAAATCAACCAAGATCACAACAACCTACGACGAATAGATCTTTTAAATATACCTCCTGTTCTGTATCGTAGCTCCACAAAGGATCATCTCTTCGTTGATAATGGTGCGTGTATGATCAAGTATGACTAATGTATTCCTCAACATTGTAATCATATCACCCTTCTTGGTTTACTGCCATTTGGACTTACACGTTGAGATGACTCATGTTTCACTTAAAGACACATGTTTCACTTAATAAACATTGCAGGTGAGATCAGAACAATTCAAGTGATACTGAACATATATCCAAATATGGCCGCTAAGCGACATAATATGGCGTCATTCCCACACATCGCAGTCTTGTTACCAAATATAAGGGTATACTACTTAATCTGCTTGAATCTGTTTATTTTAGGAATGCCAATATAATTGGCTAGACAGGACAGTTCTACATAACACTTGCTGCAGCTTCGTCAAGGGCTTGTTCAATAAACCAACATTTGCTGCAGCTTCGTCAAGGGCTTGTTCAATAAACCAACATTAGAAATCCACTGTATTATGTAACAGAATTTCAATGTATTCATAAAATTTGTGAAATGTTTTTTCAATATCTGCTTTAAAAAGGCATACACAAGATGTGATTGGTTCGTTTTTTTCGTCCATAAATCCTTAGAATGTGCTGTTCGTTGTGTTGTTACTAGGTCTTGTCGTTTCCATTTCGAAATAAACCATGTTTCTCCTTCTCACTTTTGTCTGGGACCAATATATACATGTATATACACAGAACAGGAGGCATATATACATGTATATATTGGTCCCAGACAAAAGTGAAAAGCAGAAACAAGGTTTTGTTAAATTTGTTAATTTATGTCGGTAAATAGCTTATGTTAATCATTTTGTAAACTATCCGACGATAATTAAAGTCTGACTTGACTTGAAAGGATCAAACTTCACATGTTAATGTTTTATCAATGTGTTATCATTTGACCGAGTCTGTTCAAAGTGGGTATAGTGTGTGTGACTCCATCACCACTTTGACTTGACCCAGTGCAATTTAACGTATCTTCAGTATAAATGTTATAAGTTTCCGTCTGTTTATGGTTGTGGTGAATTGTTGAACGATTATCTTAATTAGATGGTGATACCGTTTGGTTTTTGTTTTGAATTGGTATAATATTGCAAGAATAACATGACACGTTTTTGAAATTTCAACTTTTATGTTTCTTAATGATCAGAGAGTTTAAGAGTTCAATGTATAACACTTTATAGAAGTTTTTATCATTTAGGCAGTATATAAAATCAAGTTTTCCCTTATAAAAGTTTTCGTTGTTTCAATTAGATTACAAATACAATGAATTATTCAGCGTTGCTTTGAGCACGTGCTTTCTTCTTCTCGATCACATCCTTGTCCCGGTCTTTGTGAATGTAGTCGAAAATGTTGGGCAAGCCATTCACGACGCATGCGCTGAGAGCACTTCTGTACAGGTTCATATCAGTGGCATCATACCTGAAAAGAAAGGTGAACAGTACAGATCATAATCACATTTTAGTGACATGTTCAGTCTTTTTATTTCGTTTTGACGAAAAATATATGCTGAAATATGTCATTTTCAGTAACCTGTACCTCTCGACGTACGAATGCGTGATGATTACAGAATTAATATCACCTTCAACATCTGGAAATTATGTTTGAGTTCATGTTCTGATATAAAATTAATATAAATATATAGAAAAGTAAGGGCGTTATCAGTACGTATTTCAAACACATGTACTTACATATATATCAACGCGCGAAAAAATACGTTCTTATAAAGATGCACCAGACCGAGAAAAATGTGAAAACGACAGAGATAGAAACAGTCGTAGCAGCCTACATGAACTGTATTAATAACAGAGAGAGGCAAGAAAGAAAATAAACATATTTACGAAATACTAAATATTAAATGGGTAATTTGAAACCATACATTATACGAAATAAAATTTCGAACCCGATGAATTCGAAAAAGCGAGGTCGGACTATACTTGCAAACCTTCGAATGAGCATGTTGTAACAAATGTTCGTTCGGCATTATACATCGTACCATATCATAACTGACGCCGTATACGTGTTATAACAACAATAATTTACTAGAGAAAAGAAGACACAATAAGTGACGTAACAATGGCTTTTCAGTGATAGTCTTTTCTATTCTCCGTCAAAAAGTATATTGACCGATAGTTTTTTTCCCTTTTTTTCATATAAATAAAATACTAGAATACTGCTACTATTTTCCATCGTGCTCAAAAGTTATTAAATGTATGACCTCCTGTAATGTCCAACATTTGTAATCATATTGATGTAAACCTGATTGTGAGGACAGAATAATACTCTAGAAATGTGGATTAAGGTAAGGGTACAGAAATACGAAGATATAAGAAAGATGAAACATTACCATTCATCTGTTGTTCCATCATAACATTCTACGTTGAAGATTGTCGTCATTCCGTTAAATCCGCCAATAGCAAAAATCATATCATCCAGAACCTGAAGTCAAATTCACATTGGTACAAACTAACCATTGTTTCAGATAGACACACGATATAAATATTTATTGAACATACAGTGAACCCTCAATACTTAGACCGCCATTTGTTCTGAAGAGTAATACCTAATATCTTGTTAAATTTTATTTGTATAGCTTTTTCATCCATTATTCCTGTCAGAGATAACTTATTGTTTCATTGTTTTATCTATTTGTTTATAAACATGTAGCACAATGTCTTTCTTTGATAAACTGACTGTGATAACTTTATTTATAGCTTAAAATTCTTACTACTAGTATGTCACACAATACTATATATTAAGGACCTCATTGGAAATAAGAGTTCAACTAAAGTAAAGTTTACTTGAACTCTTTTTGTGTGACGTCACTTAAAGAGAATGTTGGAAATCGTACAGCGACGCTCATATATAGACTTAAATAGTATGCAAAACTGTAAAATTTAGATAATATAACATTTGCAAAATACAAACCTCGACGGCAAAGTTTGATCTAGGACTATACATCTCGGCAATACTAGACCATGTGTCCTTGGTAGGGTTATATCGCTCACCAGTATTCATTCTAGATATACCATTAAATCCTCCCAATGCAAAAATCTGATTTCTGTAGGATAATAACGTATAAAAATTCCATTGAATTTATGAGAAATTGTAAAAAATAATTCATCTACCAACAGTTGCTACTCATCAGCCAATAGTGACTGATCATCGGCGTATAGTCACTGCCTCTCAACTAATAGTCACTGATCATCGTTCTTGTTTCTCCGTGTTTATCTCGAAAAATGTTGATAGTTATATTTAAACGAGCAATAAATAGTAATAATTAGAAATGGCACGTAGGCAGTTTTGAGTGAAAATATTCTAATAATGTGTTATGTTTTCAGGCATATGTACCAATCGATTTTCAGGTATTTCAGGCCCGATTCATGCCTTAATATGACACGGAACTAGTTAAGAATTGTTTAAAAATGAATTAAGAACTCCTTCAGTGGGTTAAAAAGGAGATACAAACATTCCATTCTCCAAAAATGGTTGTGTATAAAACTCGAACCTACCGGTAAGCTACAACACCAACCCCGGATCTACGGTTCCTCATTGAAGCAATCATCGTCCATTGGTTGGTGACCGGATTGTACGCCTCGGCGTTCATCAAACATTCTTGACCGTTAAATCCACCACATATGTAGATCTTACCTGTAAAAAGGTATCAAGTTAAATAAAAATAATTATTAATATAAAAAGCTACAAATTTGAAGGAGTGCACGGCAATCTGAAATGCATTGTGGTTAGAATTGGACTCCTGAACTGAAGATCGTGGTTTCGAATACCGCCAAGGGGAGAGATCTATCGCTGTCTGAATTAGGCACAGGGTATTGTCACGAGTTATTTCCCTTTATCCCATCTTAAGTTCTCTCCCAGTACCTCTTCTATAGAACACGTAGTATACGTATATATAATGTACATATTCTATAGAAAGGGACAACGAGAGAGAACTGTACCATAAGATCTGAGTCTATACATTCTTACGTAAAATGATTGAAGAAACTACCGTAAATATAACAGGAGGCATGAATGGTAAGAGAAATTTAAACAATACGAAGTTGATTTCATATTCAAATATTATAAATACGCACACATAAAACTTGATAAATTTACAAATTAACCAGTAAAACATGATAAGTGTTTGCTAGATGCAACAAAGTGTATTAAATGTTTTTGCAGCACAACAAGCTGAGTAAATGGTGTAGCGTAGCAACCATTTGCTATGATTTGTGTAGAATTAACTTATTGTAACATTGGGCAAAGCAAAATGTTAAGTATGTACAAGAAAGAGAAGTATTCATTGTGTAAAACACTGATATTAAGGATTAATAACGTGTAAACTGACCATTCAAGGCAGAAGCACTGGCATCACTTCTCTGGTGATTCATTGGATGTATCAATGACCACTGGTTCTTCTGTGGGAGATATCTCTCTGCTGTATTCTGTCTGTTGTGACCGTCATATCCACCCATAGCATAGATCATGCCATCAAGTACAGCTGTACTCACGTAACATCTGTATTGTACAGACAGAGAATGTAGGCATTTGTTTTAAGTGAACATTAAAAAAAGTTTTCACTGTAATTAAATACAATTATAATGAACAAAACAGTGAGAGTTAACAGTCCTTAATACTTGTATAAATGTTGATTTTGTTACAAAATAATACAAGAAGTGTGCTGTATCTTGTTGATTTCTGCTCCTTGCTCTCCGGGACATCTTACGTCTAGGACATCAGATTACATTCTAGACCAGCATTACTGCATATACAGTAGGTCACTCAAATTTAAAGGATTTTTTCATTGTTCCTGTTATCAAAATATACAAATAGACCAAGGACCGAGTAGTAAAAATAATACCAAGGAGATCAGATTAAATGTCTGTGTCCAGGTTTATAACAGATATATACACTCAGCACTCAAATCACTTACTCTTACTAGTCTGATATTGGAAATTTAACAGCTGAAAATGAAGAAAAATGTCAAATGAATGCTGAATATTATTTTTTTAATTCGTTTATTTGAGGTTTCTGTGTCCCTCTCAAGTTAAGTCTAGTAAAGATGGTGAAATTGCTTGAACAGTATTGTTTATATAAATTAATATAATGCTTATTTTATTCATATTTTTACCTTAACAGTTGAAACGTCAATAAATATGCAATACCAAAGAATACACTAACAATCTGCTCCTCTGTACTCGTCGTAATATCTTTATATTAAAACAAGCGAGGGTTACATGTATACAACTTTTATCAGTGCGTAACATGATTAAACAAAAAAAGTAATCGGTAATGCATTGCAATTGTTTTTTTTATTAAAAGTTCATTCGATGTAGCAACAACAATGGGCGAAACGCTGCACTCATTTTACGGTGAAACGGATGGGATACATATTTAAACAAATATCATTCATATATCATACACAACAATATCGCTTATCATATAAACCCAGCCGATTCAGATCGATATCGAAGGGGGTACTGATCAGAAGTTAATTGGTCTGTCGGTAGTTTCCGTGAGTGATCGTTGATCCCCCAAATAAACGATACATTAGCTTTGAGCGTGGAGATTGGTCTCTAGTTTTATAACCTCGTGCATGTATAATGATATGCATAAAATCTAATTACTGAGAATATAATGTATGTACCTCTTAGCGTTCATTGGTGCGACCTCGGCCCACGTTTTTGAGACGGGATCAAAACATCGGACAGAGTTAAAATATTCCATTCCATCAAATCCACCAACTATGTAGATTACATTGCCATGACATGCTGTACCATGGTAAGCACGTGGTCCTAGGATAAATGGAGAAAAGGTAAAATTTCACGTCTGAAAGTATAGGTCATAGAAAATATGGCGCAGAATTCATATAAAAGCTATACAGTAAAACCTCACTCAAAGACCACCTCAATATTAAGACCGCCTCAAAATTAAAACCAGTTTCAATGGTCCCAATAGTGGTCTTATTATTGAGTTTCTACTGTAGTAGCCAATATACGACATAGCCGTATCGTTGGAAAGTAAATAGTACTAAATACCTCCAAATACTAGTCTAAGTTTTAAAGGAACATCTCTTTTCTATATCATAAAAGTAGACAAAATTAAAGACGAAAGCGTTAGGTATTGTAAGAAATAAGTGTATGTGATTTGTCTCTGGTAATCGGTCAATAATGATGTAAAGTATATTAAATGTTACACTTTGGTCAATTTCTTAAAACATTAACGTCGCATTTTGAACATTTTATATTATGTAAGAGAAGAAAAAAGAAGTGGATTTTAATGATTTAAAATGAATAAAAAAACATGAAGTTGTTTGTAGAGCAGTGCATGTTTATATCAATTACAAAAACTGAAATCATCTTTATGGCTTTAAAGTGTTTTTATGTTAATCGCTGAAAAAAAGAAGACGAAAAGACAGAAAAGTGACAATACCTTTGGAAAGCTATAATACTTTTTTAAGAAAAAACTAGTCTTCTATACAAAACAGAATAAACATAAAACATAAGAATGAAATATACAAAGCAAGATATACTTGTATGTATGGGAAAATGCCTTAAATGTGCCACTGAGTACTTGACCAGACGTTCAGGAAATAAGTAAATATGTATACCTGTGTCCATTGCTTCACATACAATCCATCTATCAGCACGTGTATCATAAGTCTCTACAATGTTGGTTGGTGATCCACCACTCCAGCCACCTACCACAAACAAGATCTCGTGTGGGACTCGAGGACGGGCGAGCGGGTTGTTAAGATCAACCTTTTAAAAGTGAAGAAATAATGTTAAAAGTTTTACCGACACTAAACGGATTTCTCACTGGTCACCTAAATACATATTCTTCACCAAAACTGTTACCATTTGATGATTGTCATGCGGTTGTCCATGTAAATATTTCTGGTTATGAGATTGACACATGGGTCTTTTGATGAAGAGCAACACATTTTGTTGTATAATTTATTTTGACAGATATTTGAATGTAACGTTCAGTGACAATTTAGAAAAGCATTTGAGTGCACTAACTATTTACTATAACTTTGAAAGGTTTAATTGCATTAGTGCAAGTTTATGTTACTGGTGATAATTAATAATCAAAGACAAAGTTCAACGCGGAAAAGTCAATACACGGCGACGCCGCCTATGACGTCATTCACAACACAGTCACCGTGACAACCATAACTAACTAATATTGACGCGTCTGATAATAAAAGTTCGGAGGTATTTGACTTGTGAGAGGCGATTATTCTATTGAAATTATAGAGTGTTAGTTTCAATACATATATACTGTTACTTACTTCCTTTTCTCCATCAATGTCAAGGTCATAGAGGAACTTGAGAGTATCAATAATGATAGGTTTGCACAATTCAGACTCCTTGACGTACGTGTGAGGTTTTACCTAATCCAAGAAAATAATTCAAATTATTACAAATCTACCGAATATAAATGATTATACGATACGCATTAAAACCACAAGAATAAGACCACCATTGAGACGCTTGAAAATTGGTCTTCTTTTTGAGGTGGTCTGAATATTGAGGTTTAATAAAGAGCGAAACAGTTGAATTTTTTTTCCTAATTTGGAGGTTGTCTTATCATTGAGGTGGTCTTTCAGTGAGGTGTATATAATATCATATTATCGTCACATATTGTATGCCGCCATACAAATCAGACTTAAGGTACGTTAGATAAATCGAACAGGTGATAATCAAATCAATGAATCATGGTTAATAATAGTGATAATTAATGACCTGAATTATATGCGTGTTTGTAAACTATGTGTCTACCGGCGAAATATATCAATAGTAAGTGACGCCAGTATTGTTTCCTTGGAGATAAAGACCTGACTTGCACGCTTTCACAGGAATCCATTGTATCGTTTTAAAACTATAGCTGACACATCGTGTTACGAACCTACGTACGGACGAACTTGCGAACTAATTTACAGACGGACAAAGCGATATATATATGCCTTCAATCGTGGACATTAACATGCACTATAAACACTTTATGTATTTGTTGTCGGCAATAATATAACATTACACACATAAGATATGTTTAGTTTTGACCGAGACATGGAACAAGCGAATTCTTAAAATCTAGGATACAGCACAATTATTAATTATAAAATATTGTTAAATATAACACAAGAGATGGGTGGCTTTAAACAATGCACTTACTTTCTCAACAAAGTACTGGCTAGTTAGAAGTCCAAGTCTGATTGATCTCAGTAATATAGGCATACTACTCTTCCGACGCTCAGGCTCATACTCGATCCATCTAATCACCGAATCAAACACGATCTCTTCATTCTTTACATTAAGCTCGTCACGGCTTATAACTTCGGCAAGCTCTTCAGCAGTCAGTTGCAGGAACTCATTGCTGCTCGCGGAGACTGAACAATAATTCTGCATCAAGTATCGGAAACTCGTACGCTCTAGATTGTGGCAGAAGTAAGCTTTAGCAAACTTATATATCCCGATGCAGTTCTCGTAGCTAAGGTGAGAGATGAGAAAGTCGCAGCAGGCTTTGACGATGCCATTGACGTGGAATTGGTCAGCAGCGGGAAGAAGAAGCTCGATATTATCGGCGTTCACTTCAACTTGTCTGGTGTAAGCAAACTCAACTATTGTCCTCATTATATCTGCACTGACTCCGGGTATCACAACTTCTCGACCGCTGGTAGCAAATCTTTCATTCGTAAATAAAGCCCTGAAGTAAGGGCTACACGCTGACATTATTGCCCGGTGAATCGGAAAAGTGTGATGTTCAACTTTGATGGTCGCGTCAGTTAACTGTCCCATTTTTCTTAATTCATTTAAAATATTACACGAATGCATACTATACCGACTTTCCAAGGAGACACAACTGCTTGTCGAGGAAGAATCTTCCCAGTCCATCGCTAAATTCTTATATTTTTTGTTATTTTCCGCTAAATTAAACCATAAAATAATCCTAACGACGCGCTCTGTCCTACCTTGGTAACTGACTTCCGCCCAGAGTAAACTTGGCGTCATTTACCGTCCTGGTAACGACGTCAAATAACGTACGCAAAAATCGGAACGCGAGATTTCACTTAAATGCATATTTGTATAGATAATGAGAAAGCATGCCAATTTTGATTATTAACATGAATTGCGTCCAGTTATTTTACCTTGTGATAAATATATATTTAACTACAATGTTTTGTTGATAAATGCATAATTATATTATATAGATTGCCATGCGGCGACATTATAATGACGTCATAAGCCGACGTCATCAAATCTCACTTATTAAGCATTAGACGCTAAATATTTAATACATATTCATGTCTCTGTCGTTTGTGAGGTCTTAAATTGTTTTAGAAATATGATTTTTCGGAGGATACGCACGTCCATTATACAATGTCGTGGATTTTCTAAATCTCTGTGCAGGGACGTAGCTTAGCTGAAATTGATGTGTATGCCTAGTTTTTGGTGGTCCCCAAGAAAATATTTGTAGCTAGATCGTCAGAGTTGCGTATTTGGTGCATATTTCTTTCCGGTAAATATGCTTGCAGTAACAACAAAAACATACATTAAATATCTTATTGCAGTTTTAGCCATTTTATGTTTTCGTTTTTCGTAAAAAGTGTTGGCCGCTGGCCGCGGGCTACACAGCCTATAGGAATCTACACCCCTGTTGGCATAATATTGTTCAAGAGGAAGCTTTGCCAATACTGAACAAGATGACATACATGCATGACAACATTCTGCTCAGCAAGCATTACAAATTGCTATTTATCCAAGGGACATAATTCTTGTTAAGTTTCAATTTCAATAGTACCATAGGTTTTTTCTCTCTACACATTTCTCCCAATATTCTGTTAAAGTGAAACTAGTTACCACGTACATGTGCACATAAAATGCACAACAAAAATCAGCAACAGCATACCCCAAGTTCAATGTGTTCTGGATAAAAAATTTCGGATTTATTTTACATTGATAGTAAATTATTAGTTCTTCGTAATCAAAGATATTTTTATTATGTGATAAGCGAGTGTTTTAATTGAATGCTCTGTTCGGTAGTGTCCCTTCCAATAATTCGGTTACTTCCCTTAATTTCTAAAGGAGTTTTCTTTCCAAGACTTTTTTGACAAAGATTAGAGTGATTACCTTGTTAAATAAAGACTTGCTTACAATTACTATTATTAGTTTACTACTCTGCACCGACATTTTAAGTAGATCTGTTTGGACTTAAAGCTTATGTATAATTGAAATATGGATTGATTTAGACTTCTTCTTTCTTGATATAACATGAATGATGCATATATGCTTGCAACTTCAATGAAATCAATAGGGATTTGAATAGTGCTGTCAATGGAACCAAGCAGATTTCTACAAAGTTGTTTCCTCATATAAACCAGAATTGGAGAACAATAACACTTAATTCATTTAAAGTCATTAACGCAACAAACATTTTTTGCAACAAAAAAGAAAAGAACTAAACAAATCATTCAGAATAAATTTAATTAAAAATCATCAATAATAATTTACATGAACATTTTAACACAGTCTTGTATATGAAATCAGAACAATTTATCCATATGCATTCAGCGTGTGATAAACACTGTAAATGTTTGCAGTGTGTATCACATATAGAATGCTTGTGAATTTATCTATAAGAGAAAAGTTTTGGTTTACAAGTTAAATCCAAACACTGTCTGCTGTACATTTGATCATGATAAAAAATTATTCCATTATTATATTTTATTACAAAATCGGAAATAAATGTGAAGTGTTCCTACCCCTGTGTGATAGTAGATCTGTGATATCCAGCATCTCCAAACAAATATCAAAACTTGTACATAAGTACAATCATAATATGACGCATGTTACACATCAATGTGTGTAGGTATGGGTGCGTAGGTATGGAAGTGACGTCAATGATAGCATATTATAATATGCAGTGTTTGCAATACAGCAGTTTAATTTAAAACACGAAATGCTCATATAATAAACAAATAATAATTATATTTAAATAAGAATGATACAGTATGTGAATTATATCAGGACTCTAGAAATCCTCTAGCCTGACGTCCCGGCTGAGTGGAAGTTAGTTCAGGACAAGTCAGTTGTTAGTCAAACCTTAGAATCCCACAAACACATACAAGTGATTATTAATTTTATATATTGGAGCTATCATTGTGTATGTTTACTTGTTACTAAATTGACCGACATTCTCGGACAACTCGCTTCCTATGTCGGACAAGTCATATCCATTAGTCCGGGACAAGTGTCTTTGAAAACAATTCTAGAGCCCTGTATATGTAATATACATTCATACACAGAATACATAAACCACACTGATCATGAACAAGCATTTATTTGTCTACCTACAATATATCAGTTGTTTAAAAACATATATTCACAGATCAAAGAAAAAATATTTCCGGTGGAAATTTCCATACATCTGAACGAGTTGCTAATATTTTGTTTAACTCCGATGGTTTTGCCGTACCAAAGATTGAGTAGTTAGTCAAAATTATTCATAATGGAAAGGATTAAAAACAGACACCCACAAACTTAAACAAGGCAAACAATTACCTATATGAATATGTGGAGACAATACACCATGTTCATTTTATATAATGTAATATAAAATACTGTCAGAAGTATCACAAAACACTGAGCACAGTGAAAGAATCTTGCCCATTGAGAGATTCAAACCCATGACCGTTGGACCCCTAGACCACCATGCTTGCTCTATTAATGCCTCATAATCTATGAAATACAATACACAGAATGCAAGTATGCATGTACATGTGCAGATATATTTGTATATATAACCATCCTTCAAAGGATTGGTGAGGTCTCGCTAAATTTCATGTCATGGTGGCAATTATTATGCAATTCAAAATATTTCTGATGTCAGTCCCATTTACATCAATGTAACATCACTACAGATACAAGGACTACATGTCACTTGAGTAAATCTTCCCTTGATCAGTAAAATGTATCATGGCACAAAATGGACATTAATATGTTGTTATTCACAATTATTATTTGTATTTGAAACAAAATATATCAAGCAAGTCCCTTCTTTGCTTCCGTACGATATAATAAAAATTCGACACCAACAGATGTAAAGTAAAGCATCTTACATTTTTACTGTTTTCATCATTCTGATTAAAAAATCATTTATGGCAATAATACTAAAATCTGCTACCAATTAAATAAAACTAATTAATTATCACAGTGCATAATAATATCACAGATCAACCTAGTTAAACAGTATACAACCAATTTTTTTCACTCCACAATTTTTGTTGTAACATCATTCAATACAAACATTTTCAACCATTATCGATCAAAATACCATGTGAAGCTATTTCAACTTATATCTTCGTAATAGAATGAAATTGCTTGATTGACGTCCATTTTTGATTTTTGTACATAATATCGTGCGAGTTTCGAATCCTGAGTGTCAGTGATTGCTAAAAATTCCATGATACATAAATCTAACACTTTCTGAACATCCTTGTCTAGTGCATCTGATGATGATTTTGCTGGCACTACAAAGATAAATGGAGAATATTGCATATCTGGTAGAAACATCAAATATCTCAAACTGAGTCTTAGGCAGTTGAGAAAAAAAAACGATATCAATGCAAAGGATATGAAATAGCAGAATTTCAATGACATATGCGAGATCATATACATGTACAGTAAAACCTCAACAATACTACCATCATTGGGACCCTTGGAAACTGGTCTTCTTATTGAGGTGGTCTTAATATTGAGGTTGAATTGAGAGCAAATCAATGAAAATGGACTTGAAAATTGTGTTCTTAATTTTGAGGTGGTCTTATAATTGAGGTGGTCTTAAGGTGAAGTAAAACTGTACATATAAACTAAAATAAGACTAATGTGTGTGTTATTGAAACTGTGCAATACACAATAAGCTGGTACACTGGCCTGGTACATATAACATTTATTTGCATATAAAAATGAAGAGGAAAGACTGCAATGATACAATGGAACCTCAATAATAAGACAATTTTGATTCTAAAGAAAATCAGTCTTAGTTGTAAAGTGGTCTGTTTCTTAAGTTAATTATGGGGGAACAAGTAAAAAACCTGGGCCCGTACTAATAAAACTCCTAAAGAGAAAATTTCCCTTGGTTTTATAAATTTTCCTTAGATTTTATAGAATTTTCCTTAAATATTGGAAAATTCTTAAGAGATATTTTAAGACGATTTATAAAAACAAGGAATTTCCTTACTTAAAACCTTTGGAGCTTTATGAATAGGGGTCCAGGTCAAAGAAAATACAGTTTATTTAATGAGATGGTCTATTTCAACATGGTCTTTAAATGAGATTTGCTGTACAATATTGGGAGTAAAACATTGTTTTCAGCTGTCATTAAGTTGTAACTGATGAAGGAAGAATATGGTACACATTGCACATACACTGACTGCATCAAGTGTCTGACAAAACTAATTAAATTATTGCTTCTTTACCACAATTGGTGACAACAGATTGGTGTCAAACCCATGACATGATGTGATCAGACCCCAATCTCCCAAAGCATGTTAAATAGAAATCTTAGATCAGTATGAGATTTGGCTCAAATAGAGACTGAGATTGAGACAAATCTCTTCTTTTTTTTTTTTCGACAGAAAAAAAATCATCTCATTCTTTTCATTTTGTAATACCATTTTTGAGTCTGGTCTCAGATGAGGAAAATTTCAACAATTTGAAACAATATTTGAGCTGAGATTTAGCTCAAAATGAGATGCTTGGGTAGATCGGTGCCATGGATAAACGTAGCATAAACAACACACCACCATTGTGTAAACATAAACTTACATGGCTTCTTTGGTTGCCTGGACACAGTCTGGTGTCTGGGTGTCATTCGTAACGTTTGTAAATCTCTGTCCATGTTTTCATGGCTATCTCTTCTTTCCTGAATGTGAAATACAATAGAATGAAAAAAATCTGTTCACAAGTAATCTCAAATATGAATTTTACATATGTTGAATTAAGTGTGTATAATGCATATGATGTTTGTTTAAATATGAAGTGTTCAGATTAAATCATTTAATACTCAGGTGTTCATGTAATTTACAAGTTTATCAGTGAACTAAGAGCATATGTTATTATAACATTGTACAATTTTGTAAACTCAAACACAAAAAGCCTATAAAAGGCCTTTTCAAAAAGAAGAAACATAAAACTTCACAGTATGACATGGTAGTGGTACATCTAGAAGTTTATATATTTAACGAAGATATATTTTCACTTTATTTTTATATTTCCCTGAGGAATTATCAACCAACTGTGTATTCAAATGAATTCAAATATAAGTCACTGCAGTGCTTTAAAATGGCTAGGACCGCAAGATTTGTATCATAATAAGCAATTTATTACAGAAAGCCTTATTGTTATAAGTGGAGTTTACTGTATATTCAAAGAGTACTACATGTATAGAGCTGTTTTACTAATCACGAACGCATGAATATATTACCAGGACCATTACATTTCAAAATAGGTGTATTGAAATGTTCGTGATTGTCCTTTAGTTTGATGGAGAAAAAGCTGAGGTAGTGTTTTGAGCGAAAAGTAAGCAAAACAGCAGTTATATTTTTACGCACAAGATCATTTCCATGGACATGGATCGGTCATACACCTGTTAAAGCTACAAAAGAGACACACATCACTTCATCAGTCGGAGAAGTTTTACATTACCTTAGTACTGCCATTATCAACTTGATTAGGTTGATGCAATTTCTGCAGTCTTGACCACATTTGATCCTCTTCTAATGCTTGTTTCTAAAATCATTGTTATACTATTATCATATTGAACTATCAATGTTTGGCTACAGTTTCGACGAGGTTATTATTATCATTAAAAGTCACATAAAGTTTTATTGTAGATTTACAGAACAGTTACATAATATTATACCAGTTAAAATTAAGGCAAGACAAAATAAGTAATATTTCTTCATCTTGAAGTTTAAAGGATTTTTAAGGCAAATTATCAATTCAGAGTAAGTATTTCATTGAGTTTTACAATAATTATTTCCTACAATCATTTTACATGTCAGTTCACACTTACTTGTGTAGGTGGGGTATATATTTTACCAGCTTCTTCTCGTCTCTTACGGCGCACGGCTTCACGTACTTCAGCTATACGTACAGTATGATCATCTGTAGGTTTGTTAGGTGAGTTACTGTTCTTTGTACCTAAACAAATCATAAAGAGAGTGGCAACTTTTTATGTATTGGAGGGTGTCAGAAGTAGCAGGGAAATCGCCAAAAGTAGACAGGGTTCTGGAGCATGGTTCATACAGAACTTCCCGATAAAAATTCAAGGACTTTTTAAGTAATTTTTCCCCATTTTGAAGGACTAAAAATTTTTTTTGGTATAGAGAAGAAGGGATCCAGTGTATTTTTCAGGTTTATCGCCCCGCGATGACTATCACTATAGCACGGATAAAATGAAAGTGTAAGAATTACTATAAGAGAGCATAAAACCAGCCACTGTGCCGTATATAACCATACTATCGCCTACTCGGCAGTAGGCCCTGTCGAAAAAAGCGGTCATTTTTCACACTTTTTTCATCATTGTCGGTATGTTTGTTATTATTTATCCTATTCTCTCTGCAGCAGACGAATTCAAGGGCAATTTACCAAATTTTGTTATTTTTTTTCAAAATTCAAATACTTTTCTAGGATTTTTTGGCTGTTACAAATTCAAGTATTTTTCAAGTAGTAGGCTTCAAATTCAAGGACTTTTCAAGACAGTGTGAACCTTGTGGAGGGTCCTTTCCTTAATTATGATCATTCATACAAGAAAAGCAGCCGGGTGATGATACTTGAAGTTATTGGGTCATTTTACCAGCTCCTGGCTCATATTGACAGCTTTGCTGTAATTAAAGTATGTAAAAACAAAAAACAATTCCACAAATTTTACAAGAAATAAGATATTTAATTAACTCCAAACTATATTATGTAAAAAAACTTTGCTGTCATGGAAGTACTCCAGCTATTGAAAATGTGACACTTTCTGCAAAAAACCATGTATAACCATATATGATGTACATGTATGCTGAATGACACCTCACAAACAAATTCAAAATATTAACGATAAACACTAAAACATACCAGAATCCACCTGAGGTTTCTGTTGAGAGGTTTTACATGTTGAACGATTCCTGAGGGCCGTCATAAGTTTCTTGTCAGTCTTAAAACTTATGATGTATTCTATCATAGCACGTCTGTTCTCATATACTACAAACTCGTTGTAATCTTTAGGACAACCCTGACAAACAAAAACTACAAAACTTATATTCAATACAAATACATACAAAGGATGTGATTTCCAACAAAAATTAAATGTTTCCCTTTTTGCCTTGCCTTATTCCATTCTTCTGATTGTAAAAACTATTAATACACAAGTTATTTTTGTTTTGGTTCCAGAAAAAGTAAGCAATGAAGTTACATTGTATCAATGATAAAGTTTTGTGAATTAGAGGAATTCACCAAAATATCAGGCAGCGAAATTTCAAAATCCAAAGAAGCAATACTTAAACATACTTGAATATTAAAATCTAACTATATCCGTTCCCGCGAATCCTAATCATTTATACATGTACCCGCAAAACGTCTGAAAACGTTGATTTGTGAATCTTATCTCTTGCAAGTTCTTACCACAACTGAGTCATAGTATCTCCAGCCCTCTGATTGGTCAGATTTTTCTGGTTCCCTTTTTAACGTCGTGTCATAGCAACCTTTGGCATAAACCTATGGAAAATAATAAAACTTAGAATGCTGGTGCATTTATTGTTGTACAGAACAAAAAATAGTCATTAGTTAGAAAATACACAGCCCCAATTACCATCAGCCCCTCACAGATACACAAGTATTCTTTAAATACGTTCTGTGTATGTCTGACAAACAAATTGTCTTGGTTTCAGAAACCAAATGTCTTCTTCCGCGTTTACCCAAAATGCCTTAACATCAACTTTGTTACAATCATATAGTGTAACAAATTAGATTTTAAAGATCTGATTAGAAATGAAACAATGGCCATTGATAAAAGTGTCAATTTGAATTTAAAAATATATATTCAAATACATTGAACTGTCAACAGTGTATCACAGGATGTGTATTATAGAGTACAGCAAAACCTCAATAATAAGACTACCCCTGGGATGGTATTCTTATTAAGTAGGTCTTAATATTAAGGTTGAATAAAGAGCAAAACAGTGAAAATCAATTTGAGTTCTTACATTTGAGGTGGTCTTATTATTGTGGTAGTCTTTCAGTGAGGTATTACAGCATCTTAAATCGGTATGAATGCTTGACATAAATATGGGCGAAAGCAATTATGAAAGTATTCACATACATCGCTACTTTATATGAATTTTACATGTGAACAAACCTTAGCATCACCAAGAATAACACGACACTTTAGTATAATAGCCTCCTCTGGGTTTTTCTTTGCTGGATCATCAGAATAATGTATACATTTCAAAGGTGTGTCACTGAAATACATTCATTCAGTCTGACCTCATTCAGTGGGTCCAAAATTTCATTTCAAGAAGCTCATTTCAATTTGATGTGCCTAAGTAGATACATCGGGACCTGATATTTATTTCAGATCATACCAAGTATTCAGATAGAAGGCTGTCGCATAAACGAGGTCAGACTGTAGTTACATTTATTTTCCGCTCAATAACTTTTCCCCACTAAATGGGTCATGCTAATGTCCCTCTTAAAGAGGAGAAAACATTGTAATATAAACACCATCAAGGCTCCTTGTACCATGTTGTATACCTGAGAAAATAGTTCACCTTTCTGAGACAACTGTTTTTAAAAGACAATTTAATTTTAAGTTATCAGTTCTGAAATGCATTTTTATATTCTTTCAACCTGATAAATCAAATTCAAATTTATTAGGGGATCATTGGTGATGATGTCAGTCATCACCTTTTGAAGTCTTTTAGTATCTATTGGCAACCATTTAGCTGAAACATACACCACAGTCAGAGAGTTGTCAATGAAATCAGAAAATAAATTAGGTGAGTAACAACCAATCAGTCATTAAATAAGATTTTTCTAATTGTAATGATATTTCAACATCTATATTGATATCGGATCAAATCACTTGTATTTATAAATAACATATTGATATCATTTCTACCAATAACATCCCTACAATATATTCACCTGAAGTAGATTCCCTTGCCGAAGTAACCCATTCTACTGAGTCTCTGGTCCAAACCTTCTTCACATATACGACTCTTCTCCACACTCGTACCATGGTATAGATATCGTATGTTGGGGTTAAATGCTGCAACGTTTTAGAAAAAAGCAGTAAAATTGGTAACATCATTCTGGATAATCAACTTATTAATTTCTATAAACATATAAACTGCAGTAAATGATTCCCAAGCCTTATTACTATAAATCAATTACACTTTGTATGACACTTATTTAGCGAATGGCCATGTGTTGGAATTATCAGTAAGATCTCAAAGAAGGGAGACATTATTTTTAGTTCTAGTATCATGTTTGATCAAACTTTTGTTTGAATTATGAAATAGCTAGTAAGTCCAATCGCAAAGATTAGCAAAAATAAAACACTTGCAAGCAATAGTCATTTACAGTGAAAAGTCATTATCCAACACTAACTTTGCAGTGTCTTGAAATAAAGAAAAGACTCGCAAAAAGACCACCTCAAAATTAAAGCCACCAGACCCTACTAATGAGACTATTGTCATGTACCAGATTTTTCTTTCGTGTTTAACTCAATAAACAGACCATCACATTATTAAGACTGACTTTCTTCACAACTAATGGTGGTCTTATTTTTTAGTTTTATACAAAACATTATGTTATATTGTGTGTCCATACCATATACATGTATACTTACTGTCTGCTACACTACATAACAAACACCAGTTTTATCTGAAGCAAGGAATATTTTTTCTACTGAACGTTGCCATGAAAGAACCTGTATTAGTGACGTTGGTTATGACGTTGAGTATTTCCCAATTAAAGTTTTGACATCACAAACCAAGCGCTTTGTCCGAAGATGTTTTTAAAATAGGGGCTTGTGATTTATAATAAAGTCATGTTTTGAGGAACATGAAAAATCGTTCAATGGCGCTACCGAGATTCGAACCCGGGTCTACAGATTGTCGGTCTGTTATGCTAACCACTAAACCACAGCGACCTAACGTCATTTTCGTGTAAATTTAACTAACTGGTATATAAAGTTGATTTAGGTTAACTACACTTTGGACGAAGTACAGGGCGAATTTTTACATCTGCCACACAGCATTTGACACCAGCTGTAGTAATATTGAAATAATGTCATAGAATTAAACAAAAGAGGAAATATGTACATTCTGACGCAATGCCATCATTTTGTAGCTTACTTTTGCATCTTGTTCTAAACAATGGCATTGCTATAAAAAGAAAAGTAGATCATTTCCGATTTAATACTTTTGGTATGAAATGAAAGTTGAAACAAACATCTGTAAGAAAATGTAAAGACCTGAAAATGGACTTTTTGGTCATTAGTACAGGTTTTGTCATGGCAAAGCTTATTTACATGAAAGTTACTTACTTTCACATCTATGATTCATCACATCTTCTAACTCATCAGTAAACCTTTTCAACAACCTGGAATTTTGAAGTCGCTCAATACCTCTTATCTTTATATTCACATTGTCAAACTCTTTAGAAATAATATCAAATTCCGGTTCTCCTTTCTTCAAAGTAACTAGATGAAAATGTTTATCTTCTCTCAGACCTCGAGTCCAGCTTATTGGTACGCCATCATTTGTGAATGGTGGCATCATTTGTTCATGATCGGCTAAATGTGGATCAAGAAAGCAGTCAAGACTGACTTCTTTAGACAATGTTTCCTTGTCCGTTATTTCTTTTGCTTCGTCCTCAGTAATCTCACCAAGGTCAAGTAATTCTTCAACCTTGTTGGTTAAATCTGTATCATCATATTTTTCCATAAAACCATCTTTATAAGGAAAATCTGCCGGCAAAATTCCTTGCTTCTTTAAATCTTCAATTTCTTTTGTTCTTTCTTCATCCTCGTCTGAATCTGAGTCACGGATACTTAGTCTTCTTACTTTTGTTACTCCTTCGGCCATTCTGAATGATTACAAAAATAAGGACAGTCAGATCAAATGTAGTATTAATTAACAAGCTACAACACAAAAAGAAAAATAAGGTGACATTTCAATGGAATCATACATAAGTAGTCTGAGTGTAAGTTATAAATTATAGATATGGTAAGCTCAGTGATCAAATATAATTTGGCACAACGTCAAAGAAAATGTGTACACAAAATTATCACAGAGGGCGATATATCAACCTTGCAAAAAGCAACAAAATATTTCAAAATGTGATTGACTAATGAAAGTATATGTAAAATAAAGCAACTACACAATCTACAATACATCAGGTAAAAACAATGCATCCATAGAATATACAGATGGTAAAGATAGTTCTAAGAGAAAGATATCTGACTGGTAAAAGAATGATAGAATGAATGTTTTCATTCCCTGATGCCTAGACCACTCAAGTTATGTTTTCTGTGTTAGCAAAGCTAAGAAAATCAGTTTCCTTACAAATCGAGCTTTTATCCTTCCAAAATAATTTGAAACATGCATTTAATTCGAAGACGAGGACCAGTCAGTAACTTTATGACCGTAAACAACCGCAAAATAAGTGGCACTGGTAAGTCGTGGATAATGGAATCCGGAACTAAAATTTCTAAACAAGTATTTTTCATAAATAGTCGCGAAAACTAATAACAAATCTATATTCAAGTATAACTTCAAAGTTCACATAAGTCATTATATATATTTCATTAGTTTGTGTATCAGTTGCGGTAAATTCAATATCTATTTCACAGAAACAATAACTTACGTCAAATAAACCACGGAATGATAAAATGATGGGAGTGATAAAAGTTCGATTTTCACTGTCAGTAGCCTATGTACAGACCAAGAAAGTTACATATAGAAAGGGAACAGGTATCCCCTCTCCATCCACAGGGAAACTCCAAGTTATTTTGTGAGATTAGCCATTTTCCATGATTTTCTAGCTGAAAAGCCTATCTACAGCAACAACAAGACAACTTCCGGTTGAGACTTTCAAATTGACAAATTAACTCTTTAGAATCATAAAACGAACTTTTGATACTGGTCAGTGAATCCTACATTACATGAACCCACCAATCTACCAAGGTAATCATGGCATGCCATATTTATTGTCTTTTTGCCCTAGGATTCGTCCTCTGGATTGCAAAACGTCCTTTGTTTACCACAACTGAACACAATTCGGATACCCGATTTCGGATACTTCTATCAGGAGACTGTCACCCAAATCCAGGACCTGTCAAGTTCCCCTGCGCAGTATGCCAGAAGCCTACTAAATCAAACCAGCGAGCCATACAATGTGATTCCTGTGACGCATGGTACCATGCCAAATGCATGAAGATGCCGGAGGAAGTCTACGCAGGCATCACATCCAACATCACCTGGATTTGCTTTGCATGTGGCATCCCGAATTTCTCGACATCTTTATTCGAGTCATACATGGCAGAGTCAATAGCTACCTCTATTGCTACTGAGAACTCCTATAGTGTCCTATCCAGTCACGAACAGCCGACCTCCCCGGACCCGGGACAGGTGAGCTCATTCTCCACCAGCTTCAACTCACACAATAGTTCCATTGGTCCTCCAAGATACACCTCGTCCCCGTTGCAGCCCTCACGCCAAAAAGGAAACCAACAAGGACATAAAACTAATACATTTCGTGTCATGACAGTGAACTTCCAGAGTATTCGGGCGAAAAAGACAGCTTTCTGGCTCCTATTGACTGAGGCAAACCCCGACATCATCATAGGCTCCGAGACTTGGCTTCACCCAGGTATCTTTGAGAGAGAAGTCCTCCCCGAAGGATACAGTATCATCGCAAGGAGGGATCGTCCACAGGACCATCATGGTGGGGTGATTATTGCTGCTAAAGACAACATCTATGGCTGCGAGATAAGCATACAAAGCGATGTGGAATTTACAGCAGCATCCTTCGAGTGTACCGGCAAGGAACCACTAATCATTGGTTCTCTCTACAGGCCCCCCAGCAGTGACCAAAACTATATGGAAGAATTATGTACTCAGATCAGAGGACTTCATACAAAGTACCCTAGATCCGCTATATGGATTGCTGGAGACGCAAACCTACCTGATATAGACTGGGACATGAATGCAATATCTGGATCAAACTATGGTCATACAATCAGCCAACACTTCCTTAACACTGTGTACGACACGAGCTCCGAACAAGTTGTCAGGTTCCCCACTCGAGGACAGAACACCCTTGATATCTTCCTGACAAACAGACCATCGCTTATCTACAAGTGCAAACCAATGCCGGGCCTAAGTGACCATGACATCGTCTTTGTGGAAGCAAAGGTCCTAGCACCAAGGAAGAAACAACCACAGAGAAAGATACACCTGTGGAAAAGAGCTGACCTGGACGGCATGAAAACACACACTCAAACTTTTTCCAACAACTTCACCCAAGAACACACAACTGATACAGACATCAACACACTCTGGAACACCTTCAGAAACTTCTGCACAGACGCAATGGATTCCAGTGTCCCCTCAAAGATAACATCATCCCGTTTCCACCAACCCTGGATCACCAACAAAATTAAGCGACTATCCAAAAAGAAGAAACGCGCTTACCGTAGAGCCCGGAAGTGCAGTGATTCCCAGGAAAAATTCAAGCAGCTACAGAAGCAAACCCAGTATGAGACCAAACGGGCCTATAACCAGTATGTCAACGACTTAGTAACTCCAGACACCGACAAAAATCCAAAGAAGCTATATTCCTTCATAAACAGTAAGAGGTGTGACAGCAGTGGAGTCTCCCTACTGAAGAAAAATGGTGTCTCACACAGTGACCCAAAGACCAAGTCTGCCATCTTGAATGAACAATTCATCAATGCATTCACCAAAGAAGATATGTCTTCAATGCCTATCATGACAGGAGAACCTTCACCCAAAATGGATGCATTCACCATCAGCTGTAACGGAGTGAAAAAACTACTGAGTGGCCTCAACCCACACAAGGCCCAGGGACCCGATGCCATCCCTTCACGCTTCTTGAAAGAATGCGCTGAGGAGATATCCCCAGCATTGACCCTAGTATTTCAGGCTTCCCTGAAACAGGGTCAAGTACCGGAAGACTGGAAACAGGCCCTCGTCACACCAATCTTCAAGAAGGGCGACAAAAGTTCTCCTGGAAACTACAGGCCAATCTCACTCACCTCTGTGTGCTGCAAAGTCATGGAACATATCATCCACAGCCAAGTCATGCAGCATCTGGAAGCCCATGAGATTCTATCGGACAAGCAACATGGATTCCGGAAGAAACGCTCTTGTGACAGCCAACTAATCCTCACCATACAGGACCTCGCTGCCGGGCTGGATGAGGGGGAGCAGATAGATGCTATACTACTGGATTTCTCCAAGGCCTTTGACAAGGTACCCCACCAGAGGCTCTCCCTGAAGATGCGCCACTACGGTATAAATGGCAGCACCCTCAGCTGGATCGAAAGTTTCCTCAGCAACCGCAGCCAACAGGTCCTTGTTGAAGGTCACTCGTCTTCTTCAGCCCCCGTCACTTCTGGAGTGCCACAGGGCACAGTTCTAGGTCCTCTGTTATTCCTTCTCTACATCAATGATCTGCCACAGAAGGTATCATCAACTCCACGACTGTTTGCTGACGACAGCCTTCTCTACAGGAAGATCCGCTCTCCACAAGACTCTATTGCTCTCCAGAATGACCTTGACTGTCTTCAGCAATGGGAGAAGGACTGGCAGATGACCTTTAACCCATCCAAGTGTGAAGTGATCAGAATCACCAGGAAACGCAACCCGATCAGAGCCAACTATAACATCCATGGCCATGACCTTGCCATTGTCAGATCGGGGAAATATCTAGGTGTCACCATCTCTGACAACCTATCGTGGAATGCCCAAGTGGATGCCAATACCAAGAAGGCAAATAACACTCTTGGATTTCTAAGAAGGAACCTCGCCAGATGCCCCAGAGACACAAAAGCACAGTGCTACACTAGCCTGGTGAGGCCCATCCTTGAATATGCCTCAACCACTTGGGACCCCCACACCACCCGGAACATCCAACAACTGGAGGCAGTACAGCGTAGGGCTGCTAGGTTTGTCACTGGCGATTACAGGACCACTAGTAGCACCAGCCAGATGATGAACGAACTTGGCTGGGATTCTCTACAACAGAGGAGATCTGACACCAAACTGGTAATGCTGTACAGAATCACCCACTACCTGATAGACATACCCGCTGACAGGTTCTTACACCCTTCCTCAATTACCATACGTGGCTGCACCACACGATACCTACTCCCATACTGTAGAACTGATGTGTACCGTCACTCATTCTTCCCAGCTGGTATTCGACTGTGGAACCAACTGCCAGAGCACGTAGCCACAGCCCAGACCTTGGAAGCCTTCAAGGAGGGGTTAGCGGGTCGCACCATCTAGATGCGAACACAGTGTTTTTATCTGCTTTTAAAAACTTTTATCTTTTATGTGTGTGTGTGACAACGACCTTGTAAATAACTAATTTCATTTGCGACAATGCCCCAGAGTGGGCCCTGCAAATTATTCAGAAGAAGAAGAAGAAGAAGAAAACAATCGAAAAGTAAAACCGAAACAATAATGTAGTTTGGAAAAAGTCCGTCACTCGGTCCATTCCGGACATAATCGCGATAACTTCCCCTTACTGAGAGATATATTCCGTACGTACACTGAACATGGGACCAATATATACATTGGTCCCAGACTGAACGTAAGGTCTCAATCCAAATATACGGTACGCTTTTCAAGAAGACCTCACTTAAGTAAGGTTTATTATATTTACTTATGCATAAACATGTATAAATGAATATCGTTTTACCACATATACTACCGGAAAAAAGAAACTGTGCATGTGTAAAATGTTCATATATCCTTCAATTTTATAAATTAAAGCTTGAAACTTTACACAGGTAAGTTGTGTATCCCTCTCGGTCATTTACACTGGCCAGGGCATGAGTTGCACGGGTAGTTTGCCCGTCAGGCTAACGTCTTCTTTTTCACGTTTTTTTCGTGCAGCAGTCAATTGCAAACACGTTTGTCGCCTAAACCTGTGTTAAAACATAGTGTTGTTACATGTAAGACACAAAACCAGGATAATTTTGAAAAACGTCGTTGATACGCCATGCCAAGGTTGAATGAAACTGACAGATGCCGCGCCGTAGGCATGATTGAAGCTGGTGTACGTCATACTGACGTTGCCAGACAATTTGGCGTTCACCGAAATACTGTAGACGCCTTGTGGAGACGGTACCAACAGTTTGGGGCAACCAGAGACCGGCCTCGATCAGGACGTCCACGCGTAACGTCTATTCGCCAGGATACGTACATCCGGGTGGTTCATCTCCGTGACCGACTCAGAACTGCTTCTTTGACGGCTAGAAGTATTCCTGGCCTTAGAAGAATCAGTCCCCGAACGGTACGTAATCGATTGCGTGAACGAGGCGTACGTCCACGACGTCCGGCCATACGTCCTGTTCTGCAGCAACGTCATCGTGTAGCACGTTTTGCCTGGTGTAGAAGACACATACACTTCACGCAACAGGACTGGGCACGTATTCTTTTCACGGATGAGTCCAGGTTCCATCTCGACAGCAGCGACGGCCGTTCTAGAGTGTACCGTCGTGTTGGTGAACGTTTCCATGACAGTTGTGTGATTGAACGACGTCCATTCGGCGGAGGTAGTGTCATGGTGTGGGGTGGCATCTCATCCCGTGGTAGAACAGCACTTGTGGTTGTAGACGGCACACTTACAGGCATCAGATATCGTGACGAAATCATACGGCCTCACGTCCTTCCATTTGTGCAGCAACGTAACGCCACGCTGCAACAGGATAACGCTCGCCCGCACGTCGCGCGGGTCGTCACCGACTTTTTGACCCAGAACAATGTGAATGTGCTGCCCTGGCCTGCAATATCACCGGATTTGTCGCCTATAGAACACGTGTGGGATGAGATGCAGCGACGGTTACGTGGCCTCCAAAATCAGCCGTTGACGTTACATGACCTATCACGTGCGCTTGTCAGAATCTGGAATGGTATTCCCCAGGCATTTTTCAGAACACTTGTCACATCAATGCGGCGTCGTTGTCAAGCATGCATCGATTCCAGTGGTGGACATACACGGTATTGATGAGCTGAACTTTGTTTAGAGAACGTCTCTGAAAACTGATCTCTATCTAAGACGCAGCTGATTCAATAACCATATCAATTGAGCTGGTGTTAAATAAAGGTAAGATAAAACCCTGTTGAAATTTTTTATTGCGATTCCTTACATACCTCATAAGTTATAGCATATTATACACATGCACAGTTTCTTTTTTCCGCTAGTATAGTTACAAATTCACACAAACTATTCTTATTTGATTTTTATTCTCGTCCATTTCATCACAATCATATACAGATGGTGGGTCTTTCGTGTTAATAAATTCATGAACTGGTTTAACTATGCAAGACCGAAGACACTCGCGAGAACAATGTCAGTTTTATTGTATCGACGTCTCCATTAGCATGGTGCTGATGTTATTACTAACTTCACCTTGCATGCTGCGATAATGTTTTTCTGTTTGTGTCAAGTTTGAATTAGCATCCAGGATAAAAAGCATATGAGCGTTGCTATGTGATTTACAACCTCTTCTGTAAGTGACGTCATTTCAAGAAAACGCCACATGTGATGTCACTATTTGAAAGCAGGAAACAATATTTACTCAATATGGTCACTTCGTTTTCATATTGCCATATGGGGCACCTATTGCTTACTGTCAGTACATGGTGACGTCTAATGTGACATTTTCTGGAAATGACGTCACTTAAAGAAGATGTTGGAAATCGTATAGCGACGCTCAATTATGTTACGTGTTCGATAACTATTACTTTTTAAATAAAAAAATAATACAAACATATTAATAATAATCAATTGCAAGTTTAAATTTACTTTTTTATAAAAAAAGGTCACAAAGTTGAGAGGAGATTAATACACAATAAAATGTCGGTTTAATATTGAACGGTAAATAAAAGTAATATTTCAGTCATAAAGAACACCTTTCAGTTTGCAACTACCTTAACAGATAAGTTCTAAGTATTCTATCAAGGATTTAACTCTGATCTGGAATATTTCGCCGTTTACTAAGATAACTGCTGAACAAACAATGAGTCTATAGACGTATTTCTTGAATACATATAGGCATTTTTACAGCAATCATCACTATCAACAAAATTAATTTGAATTGCTAGCAAATTTAAACTTATTGTATCATGCGTGTCCGTTGTTATTTGATCTCGCACAAATGTACTATCATAATATACATGTGAGACAATGTGGTAGAGGGGTATCTAGAGCGCTTGACTTCTGATACGAAGGCTGTGTGTTTGAATCCCGCCTTGGCGAGGTTGAACAGCAACTTTCACTATTTACCTAAATGTAGAACTTACCTGCCTCTTGTTTAGAAAGTTGTTCACTGTTGTTCTGAAAGTCCAGCTCGTAAAACAACTCTATTCAAGTATGGTCCGTTTCTGTTATAGAACAGCAGCAATCAAAGTTGAGGTATGTATAGCCAATGAAAACATGTGTTAGGAAAATATTGACCAATAGTCATAATGTTCACAATAAAGGTATTTTCAATTATTTTGAATCCTCTATTGGTACATATCTGCGGTAGTGCATACACTTCTGGCCACAAGAAGTGAGATACAAACTAGTCAAAGTCGGACGTTCCTATATTTATGGTTTAGTTAAGGTTTCCTTCTTTAAGATAGCTCCCAAAGAGGTGATTTTAAATATTTTTTTCCATATAGCAAACAGAACAAATAAGCTCAGGATTAACGATAATGCCAGTAACCGAGGGGGATAAAGGGGGAGAACTCGTGACAATCGCATTTGGTAATATACGCAAGTCATCTTGAGATAATGAGGAATTTGTGCGTTCCCAAACAATCGCTGTTCTCATTGTACTCATACCAAATATAGCTATACTGGTCCGCAGTGCTAACCCACCAGTCCTAGTTCTCATAGTTTCTAAAAGGCTGCTGGATAAATCTTCTGTTGATTTTGATGGTAAGCTATTGCATTTATGATTCAAGTGAAAAGAACTATCGGAAAAAGTGGATGTTAACCAGTCAAAACCATGATCATTGTTTCAGATCACATTATCATAGTGTAGTGAAAATGCCCAAAATACAAAATGGCGGGTTAGATCTTTTGCCCAGTATTACTGCGCCCCATTGATGTGTTGTGAATATACAATTATTATTCATATTGTATGTGCTAGTCATCTGTATGTGTATATATTGTTGCATTCATATCAACAAATTGATATTACCTTTGCAAAAATACAATCAAAACATGGATTTTTTTTAAATACTTTATTTGAAAACTTAACAGCTTCACGGAATAAATAGAAATGTCATGCTGGTGTGATATAGGTGGTTCGACACATCGCTTGTATGTTTGACATTTGATTGCTTTATGCTCTGAAAATAAAATGAAATAAAGCGTTGATATTTTATTGCTACTTATTGATAACAACGTCAACATGTTAAAAGGCTAAACCATTAATCATGTACTGGAATTTCAGGTATTATACATGTATAGTTCTCAATGCACCAGCTTGTCACATAACGTTTCCTTTAGAAAAAATATTTCAATGGTATTATTACATGTAAGTAAAACGTTATCATTGTATACTCTATGCAGCCGTCTTGACTGGGAAGACGTAAATATGGGATCACACATGGCGGGTGGGCGGCGCCCCCTGTAGTGTCCGCGGTCTAACTCGAATACATATGATTTTATTGGAATTTCACCAAACTTAGCCACACTGTTTATGAGCATATTTTCGTGTCCAAATTCGATAACCAGCCATAGCGCCTTAGTTGCCTCGAAGTTAAAGCCCTTGAAATGTTGACAGGCCGCGGTATTTAGTACTGCGACAGTTTAGTACTTATCATACATGTATTACATATTTATATCGATAGATATTAACCGAGCTTATGTTCGAAAATACGAATAATATATTCACCAGAAATTATCCTGTAGCAGTACCATTGACGATGGTGACTGTACCACTAGTGGAAGATGAGTTGTTGTTGTTGAGGAAAAAGAATAGGAGGAATACCATGAGCAACATCATCAGTGCTGTAAAACAACAATAACAACAACAATAAAAACAGCAGTATAACAAGACAACAGCAGTTGTTAACAGCAACGATAACAACACAAACCAACAGCACTACTAATAACTATAACATCGTAATTCTTTAAGTTGTCAATGTGCATTCACATTTAAAATAGTGACGCTCTTGGAGGAAATAAAGTCTGTCTGTAACAAGCAAATTAACAAAGTTGCATAAAAATAGTTTTCGGCTATAATTTCGAAACTTATATAACTATTAGTTGCATTAAATTAACTAAATAGTAACAGAATGATTAATACTCACGTGTTTGGCTACTTCCGGTTTGTGGGGCATATCCGTACTGAGCGGTGGCGAGTCCAAGCACGCACATAACAGCAAGGGCGGCAACAATGAAGGATTTCATGGTGATTTCTGTAAATAAATAATTCTATCATTATTTTGAATATGATATAAATAAATACGAAATCGAGTTATTTTCATGCAATATGCTTTACTCAATAAGTTACACGCGAAAGAATTACATATTTAACAATTAATATAATAGCTGTTTCAGCAAAAAAAGTCTAAGTATCTAAATGTAGTCCCTTGTTAAAATGCAAATATATATTTAAAATCTCAAAATGTGTTCGTTAATAAAATCATATTGATGAATTCAGCTAAGTAACGTTTGATATTTAATTAGCAATAAAAATCGCGATATAATTATCTTTTAAATAAATAGCAAATTTTCAAATATTTTATATTAAACATGTGATTTCTTACTTTTAGTGAACTGATCAAATTACAGATGCCTTTTCAATGTAAAATCAGCGTTATATAGTGTAATCAACCCGGAAGTGAAATAACGTACGTCGGGAGTGAAAACCGGAAGTGATTACATCAGTTGTCAGGACAGTCTCAACTTTTTTTCGAATAAACTTCTGAACTAACAACTATCAGCTGTGAATTCGGGATTTTTTAAGCGTCCGCTTGCGCCTAGGTTTTGCGCTCCTCGAGCCAAAAAAAATGCATTTTTTCTAGCTTAAATTCTCAAATATTTTCGATAGTGATTCGACAACGGCAATTTTAGTTGAGATTCAACAACGATGTGACTATCTGACCCATTCCCAAAGCCAACAATATATTGTTTTCCCAATCTGAAAGAGAAATCCCAATCAGAAGCACCTACGAAAAATCGTCTACTGAAGCGACCTGGTATATCTTGAAGCTCTTTGAATAACTCTCGCCATTATTGTCCCTTGTATCATAAACGACAGTTGCTACAAGAAATATAGATGAGAATGCTTGTTTATATAAAATTTAGATATGAAAAGCCTGTTCTTTTAACTATGCCAAATTCCCAAATTAAAATTGAAGCGATCGAAGTTTTGTCAAATTGGCAAATTTTACAACGCAAGTTTTCCCAATTCATCTAGGGTCTTTTCCCCAAAATTGACAGAAAAAGGCCTGAATTCTTAACATACTATTATTGTCTTGTAGAAATTTGTTTAACGATAATTTGTGTGAAAACTAGTCACTTTTAAATTAGATTTATTCATGTATAGATCTAGTTTTGAAATAAATCATTTTGTTTTGTGTTTCATGATGTTTCTTTCATTTAAATATCTAAAATTTTGCATCGCGTATTATCTGAGGACATTTGTTTTTCCGTTATAATTTTGTGTTGTTTTTTAATAGGTAGCTAGGTTTCGAGAACTTAGGTTGATGCTTAACAAAATTCCAATTTGGCGTGGCCTAATATTATGCGAATAAACATCTGAACTCTAACTGATAGCTGTGTATTTGTTCCATCAAGAATATCAGCATATAGCCTTAAAATACAAACATGAAGATACGCTAGAAATAGAATAGATAGAAACGAAAGACTATGTATTTTTTGTTATACTAGAGATATTGAAGATGAACATCATTTTATAATCAGCTGTCCGTTGTATAATACATGTATTTTAAGAAAACAATACCTTGATAAATATTTTTACTTTAGATCAAACATGTTTAAATTTATTCAACTACTGAAAAGCCAGGATAAAAACATTCTACTTCCGTTAGCAATTTATTGTAAAAAAGCATTGATGTTGAGAAACAGTTTAGTAAATAATGTTGCTTAGTTTCTATTTATGCAGAGAATTCTATTCATAATTTTATACTTAACATAATTCTAAAATATGTTTTGTGTTGATCACCTTTGACCTTTGATTTATATTTGTATTTATAAGAAACTTTGAATGTAAATGGTATATATATTTGTGTTTGTATTGTGTATATTATGTAATTTTGATATATTTGGATTAATAGTATATGCTTATACATATTTACAATAAATGTGTGTTTATTTTGTGTATTTATATGTAAATGATGACTATGTACATTGTACACGTCGAAATAAATAGTCTGTTCTGTTCTGTTCATCATATCCGAACTCACATCTAACTTCTGGCTATGTTTTTTTCGAATTAACATCTAATCTAACAACTACTAGCTGTGTATTCGCTGCATCATATGCGAATAAACCTTTGAACTAACAACTACTAGCTGTGTATTCGCTGCATCATATGCGAATAAACCTTTGAACTAACAACTACTAGCTGTGTATTCGCTGCATCATATGCGAATAAACCTTTGAACTAACAACTACTAGCTGTGTATTCGCTGCATCATATGCGAATAAACCTTTGAACTAACAACTAATAGCTGTGTATTCATTCCCATCACATCCGAACTCACATCTAACTTCCGCCTGTTTTTTATGAATAAACATCTGAACTAACAATTACTAGCTGAGTTTTCGCTGCATCATAATATTATGCAAATAAAGATCTGAACTAACAACTAATAGCTGTGTATTCATTCCATCATATCCGAACTCACACCTAACTTCTGGCTATGTTTTTCCAATAAACATCTGAACTAACAACTACTAGCTGTGTATTCGCCGCATCATATGCGAATAAACATTTGAACTAACAACTAATAGCTGTGTATTCGCTGCATCATATGCGAATAAACATTTGAACTAACAACTAATAGCTGTGTATTCGCTACATCATATCCGACCTCATTACATGAGTAAACTTCAACGAGTTCAAATACAGCTGCACGAATCATCACAAAAACTTCACGCCATGACCATATAACACCAGTGCTGAAGGGACTCCATTGGTTACCTGTGTGTCAACGGATTAATTACAAAATTCTAGTTTATACGTACTAAGCACTTCATGATCAGTGCCCTCAGTACATTGTTGAATGTATACATACCAACTAGAGACCTGCGTTCCAGCAGTGCATTGACATTAGTGGTCCCACGGACCAGAACTGTTACATTTGGTAACCGGAGCTTATGGAATGCTCTCCCTAGATCAGTCCAAAGTGCTCAGTCTTTGAACATTTTTAAGAAACAGTTGAAAACCCATCTTTTTAAACTATTATGCAAACTGAACTTCGGGTTTAAACAAGTACATGACGTTTTTTTAAATCAAGTACAGTTACTTCTATTTTTTATCTCTCCTAAATACAATAGGATTTTATGCTCCTTTTTTTTACCTTTTCCGTGTGAGTTTTATATGGAAATATTGTTGTTTTAAAGTTTGTGTGTTTTTAGAACGTTATATTCTAATCTATGCTAACTGTGTGCATTTCATATTTTTATTGTAAAGCACTTTTGAACATATTTATAATATGAAAAGAGTGCTATATAAATTTGATATAATAATAAAATAATTATAATGATAATAATCTAACTTCTGGCAATGTTAGCTGTGTATTCGCTACGTCGTAATATTATGCGAATAACCATCTGAACTAACAACTACTAGCTGTGTATTCGCTACGTCGTAATATTATGCGAATAAACATCTGAACTAACAACTACTAGCTGTGTATTCGCTACGTCGTAATATTATGCGAATAAACATCTGAACTAACAACTACTAGCTCTGTATTCGCTGCGTCGTAATATTATGCGAATAAACATCTGAACTAACAACTACTAGCTGTGTATTCGCTACGTCGTAATATTATGCGAATAAACATCTGAACTAACAACTACTAGCTGTGTATTCGCTACGTCGTAATATTATGCGAATAAACATCTGAACTAACAACTACTAGCTGTGTATTCGCTACGTCGTAATATTATGCGAATAAACATCTGAACTAACAACTACTAGCTGTGTATTCGCTGCGTCGTAATATTATGCGAATAAACATCTGAACTAACAACTACTAGCTGTGTATTCGCTACGTCGTAATATTATGCGAATAAACATCTGAACTAACAACTACTAGCTCTGTATTCGCTACGTCGTAATACTATGCGAATAAATTTCTGAACTAACAACTACTAGCTGTGTATTCGCTACGTCGTAATATTATGCGAATAAATATCTGAACTAACAACTACTAGCTCTGTATTCGCTACGTCGTAATATTATGCGAATAAATATCTGAACTAACAACTACTAGCTGTGTATTCGCTACGTCGTAATATTATGCGAATAAATATCTGAACTAACAACTACTAGCTCTGTATTCGCTACGTCGTAATATTATGCGAATAAATATCTGAACTAACAACTACTAGCTCTGTATTCGCTACGTCGTAATATTATGCGAATAAATATCTGAACTAACAACTACTAGCTCTGTATTCGCTACGTCGTAATATTATGCGAATAAATATCTGAACTAACAACTACTAGCTCTGTATTCGCTACGTCGTAATATTATGCGAATAAATATCTGAACTAACAACTACTAGCTCTGTATTCGCTACGTCGTAATATTATGCGAATAAACATCTGAACTAACAACTAATAGCTGTGTAGTCATTCCATAATATCCGAACTCACATCTTACTTCTGCCTATGTTTTTTTCGAATAAACATCTGAACTAACAACTAATAGCTATGTATTCGGGAACGAACATCTGAATTAACAACTAACAGCCAACTTCACCGACCTTAAATAATGTCCTGTTATCAATCGATTGGTCAACGTTCATACTTTCAAATAAGGCAGATATAGCTATTTGGTTGATAAGTCGACAAAGAATTTTAGCTGTGCTGAGTAAATCTTCTAATCGGAAAAATGAAAAATTACTTGCTAGTAAAGTACAAGGTTGAAAAGCCTTCCCTTTACACCTGACAACGCAATTCAACGTCTAGTACGTCAATCTAGTGCGCCCTGAGACGACGAACAATGTAGTTATGCGACCACCCGGCTCACATTTTCCGTTTGAATTTCATGAATCGAGACATGAGGTAACCCAAACGCCATACACCGGTTATTCGATTACGCAACGCTATGTACAGTAACCGCGATGTCTACAAGGGGAGATCACTGCGTAGAAGATTTGAGGTAATCAACAGTGATGTCGACAAGTTTACCATCATTATTTACTAACCAACCTATTACTTCGAGACATAAAATGTTGTGTAGTATTTCAATTGCTGTTCACAAGAAGTAAGATAAAAAGTACTCTAAGTTGGACATTCCAATATTTATGGGTTTTTTTTCATATAGCAAACAGAACAAATAACCTCAAGAGTAACCCTAATGCCAGTAACATAGAATGGATAAAGGGAGAGAAATCGTGCCAATCTCCTGTGCATTCTCGACAGCTCTCGGGCTTTTCCGTACCACTTCGTTACTCGGATAACACCCTCTAGTGTATGTAAGGCGGAGCACTATGTAGCAAAACTCAACATTTTGTGCGGTCAAGAAATAGTTCTCGTAAAACGTATTTATAATTTCATTAACTTCGATAAATTCACGTAAGAGATGGATTATCGTTGTCATATCTAGTTAAAAACTCACATATTTCAGTCTTCATATAGCTTAAATATTACATTCATCAACACTCCAGCGTTCATACCACCATATTGTTTTCATGACATTCGAATGGTATTTCCGAAAGTAGTGCCTAACGTACATCCGAGGCACTTGGCGTAGTTGGCCGAGGATTTCCGAATGTCTCCTGTGGTTTCTCAATGATCTGATAAACATTTGGTAATATACGCAAGTCATGTTGAGATAATCAGGAATTTGCGCGTTCCCAAACAAACGCTGTTCTCATTGTACTCATACCAAATGTAACTATACTGGTCCACAGTGCTAACCCATCAGTCCTAGTTCTCATAGTTTCTAAAAGGCTGCTGGATAAATCTTCTGTTGATTTTGATGGTAAGCTATTGCATTTATGATTCAAGTGAAAATAACTATCGGAAAAGTGGATGTGAACCAGTCAATACCATGATCATTGTTTCATATCACATTGTCATAATGTAGTGAAGATGCTCAAAATATAAAATGGCGGGTTAGCTCTGTTGACCAGTTTAACTGCGCCCCATTGAAGTGTTGTGAATATACAATTATTATTCATATTGTATGTACTAGTCATCTGTATGTACATATACTGTTGTATTAATATCAACAAATTGACATAACCTTTGCAAAAATACAATCAAAACATGGAATTTGTTTCAATATTTTATTTGAAAACTTAACAGTTTCACAGAATAAATAGAAATGTCATGCTGGTGTGCTACAGGTGGTTCAGCACATCGCTTGTATGTTTGACATTTGATTGCATTATGCTCTGAAAATAAAATGAAACATAGCGTTGATATTTTATTGATACTTATTGATAACAACGGCAACATGGTAAAGAACTAAACCATTAATCATGTACTGGTGTTTCAGGTATTATATAGCAATGCTCCAGATTGTCATATAGCGTTTCCTTTAGAAAAAATATTTCAATGGTATGATTACATGTAAGTAAAACGTTATCATTGTATATTTTATGCAGCCGTCTCGACTTGGAGACGTATATATGGGATCACTCATGGCGGTAGGGCGGCACCCCTTGCAATGCCCGCGGTCTAACTCGAATACATGTAATTTTATTGGCATTTCACCAAACTTGGCCACACTGTTTATGAGCATATTTTCGTGTCCAAATTCGATAACCAGCCATATCGCCTTAGTTACCTCGAAGTTAAAGCCCTTGAAATTTTGACAGGCCGCGGTATTTTGTACGTCTGTGTTACTTATCATAGTACATTTTTATATCGATAGATACTAACTGAAAGCCCTTGAAATTTTGACAGACCGCGGTATTTAGTACTGCGACAGTTTAGTACTTATCATACATGTATTACATATTTATATCGATAGATATTTACCGAGCTTATATGTTCGAAAATACGAATGATATATTTACCAGAAATTATCCTGTAGCAGTACCATTGACGATGGTGACTGTACCACTAGTGGAAGATGAGTTGTTGTTGTTGAGGAAAAAGAATAGGAGGAATACCATGAGCAACATCATCAGTGCTGTAAAACAACAATAACAACAACAATAAAAACAGCATTATAACAAGACAACACCAGTTGTTAACAGCAACGATAACAACAAAAACCAACAGCACTACTATAACTATACAATCGTAATTCTTTAATTTGTCGATGTGCATTCACATTTAAAATATCAACGCTTTAAGAGGAAATAAAGTCTGTCTGTAACAAGCAATTTAACAACAATCAAAAGTGTTTTAACATGCTGTAAATAATTGGAGATAAACGACAGAAAGGCACTAGCTGCCAACGACGACAGTATATAGACTGTATATATGCAACTGCATTAGAAATACAAATGAATATGGTAGTACCAAAAAACTTTATACTATTTTTACAAAAATATCGCGGTCGTGATAAACTTTATAAATATAAGCAGGTGAAGTACATCTCCAGCATCGTCTTATTCTCTCTTCAAGCAGTAATGGAACCGTTACAGAATGGATTTAATGTCAATATATTATATCTGTCGCAGATCTATGTCAATGACCTGATTAAGATCATTCAAGTATTTGTCTGAGATTTGTTTGAAACCAGTCCGATATTTGTTTGAAATGTATCGTATATTTTCGCCGAATATCTTCAGTCATTAATCAACAATAATCAATGAAACAGCAAGTGTATCGGATGTGACGTTCGTAATCTTTTTAACCGCCGTTTATTGGCTATAATTTCGAAATGTGTATAACTATTAATTGTATTAAGTGCACTATATAATAGCGAAATTATCAATACTCACGTGTTTGGCTACTTCCGGTTTGTGGGGCATATCCGTACTGAGCGGTGGCGAGTCCAAGCACGCACATAACAGCAAGGGCGGCAACAATGAAGGATTTCATGGTGATTTCTGTTAAATTGAAAATGCTATCATTATTTTGAATATGATATAAATAAATACGAAATCGAGTTATTTTCATGCAATATGCTTTACTCAATTAGTTACACGCGATATAATTGCATATTTTAACAAATAATGTAATAGCTTTTTCAACGAATAAAAAAAGTCTAAGTATCTAAATGTAGTCCCTTGTTAAAATGCAAATATATATTTAAAGTCACAAAATGTGTTCGTTAATAAAATCATATTGATGAATTCAGCTGAGTAACGTTTGAAATTTAATTAGCAATAAAAATCGCGATATAATTATCTTTTAAATAAATAGCCAATTTTCAAATATTTTATATTAAACATGTGATTTCTTACTTTTAGTGAACTGATTAAATTACAGATGCCTTTTCAATGTAAAATCAGCGTTATATAGTATAATCTACCCGGAAGTAAAATAACGTACGACGGGAGTGAAACCCGGAAGTGATTACATCAGTTGTCATGACAGTCTCATACTTCTTGCCTGAAGAGTTAACTTCGGGACTACGACAACGCGCTGTTTGCTGTCTACCAGCTCAAAATATCCAATTTATAAAAAGTAGATATATGGTGGTTTGGTTTCCATGGAAAATAATGTCTGTGGTTATCTTTTTAGTAGTACAAAAGAACAAATGGTATCCTACCTTTTTTAATTCATCGTGCCAGACACGGTATTTACTTAAGATTCTCTATACATTTTAAATTGTATATGATTTTTTTTCATTGAGAACAGAACAGAACATGGTATAATTTTTTCAGCGTGTACATAATGTACATTGTTAAATAACACAATTATATGTGTACAAACTATCTGCCATAGATCGCGACAAGTGTTTGAGCTCTATAGAATTACATAAACACACATGTGAATATTCACAGGATGATTAAGTTATCATGTCATTTCTGTTATTACTTAATCGGATCTTTGCACTTAGATGTTTAATCAGTTTACCGCCCAAAAAGGCAAATATCTTGGGGTTTAATTTGACTTTCAATATTCTTCGATTTACAGTTTACGAGGAAATTGTGTGCGAACCTATTATTAGTTCTGAAAATCTCTATGACGAGGCGAACATTCTTATTTAACTTAATAATTTGTTTAAATTAACTTTGCTTGTGAATTTCCATCAGAACTTTAAGATTTCTTTTACAAAAAAACTATTCTTGTTTAAATAAATCCGAAGACATTTTACCTAAAATGTAGTATCTTTTCGAAATGTTTGATGAAGCTTTTTGATACTCCTAGATCAACTACATTAATTACTGCAGTTAGCCCAGTCACATAAATACATGTACTCATTATATGGGAGAATAAACACTCATTCTTGATTATCTGTATATACAGCCGCAAACTTTATCTCTGTAATTTGTCACCGTTTTCTTAATCTAAAACATAATTTATCATTGGAAAATGATCAATATACGTACAATATACAATACATTTTAATTCGGCATTAAACATTTTACAAAGTTTTTTTGCCACGAATATAGTCGGTGAGAGAGAAATAGTTATCAGATCATAGTGAAGACTTAAAAATGAAATATGATGGTAGCTACGAAAAGTCAGACAAATATTTAACACAAATAGTAATATAAGTACAGTGTATTTTCACAGATTAGTGGATTTACTTTACGACATAGCAAAGTAGATATATTTTGCCAAGTGAATTTGGAGGTTGGCAACAAATTCCACCTTTCTACCTGTCTGTTTTTCATGTTATTCATATCAACCGCACCTGCAACATTGCAGACATTTGAGTTACAACAATGGCAAGCTATATTTGGAGTCGTTACAAGTTTATTTCTCTTTAATGGCTGCTACATAAACAAACACTTTTAAGTTGAAACACATATTCAACAAAGGATGAACCTGCAACGTGACTAACATTTATAGGTGAACAAAGCTTAATTGTATCTTACAGGATTACAGATGCATTTCTTAAACGTGACGCAAACTGAACAAAATCGGGAATTCATTACAATACATGTAATACAATTGGAGCTGTTCCCAAGACAGTGCGCTCAACTATTCGAATCCTATTGTCACTAAAGCATGCTTTGAAAGAAATAGATATTCATGTGATGTCACAAAATGAAAGCATGGTTTGATATTATTTTATAACGCAAAAATGCAAGTATTCTGAGTCACTCAACTCAATTCCGAGATAACGACGGGCTGTGTGTTGTGTTCAGGTTTTGAAAATGTGGTAAGAAGTTTCCTCCAAACACATGTATTCGTTATTGAGATATGAACTAAAATATACATGCAAACTATAACCAGAGCGCGATTTATTTCTATGGAAAGTCAGATGACTATGCTGTCATAAAATTTGACCTTAACCTTTGCCTTTGGGTACCAGATCCTAAAACAAGCAACAATTGTCCCCTACTCTGGCAAACCTCTCATGTGAGATGTAATGATACTGTATGGAAGAGGTTAAGACGATATTGTGAAATAGCCAGCCAAGTGCAGTGGCTTATGTAATAAGTACCAATGAGGTTTTCTTAGCCCGGATTATTTGTCCCCGGATTGTTTGTACTGGTATCACCATAGTATGACGTCACTGACTCCATAGTAACAAAATGAACGTCAATAGAAATGTCCACACTACCACATATCATGATTTGTTCCCAGAATACGAATGGCGATGTTCACTGTTGCATAAACCCGATGTAGCGATTTCAGACTACAACCGTTTCAAGTTAACCACCGGAAACTTAAACTCGCTTGAAGGTGATTTCAAGCTACCCCCGATTTCAAATTGCCCCCTCATTCTATTATGTATGGTCATCTAGATATTTTTCTACGTATTAAGTGACAAGAATTGCAACTGTATATGAGCACCGCTGTACGATTTCCAACCTCTTCTTTAAGTTACGTCATTTCCAGAAAACGTCACGTGTGACGTCACCATATACTGACAGTATACAGTTATTTCATGGTTATTTGGGTAACAGTCAAAACTGTTGTCCCGAGGTGGAGGGGATGACATCTATACAGTTCAGAATGTCATCGCCGACACCAAGGGACAACAGTGTTGACTGTTACCCAAATAACCGTGAAAAAATGTTTTATTATCTGATCAAAATCGCGAATCGAATACGGAAACGACCGTACGTTAATGATATGCCGTCTAAACATAATATTTGGAAATTCCAATGACTTCATAGCACCAGAGGGAAACAGTTCATACTGTCGACCGGGGAATAGTTCAATCCAAGATAAATTGATAGCTTTCATGTAAAATAGCAAAAAAATAAGAGATTTGTATTTATATAAGGAATCAGGTAATAATATGCAATATTTGCCCCATATGGCAATATGAAAACGAAGTGACCATATGGAGTAAATATTGTTTCCTGCTTGCAAATAGTGACGTCACATGTTGCGTTTTCTTCTAATGACGTTACTTGCAGAGTAGGTTGTAAATCCCATAGCAGCGCACTAATACTATAAATGAAAATGATATGCATCAAAACAACAATAAGAAAGCAATGATAGCAACAGGAACGGCAACGGTAGCAGCAACAACAACAACGATAACAGCAGTAGCATGTAGTGTTAAGGATTTTTGACATTTTGAAATTAGCTTCTTTTATTCACTCAACAATATTTCAAAACTTCAAAATCATTGCAATTTGTCACTTTAGCTCAGTGAGCAAAGGGGTAGTGTAAAATGTACAGGGGTAATATGGAATCTATTTCAGTTTCCTGGGTGGTAAATTGAATTGGGAGGTAGCTTATACTCTTTAGGTACACGAGTTTATATATGGTAAACTATAAGAAACGACTAACATTAAAATGTAAATGTTTGTGGTACAACCATGATAGATTCGTGGAAGTGTGTGGACAATGTGTGGGCAATGTCTGTTTGATGCTAATGAAGTATATTAATGCGACTGACCGAACAAATTTCTTGAAACCAAAATAAATACAGTGCAACCCCGCTCATTCGACAACCTCTTATCCAAACACTTGGCTTTATTCGAAATTTCCTCGGTGTTTCTATATAATAAAGTTTGAATTATACGTGCCTTATTCGAATACTTGGTTTAACACGACCATCAGCTGGACCCCAAGAGGAAAATATTGCTCGAACTCAACGAATTCGAATGAGCGAGGTTCGAATGTATTTCTTTACCATTTTTGCAGCAGCTAGAAACGATCAGTTCGGTGCCATAGACCACTATGACGTCATTGGTAGATATAACTACACTGTATATAATGTGGCTTATTAGTGGATCTGGTGATATATATTTATTTATGCAATAGCAAACCACATAATATATTTACACAGATACAGATTTTTACAAATGATTGACTGATACCAAATGTTCATTTCCACTTGTATAAATTTGTTTATCATTTACATATTGTGTCGAGTTGTAGAGCGGAACCAATCGTGATATTTACATATTGTGTCGAGTTGTAGAGCGGAACCAATAGTGATATTTACATTTTTATGAGAAACAACCATTCTTCTCATCTTGAACACCCACCCCCGTTTTACGAAAACAAACTGTGTAATTACAATAAAAAAACCTCAATAATACGACCACCATTGGGACCCTTGAAAACTGGTCTTCTTATTAAAGTGGTCTTAACATTGAGGTTGAATAAATAGCAAAACAGTGAAAATCTCCTTGAAAATTGTGTACTTAATATTGAGGTTGTCTTATTTTTGACGTGGTCTTTAAGTGAGGTATTACTGTATTGTATATCATACAAATAGTTTTTCAGTTGCTAAATAAATGTTTCGAGGCTCGCACTATGCAAAATATACTTGCAAGTCAGAATTTACGGAAATTTCATTTGATTACACCACAGGGACTGTGCACCAATCTTGCTTTGAAACTGCTTCTTTCTCCAAAAAGAAACGTCTGTTATTGTAAATAACCATTGGGTAAATATGGTTCTGGCAAGCATTAACGTTTTTCATTTGTAGTCCTAGTAGAGAAATAAGGTGAGCATATCACCGAGTTATAGCTTAAGTTTTTTTCATGAAACTTGGGCCCCGATGTCATAACATGAGATGTTTGTCTTATAGATGATATTGATGATGATGCGAGTGTGGGTGATACTGATGATGATGCGAGTGTGGGTGATACTGATGACGATGCGAGTGTGAGTGATATTGATGATGATGCGAGTGTGGGTGATACTGATGATGATGCGAGTGTGGGTGATACTGATGACGATGCGAGTGTGAGTGATATTGATGATGATGCGAGTGTGGGTGATACTGATGACGATGCGAGTGTGGGTTATACTGATGACGATGCGAGCGTGGGTGATATTGATGATGATGCGAGTGTGGGTGATACTGATGACGATGCGAGTGTGGGTGATACTGATGACGATGCGAGTGTGGGTGATACTGATGATGATCCGAGTGTGGGTGATACTGATGACGATGCGAGTGTGAGTGATATTGATAATGATGCGAGTGTGGGTGATACTGATGATGATGCGAGTGTGGGTGATATTGATGATGATGCGAGTGCCGGTGATACTGATGACGATGCGAGTGTGGGTGATACTGATGACGATGCGAGTGTGGGTGATATTCATGATGATGCGAGTGTGGGTGATACTGATGATGATGCGAGTGTGGGTGATATTGATGATGATGCAAATGTGGGTGATACTGATGATAATGCGAGTGTGGGTGATACTGATGACGATGCGAGTGTGGGTGATACTGATGATGATGCGAATGTGGGTGATATTGATGATGATGACGACGAAGATAACGGGGGTGAAAGTGTTCGTGTTTGTCACGGTGGTTTCTGTATTTATATTTTAATATCTTTGCAACGATTACTTGCTCTTGGATTAGTTTGTTCTTCGTTTCGACCATAGACGACAACATATCAACAACTGATTTAAAGTACAAGCAAAGGCAAAATTATTCAGCATTTGTTTTATTTCAAAACTTAACAGTTTCTCACAATAAATAGAGAACGCCATGTTTGTGTCCCTGAGATGGTAGGATTTATCCAATGCACAGCTGCGTATCACAGTACTGTGTGGCGCGTCAACATTCACATATTGTTCTGAAAGTGTAGAAATTAAACGTAAGGATTAAACAATTTTATTGCGGTAAACTACAATTTCGTCGAAATGTGGAACTGGAAATGAGTAAAGAAACTATCAGATAAACTACTGTTATCATTTGTGGCATACATTTATTTTTAATGAGCTAAAATTGTCTAAGGAAAATATTTAATTTATTTGAAACGATTACAGCGCGACATATGCCGCATATATATATAAAGTTTCCAACTATTATCTGAGCGAAAATAATGTTACTAACTATCAGTGATTAGAGTCGTATATTTACCAGAAATTATCCTGTAGCAGTACCATTGACGATGGTGACTGTACCACTAGTGGAAGATGAGGTGTTGTTGTTGAGGAAAAAGAACAGGAGGAATACCATGAGCAACATCATCAGTGCTGTAAAACAACAATAACAACAGTAAAACAACAACAACAACAACATCAACAACAATGCAATAATAAGTATATTTGTTACTATGAATTAACATTTCAACAGTTTGTCTGGAACAACTAAGATGAGATTGTAGTTTAAAAATGTCAGTAATGTTTAACACTTTTATCAATGCAAGTGAAGATTCTAACCTCGCCCATATTTTTTCAATATTCTTAGTAAATAATTTGTCAATGGAACAAACAATATACTGCGCTCCTAATGTGTTTTTGTAACCAAACTTTTGCGGAATACGCATACATTACATTTAGATTCTCTATAAATGATTATACTAGAAAGTATCAATTATTACGGGTCTATTATCTCAGTTCCCAAATGATTCAAGTCAGTGTTATTTTTTGCGTTCATGTTTTAGTTAGACGCTGTCACATAGAAACGGAAATGGTAAACTCACGTGTTTGGCTACTTCCGGTTTGTGGGGCATATCCGAATCCGTACTGAGCGGTGGCGAGTCCAAGCACGCACATAACAGCAAGGGCGGCAACAATGAAGGATTTCATGGTAATTTCTGTAAATAAATAAATCAGTTATTAATTTGAATGAAAAATATAGTCATCATGACAATGATTGTCCAAAGTTAATAACACCATTGTGGTTACAGACTTTCAAATCGATCGTTTTAATATACATTTGCTATATCTCAAGTAAAACGGATTCGTGAATATAAAACTGTAAGCTCATAAGCTTAATATTAGATAACACTGATTGTTTCGATTAGTAACCGTTAATTGAGATCAAACAAATTAAGAAGAAAAACAAAATTCGATTTAATACGGTGACTGCGTAAATTGCATTTATGTTTACAAAAATACTCTGATAATTACTAGTAAATCAGCTAATTTTTGTTTCATAGTTTTATAAAATTATAATATTTTTTTACCACAAACGTCTGATTGCTTACCTTGAGTGAAATGATCGAATGATGGTTATACCAGTGCAACATCTACTTTATATACTGTAATATTTCTACCCGGAAATCAAGTATTGAACCCTTTCCTAAAAAAAACCGGAAGTAGACAACACATCCCACACCCTCGGATGTCATGGCAGTCTGACTACGGGTGAAATATGACAGTTGTGGCGTAAATATTGTCATTTCAGACAAATCGTTGTAACTTTATTTAATATTTGTATTACATGTAATTATAAATCGTGATAGCTCTGTATGTTCCCCTCTTTGTAGAGCCGAGATATTCCATCCTACTCATATAAAGTGAAATTTCAATAAGTCGGAATTAAATATCTTTTTATCAAGTTAAATGTGATATGTTGTGATCTTAATTTCGACTTGGTCTTTGAGTTAGATTTTACTAAAAAACGTATTACATAATGGGTATCCAAGGCAACCCACCTAGCAACCTTAAGGCAAACACTGGTTGCTTCAACCAGACATTACTTGGGCTAGCCAGCTCCAGTGCACCGAACTCTGAGAAATATTTTATATACATTTTTTATAGATGCAGAATATTTGCCTGCAAATGTCGGGATAATTAACTTTGCAATGTAGTGAATGTTGCAGTACAGTAAAACCTTTCCAAAGCGGCCATCTCGCAACAACCTCTCTTCAACAACACTATCAAATTTTCCTTCAGCAAAAAGTTACAACCAAGTTAAAATCTCTAGAACAAATACCTCACAACAACAGCCAAAGCAAGCATTTCCTAAAGTGCATGACACTAGAGTTGCACTGTACTTGCTTAATATAGCACTTTTATGAACATTTTCAATCTTACTGTGTTGACATTTCACAACCAATTCAAATAGTAGTAGTAGGGACTACACGTGGTGTAGTATAATTAACAATGACAACTCATTCCGTTTTTTGTAAGAGCCTCTTTTTTGTGTAAGATTTCAATATAGATACAACTAAAATAGCATTAAACTTCAATGTTAAAGTTTCTCCGCATCATCTGAAAAAGAAAAAAATACCATGTTTGAATGTTGTTTTATTTAAATTCCAGTTATTTCTGAACAATATTTGCTAGTTCATTTTGGTTCAATTCATTGCGTACTAGTAAAACATACTTAGAAAGATATATACGCTTCTTGACAAATTCTACGAGGGATGATCCAAAATAAACAGGATTTTTTTCATAGAAAGTTTACATACAGTTAAATCATGAACACAATAGTACAACGGCACAAAAGTTACAATGTTTTGAAAATGGTCACTAGCAAGGACCCGGCACACGGTCAATACCGCAAGACGACGTCAACGACGTCACACTCTTTTCATGGCGATTGTTGTCAATATTCTTCGAAGTCCTCTCAGTCATACTGTACACATCTGGGGCGGCGATTAAACCTCTGTTTGAAAATTTCCCTGTACCATGCAGAGTCATACTCATTAATGATAACAAATGTCAACCTCCTGTCCGTACTTCCGGAGAAAGGTCCTTGATTCGCGGACACGGTGTTCCTTCTCATGATCCTTTAGTAGTCTTGGGACCCATCGTGCATGTTCCTGCAGGCATCATTTATTTATATAGATTCATATTTATACCTAAGTAAACATGTATAGTAACGTTGAGCGTATATTATACATGTTTATGATGAACGCAAATTGCTCAGTTCGTTTCTTTTTTCGTTAATTGTATAATTTTGTATCTACGGTTCCTCATTTGGTAGAAATGCAAACAAATATTGTACTCGATATAGCATTTAGTGTTAAGCTATTTTTTAAATTTATTTCCTAAATATATCAATGCATAAACTTGAGACATTTGACGATCCTCGATTATAATCCTTTGTATTGTTCCATAGCCAACGGCAAACTTCTCCGAAATTGCTCTTACTGTCAGCCGCCGGCCCTTACTCAATGCCTCAGCGACGGACGTCATCAATGTCGCTCCGTGTTTTTCTTTCTCTCTCTTCCCTCGTCATCTGCTAGACTTTCTCTCCCGTAGCTGAACCGTTTGAGCCACTCAAAAACTAGAGTGATGCTGACTTTATCGTTAATACTTGTTGTCTGAACCGTATTGTAAGTTTCTGTCGGCATCTTCCCTAATTCTTGACAAAACTTGATAACAGCCCGAGATTCTATGCAGGTTGGTGACGCCATTTTGACGTCGTGAACGTTGTAACCGATGCTCAGTGATTCTTGTTTTTTTTTGTGTCTAACGTTCAAATGACGTTTTGCAGGGCCAAAAGTATGGTTTCGTGAACCTAGCTCTTTAATACCTGAATAAACCATATACTTAAATAACATATGTATTTAATAATAATGATTAATTTAGTAGATATTCATTATTTAGGCAGAACGTGGTAAAGTAAAGAGCGGAATGTTTTTTAGATTATAAAGTGTTTATTATCCCTATTTGGATATATGTAACTAGAGGAGACTAGTTCATTTTGTTTTCACTGATAACTACTCAGAGACAAGGTTAGGATTCTATGTCCCCATCCAGAGTCTTATAGGAAAAAAGTTATATCATTATATAACATTGAACTAACAATAATTTCAACCCTCTTCGTGCACAGTCAGGGTTCTCATTGAGAGGGCTAGAGATAGTTATACATAATGTCATTTATACTGAAAGTTACATTTTACATGTCGCCGAACGTAACTAACATATGTGCTTACATATTCACGGATGCCTGATATATAATGTTAGACTATATATGCCGAATGTTTTATTGCCTAAAGAATGAATTCTTGAAAACTATTAAATATCGGGATATGCTTCAATTGTGGTATGAATTTATCTCTGTTGTTGCAGAATTCTGTACGAATTGTGTTTCCATCAATTATTTTTAAAACAAACTGTTTTTTAAGGAACACAAATAAAACAAAGGTTTGTGTCAGAAGACGGTACTGTTGCATACAGCTGGATCAGATTGTCTAGAGGTGCACCAAAGAGATATAGATTTTATGCTGTGGACGCAACAAGACAACTTTCTTGAACAATACATGTACAACGTTATATTGGCTTACCTCAAAATATTATACAGTTGAAGCGCATTTTCTCGTAGTTATTATTACGATGTAAGCGCCGTGGTCACAAACAATCGACCGTAACTTGCATACACTCGGTCGTTTAGGCCTAAAAAATATGTTTGTTCCAGGTTTCATGCCCCCCCCCCCCAAGTAAGGTAGGTTGGTCGGATTTTTTTGAGATTTTTTTTATTTACAAACGAAGCAAAATCCGTTTTCCATATTAACATGGATAATGTTTATCAAGGGGAATATAATGCTCTATAGCTGGAATACTCGTAAAGCGTCTTATAACTTGGCAGAAAGAATATCCTAAAGAAAAATTCACACAAAAAAAATTACCAAAAAGAAGAAATTTACCAAAAAGAAAAAATATTTACACTCGAAAAAATGTCGGGGCAAAAAAAAATAGGGTATGTCACTGGTATTGATCTTACCCATTTCTGTTCACTGGCAAATTAGGGTTCGTTACTTGAGTGACATGTACATTATCTGTAACCGATTACATGTAGTTATATTGTAATTTTTCCCGGTTTGAGATAGTATTAGTTTAATGTTTAGTTTTATAACCAGTAAATATCCACAGAAGAGTGTCTACTTCCTTACTGTTTTACCTAACCATTGTGGTCGATTCATTGACGCAGAAAAGCTTAACGTATAATAACTTTGACATAACTTTTTATTGCTCATTCAGTTGTATTCTGTTGTGCTTTTGATCGTCTCGTAAAAAATGCAGTAAGCGGAAAAGGTTTCGTTTCGTTTGTTTTGTGTGTAAAGACAGCTTAATTACGTATGATGTTTCCCTTGTATCTGTGTGGTGAGGCATTGTTCTGTGAATGTGACGTTCTCTGTAACAACGTAACACTTCCTTTACACACACGCATGGCGATGTTTTCATAAAAAATGCGAAAAAATACAACAACATAATGCAAGAGTTTATATTTAATAATGCAAATACATTATATCACCTCGTGCTTCACTTCCGATTCAGTCTGGTTTCTAGCCAAGGGCTTGGAGTCTGTAAAAACAACAAGAAAACATACTATCCACGATATAATATTTGATATGTTGGCAACTATTTGTTTGTTTGTTTCTGGAACATAAAAATGAATGAAGAAGTCGAGCAGATGTCTTAATTCAACCTCGTTTATAACAAATACATGGACAACATTATTGTAAGTAATGTATACTAATGTATGAGTGTGAACAGATGGTGAGGGAGATAGACACATCATAATACATGGACAACATTATTGTAAGTAATGTATACTAATGTATGTGTGTGAACAGATGGTGAGGGAGATAGACACATCATAATGGTAAATTCACTCGTATGGTAGCTCCAAACATGCATGGATTTTCTTTGGTACACTTATTCAGATATTTCAAATTGAGTAACATGTTCACCTAAAACGTTTCTCTTAGTCACTCACACACTACATATACTTACTCTACACAGGCTGGATGACAGAGAAAACCGGCAACCAGTGATCCACCGGGGATTAATCCTACGACTCCGGGACAGCCAGCTTCACATGCTGCCTCGGTTACGTCTGAGCCAAGGGCATTTTGGAGTGCATTTAACACGGTTTCCACTAGTAAATAGCAATAAAGACTCGTCTGATAATCACCGAATAACAAAGGCACAAAATTACACAAATAGTTGTGGAGTATAATAAGATTGCATTCAAAAAAACATTTTATTGGTTGTTCAACATAATTTCGTCAGCAAATGTTTTGCTGTCCCATACATAATCTCATCATTTTGTTAATAACACTACATAGCAAAATAAAACCATTTGTTGTGTATTATACTCTTACATATTTATGTCCACTGGGGTTTATGTATACGTCTTACACAAATTACAGTGAAGCGATAACGACGTTATCATTACTTAAAAGCGGACATTGTTTTCATTCATAAGATGTAAACAACGTTTACAATGTAGTTATTCTTTTTCACAAAGGATTCTCCCTAGTACATTGGTAAAGGAACGTTAATTTGCTAAACACTATAATTTGATATTTTATAGCGAGTTTCTTGATTCATGGTCGATAAAAGCACAGGTTATTTGCATTGCAATTTCATTTATTACACCATTCTGTTTAACATTCTATCTTATTTAAATGAATCCATACTACAATTTAGTCGCTTTTCAACACATTACTTAAGTTATTAGATTTTGCAAGGATGTCTCAATGTACATTATGGCCATATCTTGATTCCGTTAGCATCTAATATTGAATTAAAACTAAGTACATATATTGTATATTGTATATCTGTTCTTCTTCAGTATTGTGTCAGATTTTAACTAACTAATGAGTTTCTGAAATAATGAAACATATATATACATGTACATGTAGTTTACATGAATAAGTTAGTCGTTTACATAGTTTAAAGTATGTTGTTACTCACTGGTCACGCTGCCTATAAGCCATCTTTCGTCGATTTCTATCGTACGGCACATGGCCACTGTCACCAAAGCAAGAAGACACAATACGATTTTCATGACTATTCCTGAAATTATCAATGGAGAACGTTAAATCGACATTCATCTATCGTTGGCTCTAATGTACAAGATACATGCACTTCTTTTCACGGTCGTAGCCATTATCTTTCGGAAATCCGTCACCTTAAACATACTAGTATATATAGCACTTGATCAGTCGCAATAGTGAACAAATTTCCAAAAATGTGAATTTTTTAAATTAGCTGTGATCACAAGCTTTATCTCTAAAAATCTAAGTAAATGACATATAATGACACTCACGAGTAGATTGTAATAGCACTTACTGAAACCAGACAGTTTAAATACTACGCTGCTTGACCTGGAATGACTTATCGCCAAAAATTGGCATCTCACGAAGTTAACCTGATATAACCGTGTTTGGAGAAAACAAGATATATCTTGAAAACAGATGGTCGGTGCGATTTGAAGGTTAATAAAAATGACGAGATGGTACGATCGCAGGTCACTCCAGATCAAAAATGGATTTCGGTAATTCACCGAAATTCAGTGGATATCGGTAAGGTAGCGTACCCTTTATCGAAAGGTTAACCAATCCGCGTCAAGGTTACACGCCTTGCTCGGTTGAAGAGAAATTGTATTGGTGGCTAACGTAAGATTTGATTGGTTTACACAACATTAATATGCATATAACAAAACCATGTTAGTACGGCTGCGCCGGAAAAAACCAGGTCAGCAATGCTTTCAAACACTTCACTAAACATTGACTTATTTTGACTATACTTGCAGAGTTCATTAAAATTGGAAGCAATTCACATATTTGCATGAAAAAAACTCAAGTTTAAAGACTGTCGAAACTAACAAATATAGTCAGGTCTCCTGTTTGTTGTATGTACATATAAAGATGTGAACTGTTTCCAGTTTAAATGAAAACATTATTTTATGATAGCAATGTTCCAGTGAAGTTGAGGTGTATGTGCTTGAAAAACAAGTTCAAATCCATACAGACATTACAAATCTTGGTTACACATTCATGTACACGTACATTTATGTTGTTATTATTTATACATTTTTCTAATTATTCACTCCAAAATCAGTAAACGTAGAATTGAAAACTCTTCTAAATTGTATTGAAAACAATATTTGCAGCATTATTCTGCACCTGATTGCTTCTTAAAGTTCTTAAATTTGTTGTATCACGTTTATGGTAACGTTAGAGGACATTGTCCAATAAATAAATTGGACATTTGACACAAAAGGTCAGAGATAACATTTGACCTGCCCTATATAACAATGTTAAGTAAGAGCTTACCATTTTAGCAATTCCTGACATAATTAAACACGATTCAATTTTGCACACGATTCAATTTTGCGCACATTAGCAACATTATTTGCCCTGTCAATTGTTCGATGTATAACATACATGCCAATAATTGCCATCACTTCCAGACGTCCTGTACCAACAAACAGCACATACAATAGCCCTTTACAACATTGTTCATGAAACTGCGGTTAACATCCCTGTCTTGGGTCACTTCGTACGTAATGTTTTAAATCTAATAGTTATGCAGTAGCCGCCGTGACCCCTTTTTTGTTGTACATGACGTTATGGCGAATTTTCATGGTTATGAGCAATATAGTTTTTGAGACACATACACTTTAAACAAAAACGACGTAACGTCTCAATAGACTGCGCCGGGTGAGCGTTACCATGGTAGTGAAAGGAGCCAATGCGATCAATGTAATGTCAAACAAAATCTTGCATTTATACGAACTGAACGGGCACGAAATGCGGTTTAATATGGTAGATATATATTATAATATCAAAAAATACCATATTGATGTGAGTAGGCGATTCCTGTTTATTTTGGATCATCCCTCGTACACGCATATCTTTCTGCAATCTGCATACTTAATATTTCAATTCAAGTTTGCGATTGATTCTTCACTTGTTTGAAATTCTTCATCTATGGTCCGTGAATAATCCCAACGAATTATTTATTTAAAAAAATATTATTATTTTATTCATCACAAAATTTAAATCAAGCAAAGAAATGCATAGTTTAATACAGCGTTTATTCAGTTCAGTTCAGTCTCGTCCCAATTAAGAATTTGTCTCAATCTTAAATAATCAAAAACTTAAAGCGGTATTTCATATTTTTGTAATTAAAGTTTGTAATTTTCGTAGATTTGGTAAGGTATGACATTCTTTGCGATGAAAAGGATTTTTTTATTTTGTTGAATTTGACATAATTTGCAATAAATAGGACACTTAACACTAACTTCTTAGAAGAAATTCCGCTGTCACTGAAGAACTGTAGAGATAAACGTCCTATATGGTTTGTCAAGATCACAACTCTCGACATCAAGTCTGAAATCCGCCACGTTCTGTTTAGAACACATCAATATCAAACTAACAGAAGGTCTTATAGTAAAATGTTAAGTAATTTGAGTGGTTGGAAACATCCATGTAGCCGCCTGAGATGGGAGACAAAATGTATTGCCGCTTTTATATAATTTGAGTTATAGAATACATCGCCAAGTAACGAAATTCATAGCGGAGCTGTATTTAGTCAACACTAGCGCATCACAGTCAGTTGCATGAATGTTTGTTTCAAAATATTGAGTTGACTTTGAAAATATCTTAATTTGATAAGTTTTGTGGACGTGGGACGTAAGTGTCCGCTTTGGTTTTATGTCGAGTCCCAAATTATGGTTGTTTAATTACAATGAGATAGATTGTGGGGTACATACCTATTATACAGCAGGGAACAGATATGAGGGGTATAGTGTTATTGAAATTTTAACTAAATGAAAATTTCGTTTTAAAAAATAAGCGTGCATGACATTGAATGATTGCAGATATGCTTTCTCTAAAAACTATTTTCAGTGAACGTACCAAAGAATATTTGAAATGAAATTTATCTTCGACTGACGCCATGTAGATACGGTAGATTTTATAAAGAATCTACCGTCCCAGCATTCCGTTTACTGTTGCTTTAGAAATCTTCCCCGGTTACAGCAATCTTCAGTATTCAGGCTTTATTTTACATCGATTGTGAAACAAGTTATTACAACTGATAGTCATCGACAGTGATTTTAATGTTTCCTGGGTTACTAACCAGTATCCGCTCCTAATTCAGTGACTGCAAAGTGCGGGATTCAATCGCTCCAATGATGGGGTTCGAACTCTCGACCTTCGGATCAGACCCCGATCTTTCAAAGCATCTCAAATAGAAATCTCAGCTCAATATGAGATTTTGTTCAAAAAAGAGACTGAGATTGCGACAAATCTCATTTGAATCTCTTGTAATTTTTGAGAAAAAAAACTTCTAATATTTTTCTTTATGTAATACCGTTTTTGAGTCCGGACTCGGACTCGCTCTTCCTTGCTAGATAACAATATGTTAACGACTTAATATTTTTTTTTTAAATATTATTACTAGATCTTATTTGGCTCTGATAAGCCCCTAGATTTGAGAAGCAATGGAACATTATTTCATACAGATGAGTAGCTACAGGAGTTATCTCCCATAAAACACAGGGTCTGTCACACAGATAACATCGATAACACAAGTACAACAAGGACCCCGACGTTATCACTGTTTTACCGATGTTAGATTTAACGAATTACGGGGTCATGTAGACACAAATTGTCGGAACATTTTACTGTAGTTGCAGCTAATTTTGCGCAAATGTGAGCATTATCTAGAGTTACGGTTCTTGAAATTAAAGAATTCAGTGTTTCCCAATCGCGCCTCTATACAAACTTGATATTAGCACATTCATTTATATGTTAAAATAACGTTTTGTACAAAGAAAACACGAGTTTATATTTGCAAATCTATGCTTTTTCTAAACTGAGTCGAGACAAAATTTAACATTATTTATTTATGCAAAGTATCGATATATAACAAATAATTTATTATTTTCTTACAAAATATCAATCAATAATTTGTTCAAAATGTATCAATTAATAATCAAACTCAAAAGTTGCGAAATACTTTCGTAGTATTTTGTCCGGAATATTCACAACTACTTCATTACAAAATCAACTAAATAAATTAATAAATAGACTAAAAGGGCGTCTTTTATTACGATGTAATGTGTCTGCCACACTAGATGATATGTCGAGCGTACAATCTAACATGTCTACTGCACATGCTGATAAGTCCAGTGTACGAGATAATATGAAGAGCGCTCGAGATCTTTACTTTTTCAAGAAATATACGTGTCTCAGAATAAGTTTGTTCTTCGTTTCGTCCATAGAAGACAAAATATCAACAACTGATTTAAAGTACAAGCAAAGGCAAAATTATTCAGCATTTGTTTTATTTCAAAACTTAACAGTTTCTCACAATAAATAGAAAACGCCATGTGTGTGTCCCTGAGATGGTAGGATTTATCCAATGCACAGCCGCGTATCACAGTATTGTGTGGCACATCAACATTCACATATTGTTCTGAAAGTGTAGAAATTAAACGTAAGGATTAAACAGTTACTTTTTTGATTACCCTTATTGTAGTAAACTACAATTTTGATAAACTACTGTCAGTATCATTTATAACATACATTTATTTTAAATGAGCTAAAATTGTCAAAGGAAAATATATTAACTTTATTTGAAACGATTACAGCGCGACATATGCCGCGATATATATAAAGTTTCCAACTATAATCTGAGCGAAAATATTTTTTATTAACTATCAGTGATTAGAGTCGTATATTTACCAGAAATTATCCTGTAGCAGTACCATTGACGATGGTGACTGTACCACTAGTGGAAGATGAGTTGTTGTTGTTGAGGAAAAAGAACAGGAGGAATACCATGAGCAACATCATCAGTGCTGTAAAACAACAATAACAACAGTAAAACAACAATAACAACAACAACAACAACAACAACATAAATGCAATAATGAGTATATTTGTCACTATGAATTAACATTTCAACAGTTTGTCTGGAACAACTATAATGAGATTGTAGTTTAACAATGTCAGTAATGTTTAGCACTTTTATCAGAGCAAGTAAAGATTCTAGCCTCGCCCATTTTTTTCAATATTCTTAGTAAATAATTTGTCAATGGAACAAATATACTGCGCTCCTAATGTGTTTTTGTAACCAAACTGTTGTGGTATACGCATACATTACATTTAGATTCTCTATAAATGATAATACTCGAAAGCATCGCTAATAACGGGTCTATTAACTCGGTTCCAAACTGATTCAAGTTAGAGTTATTTTTTTGCGTTAATGTTTTTTTTAGACGCTGTCACATAGAAACGGAAATGGTAAACTCACGTGTTTGGCTACTTCCGGTTTGTGGGGCATATCCGTACTGAGCGGTGGCGAGTCCAAGCACGCACATAACAGCAAGGGCGGCAACAATGAAGGATTTCATGGTGATTTCTGTAAATATATAAATCAGTTATTAATTTGAATGAAACATATCGTAAATATACTCATCAAGACAATCATCATCCCAAAATAATAACACCGTTGGGTTTTCAGACTTCCGGTCAGACTTTCAAATCGATTGTTTTAATAAACATTTGCTATATTTCAAGTAAAAAAAATACGACACTTCTACATAAGATTCATAAGCTTATTAGACAACACTGATTGGTTCGACTAGTAACGTTAATTAAGATCAAACAATTAAGAAGAAAAAACATTTTACGTTTGCACAAAATTCGATTTAATAATTTGTGACGGTGACTGCGTAAATTGCATTTTATTTACAAAAATACTCTGATAATTACTAGTTGCTTACCTTGAGTGAAATGATCAGGCGAATGATGGTTATACCATTGCAAATTCTACTTTATATACTGTAATATTTCTACCCGGAAATCAAGTATTATTGCTAAGAAACCCCTGAAGTAGACAACACATCCCACACCCTCGGATGTCATGGCAGTCTGACTACGGGTGAAATTTGACAGCTGTGACGTAAATATTGTCATATCAGTCAAATCGTTGTACACAATGTAACTATATTTGATATTTGGATTTATAATAAAGTAAATCTCAATAAAAAGACCAACATCGGTATGGAAGAAAGCCGGTATTTATGCTAAGAGGTCTTTTTATGAAGTTAAAATAGGGAAGAAAATTGATCTATGAAAATGTGATTTTAATTTCGAGTTGGTCTTTATGTGAGATTTTACTGAAACCGCATTACATAATGGTCAGGTCCAATGCAACCCACACATCAATCTTAATGCAAATACGGGTTGCTTTAATTGAGCTGGCCCCGTCCAGTACAAGCGCACCAAAGTCTGAGAAATATCTTATTAACATTTTCTATAGGAGCAGAGTGTTTGCCCACATATGTCGGGTAAATTAGCTTTGCAATATAGTAAATGTTGGAGCTGTAGTACAGGAGAACATGTCCAAAGTGCCCTCTTGTACGCAACAATCTCTCTTCAACAACAATATCAAATTTTCCTTTAGCAATAAGCTACAACCTCTCAACAACAGCCAAAATTTGCAAGTTGCACTGTACTTGCTTCATATTGCCCTGTACTTGCTTCATATTGCCCTGTACTTGATTCATATTGCACTGTACTTGCTTCATAATGCCCTGTACTTGATTCATATTGCCCTGTACTTGCTTCATATTGCACTGTACTGGCTTCAAATTGCCCTGTACTTGCTTCATATTGCACTGTACTGGCTTCATATTGCCCTGTACTGGCTTCATATTGCCCTGTACTTGCTTCATATTGCACTGTACTGGCTTCAAATTGCCCTGTACTTGATTCATATTGCCCTGTACTTGCTTCATATTGCACTGTACTGGCTTCAAATTGCCCTGTACTTGCTTCATATTGCACTGTACTGGCTTCATATTGCACTGTACTGGCTTCATATTGCCCTGTACTTGCTTCATATTGCACTGTACTGGCTTCATATTGCACTGTACTTGCTTCATATTGCCCTGTACTTGATTCATATTGCACTGTACTGGCTTCATATTGCCCTGTACTGGCTTCATATTGCACTGTACTTGCTTCATATTGCACTGTACTTGATTCATATTGCCCTGTACTGGCTTCATATTGCCCTGTACTGGCTTCATATTGCACTGTACTTGCTTCATATTGCACTGTACTTGATTCATATTGCACTGTACTTGCTTCATAATGCCCTGTACTTGATTCATATTGCCCTGTACTTGATTCATATTGCACTGTACTGGCTTCATATTGCCCTGTACTTGCTTCATATTGCCCTGTACTTGATTCATATTGCCCTGTACTGGCTTCATATTGCCCTGTACTTGCTTCATATTGCCCTGTACTGGCTTCATATTGCCCTGTACTTGCTTCATATTGCCCTGTACTGGCTTCATATTGCCCTGTACTGGCTTCATATTGCCCTGTTCTTGATTCATATTGCCCTGTACTGGCTTCATATTGCCCTGTACTTGATTCATATTGCCCTGTACTGGCTTCATATTGCCCTGTACTGGCTTCATATTGCACTGTACTTGCTTCATATTGCACTCTAATGAACATTTTCAATCTTATTGTGTTGATATTTGTCAACTAATTAAATTAGTAGTCCACTTGGTGTAGAACAATTAACAATGACAACTCATTCCGTTTGTTTTAAGAGCCTTTATTTTATTTGTACGATTTTCAATATTGATACAATTAAAATAGCATTAAACTTCAATGTCAACTTTCTTCCGCATCATCTGAAAAAGAAATTACAATGTTTGAATGTTATTTTATTTAAGTTGTACTTAATTCGGAACAATATCTCTAGTTCGTTTTTTTGTGTGCATTTCATTGCGTAATAGTAAAAACCTACTTAAAAAGAAAAATGCCTATATACTCGTGAGATACGCTTCTTGACAAAATTATACACGCATATCTTTCTTATCTTTCTGCATACTTAATATTTGAATTCAAGTTTGCGATTGTTACTTTTCACGTTTGAATTCTTCATCTACGGTCTGTGAATATCAACATTCTTAACGAATCATTTATTAAATAAAATCTTATTATTTTATTCATCACAAAATTTAAATCAAACAAAGAAATGTATAGTTTTATACAGCAGGTGTTTAGTCAGCCGTCACGATATTTTTATTGTAGTGTAACTAAATGTCAATTATGGAGGATGCAATATTTAGATGAAAATCTAATAAATATTTTACAGTTAACAGAAGTTATTTTGAAAATTCGACAGGCGTTAGAAGCGTGTATTCGTACTACAGTTGTATTCACGTCACGTGGAAAGTCCCGGACGTTCGTTCCCTGATTTCAAAAATGGTCTCAAACTCAAATAATCAACACTTAAAGCGGCATTTCATACTTGTGTAATTACTGTTTGTAAAAAATAGTTTTCGTAGATTTGGTTAGAAATGACATTCTTTGTGATGAAAATAGTTTTATTCATTATGCTGAATTTGACATGATTTGCAATAAATAAGACACTTAACACTAAATTCTTAGAAGAAATCAAGACATAAACTGTTGAATGTGATGTTTTTTGGCATGAAAACACTTGTGATATAACGTTATTGATTTGATGAAGCATATTGTCACCATCTGTTCGTATTAGAACATCCTATATGATTTGTCAAAATCACAACTCTCGACATCAAGTCTGAAATCCGCTACGTTCTGTTTAGAACACATTAATATCAAACTAACGGAAGGTCTTATAGTAAAATGTTAAGCAATTTGAGTGGTTGGAAACATCCATGTAGCGATGGGAGAACAAATGTATTGCCGCTTTTATATAATTTGAGTTACAGAATACATCGCCAAGTAAAGAAACTCATAGCGGAGCTGGATTTAGTCAACACTAGCATATCACAATCAGTTGCAAGACTGTTTGTGTTACAAGTTTTGATTTGATTTTTGATTATCTTGTTATAAGTTTTGTGAACTTAGGACGTAAGGATCCAGTTTGGTTTCATGTCGAGTCCCAGATTATGTTTTTTTTAATAAGAATGAGACAGGTTGTGGGGAACATATCTATTATACAGTGTACTAAATATGGCAGGAAATGAAAAAGATACGCAGAATATATTGAAATTTTAACTTAATATGCATTTCGTTATATAAAACAGCGTGCATGAAATGAATGTAGATATGCTTTTTCAAAAAAATATTTTTAAAGAACGCACCAAAGAATTGTTGAAACGAATATTACCTTCGACCGACACCAAGTAGATCGGGTAGATTATATAAAGAATCTACCGTCCCGGCATTCCGTTTACTGTTGCTATAGAAATCTTCCCCAGTGACAGCAATCTTCAGTATTCGTGCTGCTAGATTAGCCATCTCCTACAACAGTAAAACAAATGTTTCATCTACCACAAGCCCAGCTAACCTTAAAACAATCTTTTTCATCGAATGTTATTACAACTAATATTGTTATCACTGTCGATGACAGCTTCCTGGGTTATACTAATTAGTACCCGCTCCTAATTCAGTGACTGTAATTTGCGCGGTTCAGCCGCTTTAATGATGGCATTCGAACTGACGACCTTCGGATCACCTAGGTGTCAGGCGCTCTTACCCGCGACCACCATGTCTCCATAGTTCCTTGCTGGATGACATTTTGTTGTTTTTTTATAATATTACTAGATCTTATTTGGCTCTGATAAGCCCCTAGATTTGAGAAACAAAGGGGCATTATTTCATACAGATGAGTAGCTACAGGAGTTATCTCCCATAAAACACAGGGTCTATCACACAGATAACATCAAACAGAAACACTACAGCAAGAACCTCGACATTATCACTGTTTTACCGATGTTAGATTTATCGAATTACGGGGTCATGTAGTCACAAATTGTCGGAACAAATTTGCACAAATGTGAACATTATCTAGAGTTCTTGAACATATATTATTCAGTGTTTCCCAATCGCGCCTCTATACAAACTTGATATTAGCACATTCATTTAAATGTTAATATAACATGCAATTGCATTTTGTACAATCACGAAGAAAACACGAGTTTATACGAGTATTTGCAAATCTATTCTCGTTCTTTACTGAGTCGAGAGAATATTTGAAAATAATTCATTTATGCAAAGTATCGATAAATAATTAATAATTTATCTTTTTCTGACAAAATTTCAATCAATACTTTGTTCAAATTTTGCAATGTATCAATTACTAATCAAACTCAATAGTTGCGAGATACATACGTCTTATTTTGTCCGGAATATTCACAACTACTTCATTAAAAATCAATAAATAAATGAATAAACAGACTGAAATGGCGTCTTTTAGCACGAGGTAATGTCTACTGCACATGATGATAAGTCGTCTTTACTTTTTTAAAGAAATATACGTGTCTCAGGTCCGGACACGGAAATATCCTGACTGGGGGAGCAAAATGCCGCGCACTGAATGAGCGTAGCGCTTGGTGTTGGGGTACGGTATGTGGTGTGGGGTAAATCATTTTCAAATATAGCATGAAATTGTGGCCTCTGGTGCATTTCGGGGTCTAATTTTGAGGACCAGTTCACGAGATTTGCACTCATAAAATCTTGTTAAAGTATGGTGCCACCAATTCACCATAACCAAAAAAACAACAACATATTAACAAATGTCCATGCAGAGGACAGCCCGTCCTGTACATACCGCCAGACAGCCTTAAGTAGACCCTTATCACAGGAGAATAAAAAAAATCATTTCGTCATATATTCTGAGATTTATCTGTTGATTCGTTCTTAATGAAAAAAACAGTAGTATAGTTCGGTGTTATATGTAAGAGTCCTTTATGTATAGCATTGAAAGATAACACCGTTTTATCGACAGAAAAAAACATCAGTTTATTTATTTAATCATTAGCAAAGTTTAGAAAATCTCAGTGCAGTTAATTACATTTGCGAAGACCTATGTACAACTGTAGACGATTAGCTAATATCAAGTTTGAGAAAATAACTTACCCGTCGATCATCCTCGCCAAGTGAAGAACGTACTGTGTTTCCATGGCAACAGGGTATCCGTAGTAACGCTATCATAACCAAACACACCACCGTTAAATGCCAAAGTTTCATAATTTAAGTGTTTAAACTGAAATACAAAAGGCAAGCGTTTATAACAGTAAGTTATCTAACTTACTCGCAAGTTGATATTGTCTTACCACAGAAACCAATGTGTGTTCGCTTTATATTTTGCGCCAAGGATATAAACCGGCAGTATCAATATGACGATTGCATTTCACAGCGTATCTCAGTAACATATGTAATAAGTATATTATTTATTTTAAAGTGTTCGCGTGGTTGGATAAATCAGTTGTAATTTCAACAATTAAAGCATGGCAACAAATAATAAATCGTCTACAGAGTCTCGATATTATTTATAAGTCGACTTAAAAAACTCCATTTTGTGGCTGTAACTTGCTGAATGTCATTAATTTTATGACCTGCGGCAGACATTGGCATCTCACATTAAAGCGAAATGTCTTAACTGTTGAGCCGTGGGATTCGCATATTTGAAAACTATATTTTATTCCTATCATTATCATAGGATTGGAAACTGTAACTTAATAAAACGTCTTTTACTCAATTTTCATTCGAAGAAATTATCTCATTTTCAATTATATGTATACGCAACGGGTGAATAAATAAAACGGTATTTATTCCAAAATCAAAGATTCAAACCCCATTTCCGTGTCGCCGATTGACTCACGAGTGATAAACTCATTTTCATCACGTTTAATAAAAAGTCAACAAACTTATCTTGTTGTATATTCTCTCAGTCAATTTCAAAATCAAATGATAATGAAGTGATCACGATCTATCGCGCTCAGCATGCGTAGAATTGATTCAATAAGCAACTAATTAACGCAGTTAACATATTTTGATGGCTAATATTTATACACGCGGGAGTTCCTACTAATTAATACTCGGGAATAAGGAGGAATATTTAATATTCAAAGATATATCTGTTTCTAATGAAAGAAAATCCGATTAAATGTTGACACCACAGAACTATAATTCATTTATGTGATGTATACTATTTTTATGCAAGTATACTGAATGTGGTAGAATAGTTTAACACCATCCATTAATCAAATGCAAAGCAAGGTTATCAAAGGGAGTGAAAATGAAGTAAATACATTCATTGGAGAAACTTGACACGGCGAAACGATTCAAAATTAGTTGGAAAACATCATTTATATACAATTTCTGTAATTCTTATAATTGTACATATAGTTTTTATATTACTTTTGGGTAATGGTTATTCAATATCGGTAGATATTAAAATATACGCAGATGTTTACATTTTTAAAGATCTTATATTGTTGCTTAATAGTTAAATGGTCACATCGAGTTGCGTAGAGTTTTTTGTTGAACATTGTTGAAATTTTACTTTATGATAAGTTATAAACGTACGCTGTCATATTCTTTAAGTTGTTGTAGCGTTTCGTAGACGCCACTTTCTTTAGAATTTCATTTATATATCTTGGGAAACGAAACAGTTCAACCCTGTTCTGTTTGTACTACTAATGTTAGTGTAAGATGTTAGAGTTTATTTTAACAGTCAAGAGGTTGATCGTCCATCATGGCTGGTAACCACGTGATTTCAAAAACTAAACCACAAAACAAAATCGCCGCGATTTTTGTCGAGTTTAGGTGTTTGGAGCGTCTATTTTTAGGTTGTATTGTTAATAATATAAAACGTCCCAATATGCCCGGCGAAATTTTTCAAATAAACAACTTGCTGCCGAGAAGTCGGTATTTTCATATACCTCTCGTTTGACGGCGACTGACCAAAATGCGTATTTCACAAAGGGTAAATCACACCAATTCGAAGCTTTCCCATGTCCATTAGGAACATGCAAACACGGTGGTGCAATGTATTAATGTATAATATTGCGACAAAGATAAGTTCAGTAAAACCTCAATAATAAGAATAAAGAGCAAAACAGTGATAATGGAATTGAAAATTTTGTTCTTTTTTTAGTTGGTCTTATTATTGAGGTGGTCTTTAAGTGATGCTTAAGTGTAAATAATTAAGCGGAAAATATTAATCTCGCAGATTCAGGTCTGCTAAATAATGTGATGCATTCGTCAGTGACTAGAATGTTCTGGATGGTAACACCACCAATACACCAATATACAGTCGGTCCTCGTTCATTCGAATTCATCGAGTCCGACATTTTATTTCGAATAATACATGGTTTCGAATAGCCCATTTCAATTCCACGTGCTAAAAAAGATACATCTGGACCTGCTAATTATTACGCCGGATAATACCAAGTATTCGGGTGGAAGGTTGTCGATTAAACGAGGTCCGACCTTATTTCATATGTCAAAATCGAATAGATAAATCTACATCCGAAGTCTTAAATATATATTTTTCTTCACTCATACTTATTTTTAATGATTTTAGAAGTTATATTTCTGTACATGACGAATTAGTGATAATCAACAACCAACGTGTGTATAATTGTTTCATATTAAATTTTATGGTGAATTTTAGCGATTATAAGGCCTGTAATAACGGATTAAAATTTCAGAGGAAAATTAAAACAAAATTTTAAAGTTATACTTTTAAATATTTAATTTTGAAAACAGTTACACAAAAGAAAATTTACCAGAATAAATCCCCCTACCTGGACTGAGTGTATTCCAAAGATGTCACAGATGTATCAAACGCTCACCGACGATGTTTCTTTGATGACAAGGAAGGAATTTAGAAGCTTTCGGGTTTATATATTATGCCAATCTGAAGCCACACATATTCTTGCGAGACGCTACTGGGAAAAGCAAATTAACTAATTTGTACAACTCTGTTTAACATTAATTATCAAGGGCAAATTCATTGCCCAGTGCGAGGGAAATTAATCCAGGAAATTGAGAATTTGTGAAGCGTTGCGCTTTCAAATCTAATCACTCATTTTCATCCGTGGGATGATACAATAAAGCGAGGACTATTGGGAGGCCAGTTGTGGAATAAAACGAAATAACATCGGATTAACTTTTGTTTCTCGAAGAATTGGTGACAATTGACCAAATTGGAAGAAAAATATGTGTCTGCCACTGAGTAACGAAAATATCAGCTTTACAACGAGTGAACGAGTACAAGTACATGTACCATGCATTAATATGGCGGCATATTTCTGTCACCAGTTAACTACTTAATTAACTAGATTATGTGCTTATCACGTTAAAGAAACTATATATCTACTTAATTAACTAGGTAATTATGTGGTTATCACGTTAAAGAAACTAGATAATAGATGTCTACTTACTTAACTAGATTATTATATGGTTAAAACATTAAAGAAACTAGATATCTACTTAATTAACTAGATAATTATGTGGTTAACACGTTAAAGAAACTAAATATCTACTTAATTAACTACAAAATTATGTGGTTATCACGTTAAAGAAAACTAGATATATACTTAATTTACAACAAAATTATGTGGTTATCACGTTAAAGAAACTAAATATCTACTTAATTAACAACAAAATTATGTGGTTATCAGGTTAAAGAAACTAAATATCTACTTAATTAACAACAAAATTATGTGGTTATCACGTTAAAGAAACTAGATATCTACTTAATTAACTACAAAATTATGTGGTTATCACGTTAAAGAAACTAGATATCTACTTAATTAACAACAAAATTATGTGGTTATCACGTTAAAGAAACTAGATATCTACTTAATTAACAACAAAATTATGTGGTTATCACGTTAAAGAAAACTAGATATCTACTTAATTAACTACAAAATTATGTGGTTATCACGTTAAAGAAAACTAGATATCTACTTAATTAACAACAAAATTATGTGATTATCACGTTAAAGAAAACTAGATATCTACTTAATTAACTACAAAATTAAGTGCTTATCACGTTAAAGAAACTAGATATCTACTTAATTAACTACAACATTATGTGGTTATCACGTTAAAGAAACTAGATATCTACTTAATTAACAACACAATTATGTGGTTATCACGTTAAAGAAAACTAGATATCTACTTAATTAACTACAACATTATGTGGTTATCACGTTAAAGAAATTAGATATCTACTTAATTAACAACAAAATTATGTGGTTATCACGTTAAAGAAAACTAGATATCTACTTAATTAACTAGAAAATTATGTGTTTAACTAGATAAGTATTGTGATACATTTTCATACCAGATAAATATCTTAACACGAAAAATTGTCTGATATCTTTTTAGAAGCCCACATGTTCTTATTAACACTGAATAATGTATTTATTACTTATTTTGTTATTGCATAGTTCACTTAAATGTAATGTATAAAACAAATTTATGAATCTTTATTTGAAACTTGGGATGATTAAGTTAGGCCGTAGTCTGTATATATGGTATGTATAATGTCTTGATGCGAAAATTGAATATCTGTTTACTTATGTTTGTATTTCTCTTTTCATACACGATGAATAGACTGTATTTAAACGTTTTACTTTAAATATTCTTTAACATTTTCATATAAATCATATAGAGAATTTGTCGATCAATAATCGAATAAGTGTATTTAAACATAGCCACAGATTTGCACTTTTTGTATGCATGGCGTACTGAATGGTGATCGATATTTAAATAGTTGACTAGTCCTATAAGTGTGACATCATCTATAGTATATTAAATAAATACTTATCCGGTATCATCTATGGCATTATATTATATTAAACACGCGAGTGACCAGTTTAGAAAGAATTACAATATGGATTAATGTACATGTATTGACATATGGAATAGTACAACTGAATAAAAATGGGGAGCTGTGCTTCAGTTAATACTATGCCTAGTCTAAGGATTAATGTTCGTGAAAACCCGGTACTTAAACCCACGAACTGTCCAAAACACTGGGATAATGCTGTGACGCATTACAACGAGAGAATCGACGAACTATATTGTCGCATCTGCTTCCAAGATTACAAGCGAAGAAATCCACGAGGCGAACATGATGTGTTAGATATTAACAAATACGTGACAACGCTACTTTTTAAGCAGACGGAAACAAACCTGTTTAACAAACTTCAAAGCAACAGACGTAAAGCTGAACATCAGTTACTACAAATTACACAAAATAAGAAAGCTATTGAGAATAAAAAGCTTCAGTTTTGTGAAGAAATTAAAGCTTTTGTCAAAACTCTTCTAGAACTTATACAGCATTTGGGACAAGACCTTTGCCAAGAAACGAACAGTAAAATTAGTTCCGCACTAGACGAACTGGACAGGGGTTATAAAGAGGTAGATAAACAACTTGAGAAGACGACATTGTTATCCAAAGACATCGAAAACAATCAACAAGGTAATAATAACGCTGCTAGAGTCGATACTATGATCAAATGCAAGGGATTCTTTAAAAAATACTCTCACGTCGAAAGCAAAGGCCGAGTGAAGAATTATGAACCTTCTTTAAGACTGCATAAATCACTAACTCTTACTGATATTGTTGGAAAAGGCAGACAGTCCAATCGTGTTACTCTAGGGACAGTCGCGTGTGACGATCGAACTGAACGGGACCATGATTCGTTGTCTGACATTTCTGAAACTTCAAATGAAACTGACAATGAATTTAGAATGAGCAATGGAGTCAGGCGTACTCCAACAACGAGAAATACATATTCTGGAAGAGTTTCGGGACAATCCCAGAGTGTCAGTCCCACAAAGAGAAGAGGAAATACCGCGATGTTAGTACATGGTGATAATAATGATTACTCTTCCCCCATTGCGGGCACTAGATCTGCCAAAATTAGCACCAATGATGAGACGAATAGTGATGGAAGTACAGACAGTGCCTTTCTAAATGTTGGCAGATGTTCGGTAGTATCTTCATCACAGAAGAAACACATTGGAGAAGATGGTGATCGTGTAACTCGGAACTTATCTAGAACAGAGTCTAGATTTGATTCAAACACTAGACAAGTATCTAGTAACACAGGGAAATTGTCAATTCAACAAACGCCCACATCAAGGAAATCTTCTCAATCAATAGTATCACCGGGGAACATTTCAACAGCACTCTTTTTAACCCCTAGACCAGGGGCTTACAAAGAATCGATGGAGAGAAGAATTGCAGAAAAGCTGAAAGTTGTCGCTCTACCAAGAGATGAAAACGTTCATAATATAACCGATACAATTGTATTTGGTGATGGAAGAATAGTCCTTTGTGATCAGAAAAATGAAAAGTTGATACTTATGAATGATAAACAAGATATTGTTCATGACATAAGAGTTCGAGGTCATCCTCATAATGTGACAATAGTACCGGGAGATATATGTAAAGTTGCTGTTACAATTCCGGACGAAAATATTGTGAAAATCATTCAAGTCGATGTTGAAGCCTTTTCTGATGAAATTGAAGTTGTAACATTACAGACAAAACCTAAATGTCGGGGAATTGAATATGTAAGTGACAATATGTTATATACCACTAAGAATGATGTCGCCGTGCTAAGGAAAGATGATCAAAGTCGGACTTGGAAATTCAAATACGCGTTCCGACAGCCGGTTTCTCTCTATGCGGACCGAAACAACCAAAGTGTATATATTTCATGCTATGGTACAAATTCCTCCGGCGAAGTAGTTAAAATGAAATACGCTGATGAATCTATAGATTTCGTCATTGCATATCCGGAGATAAAACATCCAGTATGTACAACCGTTGACGGTGAAGGTTATATATATGTGTGTGATGTAGATCCTCCCTCAATTCATCAAGTTACGAGCAAAGGTGAATATTGTCGACGGCTTCTCAGTGCTAGTGATGGAAAATTTCAACATGTGAACTTTATACCAGGAAGTGATGTCTTTATAGCTACAGAGAACGACTCTGGTCGTGTACATTTTTATTATATGAAATAATTGTTCACTAATACAATTACTGACCTCGTGTTCACTAAGAATCAACATTTCTGCCTGAAGCTGATCCTGTAAATTATTCGCCGTTGAATTGATTGTACGGTTTTTCGTATAATATTATTAAACAAAACCCAGTTACCCAAACTCTTGTTATTCACATTGAGAAAATATTGAAACCCTTTTTGAAAAATTGATTAATATTACATTTGACTGAAACTGATCAAAATAAAATCTGGTTAACTTTTAACAACCGGTAGGTCGTAATATATATATGTCTAAACATATGTGAGATCTGATTGAAAGTCTTGAGAAATGTTCGTGACTTTCTGTTAAACATATTTAGCTTTGTTAGTGTTTTCCAAGTTTGAAAACAGCCATAATCTTTTAAATGATTCTGAAAAACGCAATGTAATGTGTCAGGGACATGATGCTTCTCTGGTCAGTATCATTACCTCATTTCTAGTCTAGTTGTAATTGATTCCATATTAAGCTGTATGGCAAAAGAGGAACGGACAAATACTACTGTATATCTGGTTCGCTATAAGTCAGATTGTATTTTGAACGTACTTTTGTTTTCATGAAAGGTAACTTTTCGAATTTCTAGAAAGTTTATACCAACTTGTTTTGAATTTCTTGCCCAATTCTTGTGGATATTCAAAACGAAGTATTTCACGAATTTAAAGAATATGTACTCAAATAAGATAATACTAGAGCACGGCAGTTTATTCTCGACTCTGTATCTATGAGGAAGAATATCACTTTATTTCAAACACAGCACATCGCTTATCTCCCTATAATTAAATACATGTACGAATGTCACGTGGTGTTGCATAGTTGAATAAAACTACCGTAACACCTTGAAAACAGGTCTTAAATTCGTTGTGTCATCTTCATATTTTCATTTAATCATCTGCATTAACCTTATTTCTCTGAAATACAATGTACTACTAATGTCTAATTTATGTTATCAAAAACCAGAAATAACAGAATAATGTTAAATGTTTGTGATGGCAGAGACCTCTATTGTTTGTATTTAGTTTGGCAACTCCGAAGGAACTTGCATTTTAACTATAACAGTGTTATTTTTGTACTAAGTTTATTGTCATCACAACGATATTCTTTCCATCATGTACGTTGCTTGTAGCGATCTTGCCTTTGTAATTGCCAGCATGTACGTCTGTATTATCTCTCATTGTGACCTTGTATGGTAGTGCACTTTGTATGTGGCATGTTGTGCTTCATGACTTCAATATTTGAATTGTTGGCATTTGTCAGGTTTAGAAACTGATAAAACACTTTCCAATAAGTTGAACGAATTACAATGATAAATGACACAATAAACAACTAATCTTTATGCAATAAACTACTGTCATCTTTAGATTAAATTCCTAATGAGTTGTTGTTTATTGAAATTTGTGCCTCACACGAATACGATATACATAAATATTTCCTAGTGAGCATTCTTCGGTTCGTATTTTAGGTAATCAAAATCAGTAATCAAAAAACAAAAAATGCTCTCTGTTAGATGTCCTGCTGCGATGATTTCAATGGTAAGACTTAATGAAATTGGCCCATTTTTATACAGTGCAATATTTTTCAGCATATCAGGTGATTTCCAAATCACATACATAATCTAACAGACGCAGAAGTATACATTTTAAACATGACATATATTTCAGGGCAGATCAACGACGTCATATAATGTGTTGAAAAATAATGTATTAAATAATGTATTAACATGTGGTACCATTAGAGGTGTGAAGGTGAACGTAGATGACCAGGGTCCAGAACACATATCTCGACCCAATTCCACCGTTTTCATTTCTCGAAGGTCAAACATGATGTCCGTTTTACTAACAACATCAAAAACAATTGAAACGTAATTGCGATGTTAATTTAGCATATGTTGAGGAATACCAACTCAAACCATTGAAATGCATAACGTATGGACGAGTTGATACAAGAAAATGGTTTAAAGTAAAACATTATTATATAAAGTACCGATTTAAAGAACACTTGTATATAAAGAATGAATTTTAAATCTCCAAATGGACAGTTTGCAGTCAAATCGTAATGAATACAGCAAAACACGGATATAAAGAACAATTTTCAAGATCCTAAGGGTGTTCCTCATTAAGAAATCTTTGTGTAAATACTTAAAATATAAATGGTACAGTGTGTTCTTATCTAACGCCACTAAATAAGCCGGACAGTGGTCTCCATTTACAAAGTACATAGATCCATCACCAACATTTTCAACAGAACGTAACATTCGTGAGAGCAATGAATAATGAGCTGTCAGGGGAGGTAACTGCTGTAAGGAGTATGAACGTTACTAATACCGCAGCCTACGCAATGTACGAAATGAGCATACAGGAATACCAGGACTCATTCTGGCACTAAAACTTATAACTTGACACTAACTTACACAAAATGACTAATTGGAGCAAAATACGGATAGTATAGAATATAAATATATTATGGTATATAAATTGTTATTATAATCATGACTGTAACGTTTCACGTGCCAAAGTGCATGTTTTGCTGCTTTAAATAATAATAATAATAATAAACTTTTTTCATTGAAGGTAAAAATAGGTATACTTTATGATATTTCATTCGTACTAGATTATATACGGTGTATATGTTATTGTATGCGTAATGGTCAATTGGTTATAATGATTAGCTACTGCTTACTTAGTCAATTTATGCGTATATGCTGGAATCAATGACCGTGCAGCGGTTAAGTGTGAAGTTAAATAGCAGTTAAATCGATTTAAACCCCTCAGTGTTATTTACTGACAGTTCCAAGGCTGTCAATCGCTGTGTGTTTATTATTTCTATTTATGTTTTATATTTACATTAAGTTCCCCTTTCCCCATGTATAGGTTACCATGTGTACCTTGCACCTCCTCAGTGCCAATGTTTTGAAGACGGTTGTTTTCCCGGAGATCCGTGCGAGGAGGCATTGCCTTATGTATGTGTCGTTCCTTTTAACCACTTAATCTCTCTTACTATCAACTTACGAAGTATTGATCCATGCATTTGATAAATGATCTGATAAAATTATAAACCGTGGATTCGTTGGTTCGTAAATTTTTGATAGTTATTAGAATGCTCGATAACTTTTAAATCTTAAATTATAAACTAAAGGACGCGACACATGTTCAGTTCCGAAAGAAATAGAAAAAGGATAATTTTGAAAAAGAAGGATTCAAAGAAATAAAATGGGAAATTGTACTGGTAGTGTTTCTGTAAAAACTCGAGATACTGGACGGATTAATGCGCCTGTAAATAGAACACACGCAAATAAAGGAAACATGAAAAATAACACATTGACGAAACATGGGAGTCAAAATGAAAGACATTCGTCATCATATCTCGAGGAAAGTCGTACAGAGGAAGGGTCCAGACAAGAAACGGCATCGATGTTGACCCAATCTATAGCAACCCCGGGGAGAATAACGACACTATATTTTATAACACCCAATCCGGACGCTCACACTGAATGGATGGATAGAAGGATTGCTGAAAAACAGACCGAAGTATTTCTATCAGCAGATGAGAACGATCATAATATAACTGACTCGATTACATTTAATGATGGGAGAATAGTCCTTTGTGATCAGAATAATAAAAAGCTGATGCTGATGAATAATAAAAAAGAAATCGTTCATGAAATAAAAGTTAAAGGTCACCCCTATAATGTAACAATAGTACCAGGAGATATAAGCAAAGTTGCCGTTACAATTCCGGAAGAAAAAGTTGTAAAAATCATTCAACTCGATGATGACACGTTTTCCGATCAAATAGAAGATGTTAAAACAAAATATGAATGCTTGGGAATAGAATATGTAGGTGGAGATTTGATATATACAGCTCGGAATGATGTCGTCGTGCACGGACAACGTGGAAGTAAAATATTAGACCCAGCGTTTCGACGGCCGATTTCTCTCTATGCGGACCGGAGCAATCAAATGGTATACATGTATATATCGTGCTACGGTACGGCCAGGAAGCTTGGCGAAGTATGCAAAGTGACATACGACAATGAATCGAAACAACTTTCAAAACCTCTTCACATTTCATGTTCGGAGATAAAACGTCCAGTATGTACAACAGTTGACGGTGAAGGTTATATATACGTGTGTGATGAAGATCCACCCTCAATTCATCAAGTTACGAGCAAAGGTGAATATTGTCGACGACTTCTCAGTGCTAGTGATGGGCAATTTCAACATGTGAACTTTATACCAGGAAGTGATGTCTTTATAGCTACAGAGAACGATTCTGATCGTGTACAATTTTATTGTATGAAATAATTGTTCATTAGTACAGTTACTCTTGTTCACTAAGAATCAACATTTTAGCTTGAAGTGCTAACTAATTATGCAAAAACATTTATTTCAACTAACTTTATGATTCTTATCATTTATATACAGTAGCATCGAACCGAACAGATAGTGCTGCACGACTGGTTCTCTAAATATGTCCTATTGTTTGTTGATTTTTTCAAACTTAGTAAATGGTTTCGATATTGTTTACAATTTTTCTATTGTAGTTCAATAGAAAAAAATCTTCACGCTTTTGGTTTCTATTATACATTGGCCCAATCACCCAATGCATCATCGGTCATCATTCACGTAAAATTGAATTATAATCCCTAGAAGATCCTCAATTCAAAATTGGTTGAATTCTATCAAGATAGTAGATTAGTTGAAACGTTTTTATTTAAGGAAGATGACTTTGTTTATCTTGGGGGTTCTACCCGCTGTTGGGAGTCACAGCAATTATTAGTATAATTTATAATTCCTTTTAGTTTTTACTAGATACCAGCAAGTTTTAGTTGACTTCCATTAAGTTTGAAGGAAATGTTCATTTCTTAAGTTATGAGTTTATAACTAATGAACATCTAAGCGATCGTTATTAATTTTTAAAGTTTATATGACATGTCAATATTTAAGTAGACAGATTTATTATTCATGAACGTTATAAATCAATATTAATTGTCCCAGGTTATCACTCAAAAATACTCGAGACTTTAGTTTGGTTAAGCATGTCAAATATGAATCGACACATTTATGATTATAGAATCTTTAATTTGTTCATTTCGAAAGGTCTCGAGCAAATAGACCGGATGACTAAATCAATGATGTAAAGAATGTGTCATGAATAAAAAACAAGTGGATCATGATGGCCCAAGATCGCTCCCTGAGTTCCTAATAAACTGTGTAACTTGACGAATATTTCGTTGAAAAAGACAGACGTTCCGATAATATTATTGTGTCCACTAAGTGTGGCCTAGATAGTTCATGAAATGTTCCTAATGTTTGAAAAATGTGCAAGATTTTGACAACACAAGACCCAGAACCAAACTTGACCTAGATTTTATAAAGACAAACATACTGTCTATGTTAACGTGAATCGCGTAGAAAATCTGATCTATATGTTATATATACAATGTATATCTATATATGATATATTTTAATCTTTATTTCTATTTGTCTTTATTTTAAATTCCCTTTCCCTATCACTAGTAATTAAGATTTGTTTAATTATTAATTGCATTTTCCGGTTCACTTGAAATAAGGTTATTGATTTGATATCTTATGCTTATGTTACATTCTGATTTTAATAATTCAGTTACTGGGTGCAAGGTCAGTTTAATACCGCTTGTTCATTCGTGCTGGAGTATACATAGTGTCTGTTATTATGTACGTAATGGTCAATTGCTTTTAATGATTAGTTACTGCCTACTTGGTCAATTTATGTATATATGTTGGAATTCAATGACGATATAGCGATTAAGTGTGAGGTAAGCTAGCTGTTAAATCGATTTAAACACCTATACTGACAGTTCCAAGGCTGTATATCGCTGTATGGGTATTATTTCTTTTTTGTGTTTCAAATGTATGTTAACCCCCTCCCCCTTGTACAATTATTTCACTTTATATATAGTGTTCATGTTATTTTCTCACCAGTATCGGCCTTTTGTTGCCAGCTGTCTTGGCTTGTCCTGTGATATTTTCCATCCATTAATTCCCCCTGTTTGTCCTCTTTGATTCTCCCAGTTGTCCCTTATGGTCGGCCAGGTAATTCCTTGCGCCCCAGTTCCCTTACGTATGTACCCTTGAGCCTCCTCAAATGCCTCGAGTTTTATGGATTGTTGGTTTCCCGGAGGTCTGTGTGGGGAGGTGCTGTTATCTCTCTTTAAACAATGTTACTGTAAGTTTTGACCATATGCCATAGTTTCGACTCTATAATATTGAGTTTCGAACATGACATTGATTTAAACACAATTTCTGACCACGTTACCGTTTTAATCAGGTACAATTTGTGCCATGTAGAGTGTTAGCAAGGTTCTTTGGTGGATGATTTAAACGATCACTTTGTATGTTTATACCAGATGACCAAGTTTCGATATAATTCATATATATAAATAAGTTTGTCAGGTTTCATGTAGATAAGGTAGAAAAGGTGGCCGTGTAGACTGTTAACGTGTTTTTGGACGGTGATTATTTTATTATTTATCATGTATATGAATAAAATGTGCAGTATAATCATCTTTTATTTGATTAAGTAATGACATTTTGAGACAATGTACTTTTAATAGCTTTTTAACGAATGTACACTTAATAGAAATTACCGCAATGATTTCGTTAATTAATTGCATATTAAGTAGTTAATTATGAAGTTGTTCAAATGGCAAATATATACAAAGACCATGAAGGGTTTTCTTACTATTCTCACGAAATTAACTAAGTACTTACATAGAATTGCATGAATGGGATTTTGTACATGAGTGAGTTTGTGGTATGTAATTTTGTCCGGGACAGCAACATAGCTAGGGGGATTTTGTCCACTTTCCAAAAAATGTTGCGATACACCTATACAAAAAGGTGGGAGTGATTTTGTTGGGGGGGGGGGGGGTTCTGCATAACAACAGGTGAGCTACAAATGGATCGATAGTAATAAAATGAATTTACAGTTTAAGAATTTCTCTTAAGATTGTCTTAAGATATCCAAAATGTTGTACAGTGTATTCAGCACTTGATTTACTGATAATAACCAAATGTTATATTTTATATCCATTGGCAGATTGTCAAATATAATGTCAGGTAATGCAAACTTTATCAATAAAATATGAAAACCATCCAACTTTGCGTATAATGGTCCATGTCAAATATCTGGTAATGTCTTCACATAATATATCCAGGACTAGTTGATAACAGACTATTTGCAAGATACGGACAACAAAGTTAACAGAAAAACATGCTGACATAATTATTATAATGTATAATATTTGTAAACACATCCTGCATAATTACAGTCCGCTAGAAATATTTCCGTTGTCTGATATACTGATATCTATATAAGAGTGTATTGAAGTGATATACCCGTGTATACTGAAGCATGACATGCCACATACAAGATGTGTAGCCTACCAAACTCTAACTCCAACACTATACCCCAAGCCACTTACCTAAGTGGTCACCATATGTGTCTGCTGTTTCATACTTCTCATCAAAATTCTTGTACAATGTTTTTGTTCACTCATGCATGAATTTGGGGATATTGAGATCTGCAGGGTATTGGCAAGTATAAATTGGCAAACATTTTGTCAATATGTAATAAAACTTATACAACTCGTAAACTATGACGAGTAAAAAAGTGACCAACGAGAAATGTATCTAAGTTTATATATATATGCACAACATAAGACTCCGAGTCAAACAGATCTATTATATAGTAGGAAATACGAAATTCGAAGAAATACAGACACACTTCCATAAACATATTTTTGAAATCAGTAAAACATTTCAAACCTGCTTTAACCAAACTAGCAGTAACACTGGATGAAGTCCGTTCAAATATTCGTCAATCCGGTGGGTCAGATATATATGTAAGGTGGCATTACATATTCTATGTAACTGATGTATCATTTATATACATTTTTACATATTTGGTAAGCAATGGCATTCTTGCTGACTGAAATAGTATAAGTTCACTGAAGTTGACATAATTTGCAATAAATAAGACATTAAACTCTACTACTTCCGTTTAAGCAACTTCTCTGTCATTGAAGAACTGTAGGCATTAACTGTAAAATGTGACGGTTTTACACTACAAGATGTATTCTTCAAATCTTGGGAGTACCTGCAAGGATCACTGACGATATGCAGGAAATTTACAATAAATGCATCAAAAGTTACGTAAAATACAGGTTGATACAACCGCTACACAGACTTATAAAGGTTTGGGATACTTGTCTATAATTCTGATCAACACATGTGTACGATTCGATGCTTAGTTATAAACGTCTTGATTGGGAAAATGCATTAATCTAGGATAGCATGGAAGAATAGCTACACAACTAGAAAACACAATGGTAAGCCCCCTTATTACAATGTGCAGTAGCATTATTTTGTCCATGCTTAGTTATAAACGTCTTGATTGGGAAAATGCATTAATCTAGGATAGCATGGAAGAATAGCTACACAACTAGAAAACACAATGGTAAGCCCCCTTATTACAATGTGCAGTAGCATTATTTTGTCCAAAATGGAGGAAAACAGATGAAACTGTTTTCAGACAAATTTGAAGTTTGAAAGGCTGTTGAAGTTTAGCCAAGACTATTGTAACATTGTGCTATTGAACATTATAATTTTAAACTTGAAATGCTATAAGACTTGCTATACAGTTTTCACCTTCATCAGAATCATCCTGTCTGTAATTGATAGTAAATACTAATTTATTTGTGGTATATTATTAACAATTGTGTATGCCGGACAATAAGTATAACACTTAAGTTTGAATACAGTATTCTGTTCTGTGTAGTTTTGCATTGTTTATCTTCGGGTATTTGTTTAATATATTTGCAAGTAAACATTCAATATACAGTAAAACTTCGAAACCTCAAACAGTTTTGGCTCGAACACAGTAGATACCTCGAACAGGTGCTTAAGTCCCGGCGAAACCCTTTCTTATTTCATATTATCTAACAGAGATAGGTCGAACACTCGAACATGATTTGTGGTCCCTAGCTACCATTTCATTCATTGTTCACCATAGATAGGTCGAACAACACAATAATTCACACCTTTCATTGACCGCTTAATATACTAATATTTGTGTTGACGGGTAAAATTGGTGACGCATGTTATTCGCACTTCGTGATAATTACTTGCCAGTTGTACATGTGGAAACTCCCTAATCCGATCACCCCTCGGACAAACTATAAAGTTCGGATTAGAGGAGATTCCGGACTGGAGAGAATTCCTCCATTGCATTTCCGCAGGCAAGACATTCTTTCAGTAATTTGAATAAGTTCGCTAGAGGTTGTTTGCGTTATCGCGATGTAATGTCTGAATGCATTCTTTTATTCGACTTTGCCGACTAATTTAAGATACAATATTTATGTAAACTTGAAAATTCAATTTATAGCCCAAAATCATAAGTTGTAAGAGACCAACATATTTATGCTCCTTTCATAAAAGGAATATGTGCAATGCGATATGCATAACATGACGTGTGAAATATTGGTTGATATTTGAATTCTTCCATAAATTATGTAAATTATCATTATAATGTGTTTATTCGTTATAGAAATGTAGGAATTTCGATTCTTCAGAATATGAACCGCTATAGACGCCTCTCGTTTAATAAAACTGTATGAAAGCATTGAATATAATTAACTTAATATTTTTACAGTTCATTCTTAAATAGATGTAGAAATTACAAGAAAATTACACTGTGCAGAAAATGTATAAGATATTTTATTTTTTAGAATGTTATGGATATTTTGATAATTTCACTGCATAAAGTAGATATATCAATCTCAAGCAAGTATTTCAATCAATCTGTCAACATGTTAAATGATTTCAAACATAGCTGAAATTAAGTATGGGTGTTTTGCGACGTTTTACCGTCCATAAAACCTGACAAGCTATACACTTTATACGATGTATTATCAAAATACTCTATCTGAAAACTATGCACCATAGCTTCATTTCAAAAGTTTTTTTTTGTATAGGAAAATAATAATCTAGGGTAAACATTTTGAATTGTAATTTGTGTGCCTAATGGACCATTTTCTGCGCTCACATCCAATGTTTTTCAATTGTTTACATAATAAGTACATCTCGTACCCGGTCTTACCTTGCTTCCATCAAAACTTAATGCATACAATGATAACGTCTAATGGTCTATATCAATAGAGACAATAACATTATTATGCCTTCTCTCAATTCTCAGTCATTATACGATCTGACATATTTTTGCGGAAAATTATCGTCCGGTTTTGTGAGATTTATGTTACCTGTAAAATAACAATCCGGACAGAAAAATTAGTAGGGAGGATCTGGACTGTTGGGGATTTTTTATATGTTGTATTGGAGGAACTTAACCGAGAAAATTGTCCGGTTGCAGGAAGTTTCCGGACCGGAGAGTTTCCGGATTAGGGAGTTTCCATTGTACATGTACTATGTGACAGACATTTTATGCGTATACGAATGAACGAGAGAGAATAAGGTGCCACAGGGAATCATTTTTGTATTCCTTTCATTTCTTTTTTTAATTATTATTATTATGAATAATGCTGCGACTATTGATCGACGTGCATTCAGTATGAAAACAAATGCCGTGTATTCAACATACTTAGTACACTTGCACCGGCGACTGTCATTTAGGAAATATACGCGTATACCGTAGATGCCTCGAACAGTAGATGGCTCGAACTAATTGCTAGGTCCGACGGCAGTTCGAGGTTTCGAAGTTTTACTGTATGTATATATTGGTCCCAGATATCTTTAATGGATAAACAGTTATACTAATTTAAAACTAAATCCTTCATAGTTCTATATTAGGCATTTTTGCGCAGTATCGATTATCGGATGATGAGATTTCTGCCACATGTATGTAATACTTTTCATTACCCCGCAATTGCATGTTTGAAACACTTTCCGAAGAAGACGAATTTTCAACCAAACATCATCTCTTTTCCAACACACTCCCATAAATAATTAAGCTTTCTTTGTACAATAGATTCTGCAGCTACTTGATGCTATGCATCAATGTTTTTTCTTGTACGACATTGTAGTGCTGTCATTGTATCTACGGAAAGGTTTGGTTATTTACGGCCTCGTGAACTCGATAAATCAATGAGTGTAGGTGTAACTTTAAAAGTGACTGAACATATTTACTGCCTGATAACCTGTGTCTGTCAGTGTGACCAAACAACATGATTTTAACTTATATTGTTTGTTTTATCTGTTTCTCACTGTTCAAAGTAAGTGGTAGGATATAGGTAAAGTGTGTGTCCCATCCAATTGAAATCCCATAATAAAACTTCATTATCTTTATAGAATATTATAAGATAGATTTATTGCAAAAGGCAAAATGAGCAACCATGCAAATATCAAACACAGTTATAAATTAGAACACATTTCAATCAATGTACACTTGTTAATAGAAAATATCTTTAAGCAAATAATTATAATACTGAACAAACAAAATGTTGCAATATAATTCCGTATGTGTATTAGTGAAGAAAAGGTAAAAAAGTGACTGAACATATTACAAATGTCTTTTGTTACCAACTAATCTAAGTTTATTTTACAATGTATAAAAACAATATAAGTACAGTTTCAAAAATAAACATGTTATGTGTTATAGGACCTGTAACTATCATCAGAAATTGACAGCAATAATAAACAGCATCTCTTTTTCTCATATGTTTGTATATAAAAATTGATGAATTTTGTACTATTTTTGTGTTTTCCGGCATGAAAAGTTTAGAGAAAGAAGAGTATATTTGTTCTTTTTTAAATATATTTTAGTCTGTATTCTTGGTATAAAGGACATTTTAATAGAAAAATGAAATTTGTCTAATATATATTAATCTTTATACAATACATATTAATTTTATATTTATTATTTCTAAACAAATCTGGATCATATACATGTACCCATTAATTGCACTCGATTATCTCAAGAGGGTGAAAGACAATCATTTGCAGAACTTTGAAGCCAGTCCATTACAGGATTTTGCCAGACAAAATGTGGTTGAATTCATCTTGAAGAAAAGGGGATATTTTCTGCATAAAGGCCCAGTCCCCATGGAGAGGGGACCATCATTTGGTACAATTCTGAGTGTCTATCACAAGATGCCACAAAATTTGGCTGAATTCCATCAAAAAGTCTGAAGTCCATCAGAAGTTGTTTAAATGAAATGTCTGCAAACGGATTGACATCATATGATGGCAATAAGTCACTGAGGTCCTTTAGGATGCAGGTAATCTAAAATATAGGCCAGTCTACAGGTTCATAATAATAGTTATTCATGAATTGATAAATAAGGCATTATTTTCAGTTTCCATTTTATTCTCATTATCACAGATGGAACAAGGAAGCAGTGGAAATGTCAACAGTTCAGCAAAAACATTTAATGTATAGACTAAAATACTAGCATATAATGCAAGACATAAATATATTCTGGACGGAAATCCAATACCATAGCAACAGATCAAGTTAGGTTACTATCACACCATAGCAACAGATCAAGTAAGGTTACTATCACACCATAGCATCAGATCAAGGGAGGTTACTATCACACCATAGCATCAGATCAAGGGAGGTTACTATCACACAATATAGACAATGTTCAATGTTACAGTGATATGAAAACTTCAACAAACTTGAATAATGAATGGTACGACTATAAATTATATTCATACACTCAAGTGGATAATCCGATACAGAAAACAATGTTGAATCCCTGTACAAGCCAAATATGAGTATCAATAAAATAATTAGTGATGAATAAATTAAGTTACTATAAATAGCTGAGTAGTAACAAGTGATGGGCCGATTGGTGACAATCGGTTAATAGCCGGCATGAATTTTGCAGTCATGGTCAGCAACTTAATTTTTCGCAAGTTGATAAGTAATACATACCAAACATTGAATCAAGCTATCAATTCGACTAGAAAATAGTTGTGTGTAAATACTGTGTGTAATTAAGACAATATAAATAAATGAACATGTATATACATGGCATATTCTGGAAGTTTATGGATTTGCATTCCAATGTTTTATTTCTTTATCAAATTCCTATCAGTTACCAGCAATTTCATACAAATACAATTCATTGTACATGTTGACACATTGATACTAAGGAATTTCTATGTTTGAATTTTTAAAGAATACTTCCATCTCCTTGGCAACTCTGTATCACAAAGTTGGAATACAAGATAAAATATTGAATCTTACTTATATTCAGTTGAACTGAAATGTAAATATAACAGTCACACGAATGGGGTATAGTACTTTACATATAATGGTACCATGATTGTAATTTCCTCATTTTGGGTTATTCATTTACAATTTTTGCACTTTATAGAGATTAAACGTCATATCGTCTTCTGAGTTTAGTTTGGTCATGTTTAACACTATTATTTCAATCTTATAGCAAAATTCCAAACATATTCTAAACACCTTTTCTTATAAATATGTCATATCACATTCAAAGCTGATTTTCAGTAAAGCACTTAATGACATTCAACATACCAACAATCAAATAACATAAACATTACAACAATACTGAACATAAATCCTACTAGTGTATGAGCAAATAAAGCAAAGATTCTGTTCAAAAGCTATAAACATCAACTGAAGTTTTCAAAACAGAAATAAAATGCAACACATGCAAGATATTGTCACTGAATCGAGAGATCGCAAAAATATAAATCAGCAAAGGATCTTATGACTCGAAAGAGCAGACAATGTGATCTCATAATATAAGAAAAGAGATAGAGTCTAACTTCAGCATTGATCAATATAATCAGACATTATATCAAATCACCTATGCAGTGGTCTCCCTTTTCAAGTAAAGACACAACAGTCATGACAAACAATTTAACAGTATTATGTAACAATTGGACCTCGTTCATTCAAATTCATCAAGCCGGAAATTTTATTTGTTTCATAGTTTCGAATAGCCCATTTCAATTTGACGTGCCTAAGAATATACATCGGGACCTAGTATTATTTCAAATGATACCAAGTATTGGGATAGAACGTTGTCGAAAAAACGAGGCCCAACTGTATTGCATTTTCTGGCCTTTTGATTAAATTGATTAGGTATGGGCATGAGTATATTTAAAAACAATATGACTAATGCAAGATGAGGCAAGATGAATAAATAATGTTAATAGAACATATTATGACCATTCAAGAAGGACCATGAAATTGACTCTTTATTCAAACATCCATCATTGCCAAACATTACCAATGAAGATAAACAATGAAGGAATTTTGTAAGATATAATTATGAGTTACACATAGACATCCTTCATTGTTTGACAAGGACTGCTAGAAAAATGCATTTACAAGCATATCACCTCATAGAGCTCATAAAATTATGCAGGACTTAGAGTGAAAGTGAATCTAGTATCACTCCATATAAATGAACATGTAGATGGACATGTTTCGCTTTTTGAGTACAAATACATTCCAAGCAATTTGACTGCATTTTCTGGAAATTAACTGATTCATTCATTTTAAAATCTGAGCAGAAAAAATACTGAATAATGTTTACAGTCAGTGCGATGCAGATCCATGAAAACTTAAATCACATTTCTTCACTGCACAAAATTAATGCATACCTGACAAAATTGCTAAATACTATACAAATACCCTGCAGTATCAACTGTCAGTAACAAAACATAAATATTTAAAAAGGTGCATTGCAGACATTCGAAACTGAAAGTCAAGATGTTTCACACAAAAATTACAATAAACATAGAAAGAAAGAAGATCTAACCTTAATAAGAATTAAAAGGCACTTTACTTCATAAGGCAATTAACTGAATGTATATTCAATTCATTCTAAAACTGCTAATCAGAGATTCACTCCTAAATAAATTTGACCACATAATTTAAAAAAAAGAAAGAGGAAAATTATACATGCAGTCCTAAATGATATTTAGAACTATGGTAGTATTTATGACCAGTTCACTTAGCTCTATCATAGATATAGACAAGGCAGCATTATTAAACACATACATGTATACCCTAAACATTTGGATAGTTCGGCTTAACACTGAAAGAAACATTATGATAAAAATATGCATTCCAAACATAATACTTCACTTTTGGAAACACAATACCATATAAGAGTAGCACTAGTGGTTAGCCAAACAGACAATTAAAACTCCAATCAGGTTTGTTACAATTAGCTGAAATTGTCTCAAAAGCCAATTTTATAATCATACAGCACAGGTTTAAAAATAATAATATACGTTTTCCTTTTTAAGTAACTTATTCAGATATGCACATAAAAGAATACATAAACCAATCGGATAAGAGGTCTTCATACATGCATAAATTATACAAAAATTACAAGGAAAGAGCATTATTATAATGCTATCAATAAATCAAAACAAATCATTTTCAAAATCTGCTGTAACAGTATATATGAGCAGAACTTTCATACATAGTACATATTCTTCTGTCAATATCATATGTATTACTAACATATCACACCTGACTATCCAAAAAGCTAGTGCCAGCCTAGAAAGTATCTTGTGACAACATTTGGCAAGGTAAAAATAATCAATTTATATCAAACAATCATTAACAATGGCACACATGCATAAATAATCTTATTATTTTTCATAGGGTTTTAAGTCCTTTTTCATCAATTGTTTAGTCATATATGGCAGCCAGTTGACCTGACCAGTTTTCCTGGAATTCATTATTAACCAGTACTAACTTGCTCTTCTGCAAACAACTGACATCTTCTCCACATACTGAGGACATTCTCATAGCCAATCTCAAGGAAGAATATAATCTGCCCAGCCCGGTAATAAATCAGGATCTGCCAGGAGACAGTCTAGCGCTCTATGTACTGAGCTAGCAGGGCCGGGTAGCATAAACAAACGTCAATAACTATTGTTGTAAATTTGGCAAGATCTGATTGGAAGATATAAGTGAATTATAACATATACCACACTCTTTATGTCTTAAACATGAATGAAGCAAGAACCATATTATTATCCCTTGACAGGGTATAACCATGACAAGTCATATCTCGACAATCACATCAGTCAATTATCCAAACAGCGGTCAATTTTCAATCACCTCTGAGAACCAATTATTGCCACGTTATTTTACATTTAATAGTACATGTAGTACTGCATAATGTGTGCTCAATAAATTAATTTTTATATTAGTAATGCATTTACACTAGTACAGATATTATCTGCACATGAGAACAGTACCACACACATTGTATACTGTATACTTTGGCACGTCCCTAACAAGACAACAAGAGACAATGAGAGTGGTTAATTCTTTGATGACCCACACTTAATTTGCCATAGATAAGTAGAAAGCTGATATAATAATATTACTTTTTGTTAAACAATATATTACCATGACAACATACAGAAAGTAAACAACATAAAATAAATCTGGAAGACAGAAACTGTTGTACAGTAAAACGGCTTTGCACTCAATATAACAATCACAGTCAACTTCAGCAAGATATTTAACAAAAATAAAAAATATAAAGTGAGTATCTTACATTAATACTAATTCTAAAATATCTAGCACTCAATGTTTGCTAGGTTTCAAACCCACAAGTTTAGCATTTCAAGTACCATCCATGTAAACTAATGGATAAGTTAAAACACACAGGAAGGGATTATGCAAGAAAACAATGGAACGAAGGGTTTCGGGGTCATAGGTTTTGTAATACATATGAGTGATCTCTATATAAGTTTAACACCTTTAAGTCTGAATATGCTTTATCTATGTACATTATACCAGTAATGTCCAATGGTTAGGCATAAAAATTAAAGCCATTCTTTAAAATATTTGAATTCTATGGTTCTCTCTGTCGCAGACTGCTACGTTACCGTTCCCTAATATTGCCAGCCCCTCCAGTCCCTTAAATTGTCCATTGTCACTTCCATAGCCCCCAAACATACAATAAAATCTTCCATCACCTCGAAACACTTGTATTCTATTATTTCCACTATCAGCAACAACAACAAAGCCTTGTTCATCGACAGCTATACCTTTAGGATTTTTCATCTGTCCCTGCATTGTACCAACTGATCCAAACTTAAAGATAAAGTCACCATACATGCTGAACACCTGAATTCTATGATTACTGCAATCACTTACATATATCTTGTTATCCGGACTAATAGCTAAATAATGAGGGTTTTCAAACTGTCCATTATGTCGTCCAAGTCTTCCAAACTTTCGAGCGAATACACCATTTGATTGGAACACCTGAACACGATGATTCTCCTTGTCACAAACATATATAAATCCCATACTATCACAAGCAATACCCCATGGATAGCTCATCTGACCATCACCGGCTCCCTCCTCACCAAATTCTAATTTACAATTACCACTTGTATCAAACGCTTGAATTCTGTGGTTATATCTATCTGTAATCAAAATATCTCCCATCGTATTCATTGTGATTCCAGCCAAACAATCAAATTCCCCAACATCTTGGCCATAAGAACCGAAACTTTTTACGAAAGTACCAATGTTATCAAACACTTGCACTCGGTGATTGCTGCTATCAGCAACAAACAATTGATCAGACCTAGATACAGACAGACCACGTGGCCATACAAACTCATTTTGATTACTACCTCTACTACCAAAGCGAATGATTGCTCTGCCTTTATCCTGATAATTGTTTCTAGCAACATTTACCCGAGTACTTTCCCCGCCATCAATACTTCCAATACGGTATGTCACATCATCTCCATCTGAGCTGTCATTATGGTGTAAATCGACATCGAAGCGGACTGGCTCTCTAGTTCTATTCACAGAATCAGCCGTACTTGCTCTCGAAACATTATCTTCCTCTCTTATTGCTTGAAACTCTTCTCTAGTGAAGGTACGACTTCTCGTCACTGGTTGTGGGCGTTCTGAACTTTCTGCACTAGTACTTGGAACAGCTTCCTGCCGAGCTGCATTCTGGGAGGAAGTGATTGGAGTAGACTGGTTCCTGGTTAAATTTCTCCTCCTGTTTGACAGGTTTCCAGCATCATTGGTTTGCCTTTGGTTACTACGACCCATGTTGTTAAGAAGTCTAGAATCTGACAAATTATGTCTTCGTCTCTCTTGTAAAGTTCTGCGATTATTTTGGCTGCCTTGGTTACCATTGCCAGCTCGCATATCATTTCTGGGCGGATACGAAAAGTCTACAGGTAATTCCCATGACAAATTTCTTCTACGTTGGTTAGGTGTGCTGTCAGCAGAACTTGAACCTATAGAATAAAATAATAAACTAGAAACCACAAACTTAACACAAACAATACACTAAAACCTCAATTGAATGACCATTTCAAAATTCAGACCACCTCATAAAAAAGACTGTATTTTTATACACCAGTTTAAACTTTTTCATCCATATGTGAACTGACAATCAGACCACCTCACCACTACGACTGACTGACCAAAACTGGTCTTATTATTGCTCAAGGCTTTCATTTTGATTCAAAACGTGGCCTACTTTCATTTCTGAAACATGTCAATCTTTTTTTATTCATCACTTTATAGGGTCCCTCAAGTTTCAACTATTACTATGCAGCCTAAAAATATCTACCCCTTCTCAGACACCTCACAAATGTTTCAAGTAGGGGGTCATTTTCAGGATAGGGTAATCTATCTATATTTACATCAGGAGAACAAATTATTGTCGGGGGGACACTGAAATCCTACAGCCCAGATCATAAACCAACGCTTGTTGGTCAAGCTCAATCCGATTGATAAATATCTTTTAAATTCAACATTTTATTTTCAGAACCTATCTGGCGTAAAAGGGTTTTCAATGGCTCTTGCTAAAATCAGGTTGCCATAGCAACAGTCTGCTGTGAGAAGGTTGTATTTTGTGACATTGCCCCAGTATCCCTTCAAATTCAATCTTGTAAGCTGTGTGTGTAGTTTCTCAATAAACATAAACTGGGCAAGTTAAAATTATTTGTAACAAAAATAAGTTTAATTTGGCAAATATTTTATGCACCAGTTTAATAAATGTTTGAGTAAAATCTCTTTATCAGCATGTATCAATGCAAAAATGAAGAAATTAAAAATTCACTGACAATAAATTATATGTTCTTGAATGGTTGTATATATACATTTTGTGTATTTAGAGAATGAATAACAGTATGAGGCCACTTTCCTTCATGATATGATCCCACTATCTTGAGTTTGCAGTGTGAAAATTTAGTTAGCATTAATCAGCTGACAAGCTTCAGTTTCACCTAGAAGTCTGATGTACAATATTGCATAGTCTGCCCCTAAACTACTTATACCATTTTATGATCTATAAGAGTTACCTAAGGGTACCTCAATAATTAGGCTCTAGGGTCCAATGGTATAATAATTTCCAATTTTACTGGGGAGAGGTCTCGGTTCAAATCCCAGCAAAAGCAGTCCCTTCAACACTATGATTCAACTTCAACCTTGAAGGTCATACAATGACTTCTGGACACCTTAATAGTTTATTCATATATATAACCATGACGTCACAATGTATCAAAACATCATAATGAAAGAAGTATGACATAACAATTACTTCAAAGACACCAAATTTCAATATGAGGAAAGTGGTAGAAAATAATGTTCACCACATAGTAGCATAAGGTAAAAGAGCCAATGTAAGACAATCATTCAATATATTGTTTGTCTGTGAAACCATACCTTAATTGCAAAGAGAGGATTAACAAAGGTAATATAAGTATTTTTAAAGTGTAATGAGACAGACACTGTAGGTATGTAAGCACAGTTCAGTCAATATGCTTTGATGATGCAATCCATTGTGATACAGTCACAATGGTTACTTTGCCTAATGTATACTAGCTTTACAAAACAACATGATTTGCACCATTTTTGTACTGATCACTGACCATTATAATACCATTCAAAAAAACCTGGTTGATAAATCAACAATTGATCTTGACGTTTTGATAAGTATCCCTTATATATGATCAGACCATCCTTTCAAAAAATATTTGTTTGGCATAATCCTACCCAGGCAAATTTTGGTGGTCAGGTATATAGATAATAATATTTCTAATTTGTTGCTTTTCATACTCATTCACATACTATGCAGCAGATACAAAACCTCCCCACTCAGAGACCTAAACAATAATTTAGAGTAGGGGTTATATTTAGGAGTAAGTAGGGGTTTTGCCAAACAAACCATTGTTTAAGAATACACATAATGTAGTGCAATTGTGATAATTTTATTATTTTTTCAACCAATACCTGATTCAGGGGCAGCCCCTCCAGTTAATACACCAGCAGTTCTTTCCGTTCTTTGAGTGCGAGGTGACTGTGACACTGCAGAATCGCCACCCATTAACCCTGCCAACCGTTCTCGAGGTGTTGCCCTGTTAGGGACTGGATCTCCACCACCCCCTGTTGCCCCTCCACTTGCAGCCCCAACACCACTACTAGCCACTCCTCTATTGCCTTGTCTAGATGTAGCATTCATTGTACTGCCTAAAATATAGAATAAAATGTTCATGTTTCATTTTGTGTTGTATATTGATCAAAACAGCTAGCTAACCTGCCATATTTTATTTGAGAAACTTCACTTCATTAGGCATAAAGCAATCCAAAATTTATTTGAATTATGAATGATATAGCTTACTTCAATCAAAATCAACATAAGAAATATCCTGCAGCTATTTAGTAACTATGTGCATCAGACTGGGTGATAAATTAGATTATTACAGAGGTATAATTACAACATTTCAGCAAGATTGGTGGTGTTTTATGGTCATTAGAGATAACTAAATCCCTATGAAAAGGATAAGAAAAATACTTTATATATGTGATATAAAGTATTTTTCTTACCAGAAAATCTCTAGTGGGTACAACATTTTTTATACATTCAAATTTCTTTTTTCTATTTTAAAAGATATAATTAAGTAACATTAGCTATGCATAGCTAAGCACTGACATATTATAAATAAACATAACATTTAAATTACAAACTTTCCGGTGGTATAATTATCGTTTTAGAAAATCGAACAAGAAACCATGTTGGACGAACACTTTAACAAAAAAGCATTTTCTATAAATATTTAGCATAGCAAATCAGTTTTACTCGCAATTCAGGTTAGGTAACTCTTTATTTCACTTGATACGCTTCTAATATTTACGATGTCAAAACTGTGAGTGGTTGAATAAATAAGCATAATACACAGGCATAGACAGAAATATAACAAGATTTGCCCTAAACAATTTAAATCTAACTAATAAAGGGAGATAATAAAAGCTGAATCATAAAGTTACCAGCTTGTGCATCATTCTAAGGGAGACAACTGTGGCATACCTATAGCAAGTAAAGCTGTATCTAGAGATGGCTGAGGTCTTCCATGGTTATCAGCAGGAGATGAATCATTTGGTACCGGGTTTGTACCAGACACAGCTGGAGATGTCTCACGTGACGATGATGACCTTGAGGTTAAAGATGAAGGATTGGAGTTCACATTGGAGTTACTTGAACTATCAGTTTGTTCTGTGACACTGAGCTCACCGAAATTAGATATAGCTTGTGAAAATCTGTTACCTTCAAATGCAACTTCAACCTAGAAATAAAAAACAACATATACAAAAATCCTTTAAGAATGCATAAAATCTAAATTAGAGAACAAACAAAATACACAGTGTGTTACTTTTTAAGTAAGCAAGTAATATAATCTGATTGTAAAGACAAAAGGAAATAAACATATTCAAATATCTGCCTAATAAAGGATCAGTTAAATCTATTTCTGAATGTTTCTGAAACACTAATAAGACACCTGCCTAAGTCTATAATACTAATTAGATACATTCCCAAGTCTCTATCACTAATCAGACACATTCCCAAGTCTATATAGACTAATAATCAGGTACCTTCCTAAGTCCATAACACTAATCAGAATAAGATATCTTCTAAGTCTGTAACATGATTGTGTGATGGACAGACAGACAGACCAAACAATATGTCTCCGCAACGTTCCCAGTTGAAATAATGATATCCAATTTTCTGAGCACCATGTCAGTGAAGTAAGTTTTAAGAGTATTTTGTAGTCTAACCAAAATAATCCACACAATAAACATAATAACAAGATGAATACAAGTAAAATCAAATTCAAATTTAGGGCCTTAACTGAGATATCAACAACATTCACTTACTTCCATAACATGAGGAAACTGGAAGGGAATAAACATCAGATGGAAAGACAAAAGCCATTAAGACCATAGAAATACACAGATACAGACAGATTACTACCGTACCCTTCTTTCCCTAGGAAGTCTTATAGCATTTCCACCTTCGTATCCTCGGATAACTTCCATGTGTTCCACACATTGTCGCCTTAAATCCACCAGATCTTCATCAGGCATGGACTGATTAGGTCTCTGAAGTATTGATTCAGTGGATTCACAAAAACTAGCAGTGCTAGCCAATTCTACCTCAACATTTTCCTGTAACATGCGAAGTGAACGAATTTCCCCAAGTAACCACATTTGTACTTCACTATGTAGTAACCTCTGTCTGTTTCTAAGTTCCGATATATATCTTTCTATTGTTTCTGTTATCTCTGCCTTACCAGCTTCAGCTCTTTGATGTAACTGCTCAGATTTATTCTCTATAACACTAACTGCATCAGAGAAGGCAGGAATTCCTCTACGTAACTGACTTACTAATCTATTAATGTCTAATCTTGTCTGATCTATGTGAGATCTTTTACAAGTCTCACAAATAACCGTATCACAGTGAGCACAACGTGATAAACTAAGTTGTCGGCCACAGGAAGTACAGCCAGTTCTTTGTACTTCGTTTGCCTGCGTCGGGTTGTCTCTGACTGGTTCATTATCTGCCTGCCTTGGTGTGTTGTTGTTGGTATTGTTAACAGCTCCTCCATTGCCACTGCTGGCTTCCCCCCGAGCCCCACCATCTCTGTCGTTTGTTTGATTGATAACCGGCAGCACCAGTCGAGCTTGAGTTGGTAAGTCGAGAAAATTCAAAATTGTACGATTGGTTGGAAATGCAGAAACTCCAGCGTAAGGCACACGATGTTCCACCCGACATTCTGGGCACTTTATTTGATGGAATCTGTAAAAATAGTAACAATTACAAGTACATGACAGTAAGTTTATCAAATGACCAGAAAATATGAAAAATCATGTGCATCAAATTTATTTATTGTTTTTTCATCACATCTCTGTAAGCTATCACTGTGTAATATGCAGTATTAAGATTTTATTGCTGCAAGTACAGATATTCAAGAACAATGGGAAATGTTATGTTTCAAGTATTCAAAAACATGTGGAAGGTGAAATATTTACAAATTCGGTCTGCTGTAATTTATAAAATCAGTAAAAATATGTAAGATTTTAAATTTCACTTCATTTACACTGTATTCAAACACATTTTGGAGAAGAACTAACAGATAATACACAACATGTATCCAGTGAGTATTTTGTGAACAAACACAGTGAGTATTTTGTATGAACATACACAGTAAGAATTTTGTTTGAACCTATACAGTGAGTATTTTGTATGAACATACACAGTGAGAATTTTGTTTGAACCTAAACATTGAGTATTTTGTATGAACATACACAGTGAGTATTTTGTATACACAGTGAGTATTGTGTACGAACATATACAGTAAGTATTGTGTATGAACATACACAGTGAGTATTTTGTATGAACCTACACAGTGAGTATTTTTGTATGAACCTACACAGTGAGTATTGTGTATGAACATACACAGTGAGTATTGTGTATGAACATACACAGTGAGTATTGTGCATGAACATATACAGTGAGTATTGTGTATGAACATACACAGTGAGTATTGTGCATGAACATATACAGTGAGTATTGTGTATGAACATACACAGTGAGTATTTTGTATGAACATACACAGTGAGTATTTTTGCATGAACATATACAGTGAGTATTGTGTATGAACATATACAGTGAGTATTGTGTATGAACATATACAGTGAGTATTGTGTATGAACATATACAGTGAGTATTGTGTATGAACATATACAGTGAGTATTGTGTATGAACATATACAGTGAGTATTGTGTATGAACCTACACAGTGAGTATTTTTGTATGAACATATACAGTGAGTTTTGTGTATGAACATATATAGTGAGTATTTTGTTTGAGCGAACCTGCGTAGTATTGCATTGGCATCTACATTATGTCTGCAAATACATTAATAAATCTGATAAGAAAAGTATTGAGAAGCACAGAAGGCATCTAATGTATGAACAGAATTCATTGATGCTCCATCAAGTCCAGGATTTAAACTACAATGCAAACATAATCAGCCATAATAATAACTGTATTTGCAAAAAGTATGGAAATATTTCCATTTGAAGCTTACCTATCAACTAGTTGCTGAAGGCACGGTGATTCACATAATGTATGTTGACATGGCAACAGTTTTGGTGACCTTAATCTATCTAGACATACAGGACATCTGAGTAATTCTCCGATATGTTGAGCTGAATAACTAAGATTACTTTCATCGTCCATTTTGTCTGAAATACAAATTTGTACTGAATTAAGTTATACAGCCTAATGCTTACATAGTTGTTTAAAGGGGGCTAATCAGCAAATCCTTTATCTTTTAGGATGCTACACCAACTTCAATAAATCTTTAATGAACTAGTGCCACAAATGAGTAGGATCAATTTCTACAATGGTTTAAAAGGAAATCACACAGTTGCATTACATGTACCTGTATCCTCTGTAGCACAAAGATTTATTATTTTGAATTCAAAAACATGAATAGGTATAATAATTGGTCTTCTGTAGTGCGGCAGATTTAGCATCCATCCTTCAATGCTTTTGTAGTACATGTACAAATTTCATGATAATTTGGTGATACTGAACTGCCACTAATCAATCTTCACCACTCTGTTCTGACACAATCACGGTTCTCATCAAGTGGTCACATGATAATTATACACATTTTGAACATCATGCTTTCTCTTTCCTAAGCAATAACTTGTATGAATATTCATGAGAGCCGGGTAAATATATCCTGTTTTAACTTATATGTGGCGATTGGTAAAGCTCAATGATATCTCAAAAGACACATTACTTCACACAATTGAACTCGTAGAAGATAGCAGACACAAATCAAAATCAGTTCACAGGATACATGTAGAACTCAATGCAAAATGTGTCAGTACAGTTATAATGTTACCTTATGATAATCTCAGTTAAAATGACAAAAATTCAAACTACTTAATTCAAAAAATAAAAACATCAGTTCCGCATAACGACATCACACATTTGTTGAATGATAGAAAATATTAACTGTTGGTCACATTTTCAGACTAAGTAATGTTGCATCATGGGAAATAGCCGATATCATTGCATCATGGGAAATGTTTTGTGTCAGTAATAGAGAGATAACGTAACAACTGGAGGCAGCCTGGAATTGTTCCTAATCAAGTATGTATGAAATCACAGGAATCTAAGCCAATTTTTTGCTCTTACTTCGGCTAAGAAAATGATTGCTAGATTAAGAAACTGTAACAATACAGTCAACTGAAACATAACATGACCATAAAATCCTGACCTCTGAAATATCTCAACAACCAACTCATCTTTGCCTTGATAATAAAAGCTTGTAGATGGTCATTTCTAATTGCTTTTCTTCATCCTTTTTTCTATCATCACAACCAGATTTATAAACAAGACGGAACTCATCTTTCAACAAAAGACAAGGATATTTATTAACAAATTCTACTGGACATTACAATATATTGTATTAGAGTGGTCATGAATTATGAAAGTTATTTAACAAGTTTTATGAAAATGATACCATACTGCCTATGATGATGAATGTTAATATTCCCAAATAAAGGAGGAAAATTTATATACATGTATACATGCTCGTATTTTCGCAGTACTAACGAAATAACGTGATGGAAGAAAAAAATACTTCCATTTTCTTTTATGTTCAGTTACTTCTTTCAAATATTTAACAGTTAATTAATGATGACAAAATCATTTCTTTTCCGTATTTGTTCAAGTAAATTGTATGACAAATTGTGTTTGTTGTCAAAATACCAAGAGACCGCGAAACTGGAAGTAACGTGAAAAAAGCAGCAAACAAAATAAACACTATACAGCGTACAAAGTAATCTTACCGACAAGCATTATGGTAAAGTATTCCTCAACAAAAAACATAATGGTTAGGGATGGGAACACTTGAGTATCCGAGTAGTCGAACAGTGAATGGGCACTCGCCCACAAAAACAAAAATTGTCATTATTTTCGCCATTATTCAAGCATAGCTATGTTGCAATTAACAACATGTCTTAAATCACTCAATCAATGTCGTTTACTGCAGGTGCTATGGAAACATGTACAGTAACACCTCAATAATAAGACCACCCTTGGGACCCTTGAAAATGGTCTTAATATTGAGGTGGTCTTAATACTGAGGTTGAATAAAGAGCAAAACAGTGAAAATTGACTTGAAAATGGTTTTCTTAATTTTGAGGTGGTCTTTAAGTCAGGTTTTACTGTACAACTAAACTTACATGTCAAAAATCACTAATTATTAATTTGTAAATGATACGTTTCTAATCGTAGGTTAATTCTAGTGTTGTGTCAGTTTTGGACAATGAAGATGAATGCAATAAATTAAATCATGAAGCGTAAATATTCTGAACACCTATTTACTAGGGCAAGAGTTGACTCATTAGATATTTTTTGTACTGTTTTGTTGCAATTTGTGCAATTTTATGATGAATATTGTGTTCTTTAAAAAAAACTTTATGATTTGTTCAGCAAATATGCACCGTTGGTCATTTACACAAACTAGCACACTCGTGGCACTTGAGTGTTTAATAAGAAGACATATTTCATGTAGCATTTGCACAAATTATACACATTTGATGTTCCAAGTACTCAATCGTAGGTACATGTCCGAGTAACCGAATACTGATTTTAGTACTTGTTACCATCCCTATATTGTAATGATTGGTTATTTTTCACGAAGGTGCTTTATTTATAAGTATTCTTAACCAACATGCATTATGGGAAAATGTTCCTTTATCAACAAGCATGATGGGAAAACATTCCATATCAACATGCATTATGGAAAAATGTTCCTTAATAACATGCATTATTGGAAAATGTTCCTTTATTAACATGCATTATGGGAAAAAAATCCATATCAACATGCATTATGGGAAAATGTTCCTTAATAACATGCATTATTGGAAAATGTTCCTTTATTAACATGCATTATGGGAAAAAAATCCATATCAACATGCATTATGCAAAAAGTTCCATATCAACATGCATTATGGGAAAATGTTCCATATCAACATGCATTATGGGAAAAGTTCCATATCAACATGCATTAAGCGAAAAGTTCCATATCAACATGCATTATGGGAAAATGTTCCATATCAACATGCATTATGGGAAAATGTTCCTTATGAACATGCATTATGGGAAAATGTTCCATATCAACATGCATTATGGGAAAATGTTCCATATCAACATGCATTGTGGGAAAATGTTCCATATCAACATGCATTGTGGGAAAATGTTCCATATCAACATGCATTGTGGGAAAATGTTCCATATCAACATGCATTATGGGAAAATGCACACTAGACTTTTACTGACTTAAAATTATCAATGTCCAAGCCAATAAGTTAATACCATTAAAACCACACACCTGGTGGATATTTTCATGCAGTTTTATTGTAAAATTGAGCAACATGCATGGGTATAAATCAATATGACATTTATAACCAGACAAATGCCATTCATTAGTAACACATGTCTCAAAATAGGTAAGCTACTTGACAGGAAATGAAGCAACACAGACGTACTACCTAGTAGGCAGGTGAACAATCCTGAGAATCTAATAGAAATCTTCATCTTTGTAGTTAGTCATACATACAACTATAACATGGTATATGATTCAGATTCCGATGCAGAACAACCTCACCAGGGCAACACCCTTTGGAAGATACACATATTGGCTGTTGTTGAGAGGTTGTTGCTGTAGAGGTTATAACTTGATAGTTAATACTTAATGTAAGACATTGATACTGTAGTTGAAGAGTTCTCTGGAAAGGTAGCACCGTAAAGCAAATGTCTACACAAACATCCACCTCTCTAAAGAGAGCAGATACATAACATTTGACATTCTTCCATATAAAATAGGTAATCTGAATATGTATATAGAAGACCTTCTATCAAGACTACCCATATTGTCATAACCAGGGAACTCCCTGACGCAGAAATCTGACTCCCTTTTCTTTCTAGGGTCTCCCATTTTCAACATACTGTGCATCTCTGGGACCACTAAAATAAACTTTTGTCAAGTATAAACTGCATATCTGGGACCCTACAAATTTACTAAGGACCCCCAATTTATCAAACATGAGGGTCCAAGGACCCCTGGTGGAAATCCTAGGAAAACCCCTACATAACTATATATTTTTCTGATACAAATCATTGTGTAAAACATTGAAAACATCTGAGCATAGTACTGAAGATAAACGACTGCCAGATCAATACCAATGTGATATCAAACATTGTATTGAACAAAGATTTATCATCATATATATGGTTTGTTTATGTAACATATTTACATTGGAAATACCTTACTATTGTGTATTCCTATAGATCGTAACAAAGTGTTCACATGTTAGCTTTAATAATTCTAAATCTTTTTTTATTAAGACATTAAACATTTGAATTGTCAAAAAAATTATATTAGTGTTTATAGTCACAAAGAAATGACTCCCAACTCTCCATGCTAATAAAAAACTGTGACTTAATATAAATCACAAATGACATTACCATTTGTTTGTGTTATTTTGGTCCTATGTCCAAAACTGTATCAAGAAATAATCAGATTTTATTCCAATATCCACAACTGACATCAAATATGTGTCCATAATCTCGGGCAATGAGGAGGAACTGTTGTACTGCTATACTGTCCTCAGTCATCCAGTCAGAAACTGAAATGATAAGAGCTATAAAAATATAGACTATCAAGTGAACTGTGCAAATAATAATATCAACATCTATACAGAATGATCTGGTTACAAATAAAACTAATATAAATGTTTATGCAATAAGTGTACAGTGAGCTTTGATTCATACAACTTCATTCTACTGTATGTACAATCCTATATCCTGGTACATCACAAGTCTAACCTGATCCACTGATTCACCTATTACTCTGTTAGATGTCTGAATCATTGGATACATATTGCCAAGTATAAATAAAATCAACACCATCAAAATTTGACACAGACATGGTCAAACCTGTATGAAAGACCACCTCCACATACCACACAGATATGGTCAAACCTGTATGAAAGACCACCTCCACATACCACATAGACATGGTCAAACCTGTATGAAAGACCACCTCCACATACCACACAGACATAGTCAAACCTGTATGAAAGACCACCTCCACATACCACATAGACATGGTCAAACCTGTATGAAAGACCACCTCCACATACCACATAGACATGGTCAAACCTGAATGAAAGACCACCTCCACATACCACACAGACAAGGTCAAACCTGTATGAAAGACCACCTCCACATACCACATAGACATGGTCAAACCTGTATGAAAGACCACCTCCACATACCACACAGATATGGTCAAACCTGTACAATAGACCAACACCACATTCCACAGATATGGTCAAACCTGTATGAAAGACCACCTCCACATACCACACAGACATGGTCAAACCTGCAGCAAAAACCACAACCTCATACCACGCAGACATGGTCAAACCTGCAGCATAGACCACAACCTCATACCACGCAGACATGGTCAAACCTGCAGCATAGACCACCTCCACATACAACAGAGACATGGTCAAACCTGCAGCATAGACCACCTCCACATACCACAGAGACGTGGTCAAACCTGCAGCATAGACCAGCTCCACATACAACAGAGACATGGTCAAACCTGCAGCACAGACCACCTCAACATACAGCAGAGACGTGGTCAAACCTGTAGCATAGACCACCTCCACATATAACACAGACATGGTCAAACCTGAAGCATAGACCACCTCCACATACAACAGAGACATGGTCAAACCTGCACCATAGACCACCTCCACATACAACAGAGACATGGTCAAACCTGCAGCATAGACCACCTCCACATACAGCAGACATGGTCAAACCTGCAGCATAGACCACCTCCACATACAACAGAAACATGGTCAAACCTGCAGCATAGACCACCCCACATACAACAGAGACATGGTCAAACCTGCAGCATAGACCACCTCCACATACAGCAGACATGGTCAAACCTGCAGCATAGACCACCTCCACATATAACACAGACATGGTCAACCTGCAGCATAGACCACTTCCACATACAACAGAGACGTGGTCAAACCTGCAGCATAGACCGCCTCTGCATTAAGCACAAAAACAGACTTCAAACACCACAGTATTTTCTTCCATGTGACCATCTGTCAACAAATTCAACTTGTATTTCCAACAGGTGACCTTCAAGATCAGTATCCAAAATAATATAGCATTATCACTTAAACCAGACTTGACAGCTAACTTCACCTTTAATTGTATACTCGTGTACTCACAGAATCAACGTTATTACGTAGGTATGAAGATTATTTGATGCGTAGTAACATTTCCAAGATAAAACGTAATATCTTTCAAAACATAACATCTCTCTTCACCTGACGAACCTGTAGTAGACATGTTGGTAAATACAATGTTTACAAACAAAACACAACATAATTGACATACTTTTGTAAATCAGATAGGGAAGCTTAGTTCCTGTTTTGTCAACCCATTATAAAGTTTGTCCAGGATAATGTGAAACCTGCAGGGAATGATCCCCTATAGCGGAATCACCAGTAATATTCAATATCATATCAAGTTTTAAAATATTTTCGATAATGACCTAGCTATTACAAGTACAAACCTGTAACATGAAGAAAGCTGGTGTAGAGGTAGAATGCATGCATAGTTATAGTATTTCGCAGATGTTTGCGAGTTCAAATGCAGATGGATGTCTACTTTAATTTAATATTAACATTGACTTTTTTTTCTTTTGTCATTTTTTCATTTCTTCTACATATATGAGGATTAATGAAAAGATAGAATTTTTAAGAAAAGCATGCAGAATGTACATAAAAATGTTCAGCAAAATTAGTAAGATTAAAAATCCTGCCATGTATGGGACTCGAACCTGCGACAAAAATATGATTAGAGCTATCAGCACAGCGCTCTAACCATTATGCCACGACTACTTCATATTAACCGTACTTATATTCACCTTGGTTAATATGTTAAACCTGTTTTACAACAGTTGACTAATCCGATGTAGTGTTTGTAAATATTACAATATCCTGGGCAGAATATAACTGAACAATAAATGTAATCCATGTAAATAAAATCAACATATATATTGAATATCAAGTTTTTATGAGCAGTGTTTATAGAATTGACCGGTCCACTTGACACGTCAGACCATTCCAATGCAGTACTCTACTGTCATCTACAGTTCTGCCTTCATAATTGTTTACATGTAAGTACATGTATACATTTTCATTTCTCCTTGTGCTCTTGGGCTGATATTGTGCATTTCCTACACAACATCTTTATTCACTTTTACCAAACATTTGAATCATCACTCATCAGACACTCATACCACAGCATTCCACAACATCAGACTTTGGAAAACAAGAAGCTTTTGAAATAAAATCTGCAACTCAAAACATAAAGAATATCGCCAATAACTTAATGTAATAGCTATCCCATTACCAATCTGCAGGAAAGGTTTTGCTCAGAGCTAGCACATCCTATAAAACCTGACAACTTCTGATAAATATATGATGATTGGTTAATTAAACACATTACATACTTTCAATCTATTTCCCTGGTGCAATTTCTAACAGAAATTTGAAGATTTTAGTATCCAAGGGTGTAGGCTATGAACCGCCTTATATGTTATTCTTAATTAGTGATGCAATTATTTCTAGAATTAGACAGACGGAATCTATAAAAACAACGTTTGGGTAAAAAATCTAAATTATTAATACGCAGACATCATGCAAGCAGGGTAAAACAATTTAGTCAAGATTTTTTCAAATCATCTGGCAAAACGTCAAATTGCAATTTAGTAAATCTGTTGCTATGACAACTTTCAAATATCACACATAGTTATCAATAAACTCAACTAAAAAGTCCATTGTTTCATCTAGCTGTTAAACATTTAACAACAAGCAGTCATCAAGAGTGATAAATAAACTTGTTTCACAATCAACATAAAAGTAAGTTTTAACTAAAACTAAACAATTAACACAGAATAAAACTTGTTTACAGAGGGCACCTGTCAACAAAGACCATACAATTATTTTGTATTTCCCGTGAGTAGACGTGACACACCGGTTTAGTTTCACAGAATTCATATCTTAAATTCCTGAAGTCAAAATCTTGTTTGATGATACAATTCTGCATATTTTAAGCTCCTACAAAATACAATAACAACTAACTTACCTAACTAACTTCAAAGTCTTTAAATTGATAGAATCCAGTTAAAAATGCAGTCCATCCATAATCTACAGGGTGTATAAAAACTTACTGTATTTTCATTCAACAAAATATGTTATCTCAAGAGCCCAACACAAGAAGATATCCCAGTTTCCCATTGTTTGAAAACATCCTACTGAACTATTCATAATTAGTTGATTCTTATCATACAGATCCGTTCATTGGCCGATTTCCCACAACCATCTGTTACCATAAACTACTGGTAGTTGGCAAACCTTCACTTTTAACAGGCAATTATTGTAGGTAAATTAAAACAATATTATTTAAGCTAAGTTAAGCAGTACATGTAATTGGAAACTGAGTTATAAATGCATCTGAAGTATGTAAAGGTGAAATAATATCAACAATCTTGAAGTTTTCCTTGAAATCATTCTGGTACATAAACTCTTAAATAAAGCTAAAAATATTTATATACTTTGAGCCCTGAAAGACGCTTTTTATTCTAGCAAAATTATGGGCCATTTTCAACACTAAATACAGAAGGCTCCATCATTCCCAGTCTCAGGGAGGGGCGGGGGGGGGCAATTTAGTGTATTTCTCAGAGAAGCATATATACAGACCCGTCTCAAACTCAACAATTTGGTGATCAAATATATATTATTACAGGACATGTCTGAGGAAACACTGCAAAAAATCTGCTTCACATCTTTTAGATTTAGTAAATGAAGAAAAATGAAGCAGTCATTATGGTCAATCATTCTGTCATAATCAAACATTACTATACTACATGGTTTGTAGATACATTTTCCCAAATTTTATAATATTTACGCAAAATATTCCCAATTGGACCACTGGCCTTTCCCAAGTTCCTATAAAATTATAAGCATTATGTGTAAGATATTAGTGCTGGGCATATATAATGGTTACGATCAATATGTGCTCTCAAATCTAAGATTAACACCCAAACCTCTATGAAAGAGGATCGTAAGAATTCTCAGCACTCAGTATGCATTGTAATACACTCACTAAAACGTCGTAACTGAGAATTCTCAGCACTCAGTATGCATTGTAATACACTCACTGAAACATCGTAACTGAGAATTCTCAGCACTCAGTATGCATTGTAATACACTCACTGAAACATCGTAACTGAGAACTCTCAGCTCTCAGTATGCATTGTAATACACTCACTGAAACATCGTAACTGAGAACTCTCAGCACTCAGTATACATTGTAATAAACTCGCTGAAACGTCGTAACTGAGAATTCTCAGCACTAAGTATACATTGTAATACACTCACTGAAACGTCGTAACTGAGAATTCTCAGCAATAAGTATACATTGTAATACACTCACTGAAACGTTGTAACTGAGAACTCTCAGCACTCAGTATGCATTGTAATACACTCACTGAAACATCGTAACTGAGAACTCTCAGCACTCAGTATGCATTGTAATACACTCACTGAAACGTTGTAACTGAGAACTCTCAGCACTCAGTATGCATTGTAATACACTCACTGAAACGTCGTAACTGAGAACTCTCAGCACTCAGTATGCATTGTAATACACTCACTGAAACATCGTAACTGAGAACTCTCAGCACTCAGTATGCATTGTAATACACTCACTGAAACATCGTAACTGAGAACTCTCAGCACTCAGTATGCATTGTAATACACTCACTGAAACGTCGTAACTGAGAACTCTCAGCACTCAGTATGCATTGTAATACACTCACTGAAACATCGTAACTGAGAACTCTCAGCACTCAGTATGCATTGTAATACACTCACTGAAACGTCGTAACTGAGAACTCTCAGCACTCAGTATGCATTGTAATACACTCACTGAAACATCGTAACTGAGAACTCTCAGCACTCAGTATGCATTGTAATACACTCACTGAAACATCGTAACTGAGAACTCTCAGCACTCAGTATGCATTGTAATACACTCACTGAAACATCGTAACTGAGATTTCTCAGCACTCAGTATGCATTGTAATACACTCGCTGAAATGTCGTAACTGAGAATTCTCAGCACTCAGTATGCATCGTAATACACTCACTGAAACGTCGTAACTGAGAACTCTCAGCACTCAGTATGCATTGTAATACACTCACTGAAACGTCGTAACTGAGAACTCTCAGCACTCAGTATGCATTGTAATACACTCACTGAAACATCGTAACTGAGAACTCTCAGCACTCAGTATGCATTGTAATACACTCACTGAAACATCGTAACTGAGAACTCTCAGCACTCAGTATGCATTGTAATACACTCGCTGAAACGTCGTAACTGAGAACTCTCAGCACTCAGTACTTATGCATTGTAATACACTCACTGAAACGTCGTAACTGAGAACTCTCAGCACTCAGTACTTATGCATTGTAATACACTCACTGAAACGTCGTAACTGAGAACTCTCAGCACTCAGTATGCATTGTAATACACTCACTGAAACGTCGTAACTGAGAACTCTCAGCACTCAGTACTTATGCATTGTAATACACTCACTGAAACGTCGTAACTGAGAACTCTCAGCACTCAGTACTTATGCATTGTAATACACTCACTGAAACGTCGTAACTGAGAACTCTCAGCACTCAGTACTTATGCATTGTAATACACTCACTGAAACATCGTAACTGAGAACTCTCAGCACTCAGTATGCATTGTAATACACTCACTGAAACGTCGTAACTGAGAACTCTCAGCACTCAGTATGCATTGAAATACACTCACTGAAACATCGTAACTGAGAACTCTCAGCACTCAGTATGCATCGTAATACACTCACTGAAACATTGTAACTGAGAATTCTCAGCACTCAGCATGCATTGTAATACACTCACTGAAACATCGTAACTCAGAGATTGCATGATAGTCTATCAGCATATATTTGGACATCAGTGGGATTATTCACAAACAGTTTAAGTCTTAAAACTCAGACTTAGACTTTAAATTTGCAAAACTTATATACCAGCAATTTGTTTTCATTGAATCTAAATGAATGAAATTCTGTCTGAATAATTGTTGTTTCCCTCTGTACACTTCAGCCAAGTTTTATTAAAATTTAAACTGCCATAAGAACAATTAAGAGCAAAACTAACATTTAACATTATAAAATCTAAGTCCAAGTTTCACACTTATACTGATGATGAACAAGGCTGCTGAGTGGTGATATAACCCCAAGTGCTTCAAGACTCAAACTGTAAATGTTGAGTTACAACAAACACTCCACATTTTATAGCTTCAGAGAAATACATAATAATTCGCACCGAGTGTTACCTGTGAAAAAATGCACAGCTTTCTCATTAAGATATCAAACATTGAGAATAGAAATAGAGTCTAAATAAAATTGAAGGCACAATTATTAAAGCGGGTTGTTCATAGATATACAACAAAACACCTGAATCAATAAGAACAGGTAATTAAGTCAAACCCAGATATTAGCTGTATCTTTAACTGTGATTTTGTCAGCAATTATCAGTTCAATGCCTTATGTTATTTTCACAATCAAGCAACACTGAACCGTAAATTATCTAAGTAAAACTATAATATGAATAGACCAGTTACAAAGAGTGCTTTCCCAGGCCCAGATATGCTGTAAGATTTTGGACGTCTTTATGTCTGTTAAACATACCTAGCATTCAAAGCTTGACCACTATATATGCCGATACTTAATCTAATTATAAAGTCAAAATGCGAAACAATATGTGGTTGCTTTTTCTTTTTCGGCACAGCCATATACAACATGGCTTTGCTATTTGCATATCAGTGTTGTGTAAACCAATCAAATCTACCGCTATCAATGAACCGCTAAACCAAATTATCTTCAATCGACCAACGTTTGCAACTTTGACGCAGACTGGTTAACATTTTGTTAAGACCTATATATTTGTTTACCAAACCTAAAAATATTAACTAGTTTTCATTGCATGATCAAAAAGGCATTTATCATATAATGACATCAGACTTCTTCCCAATGTACATGTACATACTCATGAAACAAATACACATTATGAATATATGTTTGCCTCATTCAAACCGTTTAAATGGACTGGCAATCTATTTATAGATATCAATACAACCCGTTGAACCACAAAAAGTGAAATAAATCATTCAACAAAGCCAATTTACCGACACAGTTGCAAACTATTACTTTAATTACTTCGACCTCGATTATGCTGATTTCAAGTGGATCTAGACATTATGCCTCTATTTTCATCAATGTTATCCATAATCACAGACATCAAACTTCACGTGCACGAATGTTTTGTAGTGTCGAAAAAAAATCAAAGTCCTAAGGAACACTCTGCTACTAAAAGATGCTTAATAGTTGATTACGTTGAAAGCCGCTTGTAAAATAAATTGCATCATATTTATATATTATATACCTCAATATCTTTAATACAAAACTACCATATAACAAACTGTCGCACTAACAGTACACACACTCCACTACTAGATATTTGCCAAATAGACCTAACATTTTGTGCATTACCATGGAAACGGAAGTTTCCCATGAAGTTCTATTTGAATTCCAATCACTGGTTGCACAGCAATAACATACACAAAACTTGTTATTAAAAAATCAACAATGGGCCATAATTCTGTTAAAAATAGTCAAACCCTAACAACATGACTATATACTTGTCTCCTCATGGTAGAAAAATTCCATGAAATTTCCTATCAGTCACATTGATTGGTTGCTGTAAAGTCAGTGCTGGCAAGAATTTACTTGCAAACAAATGTCATGACAATATGCACAATTCCTAAAGAAGCTTTCAATGAAGTTTTGTTGAATTTCAAACAGTGGTTTCTGAGAAATTATAGCGAGCAAAGCCTGGAATGACTCTCAATGTTAAATCAACAACTCTGAGAAAAATCACGGAATCTGAATGTCACAACGATATGCCAATCATATTATCATAAGGGAGAATCTGGTGAAATTTTATCGAATCCAATCTGCAGTTGCTGCGAAATAATGCAGACAGTAATATGTAAAAGCAACAAAGGACCTTGACTCATAACTGTGACAAATCAATGAAATGTTACGTTAAGATGATATAAATCCTGATTGATAGAAAGATTCTCTCTTTGAAAAATAATGGACCGGAAAATAAATTGCACATCTCCAAATGGTAATGAAGCTTTCCTATGCTTAAGGAAATTCCTTACAATGTTTGCTGAGAAATAGCACTAACAAAAGGGATGGACAGATGGAGTCACATATGGACAGAATCCGTAAGACTCATGGATAGACAGATGGAGTCACATATGGACAGAATCCGTAAGACTCATGGATGGACAGATGAAACAGTGATTATATGCTTCCTCTCTAGGAGCAAAATGATAATTGGGCCAGTTAATTTGAAAAGACATAGTGAAAATGAGACCCTGAAAATGAGACGTTTTGGAGCCCAGTAAGATTGACCTTTAGGATGCCCAACCCCATTACATTACACATGTTAGGCTTTTACCAAGGCCAATTACATTCAAGGTTTGACGATCAGAGGGCAAGTCGAAATGAAGATTAGTGAAAATGAAAACCATGCCGTAAAAATAATAATAATTAGAAATCTTAACATCTTTGTTTGTTATAGTATAATAAACATCATATTGCTTTCTGTTGGACAGTAATACATTTATAGTCATCCTGAGCACATAATACTATCACTCTATCCCACTCAATACTTGGTACTGACAATTATAGCATTGTGAAAGTTTCTACAATATTTTACTTGATCCTCAAGCTTATTTCTATTTTGCCCCACAGGGCCAAATTTCAAACCCCTTCACAATGCCAAATAAGTTCCATTTTTCCGAATCTCAAGAAAAAGTTCCCCAACTGAAATCCGATCTCATTGAGGAGGAAAATGAATATGTAATAACCTAATGAGTCATTGCTTAAAATTATCTTCTGTGTTCAGGGACCCCGTGTCACTAATTCTTGAAGTAGCGGGAAAGTCACCAAATGTAGACAGGGTCTTGGCGGGAATTCCCCATAATTATGATCATTCATATAAGAAAAGTAGCCGGGAGTTGATGCTAAAGTTATAGGGTAATTTTATTCTTATTGACACCCCTGTGTGTTGTGACCAAATTTTCTGAATTTATCATTTCATGAAATATCTACAGAGGCAGTAAAAAGCAATTATTGTATAATATTCCACACCGTCTTAATCAATCAGAAAACCATGATCAACAAGTTCACAAATACGAACATGGTTAACAACAGCATGTTTGTTACAAGACCGTCATACAAAAAGTGAAATTATTAAACTAATCAGCAAGAACTATTATCAAACTACATGTATATCTAAAATCATCACAAAACAAACACGCAATAAAAATTATCATGCACCAACAATAATTAAAGGTACATAATATACTGGTAGTCCTATTTTTTGGACAATATATACTTAGTGATAAAAAAAATAGAAAATTGGTGGCAATTTACTTCATACAGAATGATGTACTCAACAACACTGCATTGTCACTTTTCTTACATGTTTACCAAAACCACAAATACAAGTGTCCGATATCGATATATCGAGAATGTAGGTACACAATTACTAACAATCTTGAGCTGGTTAAAAATAATATATGGCCTGCCTATATACCCAACTTTAATATGAAAGGTATTGAGAAAGCAAACTAATGATTTCTTTAAATGTGGAGTACCTGTCAGATTACGATTAAAACATATATACTATATATTTAATGTTATATAGCTTTGTTTCTGTAGTCTTTTAATTTTCATAAAACTGTGCTAGCTTATCTGGACATCTGAATTTGAAAATAATATTGCTATATCATATTGTTGGGAAACAAATTGCAATATCTGGTACAGTGCAGTATATTGTACTCCCCTAGTTTCAAAGAAGCTTACATTCTAACCAAACTTCTTCCATTGATAGGTTATAGATCAATCTGGAGTACCTGAGAGTAAGATCTAATTGAAGCCCAGAAAAACACTTGTGAAGAACTATGTACATTATTCAATTATGTCCAGATGGCAGATGATGATCGGAAGAGCTCCCAGCCGGTGCCAGCTCCGAACTCTTATCATGAACTACTCACACTCAGTGACTGTCACATGTGGTGGGAGTCAATTCATGTTGCAAATGATGCGAGGGGAAAGGGAGGCCCTGATATTATTATTAAACCTGAAGTAAATCAAGGGAAAAAAGTGCACTCGATGTGGGGCTTGAACCCACGACCCCCTAAACACTAGTATAACACTCTTACTGACTGAGCTAACCGGGTGGCCACCTAACCCCACACCACTACACTCCTCCCCCTTCCAGTTTTTGAGGCTAAACCACTGTGGGCCATCAAACACTGATGCCACTATTGAAGTAAATCAAGGGGAAAAACTGCGCCCGATGTGGGACTGGAACCCACGACTCCCTAAACACTAGTATGGTGCTCTACCGACAGCTAAACCAGCGGCCATCTAATGAATGTGTGACGAAGCATACCATTGCACAAGCATACCATTTTGAAGCATACCAGTTTGTATGACAAAGAGTACCACCTATATATTATATAGAGAATATGAATCATTTTCATGAATTGTTAGTAAGAGTAACAGCAAATAAAAATGTTTTTATTAAAGTTTTTCTGCACATGTTATGATTTTTATTTCTTTATTATTAGATCGTTAATGAATGTTTATTATGAAAAAAAGAGGAAAAAATCATACCTTATAATTATTATAGTCGTTAATTGTATGTATGCAAATATAATATAATTGAATAAATTCTAGATATATGCTCGTTTATAAATAGAAGATTAAATACTGAAATTTTAAATGTGCGTTTATTTTTCTTTCAAGTTAATTACAAAGGGTAATTACCAGTTTGTAATGTTTGAGTAAAAGAAGTCAGTTAGGAAAACAATTACAATTAAAATAACATGACGTATCCGATTGAGGTGAGAAAATGTATTGTTCGACCGAAAGGTGCTAATGATAGTGTAAATAGTAATATATAGATGGTACGCTTCGTCGTTAAATGGTGTAGCGGATCAGTTAAGTCCAGTGGTAACGCGCTGGACTTGTAATTGATTCCCCGCTCCATCACTGACCGTACTAACAGTCTTTCGGACGAGACTTTAAAAACCGAGGTCCTGTGTATGATGCTTTACATCGAGCACGTAAAAGAACCAGGGGTGCTTCTGGAACTGGGGAATCTTCTGTATCATGCACTATCCTCCAAATCTAATATGACTAACATTCTTCTGGAGGCGTCGCCCATGTGGGAAACTGGTGGCGACGATAAATAAAAGCATATACAACAACATCGTTAAATGGTACACTTTGGCGGTGGTACGCTTAGACAATGGTACACTTCGTCATGCACCCCCATCTAACCCCACACCACTACAAACCTATTCAACTTGAATAACTGCAATCAACCGTAATATAACATGTATACAGCCAAATTTCTTGTCTACAGGGAAAAGATTACTGATATTTTCATAGGGGGACGACGAGCTGGCCAAATATTTTGGGATGTGTTGACCAAAACGTGTCCGAATTTACCAACGGACGAAATGACTAGGGTGCGAGTTGTTTACCAATCGACCCGAGAACGAAGACAGCAGCCATTCTCATTTCATAAATTTGCATATTTTCTACAAAAAGGCTCATATATATATATACAGGCATTACAACTCCCAATTATTACTCAAAATACTTACTCAAAAAATGTTTGTTGACATAACTTCGTAGTAACCAAAGGGAGGTAATTTGACTATACTTTCGCAATCGCAAACATCTTGGTGCCATACTATCTGCCGGACTCCTACCGGTATTACGGGTCACTATTTTCGGCCTAATCAGACGTCATACGGTGTGTCGCGCTGCTGGAAATCAGTCATGAATACGGTTTTGCAATGATTCTGCTTCTGCTTCTGCCAGATAATGGCCACAATCAACGAACTGATTATACTGCCATGGTTTGGTGCGCATATTAGACCACCCCCCTCCCCCCAAAATTTTGAAATTTAATTCAGCTTTGTCATCGAGGCTTTAAAGGCCTCGACTGACGGAGCTGATACGACCCCAGGGGGGAGAGCGTTCCAATCCCGGATGGTTCTTGGGAAGAATGAGTGTTTTCTATAGTCACAGGATGCTGCTGGTACTTGGAAGGATTTGTCATGCATGTTTCGTGACAGTCTTTTCGGTGATATTAGACGACCTTCCTTTGATATGGCCACTTTGTTGTTTTCTATTTTGAATAGCATTGTGAGTCTCGCTTCTTTCCTTCTTTGTTCAAGTGATGTCCATTTGAGTTGTTGTAGCATCAGATTAACGCTGGAGTGGTTATGATGTTTGTTGGATACGTAGCGAGCTCCTCTTCTTTGTACCATCTCAAGTCTGTCAGTCTCTGTCTTAAGGTATGGATCCCATACCGGACTGGCATATTCTACAATTGGACGTACCAATGTTTTATATGCATTCTCCTTCACTGTAGTTGATCCTATATTTAAATTTCTTTTTAGGAAACCAATTGTTCGATTTGCCTTGTTACAAATGTTATTTACATGATCATTCCATCTGAGATCGGATGTAAATGTGCAGCCTAGGTATTTTGCACTACTGACTGACTCAAGAATTTGACCATGTAGGCTGTATGAAGTTGCAATTGTGTTGTTTTTCCTGCTGATGGTAAGTACATTGCATTTGTCAGGGTGGAATGACATTTTCCATTTTGATTCCCATATTCCGAGTTTGTCCAGATCTAGCTGTAAATCATGTGCATCTTTGTCTGATGATATCGTGAGGTATGCTATTGTGTCATCTGCAAATAGTCGGACTGTAGATTTAATTCCATCTGGCATGTCGTTAATGTAGAACAGGAATAGTGAAGGCCCAAGTACTGAGCCTTGGGGTACTCCTGACTCTACATCAATATGAGATGAACTTTCTCCATCCACAACTACTGCTTGGGTTCTATTAGACAGGAAACTAGCGATCCACTTATTTACATTTCCTCGGATACCATAGTGTTCCAGCTTATGCATCAGGAGACTGTGACCAACCTTATCAAAGGCTTTCGAAAAGTCCATAATGAGAACATCCGTTTGCTTTCCTGCGCTCATGTTGTTGGTGATGTCATCCACAAATTCAATCAGCTGGGTTTCGCATGATCTTTTGCTACGAAATCCGTGTTGTAATGGATATAGAATGTTGTGGAGATCTGCATGTTTCATAATATGACTAGTTATTATGTGTTCCATGAGTTTACAGCAGATGCATGTCAGAGATATTGGTCGATAATTCTCTGCCTTGTATCTCTCTCCTTTCTTGAAGACTGGGCTTACGTTGGCGTTCTTCCAGTCAGATGGTACTTCCCCAGTATTAAGTGATGTTGTAAAGATGATAGTTAGAATTGGGGCTATCTCGGTTGCAAGTTCTTTTAGTATTCTTGATTTTAGATTGTCTGGTCCTGAAGCTTTATTTGGATTTATTTTTGTAAGAAGTTTCAGCACTCCATTTTCTGTAATGATTAGATCCTCAGCAGAAGGGTATTGACCTGGCATGTTACAACAAGATTTGAATTTTTCTGGACTATATGTTTCCTTGGAAGAGAATGCAGACTGAAACTGCTTATTCAGAATTGTAGCTTGGTCCACAGGATGCGAGTGTAGTACTCCATCACTACGTAGTGGTGCCACGCCGCTGCTATCAGTCTTCATATGTTTTATATAAGTCCAGAATCGTTTCATATTGCTGTGTTGTTGGGTTTCTTCTTTAGGTGTTACTATGTTTTCGATATACTTCCAATATGCACGGCGTAGTTCTTTCTGTACTTTTTGCCTGGCTTCTTTGAATTTTGATGTTATCTTAGGATCCGCTGACTTTTTCTTTCTTTTGTATAGTCTGTCACGGCGGCGTATTAGTTTACGTACATTTGGTGTTAGCCAAGGGAGGCTATCTTTCTGTTTTGCTATCTTGTGCGGGATATGGTTTAATACACTTTGGTTGAGCTGGGTTTTGAATAATAACCAGAGTTCTTCCGCTGAACTTCCATTTGAAGCTAGATTTCTGATCTTTTCATGGGTTTGGATCATTTCCTCTTTGATGGTTTCCCAGTTTGCCTTCCTGTATAAGGGGATGTTCCGAGGTTTTTGTTTTCTAGTTAAGGGCTTGGTGTCTATTTCGCTGAAGACAATGTCGTGGTCTGAAACCCCAGGTATCACTTTGGTGCGTGTGAAGCGTGTTGGATTGTTCGTAATCACTAGGTCTAGCGTGTTAGGGCCTCTTGTTGGTTCCTCCACTAGTTGAACAAGTCCATTGTCGTCAAGAATGTCGCCAAACTTGTAGTGGTTTTTCTGACATGTTGATTCTGGTTTCAGGGTTCTTGTTATCCAGTTCCAGCCAGGGAGGTTAAAGTCGCCACCAACAATTATGAAGGCATTCTTTGTAGCGTTTACTTTTTCAAGACTTCGCCCAAGTTCTTCAATGCTTTCTTCATTTGATGTTTTAGGGTTGTAGTAGGATGCAAGATACAAGTCTTTACTACCAGCTAGACTGATTTTAGCCCAAACAATCTCGCAATTTGTGTGTAGCTCGGGTACAGGTGTGCTTAGATGATCATGATTTATTGCTATTAGCACCCCGCCTCCTTTCATGTTGCGGTCATTTCTGTAGATGTTATAATTTGGTGGAAAAATCTGGTTATCTTTTACAGATGAATCTATCCAGGTTTCTGTTCCTAGGACAATATCTGGTTTAGTGCTTTCAACTAAGTTCTTAATTAATCCTTGCTTTGATTTGATGGACTGAAAATTTACTGTAAGCATCTTGATAGGTACACTTTTTGGACTTTTATCCTGCTTCTTTCTGTCTGGTGTTGATGCGTGAATAGGTTTGATACAGTCAGATGGAAGTGGACTCTGGAGAGATGTATCGGATAAAATACTAAATGAATTTGAGGTGGATAATACTATGTCAAAGCAAACTGAGCTGTAATTAGGACAGTCACAGATAAGGCAGTCCCAAGCTATTGCACTGTCCTCTACTAAGATGTTGTATGTTCGAGAGCTGACTGATTGGCAGGTGGTATGGTACCACTGGTTACAAGTATCACACATGATACCTTTGTCTTCCCATGTAACAGGTTCGTCACAAGTTCCGCATAGAAATACTGTTGTGTCTGGACCTGGATTTAGGTTTATATCGTTTGCCATGGTTATAAGTAGCATGGATAGATATGCAAGATGATATGTTTGTTTTCCATGTATTTCATATGAAAATCCATTTTTGTTTTTAAGAGTTATATGTAATCTGAAGTTTGCCAGGATAATCTGATGGTCTGGTATATTATTCCTGTTTATAATGGTGAATTGAGGATATTCATGGTGGTCTACAGTATTTGTGATTTTAAGGAGTTGTCCAGAAAACATCAGAGACAGGAATATGATGAGGCATAACATGATGAGCTGTAGCTGTAGAAGGGTGTGGTGATAAGATGAACCCACCTACGCACACACCTTCTCGGCACTACTTGTTCGCTGTCAGTCCGTATTTGCCGCCATCTTTGTCTTTGTTTACATTGGTGACTCCGGTAGAATTCAATTATCTGCTCTAGTTAGGCTATGATTTCAGTCAATTCGTGGATAAATGATTACCAATACAATATTATGGGACGATCTTACCCTCCTGAGGAAGAAATAAGGGCAGTGTAAGTGAAAATAGGAAATTTTTTAGCACAGATCAAAAGGATACGACTTGATTCTTCGCACATGCGCACCACGCACCTCAAATAGATCACACCAGTATTGCACGACGGATTGATCTTGAAATTATTCCTACTACTTATATTACATTAATTCCGACTAATATGAGTGTGTAAGTATATTTAAGTCTTTACCACAGACATACTAGACATACTCGTATTTAAAGTGTAGGCCTAAATAATTGCGAAAACAATCTGATGCCGGATCGACGCCAAGGGAATAATTTATATATTATGTAGTACAGATTGTTTAATTGCAACTATTTGCATCTAACATCGGTCCAAACATTTGATTTTCATACAAACCACTAACAGTACAAACAGTCAGAACTTAAATTGAAGCTAACATGCAGCCCCCCCCCAATCGTGCGTCTCCCAAACTAAGGAAAAGAGACGGCTTGGTCTTATCTAAGTACATATGGAGTATCATAAGCCGTGAAAATTGAAGTATACCGTCGCCCTATTTCCTGAACCCCATAACTCAATTTTTGTTTTAAGTCATGTGCATTCCAGAACAATATATATAGGTAGTACAGACAGAAAGAGCTTGGAAAGATGGTTTCAAGGTTCTTTCTGTCTGTGCTACCTATATCGTTCCGAAATGCACATAACTTAAATAAAACGCAATTCCATAACCCCGTATGTAACACTTTATCAAGAGGGAAATTTTTTAAAGTAAGGTTGTTTTTCTCATAAAGACGAAAAAAGTTATGGGGTTCTGGAAATAATACGACGATACTCTAAATTGTGGCTGGAATTACGCATGGTACAAAAAAGAAGAGTTACAGCACTTCAATATCATATGAAAAAATGTCGTTGTACATAGTAATTGGTGACACTTCAAGAGAGATTCGTCTATGCCTGGAACACCCTATAAGGTCCCTGGTCTATTCAGATAGAGACCCTGTAAAATGTTCAAGCTACACCCTCTATAATCTGAAATCGATATCATTTTACCCCCATGGGTGATCTGAACCCGATTTTCGTATTGCCACCGAACAGTAAATATTACCCCCACGCTGAGTTAATGCGATCATTTCCCATTATTATTTAATTATAGGTTGATTGAATAAAAAATGAACATACGAAACTGATAGCTAGACTATAACTGCAGACAAATGAATAAAATGTTAATTACACTGTTGTTTTGGTTGTTGTTTACCGTTGCCGTTACTGCTGCTGATGTTGTTTTCTGGTTGTTGTTTTTATTTATATCATTTTGGGCAGGTTATGTTCTTCCCTGACATTGGCTACGGTCTTGTCATCCACATGTGGTGAATTTTTCAGTTGATTGCGAAAGAGAAAGTTAGAAACCCGATGAAAACAAACAAACAATTTGCCATTTTGTCCACGCCCAATGCTGTACTACATTGATCTTTCTGTATACGCCCATTGTTGGACTATACTCCACTGTTAAGCATTACAGGTCATTCTGCATTCTGTATATGCACACTTCTGCACTGTACGCTCAATGTAATTGTTGGTCTACGTTGGTCATTCTCATGTCCACTGTTATACTACATAGGTAAGTCTGCATGTGTACACTACTGTAACGCATTGGTCATTCTGTGGATGAACTCTTGTGTATTACATGTACCTTTCTTTATATGGCCTCTGCTGGACTAAATTTTCCGGATAACATTGGTCAATCTGTATAGAATACATATTTGACCGGCTTCATGGGTATATTGCTTTCTGTATTTATGTTCTACATACATTACCCTGTGTGCGTCTGTACATTTGCCCTGTAGTCGCAACATTTTGAAACAATTCGCTTTTACATTTTGCAGAATGTGTATTTTAACACTTAAGATATTTTGTCTGGACATTTTGTTCTTTAAGCGCAACATTTTAATTTCACCTGCCAAATATTACCGACGTATTTTTGTCCATCTAATTTCACTGACTTTGATGTTTATTTCTTAATTCATTTTTTTTCTTAATTACTATTCGAAATTTGAGCGCCTTCAAATTCGCATATGCAACATTTTCAACGGTTAGTTTTTCTTATCTTCCATCCTGGTACATGAACCAATATATTACCAATGGCAACTTGTCGCTGGAGACAATCATTGTGTTCACATGCACACCCCTTGAAAACCGTAAATGCTCACTATGCTGTACAAATGCCATAGGTGACGAATTTCATCATTTACTGGTTTGTACTCACTTCAAGGACTTGCGAGTTCAAATAATCCCGAACAATATTTCGAAAGACCTAATATACCAAAATTTAAAAAACTACTTTCCTTCTACAAAATAGATTTGCAAAAAATGTCAGATTTGTCATGAATCCTTTTAAATGGATTTTAATTACCAATACCAAATCTATAAAAATACATTAATGCATTACATGTAATTACATCTCATGCTTGTTATAACCAATGGATAATTAGGCAACTAACACAGTAATACATTAATTTATTAAACGAATCATTCAAGCTTACCATCGAAAACCCAGCTGTAACATAACTCTTCATTTTTGCAATCATCAACTATACCGAACAACTTATTGCGTTAAGAACTTTACTGCTACTGTGTATTTATGTTCCATTAGAGACACCTGTATACTGAATTCTCATATAAAACAACAGTGACAAACTGCCACAAAATACGCCCATTCTAAGTCAGAGCTCAGTTAAATCAAAATTACTTTTAGGTTATTTCTTTAATCAAAGGGCTGATTTGAGTTGACCTAATACTCGGAATGAGACTTTTTCTGAATATGGGGCCAGGTCCCTAGGGGTCACGCGCACAATACAACCAAAACTCTATATGATCATGTACATTTCAATTTTATTTGTAGTGCTCACTGTTATACAAAACATACAGACATAAATATAATGCAATTAAACTGAAAACTTTGGATTATAGCAATGTTTAAACAAATCCATTGCTCATTTGGTTCATTTTCTAGGTTAATGTTTTCATTTTGCATCTAATCACCACTCAGGCATTTTAAGGATGTGCTTTTCTTGCACAGTGAAGCACAAAAATCAGTACCATTTTTGAGAAAATACATGCATTGATTCCTCCAACATATGTCCATAAAAGGACATAGCAAAAGTCAAAATCAAATTACACATACACTGCATTATTGTTGTTAATTGTATACCCATTGTTCCAATAGTACAACCTAAATACTCTAATGTTATTGACTACACCATTAACCCCAGACATCAAAAACTGTTTCAACAAAATCTATGCAATATCAAATTCCAGATCAGCCAAATATAGAATGAAAATGACAGTGAAACATATAAACAGCAAATTGTTGCAATCTGCAAAAGAAAACTGAACACATGTAAGAAGGTAGTACAATGCCGACTGAAGATTTTAATCAGTAACTCGTCAATAGTATTACAATGACAACTATTTCCAAATAATGCTATTGACTAACAATTTTCATATAATACAAAGCTGTTAATGAAAGGCAATTAATTATACAACAAAGATGGGTGACAAATAAAATAAATTGAGACACAAAAAACATGTGGAATGCATTTTTGTACAAAAAAAACAACAACTGTAAATAGACGCCTGATTTATTATAGGTATCAAAATGACATTACAGGTTGTATCATCCATTTCACTTGTTGTCTCACAAAATGTCCAACACACCGTCTATTTGGTAAATGGTAAGCGCCTCAGCGTGCTATTATTTCACGTACAAACCAGGTTTACGTACACATCTTAAACTGGAAATACTGGTTTAAAAGCAAAAGGCGATCAAATTTTTTATTTTATTTAGATCTTCAATGAGATAATATGTTAAAAATCACACCAGCATGTCCGCAACTCTATAGTGAGTTAGGTTTTTACATAAACTACTGTAGCTCAATTCTAATAAACACCAGTTTCAATAATTTTGTATCAAACCCAGGAGGTGCCACTTAAACATATCATGCTTATCAGAGGAACAATGAATAAAAAACCTATTTTCCCATATAGTACCAAAACTGGAAACGTTTCCTATTTATATTTCATTTTTTTAAGAACCAAATTTAGGACAACAAAATAATTATTTTGTAAGCAAAAGGAGTATTAATGAAGAATTCTTAATTAAATCTAAACTGAACACTTGTTCACATACATATTTCAATTAAATTAACAATTTAACAACTTACAGAACATGAGAAATGCAAACGAACATCATGCAAATACATGTACCATATATACACAAATATTACTACAATGGTAAATATACAAAAATCATCCTGAAATCATACAATCTATTAAAGGAAACAAGATCTTAAATTTTCTAAATCTTTCCTAAAACATTCTGCCAGAATAAAGCATATACACACAACACATTATACCATAATCAACCTGTATTGTAGTCTTCATAAAGTCTTCAAGTCGAAGAAAGCATCCCAAGATTGGAATTCAATACTTGATCTGACAAATTGCAAAGCATCATCGTGTCAATGTACACATTCTCAATTTATAGCATGGGAAGTTCTTATAGACACCCACAGCTTCCCAATGTTTCATGTGCAACTTAAATACACTGTTATAAAATGTTATTCCTATAGAGATAGTACAAAACACACCAGTCACCAGAAGATAGTAATTAATTGATGATTCTATGTTCATTACAGAATCTGTGAAGTAAAGTTTCTGCCTGTAAAAAGGCATAACTATCAACAGTACTTGATCTCAATTAAAGTCATATAATTTATTCAATTGTTAATTACTATTATCATATGGTGTACTTGTATGAGAGGTCAGTTCCAGATATTAAACATTGCCATCTGAATATATCACGCTCATACAAGTAAAGCATAATTCCAAAATCTTCAAACGTTTATATTGAGAAAACATAAATAGACATTCAGCTAATTTTAAGAAGCAATATTCAATTTAATAGAATTCTTTCTTTAATTAATTCAGAAATACAGTAAAATTAAGATATTTTGACAAAGCCAACATTTCATAAATTGTTCATGCTGTTTCCCATGATAATTGTTGGCGAGTTTCTACTTTCAGTGTTGTATTAACATTTATACAATAATATTTACGAGCATTTGCTTTCATGAATATAAGGATCTCGCAAAAATAGCCAAAATTTGTCCCTAACGAAAATGCCCCACTTTTAAAGTACAGCAAAAAACAAAAATAATATTTTAAATATTAATTGCTGACAGGTACGATGAAATTGTTCCAAATACAATGACATGTAGTTATTAAAATTCAATTCAATGAACAAGTTCTGCAAATACATGTAAAATCATAAATATTCAACATCAACGAGAAACTGATCATTTTACATTTTTTAATTGGTTTGAGAGCCAATCAAGACCCTCGTAAAGTCCATCACCACTAGTAGCACAAGTAGCTTGGATGTACCAATTACGACTACGTAGAGAATGTAAAGCCAACTTGTCTGTTATTTCTGCAGCATTCATAGCATTTGGTAAATCCTGAAACATAGTAAATATATGCATATGTTAATTTACATGGAAAGATAATTAATCTGGCAATTAAAATCATCTGTGTCATGTGTGGTACAAGTGAATCTATAACAACGTCAGGCTGATCTTGAAATGTCTAAAATATGTATTTGTACAATTCAATTCAATTTAAAAATATTGAATTGAATTGAATTGTACAAGTCTATAATAGAATTATGAGATTTCTGACTGGTTAGTTTGATGATGTAACAGCTGAAATGGAGAACTGACATCCAAATAAGACCGAATATACAAAAATAATCTAAAGACCCTAATGTAAGGAAAGAGAACACACCTTTTTAAAAATAAAAAAAAAGGCCAGGATGGATGCAAATTGCTTACAAGAGTACACTGCTATTTTGGCTGAATTAGACTCATATGCCAATAAATTGGTCTAGGTTCAGTCAAAAACCACTAAGCAGTTAAGGAGGAAATGTGATTTATAGTTTATATACAGGGAACAAGGCCCTGCCCCATGGTGGTCCCTTGGTGGGACATATAAATTTAATTGATATACTAACACACCTGTTTATTAGCAAACACAAGCAGAGTAGCATCACGGAGTTCATCTTCACTCAGCATTCTGGTTAACTCATCCCTGGCTTCACTTACACGTTCTCTATCATTACTGTCCACAACAAATATTAAACCTGAAAATATTCACATCAATTGTGTAACAACATATATCATTTGATCTTACTTATTAATTTCAACATACAAACTATGAAATAATGTAGAAGGATAATTAACAAGTACAGTAAAACCTCAGTTAAAGACCACCTCGATTTTAAGTCCACCTCAATATTAAGACCACCTTGATATTAAGACCAGTTTTCAAGGGCCCTAATCTTATTATCGAGGTTTTATTGTATTTTGAAAAGTGGTACCAGTAGCGGGATGGTCTTCATTTCATTAAAAAGCACTTTACGTGTATTTTGTTTTTCATGTTGCTAGATAATGAAACATGCCATGAACCCTGGCAGCATAATCATTTAAGGTAACTTGGTAAAAAGGTCAACCTATGATTCATTCTACATCATTCCAATTCCAACCACTGGTTTCAGAAGTGATGATATTGAAAGTTGTACAATGTACATGTATCTCATAAAACATTATGTTGATAAATCAAATTATTATTCTGGTCTTCTATTGACTATTTCTTCCATTTCATTTTTCATTGATTATGTCCACAGATGTAAGGGAAAATGATTTTAAGTTTCTTTTTGCGTTATAGAACACTTAAAATGTGTCCAGTGGGTGCATTCACTAGGTGCCATAGCCAGTCAAACAGTTTGGACACAGAAATGGAAAATTGAATATTAAAATTTAAATAATAAGACTTACCCTGTGTATTCTGGAAGTAATGCCTCCATAAGGGTCTGATTTTATCCTGACCACCAACATCCCATACAGTGAAACTGATGTTCTTATATTCTACAGTCTCCACATTGAAACCTGAAAGGATTGAATTATGAATGTAATATCCATCAAATAACATAACATACTTTTGCAATATCTATTACCATTTATATATTTCAACACGTATCCCCAGTTGTGTCAAGGGCCTCCGTAGTCAAGTGTTTATGGTCGCTGACAATCATGCTACAAGGGGCACATGGGGGTCTTCCTTCACCCTAATAATTGAAGGTCACTACATGACCCCGACTGTTCACGTCTGGCTTATATTTTTCACTTTACACATATAGGGAACCTGACAGCAATGCTTTATGACAGAATGCAATCCTATAAGACGACCACTATATGCTACCCACCAAATATCAAAGCTCTAGGCCTTATGACAAATTTTGAACATGAAGATTTTAAAAGTTTACATTTTTTAGCTCCTGTAAAATACTTTAACTTATACAGCAGATCAGAACGATTTATACAACTTTGAAAGAGGCGCACCCACGGATCATTCCTGTGAAGTTTGGACAAAATGCATTGAGCAGTTTAACAGGAGATGTCATTTAAAGAAAATGTAAATGGAAGACGGGCAGCCAACGATCACAATAGCTCACCAGAAGCACTTTGTGCTCAGGTGATCTAAACAATATTTGGACCACAGATGCTCAATATGCTCGACAGATATCTATATAATACTTGAACTATCACAGACGCCTTTCAACATAAATAAACCTAATCACCGATTATGAAAATATGTGCATGTATTAGGTATATACTATGTACACATATTTACATGAGTCTTCTAATACTATAAGAAATAACAATGTGTTTTGCTACATAAATACTGGTTCGTATTAACCATGGGTAACACAATCAACATATGTAAAATTATACTGGCAGATGATTGTACTTGAAATGAGTAATTTCTTCTCAGATAGGAGCTAGTACAATCCAATTAACTTATATCACATAAAAATATAAATTAAACAATACAAAGTATACAAACATATACAGAGTTAGACACTGTGTTTTGTATTTTGAGAATCAACAAGACATAACAAAGTGACATGAAACGATGAAAATAAATGGATAAATCCACTGTTTTAGGTAGTTCAATTCATTTGAATAATAAATTATAAATTATTATTATAAATAAAAAGATGGTGATGGTTTGGAGGATCAAGGACAGCTTTAAACTATAAATAAATAGTATCTAAAGGCAGTATCAATTCAAAACAAGCTTCTGAAGAGCTATGGACAACATTTCTCAAGAAAAATATAGGAAAAGTATGCAAAATATAGGTTTTTGATAATACAATAGGAAATCTCTTAAAAATATAGGAATAGGTATAAAAAGTTTCATCATACAAACCTATTGTAGGAATAGTTGTTACAATCTCCCCTAATTTCAGTTTATATAGAATAGTTGTCTTTCCTGCAGCATCCAAACCAACCATCAATATTCTCATTTCCTTTTTGCCAAACAGACTACTAAACACTTTTTGAAAATAGTTCCCCATTTTCGGATCGGTATGCTGTTATTACTGGCAAATTCCTAAAATAATGAAGAATGTATATTTAATAGGGATGTAAAAGATTAACCGGTTAACCGTTCGAACATGCGGTTATCGGTTAGTAAAATCACTAACAGGTCATTTTCATGTATCATGAATAAGCAAGTGGTATACATGTACAGCAAAGGACTGATAGTAAATGATTCCCATGCGGACGTTGATATAATCTCTGTAAAAGCTGTGTAATATATTCAGGCATAAAGGTCGGGATCAGGTTAATGTATTACATGGAATCCTTTTACATTCGTTCTAGCCCCGCATACGTGTCTCTGTACAGAGCCACGCACAAGCCTATTGTAAAAACCTGGGATTTTTGCTGCATGATTTTAACGGCACTATTCTGGCGTCTTTAATGTCGACCGAACAGACTTATGAGAATACGGAAAAACTGTAGCAATCTTTCACGAGTAGAAGCAAACAAAAATCGAATTTCTAGCGCATCTGGGTGCCTCACAATCACTTTGACAAGAAGACAGGGGTCAGATGTTTATGACTGCAAAAATTGTCGCTAAGTCATCTGTCAATCAAACGTAACTCCACCCACGGTGCGCAAGTAAACTATCTACCTAAAAAACTGGATGTTGACATTCGCGCTCCCGCCAATTTCGTCTGTCAAAGTAGCAATTCAAGATGGATTTTAACGTTGAAACAACTTTTGATCGGATTCGTGATAGATAGCACTTTCAGTTTTGGCTCAAGGAGGAGCAAATAATAGCAATATCTGGGTAGGGTAAGTGCGCAACGCCTCCGTAGCAACCCTCCCATCTTCTTTTTTAACAGGTGCTCAATTCACTTTTTTTTTACAAAACAAGTCATATCCATGAAAATATTTTGTCGAAAAGACAAATAAATCAACGAAAGGCTACAATTTTCTGTCGTACAGTTTTTGTTGCATGCAAAGCATTTATATGTTCACGAAAATAAGAGTAAATGCAGTGGAAAGACCGACGGTGTCCAACTTCTATATACTTTTGTGAATGGTTTAGCAGGACGTTATACAGCGACAGTATACAGATGTGACGTACGTGGCTGGACTACGTACATTAATTCATGCACTGGTAACACACAAACTCAAACAAAGTTCTTTTTAAGAAGTTGCAATAAACATCTCAATCTTTCTTTAAATCCTTCCCTACACAACGCCAATTTGAATTCTATAGTTCTTCGGAATGTCTGTACCACAGATTTCAAAATCAACACAAAAACAAAATTCACTTGTAGCCTGCATAATTTTGTATAGAAAAGCGTAATTTTGTTTCCACCAACTTCCTAGAAATCACATAAACATCCATCAAAAACACTATTCTCACAGCTTAATTTGTTACAGAGATTTCAGGAGTATTTCTTAGTGCACCATTTCATAATGTGTCTATAAAATAATAGATTTCATAGAAATACTATTACTGCGATGTGGCGACATATTAAGAGTTTTCCTATAAAATTCAATTTGTTGGTTAATGTATATAAACATGTATGTACAATGTATTTCTAAAAACATGGATGTTAGTTAGATGTACATGATTCTTTAATCCAACACAATCAACAGGAGCGTTGTCAGAGCTGGTAGAATGTGTACACAACAATCTAGGGGGGGGGGGGGGGTGACCATAATCATACCACATACTGATGTAACAGCACAGACAAAATACTATGTATGGATGTAACACCATAGACATAGTACCATATACTGATGTAACACCATAGACATAGTACCACATACTGACGTAACGTACACCATAGATGAAACACATACTGATGTGACATATAATACCACATCCAGTTACATTAGACAATACATTACCAACCGTCCTAACACTGCCTTTATAATGGCTAGAGCAGGAAATTACCACTTTAAACAATTGTTGTAAGTCCCAGTCAGGGATTGGACCAGCAACATTCAGCACCTGTGGGCCATAATTGTGACATTTGGAGTGTCAATAAAGCAATTGGTGCCAATAGGTTTTAATTAGGGATGTCAACGAATAGCAAATCAGGTATTCGAATATTCGATCAGCCTTCGAACGAATATTCGATCGTCACAACTCAGACAAAAAAAATAAAAAATCATATTTCGTTACGTGCTACGTGTATTCTACTTTCGTTTACATCGGAAGTTAAGACTATGACGAATGAAGTTATTGCAGTAAATAGATCATCATCTGACTGTCAATATTCGTGTTTATGAATATCTTTGTGTCGAGACAAAAAGCATTTGTCTAAAGTTGTCTTCTAAGTATATGCATCGCCATGCCATTTTTGAATATTGAGTACTTAATTAAAAATCGAACCAAACAAAATGCATTTACTCGTTGTACTTTTGAGTAAAATGTTTTCAAACAGTCGTTTTGATTGGATGATACGATCTACGTGAAAAATTAGTATGCCAACCAATTATGTTGTTTCCCGTTTTTCGGCATGATTCTTTTCTCAATCCCAGCTTTGATATTCCTTAATTAAAAAGCGAGTCATTAACTCAAGTCCCTGTCGGTGGTTTTGACTGCCTACTTTTTACACCTTTCGTCAACAACAAAATTACTGACGATTGCATACATATATTTATTAGCATAAACTTTTGCAACTTTATCGCCATTTACAATTAAGCAATGACTAATGATTAAACGCCTATTTTCTTCTATTTGACACTATGGACTACCAAACGGTTACAAACGGACAGTAATTAACGGATTATCGAAAGAGACAAACCGTCACACCCCAACGATATACAATTATATTAGCACCCCCCCCCCCATATACACAATGACACTTGTACAAGCGCGTATATTTCAACAACAACCTTTATTACTCTCTAACACAAATCGGGGTCGGCAAATAGATAAACACAAACGACAATTTCTATTTTTCATCAAGTTTATATTAAGTATATTTTTCCGAATATTGAAACAGGATTCGAATATTCGATGTTATGAACGAATATTCGAATATCCTTTGGCATCTCTAGTTTTAATTGATACATGTGAATCAGAAATGAATATAAGCATGTGGTGTTAGTTGATGTGTGTGTGTGTGGTAATGGGTTATAACTTATAGACCCAATATTTCCAATTATTTTTGCTCTCCAAAATTGAAATTCATCTGTTTAAATACCCACAATTTTTTTCTACATTACTTGAATAGTACCCATCAAGATTCATAATTGGTACCCACAAATGTACACAAAACCACAAAGTCTATTTAATTTTGTTTGATTATTGAAGCTTTAGTTATTTTGAGGAGTTTAAACAAGAAAACACAACACTTAGTTTCCATCCTGGTACATGAACCAATATATTCCCAATGGAAACTTGTCGCAGGAGACAATTATTCACATGCATACCCCTTGAAAACCGTAAATGCTCACTATACTGTACAAATGCCATACGTGTTTGTACTCACTTCAAGGACTTGCGAGTTCAAATAATCCCGAACAATATTTTGAAAGACCTAATATACCAAAATTGAAACAACTACTTTCCTTCTACAAAATAGACTTGCAAAAAATGTCAGATTAGTCATGAACCCTTTTAAATAGATTTTAATTACCGATGCCCAATCTATAAAAATACATTAATGCATTACATGTAATTACAGCTCATGCTTGTTATAACCAATGGATAATTAGACAACTAACACAGTTATACATTAATTTATTAAACGAATCATTCAAGCTTACCATCGAAAACCCAGCTGTAACATAACTCTTCATTTTTACAATCATCAACTATACCGAACAACTTATTGCGAATAAAAACTTTACTGCTACGCTACATTATTGATAATAAACGTGTTACACGTGTATTGGTCTAGCTTTAAACTATTACATGCATTAAATTTGTAAAATCACTATGCCATACTAATTATGTAGGTAAGGCTGATCCTATGTAGCGGATCCACGTGTTGTCCGTGTATGATATTCAATATCTGAACGTAGACGCACAATACTAGATCTATTTGAATCATGATTCTATTTTAGTTTTGTGCAGTGGATTTATTTGTGTATTTTGACGTTATTATTCCTTCGGTTCAAAAACTGTTTTTGTCTAAATGACCTTGCCTATAGATATTTATTTATGGTATTTTTTTAAACATTGTATTATTAAATTTGCTACATATTGTTGTATAAACGTATGTACGATTAATATGTTATGTTGCTTGAAGTACAAAGTGTATTTATGTTCCATTAGAGACACCTGTATACTAAATTCTCATATAAAACAACAGTGACAAACTGCCACAAAATACGCCCATTCTAAGTCAGAGCTCAGAGTTAAATCAAAACTAATTTTAGGTTATTTCTTTAATCAAAGGGCTGATTTGAATTGACCTAATACTCGGAATGAGACTTTTTCAGAATATGGGGCCAGATACCTATGGGTCACCCGCACAGTACAACCAAAACTCTATATGATCATGTACATTTCAATTTTATTTGTAGTGCTCACTGTTATACAAAACATACAGAAATAAATATAATGCAATAAAACTGAAAACTTTGGATCAAAGCAATGTTTAAACAAATCCACTGCTCATTTGGTTCATTTTCTAGGTCAATGTTTTCATTTTGCATCTAATCACCACTCAGATATTTTAAAGATGTGCTTTTCTTGCACAGTGAAGCACACAAGTCAGTACAATTTTTGAGAAAGTACATGCATTGATTCCTCCAACATATGTCCATAAAAGGACATAGCAAAAGTCAAAATCCAATTACACATACACTGCATTATTGTTGTTTATTGTATACCCATTGTTCCAACAGTACAACCTAAATACTCTAATGTTATTGACTACATCATTAACCCCAGACATCAAAATCTGCCAAATATAGAATGAAAATGACAGTGAATAAACAGCAAATTCTTGCAATCTGCAAAAGAAAACTAATACATGTAAGAAGGTAGTACAATGCCTACTGAAGATTTTAATCAGTAACTCGTCAACAGTATTACAATGACAACTATTTCCAAATAATGCTATTGACTAACAATGTTCATATAATGCAAAGCTGTTAATGAAAGGCAATTATACAACAAAGATGGATGACAAATAAAATAAATTGAGTCACAAAAAATATGTGGAATGCATTTTTTGTACAAAAAAAACAACAACTGTAAATAGACGCCTGATTTATTATAGGTATCAAAATGACATTACAGGTTGTATCATCCATTTCACTTATTGTCTCACAAAATGTCCAACACACCATCTATTTGGTAAATGGTAAGCGCCTGAGCATGCTATTATTTCATGTACAAACCAGGTTTACCTACAAATCTTAAACTGGAAATACTGGTTTAAAAGCAATAGGCGATCAAAATTTTAATTTTATTTAGATCTTCAATGAGATGTTAAAAATCACACCAGCATGTCCGCAACTCTATAGTGTGTTAGGTTTTCACATAAACTACTGTAGCTCAATTTTAATAAACACCAGTTTCAATAATTTTGTATCAAACCCACGAGGTGCCACTTAAACATATCATGCTTATCAGAGGAACAATGAATAAAAAACCTATTTTCCCATATAGTACCAAAACTGGAAACGTTTCCTATTTATATTTCAATTTTTTAAGAACCAAATTTAGGACAGCAAAATAATTATTTTGTAAGCAAAAGGAGTATTATTGAAGAATTCTTAATTAAATCTAAACTGAACACTTGTTGACATACATATTTCAATTAAATTAACAATTTAACAATTTACAGAACATGAGAAATGCAAACGAACATCATGCAAATACATGTACCATATATACACACATATTACCACAATGGTAAATATACAAAAATCATCCTGAAATCATACAATCTATTAAAGGAAACAAGATCTTAAATTTTCTAAATATTTCCTAAACCATTCTGCCAGAATAAAGAATATACCCACAACACATTATACCATAATCAACCTGTATTGTAGTCTTTATAAAGTCTTCAAGTCGAAGAAAGCATCCCAAGATTGGAATTGAATACTTGATATGACAAATTGCAAACCATCATCGTGTCAATGTACACATTCTCAATTTATAGCATGGGAAGTTCTTATAGACACCCACAGCTTCCCAATGTTTCATGTGCAACTTAAATACACCGTAATAAAATGTTATTCCTATAGAGCTAGTACAAAACACACCAGTCACCAGTTTCAGTCATACAGAAGATAGTAATTAATTGATGATTCTATGTTCATTACAGAATATGTGAAGTAAAGTTTCTGCCTGTAAAAAGGCATAACTATCAACAGTACTTGATCTCAATTAAAGTCAAATAATTATTCAATTGTTAATTACTATTATCATATGGTGTACTTGTATGAGAGGTCAGTTCCAGATATTAAAAATTACCATCAGAATATCACGCTCATACAAGTAAAGCATAATTCCAAAATCTTCAAACGTTTATATTGAGAAAACATAAATAGACATTCAGCTAATTTTAAGAAGCAATATTCAATTTAATAGAATTCTTTCTTTAATTAATTCAGAAATACAGTAAAATTAAGATATTTTGACAAAGCCAACATTTCATAAATTTCTCATGCTGTTTCGCATGATAATTGTTGGCGAGTTTCTACTTTCAGTGTTGTATTAAAATGTATACAACGATATTTACGAGCATTTGCTTTCATGAATATAAGGATCTCGCAAAAATAGCCAAAATTTGTCCCTAACGAAAATGCCCCACTTTTAAAGTACAGCAAAAAACAAAAATAGTATTGTAAATATTAATTGCTGACAGGTACGATTGATTTGTTCCAAATACAATGACATGTAGTTATTAAAATTCAATTCAATGAACAAGTTTTGCAAATACATGTAAAATCATAAATATTCAACATCAATGAGAAACTGATCATTTTACATTTTTTAATTGGGTTGAGAGCCAATCAAGACCCTCGTAAAGTCCATCACCACTAGTAGCACAAGTAGCTTGGATGTACCAATTACGACTACGCAGAGAATGTAAAGCCAACTTGTCTGTTATCTCTGCAGCATTCATAGCATTTGGTAAATCCTGAAACATAGTAAATATATGCATATGTTAATTTACATGGGAAGATAATTAATCTGGCAATTAAAACCATCTGTTGCATCTGTGGTACAAGTAAATCTTTAACAACGTCAGGCTGATCTTGAAACGTCAACAATATGTATTTGTACAAGTCTATAATAGAATTATGAGATTTCTGACTGGTTAGTTTGATGATGTAACAGCTGAAATGGAGAACTGAAATCCAAATAAGAACAAATATACAAAAAGAATCTAAAGACCCTAATGTAAGGAAAGAGAACACACCTTTTTTAAACAAAAGGGCCAGGATGGATGAAAATTGCTTACCAGTGTACACTGCTATTTTGGCTGAATTAGACTCATATGTCAATAAATTTGTCTAGGTTTAGTCAAATCCACTAAGCAGTTAAGGAGGAAATGTGATTTATAGTTTCTATACAGGAAACAAGGCCTCGCCCCATGGTGGTCCCTTGGTGGGACATATAAATTTAATTTGATATACTAACACACCTGTTTATTAGCAAACACAAGCAAAGTAGCTTCACGGAGTTCATCTTCATTCAACATTCTGTTCAACTCATCCCTGGCTTCACCTACACGTTCTCTATCATTACTGTCCACAACAAATATTAAACCTGAAAATATTCACATCTATTGTGTAACAACATATATCATTTGATTTTACTTATTAATTTCAACATACAAACTATGAAATAATGTAGAAGGATAATTAACAAGTACAGTAAAACCTCATTTAAAGACCACCTCGTTTTTAAGTCCACCTCAATATTAAGACCACCTTGATATTAAGACCAGTTTTCAAGGGCCCTAATGGTGGTCTTATTATCGAGGTTTTACTGTATTTTGAAAAGTAGTACCAGTAGCGGGATGGTCTTCATTTCATTAAAAAGCACTTTACAGTTACCACGTCTACTAAACGGCAGCTCCACCACTTATCGGTGGTGCAAAGAAAATGAGCTGTGGACACTTCCGTGGTGCAGCTGTGCCTTGTGTTTACTTCTACACACGTGAGTATGATTTATATTTTATTTGATAATTTTATTAAACGGACATATTTCGAAAATCGGAGAATGTGGTACCGTGTAAGAAAACTTTTACAGCAGATTGGCTTCGATTTCGTTTCAATATTGTGCGAACTGAGGTGCCAGGAGCTTTTCTCCCGAATCGGACTTGTATGCAAAACATACTCGACAGCGCCACCACTACTCGACAGCGCCATCACTAGAGCAACAGCGCCACCACTTTTATAAATATGTGCATATTTCCTTTTTAAGAAGTGCTTATAAGTTCTGTTGTGTTCCGGGGTAACTACTATAAATAACAGTTATATTTACATGCGCCAGAATGTTCTTACGGTGTGTGTAAGCAACGAAGTGTACTTGAAATGCTAGCAGATCTCAAAATATGCACAAGTCCGATTTGGGAGAAAAGCTCCTGGCACCACAGTTCGAACAATATTGAAACGAAATCGAAGCCAACCTGCCGTAAAAGTGTTCTTACACGGTACCACATTCTCCGATTTTCGAAATATGTCCGTTTAATAAAATTATCAAAGAAAATATAAATCATACTCACGTGTGTAGAAGTAAACACAAGGCACAGCTGCACCAAGGAAGTGTCGACAGCTCTTTTTCTTTGCACAACCGATAAGTGGTGGAGCTGGCGTTTAGTAGCCGTAGTTACGTGTATTTTTGGTTTGATGTTGCTAGATAATGAAACATGCCATGAACCCTGGCAGCATAATCATTTTAGGTAACTTGCTAAAAAGGTCAACCTATGATTCATTCTACATCATTCCAATTCCAACCACTGGTTTCAGAAGTGATGATATTGAAAGTTGTACAATGTACATGTATCTCATAAAACATTATGTTGATAAATCAAATTATTATTCTGGTCTTCTATTGACTATTTCTTCCATTTCATTTTTCATTGATTCTGTCCACAGATGTAAGGGAAAATGATTTTGAGTTTCATTTTGCGTTATAGAACACTTAAAATGTGTCCAGTGGGTGCATTCACTAGGTGCCATAGCCAGTCAACCAGTTTGGACACAGAAATGGAAAATTGGATATTAAAATTTAAATAATAAAGACTTACCCTGTGTATTCTGGAAGTAATGCCTCCATAAGGGTCTGATTTTATCCTGACCACCAACATCCCATACAGTAAAACTGATGTTCTTATATTCTACAGTCTCCACATTGAAACCTGAAAGGATTGAATTATGAATGTAATATCCATCAAATAACATATCATACTTTTGCAATATCTATTACCATTTATATAGTTCAACACGTATCCCTAGTTGTCTCAAGGGCCTCCGTAGTCAAGTGTTTATGGTCGCTGACTTCAAATCACTTGCCCCTCACTTGCTGCAGGATCGAATCTCTGACGGGATGAAAAATTCTTTGTGAGGAAGCTATCAAGCTGGATTACGGACGATAAGGGGCGATATCCAGGTTCTCACGTATCCCCAAAATCATGCTACAAGGGGCACATGGGGGTCTTCCTTCACCCTAATAATTGAAGGTCACTACATGACCCCGACTGTTCACGTCTTGCTTATATTTTTCACTATACACATATAGGGAACCTGGCAGCAATGCTTTATGACAGAATGCAATCCTATAAGACGACCACTATATGCTACCCACCAAATATCAAAGCTCTAGGCCTTATGACAAATTTTGAACAAGAAGATTTTAAAAATTTACACTTTTTAGCTCCTGTAAAATACTTTAACTTATACAGCAGATCAGAACGATTTATAAAACTTTGAAAGAGGCGCACCCACGGATCATTCCTGTGAAGTTTGGACAAAATGCATTGAGCAGTTTAACAGGAGATGTCATTGAAAGAAAATGTAAATGGAAGACGGGCAGCCAACGATCACAATAGCTCACCAGAAGCACTTTGTGCTCAGGTGATCTAAACAATGTTTGCACCACAGATGCTCAATATGCTCGGCAGATATCTATATAATACTTGAACTATCACAGAATGCCTTTCAACATAAAAAAACCCTAATCACCGATCATGAAAATATGTGCATGTATTAGGTATATACTATGTACACATATTTACATGAGTCTACTAATACTATAAGAAATAACAATGTGTTTTGCTACATAAATACTGGTTCGTATTAACCATGGGTAACACAATCAACATATGTAAAATTATACTGGCAGATGATTGTACTTGAAATGAGTAATTTCTTCTCAGATAGGAGTAAAATCCAATTAACTTATATCACATAAAAATATAAATTAAACAATACAAAGTATACACACATATACAGAGTTAGACACTGTGTTTTGTATTTTGAGAATCAACAAGACATAGCAAAGTGACATGAAACGATGAAAATAAATGGTTAAATCCATTGTTACAGGTAGTTCAAATCATTTGAATAATAAATTATATAAGATGGTGATAGTTTGGAGGATCAAGGACAGCTTTAAACTATAAATAAATAGTATCTAAAGGCAGTATCAATTCAAAACAAGCTTCTGAAGAGCTATGGACAACATTTCTCAAGAAAAATATAGGAAAAGTATGCAAAATATAGGTTTTTGATAATACAATAGGAAATCTCTTAAAAATATAGGAATAGGTATAAAAGTTTCATCATACAAACCTATTGTAGGAATAGTTGTTACAATCTCCCCTAATTTCAGTTTATATAGAATAGTTGTCTTTCCTGCAGCATCCAAACCAACCATCAATATTCTCATTTCCTTTTTGCCAAACAGACTACTAAACACTTTTTGAAAATAGTTCCCCATTTTCGGATCGGTATGCTGTTATTACTGGCAAATTCCTAAAATAATAAAGAATGTATATTTAATAGGGATGTAAAAGATTAACCGGTTAACCGTTAACATGCGGTTATCGGTTAGTAAAATCACTAACAGGTCATTTTCATGTATCATGAATAAGCAAGTGGTATACATGTACAGCAAAGGACTGATAGTAAATGATTCCCATGCGGACGTTGATATAATCTCTGTAAAAGCTGTGTAATATATTCAGGCATAAAGGTCGGGATCAGGTTAATGTATTACATGGAATCCTTTTACATTCATTCTAGCCCCGCATACGTGTCACTGTACAGAGCCACGCACAAGCCTATTGGAAAAACCTGGGATTTTTGCTGCATGATTTTAACGGCACTATTCTGGCGTCTTTAATGTCGACCGAACAGACTTATGAGAATACGGAAAAACTGTAGCAATCTTTCACGAGTAGAAGCAAACAAAAATCGAATTTCTAGCGCATCTGGGTGCCTCACAATCACTTTGACAAGAAGACAGGGGTCAGATGTTTATGACTGCAAAAATTATCGCTAAGTCATCTGTCAATCAAACGTAACTCCGCCAACGGTGCGCAAGTAAACTATCTACCTACCAAACTGGATGTTGACATTCGCCCTCCCGCCAATTCGTGATAGATAGCACTTTCAGTTTTGGCTCAAGGAGGAGCAAATAATAGCAATATCGACGGTGATCAGGGTAGGGTAAGTGCGCACCGCCTCCGTAGCAACACTCCCATCTTCTTTTTTAACAGGTGCTCAATTCACTATTTTTTTTACAAAACAAGTCATATCCTTGAAAATATTTTGTCGAAAAGACAAATAAATCAACGAATAGCTACAATTTTCTGTCGTACAGTTTTTGCTGCATGCAAAGCATTTATATGTTCACGAAAATAAGAGTAAATGTAGTGGAAAGACCGACAGTGTCCAACTTCTATATACTTTTGTGAATGGTTTAGCAGGACGTTGTAGAGACGTGACGTCCGTGGCTGGACTACATTCATTCATGCACTGGTAACACACAAACTCAAACAAAGTTCTTTTTTAAGAAGTTGCAATAAACATCTCAATCTTTCTTTAAATCCTTCCCTACACAACACCAATTTGAATTGTGTAGTTCTTCGGAATGTCTGTACCACAGATTCCAAAATCAACACAAAAACAAAATTCACTTGTAGCCTGCATACTTTTGTATAGAAAAGCGTAATTTTGTTTCCACCGACTTCCTAGAAATCACATAAACATCCATCAAATACACTATTCTCACAGCTTAATTTGTTACAGAGATTTCAGGAGTATCTCTTAGTGCACCATTTCATAATGTGTCTATAAAATAATAGATTTCATAGAAATTACTATTACTGCGATGTTGCGACATATTTAGAGTTTTCTTATAAAATTCAATTTGTTGGTTAATGTATAAAAACAGTTATGTATTTCTAAAAACATGGATGTTAGGTAGATGTACATGATTCTTTAATCCAACACAATCAACAGGAGCGTTGTCAGAGCTGGTAGAATGCGTACACAAGAATCTAGGGGGGGGGGGGGGGGGGGGTGACCATAATCATACCACATACTGATGTAACAGCGCAGACATAATACCACGTAAGGATGTAACAGCACAGACATAATACCATATACTGATGTAACACCATAGACATAGTACCATATACTGATGTAACACCATAGACATAGTACCACATACTGACGTAACACCATAGATGAAACACATACTGATGAGACATATAATACCACATCCAGTTACATTAGACAATACAGTACCAACCGTCCTAACACTGCCTTTATAATGGATAGAGCAGGAAATTACCACTTTAAACAATTGTTATAAGTCCCAGTCAGGGATTGGACCAGCAACATTCAGCACGTGTGGGCCATAATTGTGACATTTGGAGTGTCAATAAAGCAATTGGTGCCAATAGGTTTTAATTAGGGATGTCAACGAATAGCAAATCAGGTATTCGAATATTCGATAAGCCTTTCGAACGAATATTCGATCGTCACAACTCAGACAAAAAAAAATAAAAAATCATATTTCGTTACGTGCTACGTGTATTCTACTTTCCTTTTCATCGGAAGTTAAGACTATGACGAATGAAGTTATTGCAGTAAATAGATCATCATCTGACTGTCAATATTCGTGTTTATGAATATCTTTGTGTCGAGACAAAAAGCATTTGTCTAAAGTTGTCTTCTAAGTATATGCATCGCCACGCCATTTTTGAATATTAAGTACTTAATTAAAAATCGAACCAAACAAAATGCAGTTACTCGTTGTACTTTTGAGTAAAATGTTTTTAATCAGTCATTTCGATTGGATGATACGATCTACGTGAAAAATTAGTATGCCAACCAATTATGTTGTTTCCCGTTTTTCGGCATGATTCTTTTCTCAATCCCAGCTTTGATATTCCTTAATTAAAAAGCGAGTCATTAACTCAAGTCCCTGTCGATGGTTTTGACTGCCTACTTTTTACACCTTTCGTCAACAACAAAATTACTGACGATTGTATACATATATTTATTAGCATAAACTTTTGCAAGTTTATCGCCATTTACAATTTAGCAATGACTAATGATTAAACGCCTAATTTCTTCTATTTGACAGTATGGACTACCAAACGGTTACAAACGGACAGTAATTAACGGATTATCGAAAGAGACAATCCGTCACACCCCAACGATATAGTTTCAAAGTTTCAAAGTTTATTGGCACAACGGCAAAGATAATTGCCTTTGGCCATTTACAAACTTCATGGCAAAGACACACAACAACAAAAAAGGAAAAAGTAAACAAAATGAATATGAGATTCACATAACATAACATGAATATAAATTAGCACAATACATATGTAGCATTCAATATTATCAGAATTTAAGTGCTCAAGAAGCAGTCATTAATTGGAGGGTATTTTGTCTTATAGACATACATTCTTTAATAAATTTACATAAATTAGAAATCTTCTTCATATTTTTGGAGTTTAACAGCGATTTGAATTTGTTCATATTTGGCCAAAAGATATGGCCGAGGTATTTAGTACGTTGTTTCTATAACAATTGCAACACATAAGAAAATGGTATTCATTCTCAATAACATCAAAGTTACAACATTTGCAAAATCTATTTTCTCGTTCAATAACTTTAAATCGACCTTGTTCAATTTCAAGGTTGTGAGATGACAGTCTAAAACGAGCAAGTGTTTTAATAAAGTTTTCATTGCGTTATCTAGTAATATAGTTTTCACAGGTAAAATGTTCTTTAAAAATAACATATGTTGAAAGTTATGGCATTGAATTGATCTTAACATGCCATTCTTGTATAAACTGGTCTCTAATCCTACTTTTTAGGAGAGGAAAGTAGTTAATATTTGTATCAAAATTATTTCTAAGAAAATTAAAACCAAGATGATCTATCACCGAGTTAATACGAGAATATGTTTAAACAAAGATCATTATACATGAGATACATTGGTGAATCAGTATATTTCATAATTTTCGTCCAATATTTGATTGAACGCTCTTTGCAAATTACAGAAAGTGGAAAGCGACCTAACTCACCATAAAGAGCATAATTCGGAGTTTGTTTTTTAACTCCCAATAAATATTTCAAAATCGGACAGGAAGTTTATCAACATCTTTATAATTATATTTTCCCATCATATTTCAGCTCCATATAGCAAGATTGGCACCACCATAGAATCATAGATATACAATTATATTAGCACCCCCCCCCCCCAATATACACAATGACACTTTTACAAGCGCGTATATTTCAACAACAACCTTTATTACTCTCTTACACAAATCGGGGTCGGCAAATAGATAAACAAATTGGGTATCTACATTACTTGAATAGTATCCATCAAGATTCATAATTGGTACCCACAAATGTACACAAAACCACAAAGTCTATTTAATTTTGTTTGATTATTGAAGCTTTAGTTATGTTGAAGAGTTTAAACAAGAAAAAACAACACTTATCTTCCATCCTGGTACATGAACCAATATATTCCCAATGGAAACTTGTCGCTGGAGACAATTATTCACATGCATACCCTTTGAAAACCGTAAATGCTCACTATGCTGTACAAATGCCATAGGTGACGAATTTCATAATTTACTGGTTTGTACTCACTTCAAGGACTTGCGAGTTCAAATAATCCCGAACAATATTTTGAAAGACCTAATATACCAAAATTGAAACAACTACTTTCCTTCTACAAAATAGACTTGCAAAAAATGTCAGATTAGTCATGAACCCTTTTAAATAGATTTTAATTACCGATGCCCAATCTATAAAAATACATTAATGCATAACATGTAATTACATCTCATGCTTGTTATAACCAATGGATAATTAGACAACTAACACAGTTATACATTAATTTATTAAACGAATCATTCAAGCTTACCATCGAAAACCCAGCTGTAACATAACTCTTCATTTTTACAATCATCAACTATACCGAACAACTTATTGCGAATAAAAACTTTACTGCTACGCTACATTATTGATAATAAACGTGTTACACGTGTATTGGTCTAGCTTTAAACTATTACATGCATTAAATTTGTAAAATCACTATGCCATACTAATTATGTAGGTAAGGCTGATCCTATGTAGCGGATCCACGTGTTGTCCGTGTATGATATTCATTATCTGAACGTAGACGCACAATACTATATCTATTTGAATCATGATTCTATTTTAGTTTTGTGCAATGGATTTATTTGTGTATCTTGACGTTATTATTCCTTCGGTTCAAAAACTGTTTTTGTCTAAATGACCTTGCCTATAGATACTTATTTATGGTATTTTGTTAAGCATTGTATTATTAAATTTGCTACATATTGTTGTATAAACGTTTTTGTATGTACGATTAATATGTTATGTTGCTTGAAGTACAAAGTGTATTTATGTTCCATTAGAGATACCTGTATACTGAATTCTCATATAAAACAACAGTGACAAACTGCCACAAAATACGCCCGTCCTAAGTCAGAGCTCAGAGTTAAATCAAAACTAATTTTATGTTATTTATTTAATCAAACGGCTGATTTGAGTTGACCTAATACTCGGAATGAGACTTTTTTCTGCATATGGGGCCATATCCCTAGGGGTCACCCGCACAATACAACCAAAACTCTGTATGATCATGTACATTTCAATTTTATTTGTAGTGCTCACTGTTATACAAAACATACAGAAATAAATATAATGCAATAAAACTGAAAACTTTGGATCAAAGCAATATTTAAACAAATCCACTGCTCATTTGGTTCATTTTCTAGGTTAATGTTTTCATTTTGCATCTAATCACCACTCAGATATTTTAACGATGTGCTTTTCTTGCACAGTGAAGCACAAAAATCAGTACAACTTTTGAGAAAATACATGCATTGATTCCTCCAACATATGTCCATAAAAGGACATAGCAAAAGTCAAAATCCAATTACACATACACTGCATTATTGTTGTTTATTGTATACCCATTGTTCCAACAGTACAACCTAAATACTCTAATGTTATTGACTACATCATTAACCCCAGACATCAAAAACTGTTTCAACAAAATCTATGCAATATCAAATTCCAGATCAGCCAAATACAGAATGAAAATGGCAGTGAAATATATTAACAGCAAATTCTTGCAATTTGCAAAAGAAAACTGAACACATGTAAGAAGGTAGTACAATGCGACTGAAGATTTTAATCAGTAACTCGTCAACAGTATTACAATGACAACAATTTCCAAATAATGCTATTGACTAACAATTTTCATATAATGCAAAGCTGTTAATGAAAGGCAATTATACAACAAAGATGGATGACGAATAAAATAAATTGAGTCACAAAAAATATGTGGAATGCATTTTTTGTACAAAAAAAACAACAACTGTAAATAGACGCCTGATTTATTATAGGTATCAAAATGACATTACAGGTTGTATCATCCATTTCACTTGTTGTCTCACAAAATGTCCAACACACCATCTATTTGGTAAATGGTAAGCACCTCAGCGTGCTATTATTTCATGTACAAACCAGGTTTAGTACAAATCTTAAACTGGAAATACTGGTTTAAAAGCAATAGACGATCTTCAATGAGATGTTAAAAATCACACCAGCATGTCCACAACTCTATAGTGAGTTAGGTTTTCACATAAACTAATGTAGCTCAATTTTAATAAACACCAGTTTCAATAGTTTTGTATCATACCCATGAGGTGCCACTTAAACATATCATGCTTATCATAGGAACAATGAATAAACCACCTATTTTCCCATATACATGTAGTACCAAAACTGGAAACTTTTCCTACTTATATTTCTATTTTTTAAGAACCAAATTTAGGACAGCAAAATAATTATTTTGTAAGCAAAAGGAGTATTAATGAAGAATTCTTAATTAAATCTAAACTGAACACTTGTTCACATACATATTTCAATTAAATTAACAATTTAACAACATACAGAACATGAGAAATGCAAACGAACATCATGCAAATACATGTACCATATATACACAAATATTACCACAATGGTAAATATACAAAAATCATCCTGAAATCATACAATCTATTAAAGGAAACAATATCTTAAATATCCTAAATCTTTCCTAAAACATTCTGCCAGAATAAAGCATATACACACAACACATTATACCATAATCAACCTGTATTGTAGTCTTCATAGTCTACAAATCGAAGAAAGCATCCCAAGATTGGAATTGAAAACTTGATATGACAAATTGCAAACCATCATGTGTCAATGTACACATTCTCAATTTATAGCATGGGAAGTTCTTATAGACACCCACAGCTTCCCAATGTTCATGTGCAACTTAAATACACTGTTATAAAATGTTATTCCTATAGAGCTAGTACAAAACACACCAGTCACCAGTTTCAGTCATACAGAAGATAGTAAGTAATTGATGATTCTATGTTCATTACAGAATCTGTGAAGTAAAGTTTCATCATATGGTGTACTTGTATGAGAGGTCAGTTCCAGATATAAACAAAATTGCCATCTGAATATATCACGCTCATACAAGTAAAGCATAATTCCAAAATCTTCAAACGTTTATATTGCGAAAACATAAATAGACATTCAGCTAATTTTAAGAAGCAATATTCAATTTAATAGAATTCTTTCTTTAATTAATTCAGAAATACAGTAAAATTAAGATATTTTGACAAAGCCAACATTTCATAAATTTCTCATGCTGTTTCGCATGATAATTGTTGGCGAGTTTCTACTTTCAGTGTTGTATTAAAATGTATACAACAATATTTACGAGCATTTGCTTTCATGAATATAAGGATCTCGCAAAAATATCCAAATTTGTCCCTAATGAAAATGCCCCACTTTTAAAGTACAGCAAAAAACAAAAATAGTATTTTAAATATTAATTGCTGACAGGTATGATTGATTTGTTCCAAATACAATGACATGTAGTTATTAAAATTCAATTCAATGAACAAGTTCTGCAAATACATGTAAAATCATAAATATTCAACATCAATGAGAAACTGATCATTTTACATTTTTTAATTGGTTTGAGAGCCAATCAAGACCCTCGTAAAGTCCATCACCACTAGTAGCACATGTAGCTTGGATGTACCAGCTACGACTACGTAGATTATGTAAAGCCAACTTGTCTGTTATCTCTGCAGAATTCATAGCATTTGGTAAATCCTGAAACATAGTAAATATATGCATTATATGTTAATTTACATGGGAAGATAATTAATATGGCAATTAAAATTATCTGTGTCATGTGTGGTACAAGTAAATCTAAAACAACGTCAGGCTGATCTTGATCTTGAAACGTCTAAAATATGTATTTGTACAAGTCTATAATAGAATTATGAGATTTCTGACTGATTAGTTTGATGATGTAATAGCTGAAATGGAGAACTGAAATCAAAATAAGAACGAATATACAAAAAGAATCTAAAGACCCTAATGTAAGGAAAGAGAACACACCTTTTTAAAAATAAACAAAAGGGCCAGTTTGGATGAACATTGCTTACCAGAGTACACTGCTATTTTGGCTAAATTAGACTAATATGCCAATAAATTGGTCTAGGTTCAGTCAAAATCCACTAAGCAGTTAAGGAGGAAATGTGATCTATAATTTCTATACAGGGAACAAGGCCCTGCCACATGGTGGTCCCTTGGTGGGACAAATAAATTTAATTGATATACTAACACACCTGTTTATTAGCAAACACAAGCAAAGTAGCATCACGGAGTTCATCTTCACCCAGCATTCTGGTTAACTCATCCCTGGCTTCACTTACACGTTCTCTATCATTACTGTCCACAACAAATATTAAACCTGAAAATATTCATATCAATAGTGTAACAACATATATCATTTGATTTTACTTATTAATTTCAACATACAAACTATGAAATAATGTAGAAGGATAATTAACAAGTACAGTAAAACCTCATTTAAAGACCACCTCGATTTTAAGTCCACCTCAATATTAAGACCACCTTGATATTAAGACCAGTTTTCAATGGCCCTAAGTGTGGTCTTATTATCAAGGTTTTACTGTATTTTGAAAAGTGGTACCAGTAGCACGATGGTCTTCATTTCATTAAAAAGCACTTTACAGTTACATGTATTTTTTTTTTGATGTTGCTAGATAATGAAACATGCCATGAACCCTGGCAGCATCATCATTTTAGGTAACTTGGTAAAAAGGTCAACCTATGATTCATTCTACATCATTCCAATTCCAACCACTGGTTTCAGAAGTGATGATATTGAAAGTTAGGTGTCATAGCCAGTCAAACAGTTTGGACACAGAAATGGAAAATTGGATAATAAAATTTAAATAATAAGACTTACCCTGTGTATTCTGGAAGTAATGCCTCCATAAGGGTCTGATTTTATCCTGACCACCAACATCCCATACAGTAAAACTGATGTTCTTATATTCTACAGTCTCCACATTGAAACCTGAAAGGATTGAAATTTGAACGTAATATCCATCAAATAACATAACATACTTTTGCAATATCTATTACCATTTATATATTTCAACACGTATCCCCAGTTGTCTCAAGGGCCTCCGTAGTCAAGTGTTTATGGTCGCTGACTTCAAATCACTTGCCCCTCACTTGCTGCAGGTTCGAATCTCTGACGGGATGAAAAATTCTTAGTGAGGAAGCTATCAAGTTGGATTACGGACGATAAGGGGCGATATCCAGGTTCTCACATATCCCCTAAATCATGCTACAAGGGGCACATGGGGGTCTTCCTTCACCCTAATAATTGAAGGTCACTACATGACCCCAACTGTTCACGTCTTGCTTATATTTTTCACTATACAAATATAGGGAACCTGGCAGATGATTGTACTTGAAATGAGTAATTTCTTCTCAGATAGGAGTAAAATCCAATTAACTTATATCACATAAAAATATAAATTAAACAATACAAAGTATACACACATATACAGAGTTAGACACTGTGTTTAGTATTTTGAGAATCAATAAGACATAATAAAGTGACCATGAAAATAGTTCAATTCATTTGAATAATATATTATATAAGATGGTGATGGTTTGGAGGATCAAGGACAGCTTTAAACTATAAATAAATAGTAAATATATTCAAAGCAAGCTTCTGAAGAGCTATGGACAACATTTCTCAAGAAAAATATAGGAAAAGTATGCAATATATAGGTTTTTGATAATACAATATGAAATCTCTTAAACATATAGGAATATAGGAATAGGTTGACGGCCTGTATAAAAGTTTCATCATACAAACCTATTGTAGGTATAGTTGTTACAATCTCCCCTAATTTCAGTTTATATAGAATAGTTGTCTTTCCTGCAGCATCCAAACCAACCATCAAGATTCTCATTTCCTTTTTGCCAAACAGACTACTAAACATTTTTTGAAAAAGGTTCCCCATTTTCGGATCGGTATGCTGTTATTACTGGCAAATTCCTAAAATAATAAAGAATTTATATTTAATAGGGATTAAAAGATTAACCGGTTAACCGTTCGAACATGCGGTTATCGGTTAATAAAATCACTAACAGGTAATTTGTTCATTTTTTTTCATGAAAACATCTACCGGTACTTTTCATTTTGGAAAAAAAAAGAAAAAATCTAGAAAAGTAAATTATCAAAAATCTGTTATAGTTTTCTGCAAGGGTGCATTATCTAATTTTAATTGACATGGATCATTCCTGAAAGTCCATGCACCAGTTTGCAGACAATCTAACAGCACTATAATTGTCTATATTGATCTTTGGCCTTCCACACATCATGTATCATGAATAAGCAAGTGATATACATGTCCATGGGTGAAAGTTAAAATTTGAAAAACCTGAAAATTTTAGCTGGGGGCCCTGCGGCCCCTGGTGGGTCCAGGGCAAAGTCCTGGCTAGGGGTTCAGGGGGATAGAAGCCCCCGGATGCTCCTGAGATTTAAGGAATTTTAAGGGTATGAAATGCCTTTCCTGAGTATAAATTGACTATGAAATAAAATGAAGCCTATCTTAATTTTACTTAAAGGATGGCTAAAGAAATAATAAGTAAATGTGTACAAATACATATTAGGTAGAATTTCTACATTTACTTCAGAAAATGAAGATTTGGACCAAACAAACTTATCTATTTCAAACTGATGCCTTTGTCAACATCTGTAAGAGCGGTCCTTAAGTAATAAAAGACCCGCTTTTTCATTGGATGGCAAAATCGAGGGCCAGTGCGTCGGTTCGTATGTACGGTATGGATCAGACGGTTTTACTGTTACAACATCCATTGTGATTTTGTTACGGGCACCGTTAATTTTCGTATGTGCTGCGTTGTAGTACGATTATAAGTTGTAGAAATGGGCATTCCCACCTTTCCCACCTGCATTTGTTTTTCACATCCTTTTCAAATAATTTTCGGAGCATGCTGGTTCCTACTTCCATCAGTAAATACTGATACCGAAATGTATACTAACACTTTTTTGCTAGTACCTGTGTCAAGAAACTTCATTTTTCCGCTTTGTTGTTTACAGTGTTTATTTTACCGAGAAGCGTTAGGTATCGATGTTGGTGGTCTCCCCTGATTTTTATACGATTATTAATGAAACGAATGGTAACTCTATTTACAAGGCGCACCAATTACATCCGGGCTCTTGACAAACGATATGTTCCGCCGTATTCCGACCCCGAACAAATAGGTCGTTTCTGTCACAATTTGCGACTGAAATTGTGATAAGCTGACGAAAGGGGTAGGGTACCCCCCCCCCCGAAAATCTCAACGGATTTACACAACTTGGAAAAATGACCCCCGGAAACCGGAAAACTTTCACCCATGCATGTACAGCAGAGGACTGATAGTAAATGATGCCCATGCCGACGTTGATATAATCTCTGTAAAAGCTGTGTTATATATTCAGGCATAAAGGTCGGGATCAGGTTAATGTATTTCATGGAATCCTTTTACATTCATTCTAGCCCCGCATACGTGTCTCTGTACAGAGCCACGCACAAGCCTATAGTAAAAACCTGGGATTTTGCCGCATGATTTTAACGGCACTATTCGGGCGTCTTTAATGTCGACCGAACAGACTTATGAGAATACGGAAAAACTGTAGCAATCTTTCACGAGTAGAAGCAAACAAACCTCGAATTTCTAGCGCATCTGGGTGCCTCACAATCACTTTGACAAGAAGACAGGGGTCAGATGTTTATGACTGCAAAAATTGTCCCAGTCAGGGATTGGACCAGCAACAATTGTTTAAAGTGGTAATTTCCTGCTCTAGCCATTATAAAGGCAGTGTTAGGACGGTTGGTACTGTATTCAGCACCTGTGGGCCATAATTATGACATTTGGAGTGTCAATAAAGCAATTGGTGCCAATAGGTTTTAATTAGGGATGTCAACGAATAGCAAATCAGGTATTCGAATATTCGATCAGCCTTTCGAACGAATATTCGATCGTCACAACTCAGACAAAAAAAATTAAAAAATCATATTTCATTACTTCTACGTGTATTCTACTTTCGTTTTCATCGGAAGTTAAGACTATGACGAATGAAGTTATTGCAGTAAATAGATCATCATCTGACTGTCAATATTCGTGTTTATGAATATCTTTGTGTCGAGACAAAAAGCATTTGTCTAAAGTTGTCTTCTAAGTATATGCATCGCCACGCTATTTTTGAATATTGAGTACTTAATTAAAAATCAAAGAAACAAAATGCATTTACTCGTTGTACTTCCGAGTAAAATGTTTTTAAACAGTCATTTTGATTGGATGATACGATCTACGTTTAAAAATTGGTATGCCAATCAATTATGTTGTTTCCCGTTTTTCGGCATGATTCTTTTCTCAATCCCAGCTTTGATATTCCTTAATCAAAAAGCGAGTCATTAACTCAAGTCCCTGTCAGTGGTTTTGACTGCCTACTTTTTACACCTTTCGTCAACAACAAAATTACTGACGATTGCATACATATATTTATTAGCATAAACTTTTGCAAGTTTATCGCCATTTACAATTTAGCAATGACTAATGATTAAACGCCTATTTTCTTCTATTTGACACTATGGACTACCAAACGGTTACAAACGGACAGTAATTAACAGATTATCGAAAGAGACAAACCGTCACATCCCAATGATATACAATTATATTAGTACCCCCCCCCCCCCAATATACACAATGACACTTTTACAAGCGCGTATATTTCAACAACAACCTTTATTACTCTCATACACAAATCGGGGTCGGCAAATAGATAAACACAAATGACAATTTCTATTTTTCATCATATTTATATCAAGTTTATTTTTCCGAATATTGAAACAGGATTCATTATGAACGAATATTCGAATATTCTTTTGCATCCCTAGTTTTAATTGATATATGTGTATCAGAAATAAATATAAGCATGTGGTGTTAGTTGACGTGTGTGTGTGTGCCTGGTAATGGGTTATAACTTATAGACCCAATATTTCCTATTATTTTTGCTCTCCAAAATTGAAATTCATCTGTTTAAATACAATTTTGTTTGGCAAACCCATGAAATTGGGTATCTACATTACTTGAATAGTACCCATCAAGATTCATAATTGGTACCCACAAATGTACACAAAACCACAAAGTCTATTTAATTTTGTTTGATTATTGAAGCTTTAGTTATTTTGAGGAGTTTAAACAAGAAAACAACAACACTTAAAATGGTCTTTAAATAGATATTTAATGAAGAAATGTTTGCACAAAAATGAATGCATTATATAACTACAATATTTACTCTTGTCAAATAAAATTAAACAGAGTTCCACTGCAGCATCTTCAGTGCATAACAACTACTAGTTAAAACATAAATTGTATCATATTTATCTAGTATCTGGTTATACATCAACCATATTTGTTGGGTCCAGTAATAAGACATCAACGTTGTACTGAGTACAGAGTCACATGTTCATAGTCACAGAAAATGGAATGCATTTGTTAGCCAGGCAAATACAGAATTAACAGTTTTTCTTTTCATAATTAAACAAGGCTTAAATGTCAGGGCTGTCACTTTTTGGTGTCTGTTTAAAAAAGCCACTAGTAAGTGCAGATTGACACAATAAATAGACAATTCAGTGACTAACAAATATTTACTCATTATCAATTTTAAATGTAATGCATCAATTTTCAGAGTTATCATGTGTTTATACAAACAGTTTTCCAATATAACGCAATGTCCACAATACAATAAATCAACACAGACAGTACAAGTATACACATATCAAACATTCAATACAGATTACAATCAGTGGAAGTACATTAATGTTAGCAATTTTACCACAACACTCAAAACTGTTTGAACTAGATTAATCATACATTTTTCACCAAATACACTTGGAAATTATTAACCCCACCGAAATACAACCCTTACCCACGCAATAGTGTTTAAGAACTTAGAAAAGAACAAACAGGTTATTTCAATGATATATGAATGCTACATTTCCCCCCAAACTTCTCAGCTGACATTTGAAGTAAAAAAACAACTGCAATGATATTATTTAGATGATACCCATAATATACATATATATCAACAACTTGACATCATTCACTCCTCTTTCACCACAAATCAGCATTAAGATGATTACATAGATTACAAATTTGGTGACCAGATTAGAAGTGCATTAACAATGCAGTACAACGCCACCTCTTGTCATTATCACAGATCATTATCTATGTCCAAAATAAACTCTTTTTCTGACATACATGCACACACCAAATATTTAAATTAACATACAATTGCATTTTCAATAAAAAAGAATTTCAATTTCAGAACTCTGATGATATCTGGTAGGCAACGTACTACTGTCATTGACCAAGAAAATGATAAATTGTTTCCACTTATGTAAAAAAGTTCAATAATAGCTGTTTTTTTTGTTCTTCTAACCTTAAGGTAAAATTATATTCAATTTAATGTACAGAATCTATTAACACATGTGGAACCATAAATATTCAACATCAATGAGAAACTGATCATTTTACATTTTTTAATTGGGTTGAGAGCCAATCAAGACCCTCGTAAAGTCCATCACCACTAGTCGCACAAGTAGCTTGGATGTACCAATTACGACCACGTAGAGAATGTAAACCCAACTTGTCTGTTATCTCTGCAGCATTCATAGCATTTGGTAAATCCTGAAATATAGTAAATATGAATAGTTATTGTTAATAATAACAAGAGTGCCAAACTGTCACAAAATACGCCCGTCATAAGTCAGAGCTCAGAGTTAAAACAAGCCAAATTTTAGGTAATTTCTAAAATCAAAGGGTGGCAACTCCCGGGTGACACGAGTGATATGACTGGTTATCGATCGATCTTGGCCGAGCTATTATGCCCACAAACATTTTCACCAAGTTTGGTAAAGATCGGATGAAAACTGTTTGACTAAGAGAGCGGACACGGCTAATTTGGCCAATTTTGTATGGGTGATGTGGCTGGTTATCGAACTTGGCCGAGATATTATGCCCACAAACATTTTCACCAAGGTTGGTAAAGATCGGATGAAAACTCTTTGACTTAGAAAGCGGAAACCATGTGGACGCCGCCCGCACACCGTGGGTGTTCCCATAATACGTCCCGTTTTTCAAATGGGCGTATAAAAATGATAATGTTACATATTTGGTAAGGTTTGCCATTCTTACAGACAAATATAGTAATTATTTTGCTAAATTTGACATTATTTGTAATAAATAAGGCATTTACTCAAGACATTCTGCTTCCGTCACTAAAGAACTCAAGGCATAAACTTTTGTATGTGACGAATTCCGACATGAAAACATGTATAAACAAGAAATGGGCAATGCCCCCAAACCAGGTTTTAGTACATAGTTATTTGTAACCAAGGCTCAATTTGTATAATGAATACATGATGATCATTAATGCTGCAAAGGTGCCATAGGTGATACATGCATATACACACTCACACTTAGATATATTATATATATATGCAACAACTATACACACAGTTTGATGTCAATACACCAGAGCATAACAAAGATATTAAGTGGAAACTGATTTTTAAATTTGAAGTGAACTTGACCTTGGACGGAACGAACCCAAAAGCAATCCCAAGCGAGCTCTCCACATGTTCTTACTATACACCAAGTTTGATGTCAATAAGATGAACGGAACTCAAGTTATTCAACGGAAACAACCAGTTTGACGCCCGCCTATCCACCCGCCCGCCCAACGACAAATGCTATTCTAATAACCTGGTTTTGTTGAAAACCTGGTTAAAAATGCTTTTAATATAATGAAACCTAGGGAAGTCCATATTTGTTATCAAAATGATGACTAAGACAATACTCTCCTAACTGTTGTAATCCCGCCATTCATAATTATCACTAAAATCAACAACTTCTGATTTCAGACTTCCCGAAAGCTGTCGGTCCAAGAGACATGACCGACACATTTTGATCCGGTCCGACGAAATCTGAACATAATTAATATGTTCTATTGGGATTATAAACCCAATTTCACCACATTATTTTTTAGAAATACACAAAGTGTATGTGTATCTCAAATTATAATTTTCTGTATCTTCTTTAGTTTTTAACCCACATTAATAAAATTTACATCATTATACAGAAAATTTAATTCCCTAAAACTTTTACATTCATGTAAAATTGATTAAACCAATATTTAACACTGTTATTTCATGTTCAAGTGTACAGGTGTCAATCACCAGTTATTTTCCAATAATCTGTATGGAGATAAAGTAGGCTATGTGACCAGTCTCTAATCAGGATACAGTAGGTAAATGGGATAGAGGTCTATGGAGTAAAGGGTAAAGGCCCGGTAACCGGCGTTTCTCAATGATATTTCAGTTATATACGGCGGCCGGTTCACCTAACCAGTTTTTCCTGGACTGAATTCTAACCAGTACTAACTTACCCTTCCACAAGGAGCCGGCAACATCTCCACATGTGGAGGAAAATCGGCAACTTCTCCACATGTGGAGGAAAATCGACATTTTGTCAAATTTTTATGGAAGGGTATGACCTGCCTCGACTGGCAATCGAACCCGGATCGCCGGGTTGCAAGTCCAGCGCACTAACCACGGCTCATGAATGCGTTAGAAAAACGGTACACATGTTTTCATTGGTTGCTTTTGGCACAGTGCCCGTAGAAAAACCAATCGCTGTGCATGTTACATGGCGTCGTTAAAATTTTACGATGGTGCACGATGTTTTTTACTTTGTTTTTGTTCCTTCTGTTTCGGTCTGACAGATTTTCTTTCGGTCTGACAGATTTTGTGTGTCTTGTCAGACCGAATGTCAGACACTTTTTTTTAACTTTCGGGAAGTCTGGATTTAGAAACGTATCAGTATTAAACTAACGGTATTTTTTTTGGTAAATCAAAATGCAATATAAGTGGTTTGAAACTACCATATTGCCAGGTGAGAAGAATGAAAACTGCGCAAGGATAACTTAACGCATGACAACTGAGACAGAAAAAGAGCCATGTGGAATATTGAATATTTGGTTGGAAGATGGTGAAGAGGATGTCTTTTTTATATAATTGTGATAAGTTTTGATACGACTTTTGAGTAATACAAGATACAACATAAGGACAAGTATCCAATCATCACAAAATTACCTGTTTATTAGCAAACACAAGCAAAGTAGCTTCACGGAGTTCATCTTCATTCAACATTCTGCTCAACTCTTCCCTGGCTTCATTAGCACGTTCCCTATCATTACTGTCCACAACAAATATCAAACCTGAAAAGGAAAACACAACTTATAATGGATTGATAGGGAGACATAATAGCTTAGGGGTTAAGTGTCCAAGTCCTATTTTGAACGCTGTGGGTTCGAAATTCTGCTTTGAGTGAGGTGGGACTAGGGTTTATTTTGGGAAGATGATCCATACCCTTCAAACTGGGAATTTTTGCTTGTTATTTAACTTAGAAATTTGGGAAAAAGTCTAGAGAGTACAGCAAAATTTTAGGAATAAAGTGAAGGATGCAGAGAATAACTAATCAACAATTGCTATTTATATAATCTACATGAGAAAGAAAAGCCTCTTTGTCAATTTTTGGCTATATTGAACCAAAACTTTTTCTTCCGATTTATTGGGAAAAATATTTACCCTTTGAAATCAGCTGAAAAAACCCTGGTTACTTCATAATCCCTAAATTAGGCAATTACTGGTTAGTAAACCTGGGGTGAGCATGGGAAGAGTGTCCCAGTACGGACCAAACATTTGATAAGACATGCCCCTATGAAAATTGGCCATATTGTGGGCAATGAACACTTGCTGGCAGGTAACCCTTTCATTTAAAGACAAGTCAAGTGATAAAGGCCCTGCAGAAACCCTTCGGAGCGATTATTAAGTTGTAAGAAAATGATTCAGCTTTATATCAGCTTGAGATTGTGACAGCTTTAGTAGTATTCTGATATCATAAGTTTTCAAAAATTTTACTGTAATGAGAAACAAGTTTTTAGGTCTTAGTTAACATATTACATCGAATAAGACTTACCCTGTGTATTCTGGAAGTAATGCCTCCATAAGGGTCTGATTTTATCCTGACCACCAACATCCCATACAGTAAAACTGATGTTCTTATATTCTACAGTCTCCACATTGAAACCTGGAAATATTGGCAAACTGTCAAGACATTTCTCAAAGTCATAAACATACATAAATGTCAATAATATGACAAACTACCATTCTACAAGTGAAAAGCCAGCTTTGCAAATCAATGGTTCAGTGCAAGACTATCCTAACTCCTATATAAATACATAGAAGTTAGTACAGTCTTGCGCTTAACCCTCGAAATGTTGTTTATGTATTAAAACTAAACTTAAAAACCTTCATGTGAAATCCCGCTGTAACTACATTTCCTAAAACATATGTCATCATTCTAGTAATGCATAGTGAGTGAGACTTAATTCTAACAACAAATCTGAGACTTACTTGACTGTAATACAACAAAAACAGATTTTGAAACACTGTACCTATCTGTTAATTATTACTACTTTACATCAGAAACATTTCTCATTTTTCAAGCAATAAATGCTCAATCTAAAGATCCACAATGTATAAATTACCATCATAGCAATGTATTGATAGGTCAACAAAACCAGCCAGCTGAAATGTACTATTCACATTTCTCGATCCATGTACAAATCAACATAAAACGATGGAAACATACAAACCTATTGTAGGTATAGTTGTAACAATCTCTCCTAATTTCAGTTTATATAGAATAGTTGTCTTTCCTGCAGCATCCAACCCAACCATCAAGATTCTCATCTCCTTCTTGCCAAAAATTCTGTTAAACAGAGATGAAAATGACAGCCCCATTCTTGGAATAGTGTGTCACTGGAAAACTCCTAAAATATACAAATTACAGTTTATCATGAAAAAGGAAAAAAACTCAATAAGCATCAACAAAACATTAAAAATCTTTCAGTCAGCAGAGTAACTTCATCAATTTTGGTACATAAAATATACAAGTCAACTCTCCTTACATCCACATTCATTACATGGAATATTCGTTTAATGACACAAATCCAGTGAGAATGAAAACGTTTCTTAGACCATTGATCAAATTTAAAACAGAACGCAACAAAAATCCAGTGAACAAATATGGTCGTTATAACCAGAGTTGACTGTTACTGACACAGATTCTTATTGCTGCAAGGCTAGAAAATCATTGTTGCCCCTCCTGCGACCTACATCATTTTACGGCGTTTTAAAGGGTATGCTGTTGACCCGTATTTTCGTGGGGCTAACGGATAAATTGCGCGCATGCGCCGTAAAAACAATAAAGCTGAACGTTCATAAACTGACAGTAAAAATCATTATAAATAACTTTAAATACTTTAAAACATCGAACAAGTTCGTTAAAACAACGTTTGCTTACATTTTAATCTCAACTGTCGGAAGTCTGTATCACCCAGAAGCTGTCTCATACTTTCATGGCTTCTTATTGGTCAGCCTCGTTATGAATATGTCACATGACAAGATGAATTTATACTGCACGGAATTAATTAGGCCCAAATCAAGGTTTATTTAAGATAAGTTTTGTATAAATGCTATTCGTGGATAGGATTTTGTGGTGTTTTAAAAAACGTAGGTGAATAGGCAACAGCATGAAAACTTTAATAAAGAAAAAGGAAAAAGGAAAGCAATTAATTATTAAATAATAATAAAATGTGAATTTATTGTTGATAACACAAAATTTCAAAGGAAAGTCATGGAAGTAACAAAAAATAACCAATTAATCAAATTAATTTGTCAGGAGCATACTAAATAGTCAATACTGTATAAAGAAGCAGATCCCCTAGTCAATAAAGGTTAAGTTGTTTAAACAGACACAGGACGTTATTAATTGAATGTTAATTGACTTTCGACCGACCCAATGTATTGTTATTGATGGTTGTCCAACTTTTAGCATGCAGTATACACTTTCAAGCTTTTACCGCTACAGATTTGGTAAGGGTAGACAACTGCCGTGAACTGGGAATGACAAGACTAGAACATAACATTGGTAATTTTGGTGTTGTATGGGATAAACGTTTTCATCATTATTTATGACAATTTATTTCAAAGATTGACCTTTTTATAACAATTTACATGCTTCGATCGCATTTTTAAGCTTGCAAATAGAAAATATGAGCTTCGGCTTGAACTTGCGTCTTTTTCGGATACAAAATTCTGTTGCACGAGATCGCATTCGCGACAGGAAATGACATCACGGAAATATGAGAATAAATATTACTTGAATGCCATTTTTCTTATTTGACTTATTTTACATCAACTTGATCAAGATATTATGGAAAAGTTTAAACAATGATAATTCATTTCATTTGAATTTTTTTATTATCCAATTAAAAATGCTGCATAAATGAGCGTTCAAAGAAAACCCCTTTATCTTTACACTTACATGCACCAGTGGATCACAGGGGAGACAAGCAATAATTTACTTGTGACCAAAATATAATGGCCTAAAATAGAGATCCACTTTATAATAGAGAGAATATAGTTCTGCATGCTAAAATCAAGCATTTTACTTATTATGCAAAAGGAATAAATTATTATTTTATTGCATAACTTTCATGAAAATAAATATTTTCCTAATGATTTTTGCACATTCTTCTTAAAACCTTACAGACATAATATACCACATAAATCAGTTGGTAAATATGCTCAAGACATGCATAAGAGACAATTGGAATTATCATAAAACTTACAAAGTTAGATTCTTTATATCAATCAGAATATCAAAAGTAAGGTAATATGAAATTGTTTACGTACACCAAGATTGTATATACACTGTCTGTCAATGGTCTGTGCATGAGCACCAGCTCAATAGGAAAAACCAAGCAATATTGGCAAAGAATTAAAATCCATTATGGAAAGCAAAGGTATCATCTCAATAGACACCTGCAGACTCCATGCCATCAACCTTGATAGATCTTCCCACAGACAGCAAATGTCCGACGTAATAACTGGGACGCGATAAAGAGTCGATCGCGGGAGGGTAACAAATGAACAAAAGCGACAATATATCTATACAGATAATATGGGTGTGATATTACCAAGTACAACATAATACTGAAAATCAACCACTTCAACAGTGCAATTACATGTATGGCATCAAACATAGTTTTGAGATACTGTCAGAATTTAATATTTACAAATAAATTATTTATTGTTGATGTCATCAAAATTTTGCACCGAACAGGTAAGAAGACCAAAACAGACTATTTAGAACATGCCACTTTGCATAAAATTAGTAGTTATATCATGGTCAGCATAAATATCCTCTTTAAGTTGTCAATTTTTAGCCGACACCAATGATTATGTCATTAGTCAATATTTCATTACGGGAGTGACAGCAACCTGAGGATAATCATCAATGGTAACACTCCTCATTGGTCAATATAGTTGTACTTTTACCAGGGATGTGTTACTCGTACTGGTACTTGTACTCCTACTTACTCGAGTACCAATTTTCCAGGACTTGTCTGAAATTATGAGTACAAGCACTCATACTTATTCAAGTACTGAAGCAAAATGGTCAGTACTTGTGAGTACTTTGCTAGTATTCAATGAGCACTTCAACACTTATTTGTAAAATGCAAATTAAAGTAACATAATGAAGTAAAAATATATATTTAAAGTGAATGGTAGAAATAATTCATTATAACTACAAATTAGACAGGCTAATTAAAAGAAATATAAACTACATAAATTTGAATAAGTTAATGTATTGTGTTTGTATTTGCGACCCATTTAAGACAGTTATATATTATACAATATTAATTACTCGAGTACTATCCCCCAGTACTTACTCGAGTACTATCCGCCAGTACACGACCCATCCCCGACTTTTACAGATTATTTACACAAGAACCAATATTCGTGTTTTAACATTTTTCAGTTATGTAGGGTCTTATTGGTTTCTGATCATGTAGCAGCCTCCGACACAAATCTTAGTCACTCATATTCAAACTAATTTTCATCTATCAAACATGACTAGCAGTGAAAATGCATTGCCTACAGCGCAATCTGAATCAATGCTTAAATGCTTTTAACGACGAGCTAGGTCAAACATTTCCCAAAACACAAGCTGATTTTATGGAGATGTGGAATTGCTTCCTTCCACCACAGATTTCTCAAACCATTAGCATAATGGCAACGCAACATAACCTGTTTAGTAACGCAGGATACAAATCAATAATATACAAAATCAACAACCTAGGTTCGATTCAAACGAGATATATGACATTCATGGAAGATAATTTTGCAACCCCATAACGTCACTTCTATATGATATACTTTTTTTTCAGAAAATCATGATTGAGTTATAAATATACTTCTTTATAATTTGTGGATTCTAAAATGCTACATCATATTGACTAGGGCCCGTTTAGACGTTACAAGCAGCAAAATCAAAGTAAAATAACAGAAATAACGGAATAAACTGAACATGTACATCATTAATACATTATGATTATCATACATGTCATTTTATTTTGGACTAACGTTACCACTACCTCTTCCTCTCATGCTTTGCCATAAAAATAAATAACTAATTAGTGGTAAATTAATTGTAGACACGAGAAGTGGGCCAACTTCAATTAATTGAAGAAAAAGATGAGCTAATATGATCTACTCACGTTACTATGCTCGCGAAACACGAACCAATCCGCTTTCCGGCTTTACCCCACCCACATTTTTACGGAAGTAAACAAATCAGATAATTCGTAAAATATTGAAATGGCGTACCTATATGCTTACAAATAATCTGTATAAAGACTTGATTGACTTCTCTTGGTCCCGTGGATTCGACAATCAACTGTTAAAATGGTGTTCTCTTTTAGAACAGTCGTGATTCCAGCTCGTTTTGGTAACTGTCACAATGGCGGACGTGGTCGAAACTTCGTTGCACATGCCACGTCAATAGCCCGGAGAGGGATAAGCAATTCCAACCAATACCGACACCCCTTCTGACGTCACAAGTCAAAATAAAGAAATTCTCGCGATGATAAGAGATAACTTCGGGCCTGATTCAAGCGTTCGATTTTGTTTTAGCCTCGAATTTCAATGGATATAGTATCAATAACAAAAAGGAAGGATTTTTTTCTGAAATATACAGGTTTTCTCTTTTTCAGTCGGGAAATCCCAACCTGGCTGATAAAACGTCATCAAATAGGGAAATTTTCAAACGTATTTTTCAATTGTTCTTTATGGGATCGTGTCAAAGCAATCCGAAGGTCAATACATACTTGACATTATATGTGAACGTCTGTGACTTCGACATTTAAAGGAACCCGATGTCTATCGCGCATGTAAATCTGAACAAAATGTGTACAAATAAACCCAATGGGCGAGAGTTCTGTGATTTCGCGTTACTCAGGGCGAATTTGTTTTGCAAAACCTGGTTCAGGTTTGAGGTTTCAGTTTTGTTGTAGTTTGGTAGAAAAACGTAAACCATTTTAGATTAAGATTGGTCTGCAAACAAACAGATGGTTTAGTCGATGAAAAATGGCCCACGTGATTTTGATTGTGCGAGATTGCAGACAGATTGGTGCGTGATAAGAAAATCAAAGTTAAGAACTTTAAAACGTCTGTTTTGCAACGTAACATAGTGGACAATTTTAAAGCCAGGTTCCCATAAAGCAAAGAAACATTTATTTTTAAACATTGCCCCACATATGAGTGGCACGGTCACCCGCCATAAAATCAGTCCACCATTTTGTTTAACTAGTATACGATTATTCGGATAAATCAAACCAGACAAACCACACTTGGAGGTGGTTCGGTCAGTTTGATTAACCAGTTTAAGTTTTGTTATTAACAAATACAGAAACTTGTTTGAAACCAGTTAGTTAAAACAAATGAAAGGTTTGACAAACCAGTTTTCGATTCAAACCGGTTTGGTACAAACAAATTCACCCTCAGACTCTCCTACCAAATGAATTTGAAATAAAAATCAAAGTCCTCAAAGAACAATTAGAAGGTGCTTTAATAATACATTTTCTATAAAAATGACGTTTTAATGATAAAACAACAACATATCACCAATCAGTAATAACCACAACATGTAGAACATAGCTGCTGTATAAAATGTAATCCGTTTAAATTTGCTAGACTGACTGGACTGGACTGACAAATTCATTATATGATGTTCATGTACAATTACGCGTATCCTTAAAAGTGCATGATAACTGGTATGTATCACTACATGCGCAGTATATCATACAGATGCAAAAAAGTGTGTATCATTGCATCCGCAGTATATCATGCACATGTTCAAATTTATGTATCATTAAATGCGCAGTATCACCCACATGTACACATGTGTGTATCATTACAAACACAGTATATCATGCGCATGTTCAAATTTATTTATCATCACATGTGCAGTATATCATACATATGTCCAAATGTGTGTATCATCACATGTGCAGTATACCATACATATGTCTAAATGTGTGTATCATTTCATGTGCAGTATATCATACATATGTCTAAATGTGTGTATCATCACATGTGCAGTATACCATACATATGTCCAAATGTGTGTATCATCACATGTGCAGTATACCATACATATGTCTAAATGTGTGTATCATCACATGTGCAGTATACCATACATATGTCTAAATGTGTGTATCATCACATGTGCAGTATACCATACATATGTCTAAATGTGTGTATCATCACATGTGCAGTATACCATACATATGTCCAAATGTGTGTATCATCACATGTGCAGTTTATCATACATATGTCTAAATGTGTGTATCATTTCATGTGCAGTATATCATACATATGTTCAAATTTGTGTATCATTACAAATACATTATATCAAATACATATACACATTTAATTTGTTAACAGCTGCACGATATATAAATTAAGCATTTCTGAAGATGAATGTAGGCCTACGTACATATGTAAGATGTAAACTCTATTACAGTTGTTGTATTATCACAGCTTGTTCATCAGAGACTACATATTACCATCATTAGCATAAGGTACATGTCATTGTAACATATACGATGGAAACAATATACTTGTAACAAAGACGTAAATACCATTAGGTCTTTGCTTGCGATAAAACACTATATACAATGCAGAAATAAAACATTGCTTAGCGATATAAATGATCGCGGAAATCGTACATGATAAATGCTAACAATGAAGTGCTCAGTCTCACCAAAAGCCCAATGAGACATGAAAAAACATTCATAGACGTAAACGATTAACTAATAAAAAGGAAATAAAAGACATAAACGTTAATAATAGGTAAAATAGAGGAAACGCCTTCGAACAGTCCGTGAAGAAACACCTCTGCGGTTTAAGACTGGTTGTGGGAGTGGATGGGCAGATTTATGTTCTTCCGTGACAATGGCTACGGTAACGTCCTCCAAATGTTGAGAAATTGTCAGTTGATTGCGGAAGAGTAACTTAGAACTGGATGTTAAATCCTGGAAAACTTGTTAGGTCAACTGGCCGCCGTTTATGATTGAACAATGATTGGAAAAAGGCGTAAAACCCGATGAAAACAAACAGAACTACCCTGGACAATTTGTCTACGCTCACAGCTGTACTACACTGATCTTTCTGTGTAGGCTCACTGCTGATCAACACCGGTCATTCTGTATACGCCCACTAATTGGAATATACGCACAGGGCTGTACAAGTATACGCCCACTGATTGGAATATACGCTCAATGCTGTACAGCACTGGTCATTTTGAATACGCCCATGGATTATAATATACGCTCAATACTGTATAAAACTAGTCATTTTGTATACGCCCACTGATTTGAATATACGCTCACTGATTGGAATATACGCTCAGGTCTGTTCAATACTGGTCATTCTGTATACGCCCACTGCGTGACTATACGTAGACTGGTAAATGTCTTCATTCTGTATATGTACTCGACTGGTTTGCATTTGTCATTTTGTATTATACTCTACTAGGTTGCATTTGTCATTCTGTATATTATATATATACACTATCACATCTTTGATTTCCCATACATAACGACTATTGAAGTGAAAATCATTATCTCACAAATCGACAGGTCTTGATGACATCGGCCCACAAGTTTTGAAATATTGTGGAAATATTGTTATTCCTTGTACGTAACATCAATCACAAATGGCAATATAGATTATATACTATTATTAATTAACTAAGCAATATTAGGCGCGTTAATACTTTCAATTCAGGGCCGATATAAAGTTTCTTACGACATTATAGAGAGAGAACTCGGCCATTACGAAAAAAACACATTTGATTAAAGATAATTGCTTTAATTCCATGAACTACTTTTAATCCAGAAAAGTAAATTACAATTTTATTCAATCAGTAAACCTTAGATATATCTGATTTTGTTTGTTCTGTTTTTAGAGCGTAGAACAAAGACCAGAAGTGGTGCAAAATCTACAGATATAAGGAAAGTAACTCCCAAGATGTTCGAGAAGAAAGACGACCCTTATTGTCCAGTAACAGCCTATAAAGCTTATAGAGACCATAGACCTGAAGGACAACTTAATCCAGAGTCCAGATTTTATCTGCAGGATATTAAATCTCCTAGAAGTAATGTATGGTATGCTAACACACCTGTTGGCAAAGACAAATTGGGAAAAATGATGAACGTTCTGGCTGAAAAGGGTAACCTAGAAGGAAGAAAGGTTAATCATAGCACTAGAAAAACATTTGCTACTGCTCTCATTCAGGCAGGTAGAGCTCCCACAGAAATTGCACAGCTAGCAGGATGGAAAAATGTACAAACTGTAAATGAATATAGTGTTCCTTCTATAGAACAACAAGCTGAAACTTCTGATTTGTTGTCAGAAGTTATGATCCCAAATCAAAAAAATGCTCTGTGTGTTGCTGGTGGTTCTACCAATATTGAGTCTGCAGATGTTGTGCCACTTGAAGAGAACAAAGAAAACAGATATGAAATTAATGACTACAACTATTCTAACAGACAAAATTCAAACCCATATGCCATATTATGTGGTGCCAATATTACAGGTGGTGTTTTCAACATCAATGTGTTTTCGGGGAAAAGAAAACATACAACAAACAATGAAAGTTCACAAGAAACTGACACTTAATAGACATGTTATATAGGTTTTATTTCACATACTAAAGGCCTCAGGCTAATATGACAGCCTTCAGCCCAATAACAAGGCCATTATGAAAACTCTTGATTATTAACATTATAGTATTAGCCCTCAAAAACTAAAACAGGCATGAAATAAGCGAAAATTATCACAGATTATATCCACTTTATTTGAGAGACATACTATTATAGCCTCCCACCTACACACAGGCAAGATGGCAATCATTTATGATGTACAGCATTGATAAGGTTAATTGATTCGCGGATCAACGATATTGATAGTGGTAAAATAATTGGAAACAATTCCTAGCTTTAAGGACTGTGTCATTCACGAAATTCCATGATGGATGTCTTCAATATGGGCGACTGGATAATCTAAATGAAATACTGAAAATATAAAAGTGATTTTTGATTATTTTGAAAGGGAAGTACTAGAATACATTAATTGATAGGTGCATTTGCATAGAAACATAGTTACATCGATTCATAGATACAAAGATTCATAGATGCATAACTACATTGGTATATATACTAGTAGACACACACGTATATCGATACATTGATTGATAATTACGTAGTTCATAGATACATAATTACGTAGGTACAATGTTTCCTAAATACTTAGGCAAATAGATGCTTACATACATAAATAACAGTTTACTTAATTTCATTCAGTGTTTAAGGTGTAATCAATACAGATCGTTGTCCTCTACTGGGCGGAAATGTCAAACATAAAACAACATGAAGACACCCCGATTAATATGAAGAATGAAGTATAGTACAGATGGTTTACAAATAAAATCGAAATACATTTCATACATTAATACATGTACACTTTAGGAGTCGTTCTATATAAATATAGTATCAACATTATGTTGAACTTGTTAGTCAACGATCGATAGAACACAGACATATATGTATTTATAATACTGCGAATAAAATTCCAGTAATTTCAACTAATTTCCCCTTCATGCGCCTCATGACCATTTTTGCTGACGGCTCCAGTTGAAACTTTTTATCGCTTGACGTCCGCAGTTTACTAGAAATTGACAATTGATATTCATACATGAGTCAATAAATATTTAAAAGACCTGAAGTGTGCTTGTTTTAATATTCAAAACAATAGCTTTTTAAAGGTTTGAGCCAAATTTAGCTCGATAAGGTCAATGTGATCAGACGCTTGAACATTAATTTTAGAATCAAGCGCGCACTTAACCATGTGTATTTAGGTACCTTATGGGGTATACAATGCAGGCAAGATACGTGCGAGTGAAATATAAATGAATTTATTTACAAAAAATATTTCCGTTACATTGTATAAGGAAACGGTTTAATTATTGAGACTATTCATGACTAACTCAGACATATAATTTTTATAATGCAAAAACCTAAAAAATACATAAATCTAATTATTAGACCTATACTATATATAGGGCCTATGGATATGACATTTAAAGCATTGCTCGGTTTGTTTAGTTCTGATGAAAAATTCGATTTGCAGTATTATAAATTCGTTATACAGGTTGTTGGCAGGGTATATGTGGGAATATAACCTGTCTGCGATTCATATAACCCGAGACGTTATATTCCCCCATATACCCTGTCAACAATCTGTATAACTAATACGATATATAGAGAGATACAGTACATATCATAATGCAGTACTATACATATGCATTTGTTTTACAGTACTATAGGCCTACTGTTGTTAAACGTAATAAAATTAACAATATAGAGTAACATGACAGTAAAGAAGGTTAACATACAGAGAGCATATAAGTACATGGACATTAGGCAACATGTAACGTACAGTACTATATTAACTTTCAATGAACATAGAGTACTGAAAATCTAACAACTTTAAACTGAACACATTTGCAGTAAAACTTGGTTTTATATAAACGTACATGTAGATCTACAAATATGGATATATATAACACATCTTAACAATGTACATGCACAAGTAGGCTAAAACAAAATACTGAAATAATGTTAACATTATGTCACGGTGCGCACAACTTTTGTTTTAAATAAACAAAATTAGCCAATAAGGTTAACATACTGTTATGTTGGGATTCATTAAAGATATACATTTGTTGATCGATGGCCATCTTTGATAGTTTTAGGTAAATGTTTAGCTCTTAGCTCACAATATTTGGGACAAACAAGGATAGGTGATACTCATTTTCAACTTCATTCAAATTACATTGAGAGCATCAACGCGATTCTATTTCAATATATTTCTATACCTTCCTTCTTCAATATGAAGCTTATGCGCAGAGCGTCTCAGTCTATTTAACGCTAATCAATGTTTAGCATTCATTATACTATTTAGATATGTTCTATATTAAAATTGAGTTTAATGTTTTCAAACGTTGCCAATCTCGAAGAATTGTTGATATCAGAAAACCAATTTTAGATGAACTGATATCTAATTCTGTCAATAATGCAATTTAATTAAACATTTTTAACTTGTTGACACTTCCACATATGGTTGAATTTAAGTTCTGATAACAACGTTTTTTATATATTGAAAATGCAAGATAATTTATTGAGTACATTTCCTTCATCGTTAATTGGTTAATTGTTCAACAGATATTATATCAGTACATTTTATCGGCATTTTGTCTCGACTTGTTTCAATACAAGGGACGTGACCCGTTTGTCATTAAGATCATTCAATAAAGTGGTGGTGTCCCTTTAGTCTAAGTGATAAGTATTACTTGCGCAGCTAAGGAGTGATAAAAATATCATCAGCATTGCAAGAATTGTAATCGATTTTACGAAAAACGTGTATTAAGCAACTTAGATACGGACCTTATGCAGGCACGTCGTTTGTAGACATGTACAGCGCAACATCTCCAAAGCGAACCTCTGTTCGACAAACATAATTAGCAATAGTGTCATATAATTCGAATTTACTATCTATTTAAGGTCTCTAAACAACAACATAAATATATAATGTTAGTAATGATGCAGTGTTTGAAAAACACATACAATGATATTTACGACTCAGATTTGGACTAGAATTTTATTGACGGGTTCGCTTCTGTTTTACAAAGATCACCTTTTTACGGTATATTGTACGCTCCATTATCGGCATTTCCTGTAGGTGTTGTCAACAATAGACAGGGGTTGGTAAGAAAATCAGTTTGTTTTTACAGATATCAAATGTATTTAAAGGAGTGATATAGCCAGTGTATGAGCAACAGATTATTCAGGTAGAGTGCAAGCTGTATATATTCATTGTATATGATAAGGATGCACATAGAGCGCAAGCTGTATATATTCATTGTATATGATAAAGCTGTACATAGAGCACAAGCTGTATATATTCATTGTATATGATAAGGCTGTACATAGAGCACAAGCTGTATATATTCATTGTATATGATAAGGATGCACATAGAGCGCAAGCTGTATATATTCATTGTATATGATAAAGCTGTACATAGAGCGCAAGCTGTATATATTCATTGTATATGATAAGGCTGTACATAGAGCGCAAGCTGTATATATTCATTGTATATGATAAGGCTGTACATAGAGCGCAAGCTGTATATATTCATTGTATATGATAAGGCTGTACATAGAGCACAAGCTGTATATATTCATTGTATATGATAAGGCTGTACATAGAGCACAAGCTGTATATATTCATTGTATATGATAAAGCTGTACATAGAGCGCAAGCTGTATATATTCATTGTATATGATAAGGATGCACATAGAGCGCAAGCTGTATATATTCATTGTATATGATAAGGCTGTACATAGAGCACAAGCTGTATATATGCATTGTATATGACAAGCTTGCACATAGAGCACAAACTGTATATATTCATACTAGAACACAAGCTGTATGGTCTGCTCAAGAAATCACTGACATTCACTTAAGATAAACTGTTGTAACTTATCCAATCTTGTTGAACAGTAAGACCTTCCAAGGGAACCTTGAAAAAATGATCTTATTATTGATTTGGTCTCAACATTGAGGTTGAATAAAGAGCAAAATAGGGGAAATGAACTTGAAAATCGTGTTCTTAATTTTGACGTGGTCTTATTATTTAGGCGGTCTGTAAGTGAGTTTTAACTGTATTATAATGTTTACTGTTGAGTAAGGAGAAACATCGCTATGGTTTTATTTTTCAATGGAATTCACTTGCTTCTGCTGAGTTGTAATGAGCAAAGTGTGATATTTGCCCTTGATACACAGTATGTATCACACTATTTGTAATTCAACTTTATAGAATGTTTTTAAATGTGATATGTGATTTCAAGACAGTGTGTGTTGTTTGTACTTGAATATGCTTGAGCTACGTCCTGACCAAATGAATTCACTTTACAGTGCGCAATTTCTGATTGTTAGTCATGGAATGGTTTAATCAGGACATGCAAAAAACATGTATGAAGGTGGCTAAAGAATATCCAATTCCCATGACGTCACTCCACATACAGCATACGCATTGTATGCTGGGTTTAGTCTGAACCCGGTGACTGACAAGTACAGGATCTCCATCAGCGCATTCACTGGCGACTATGGTAACATATTCATTCACCTACACCATCAACAGTTCTCAACATCGGGCAACGACAATGACTCTGCGGGCCACAACTGTGCGTTTACCCATGGCGATGGCTGATGGCAGTAGCTTTAATTGCTTTTCCCAAGACAATTTCTGCTGGGAATGAACTGGTCAACGTGTTGGGGTGTAGGTTGGGGTGTTCGTTAAAAATAAAAAAATATTTTTAACAGAATTGCTCATACCTTGAATCACTTTCTTGAATCTCATAAACTTCATCACGATTCCGATATAGATATTTAACATATTACCTCACGACCAAATGTTACATAACAGTCAGATGACTACTCTTTCAATAAATACAACGCAACTCATCTTATGCATATAGGCAAACAATGGGAGAAAGCCATATACTAGGCGGTGAAGATTTTGTTTTCACTGACAAATCGTGTTATGTTATCAACATGGTATTCAAACTATTTTATTCACGTCAAGGATGGCAAATCGTAAATAATGGAGATTCAGCGAATAATTTCCACCTGTAAGTGCCTATTCAACAAGTAGAAACCTCCTCGTCCTAAATGTGCCGTTGAAACTCAAAATATGTGGTTAATGAGGTGGTCAGCCACCGAAAACATTTCAGTATTCTCAAACAGTTTTGACTCGACAGTTTATTTGTAAAACAAGTATAGCATATGTAAACGAGTGTCGTTGTCTGACTATAAGTGGCATTGCATATGGATATAGCGAGTGCCTGCTCAATATGTACCATGTCACGAGCTTGTCTATTGGACGTCAACTTAAGGTACATTGTCTATTCGATATACTGGAATGAAATTAACTCTCTTGATTGGTTAGTTTGGTGTGGGCGTGCTCTATATATCGTATAGACAAGTATTAGACAACGTGGACGTGGACATGGACTGAGCGTTGTCTGTAAGATATAAGCGGCGGAAATGGAGGTCGCTGATTGGACGGATTGGTTTGAGCGACGTCAGACGCATGGCTACGTGTAAAGTCCGTTTGTGCGACGGGTCCTACCCCAATCTCATTAAAATCAGCTCCAGTCGCACGCTCATTTACTATACGCTTACTGAATCTGATGACTGCACAATACAGGTCACGTTCTTGAGACCTTTGAGTAGCCAATCAAATCGTCGGCTGCAAAATGCTTTGGTATAGAGTTATGAATATTCGTCGATCTCCGACGAGCTCCATAAATTATATTTGAGCGTAGATCACACAGACGTTCCGATTCGTATTTTAGTCAATTTCCATATGGCTGCGCCCTTGGACACAACTGCAACTCATACACGGCAACATTCTTTGGTTGATCGGTGTTGTTTGTGTGGTGTTTCGTTTTTGGAAATATTTAAAACCGGAAGCGGCAGGAGGGACGTTAAAAAACAGTATAAACAGAAACTCCGAATAAACGAAAACGATAAAGCCATTTTGAGAAAAACGACAAACACGGTTTTGTAAGGAGAAATTTCATTGGACCACAAACGAGCGCTTGGTTACGCATATCTATTTTTAGAGAGGTTATATGATTGTGACCTCTTACGGAGTGAAGTCAGATCCTAAAAGCGGAAAGTAATGGAGCTAAAGTTAGGGGCTGATTTCAATGAGATTGGTCCTAGTCGTGCCGCTTAGGTTTTGTATACGAAAACTTTCAGCATTGCTCAAAATCACCTGACCGGAAGCGGCATGTTTTGTCAAAATCGAACAACCGCATGCTTACGCAGATCTTACTTTGACAACTGTTCTTCGTATTCAAAATGGTTGCAAGGTGATACATGTATTATTTATATTTAGTAAATGAAATATTCCTTACTAACAGAGGTGATATTTGTCCCAAATTACAAAGCACGATCGTTTTCTAACCTATAGTAAATCGCTCGCAAACTTGGTTGGTTATGCTCTCTATCCGATCCGCAAGCTATTTATCAAAGCAGTGAACGTGCTGAATGTGGCAGGAAGACAGAATCTGGTTCCACATCGGTGTCCTCTAAATCTGCCGAGAATGTGGCGAAAGTGACTTCGACCGTCGTTTGATTTAAATATATTCAGTAGTCTAGAAGTAAAGGAGCGAACACCAGTCCCATCAAGCGAACACCAGTCCCATCAAGCGAACACCAGGTCCCATCAAGCGAACACTAGTCCCATCAAGCGAACACCAGGTCCCATCAAGCGAACACCAGTCCCATCAAGCGAACACCAGTCCCATCAAGCGAACACCAGGTCCCATCAAGCGAACACCAGGTCCCATCAAGCGAACACCAGTCCCATCAAGCGAACACCAGTCCCATCAAGCGAACACCAGGTCCCATCAAGCGAACACCAGGTCCCATCAAGCGAACACCAGTCCCATCAAGCGAACACCAGGTCCCATCAAGCGAACACCAGTCCCATCAAGCGAACACCAGGTCCCATCAAGCGAACACCAGGTCCCATCAAGCGAACACCAGGTCCCATCAAGCGAACACCAGGTCCCATCAAGCGAACACCAGGTCCCATCAAGCGAACACCAGGTCCCATCAAGCGAACACCAGGTCCCATCAAGCGAACACCAGTCCCATCAAGCGAACACCAGGTCCCATCAAGCGAACACCAGTCCCATCAAGCGAACACCAGTCCCATCAAGCGAACACCAGGTCCCATCAAGCGAACACCAGTCCCATCAAGCGAACACCAGTCCCATCAAGCGAACACCAGTCCCATCAAGCGAACACCAGGTCCCATCAAGCGAACACCAGTCCCATCAAGCGAACACCAGGTTCCATCAAATGGAATAAAGCTTTGACACTATAATAATTGCAACTAAGAAATGATTACATGCTCTCCCTTAGACGTTCTGTGAAACCGCAAGATATCATATCACAATAAAGACAAACACAAGTAACAGTTGTATGGACGTTTATTTTTTCACTAAGAACGCATGTCAATTCGATCATTGTTTTTCAGTCAGCAAAATATGAAAATCACAAAACAAATGTCATATCTTTTAATGTAAACTTTCTTATTACTCCATTTAGCTGGCGAAATATGTTATAGTCTATAAGTATTGTAGTTGTTATGTGCATATTGGTTATTGATGCTATTTAAAAAATAAAACAATATTGCGGAAATATTTTACAGGGATAATGAATGGCTATACATTTAAACACAATCAATATTTCCATATTGTCCATATAGTACGGCCATCATCATCTCGCCACTCGCCTTTTTAATTGTCCAAGAAAAAAACAACGCGAGATTCGTTTGTTACATTTTCGCATCTTTTATCTTTCAAATTTGTTGCACTTTGTATACAAAAACTATCGTGTTTTCATTTGAAACTCGATAAAAATGCAGAAATTATTCTTAATAAACGGTGTATCAATTAATATCATAGAAATACTATAACTAGACATCTGATCATGGTAATACTGAAGAGATACCGTTAGAAATAACCTGGAGAGATGCAGATGCAAATGTCAAAAACCGCACGGAATGGAGAAATATTGTATGTTATGCTCTGACCGGAGCGAAGAGGATAAGTAAGTATGTAATTGCATGGAACCAACTTCAGATCTAGGATATCTTGCGATGAGCCGGAAAGTTAAGACATATTTTATAACAACTAGATTTCGCTTAAACCTTGACTTAGATATGTATGTTAAATTTTGTACTATTTGATAATTCGTAGTACACGAATAAATTAAAAAAAAGAGCAAATATTTAATATAACATTGTAGATGTCACCAACATAGCTCGCTGTGTTCGTTATAAATAAAACAATGTCAAGAGAACAATGACTATTTTTACGTGACATAGCAACATCAAATCACAAAAAAATCCGTAAATTAAATTAAACCCCATTTTATATATCCTGTTCATTTTATCGAATGAAATGTACTTAACTCACAATATATTATTTTGCTGCAATCACGTTCACCGGAAGTGTTAAAACATGGCGTTTGTTAAATTCCAATTATTTCCGAGGGTAGTTGTAGAAATGCAAATAACAGAAAGAGGCGGTTTAAGTGCTCGGCAAACATACGTTACCTGTTGTATGTACGGATTCCCTAATATAATTGTACAGAACAATGAACGAATGCTATGAACGCATTACCAAGCACCATTGGGATGAGTGACGGTATTGATTCATACACTATCGAAGTTGAATCGGAAAACAACATGCGTGGTAAATTTCTTGTGATATAAATAGAAAAGTCAATGTATGATATGCCCTCTATCTCTTATTTGTTGGGACCATCATTTGAAACCTATTTTTGATACATAGAACGATCTGATTCGCTAACAAATCAACAATATAAATACGCTATCATTGGATTTGTGATCATTTCAATTAATATTGCAGTGTATTATTTATGTATGGAATCTTAATAATTAATGGAATAATACTATGTCTTGTATTGAAAATACATCAGTGTTTTTATTAATTATTTAAAACACTGTTTCTTTGAAAGTTGCTGTCATATTTTAAACAAAAGTGACACGTGTTATGTTTTCCTTGACATAGCTACACAAATTTGTATTTAACGTTTCAGTTCTAATTTTATAGGCAATGGAAATTTCGAGCACATTTGGTGGTCTTTGAATATGACTCCAAATTATTTTACACATACACATATAAAATTAGAACATACAACGATATATATTATTGAAGGTGTGAATAACAAGTAGTCACAATGGCAAATAAATTTAAATTTATTATTTGACAGTCAACTGTTGTTAACTTCTAGATAAATTTAATTATCAAACGTACAGTGGCCGGAGCAAACGTGTGTTGAAAATGCGCTGCATCCTTGTGAAGCTTCTCCTTCTTGCATGTGTTTGGGTTCGTAGCATTGCATTTGATGTGTATTACGATCAAAACGGAAACGCAAGTTGTTTATCGATGGATTATAATTTCCGATTTTTTACCCGTATCCTTCAAAAGAAGTGTGTGAAAGAATGCGCAACCAGGCCGATGTGTCGGGCTGTAAATTATCACAGGAGTCATCACCTCTGTGAATTACTAAGCCAAGATGTCGGCAATGTCTCAGACCACGCCCGACCCTGTGTGTTGATCAAGAAATCTAACATCGAGGTAACTTATGACTGAACATTATTAAACAGTAGATCACTTGATTTCAGTTTTCGAATCCTGGTCGTGGCGTATGTTCTCCATAATGATACGAACGAAAATATAAAAAATGTCGTTTGGCCACGACGCCCGATGCATCAGTTGATGTTGTGGCGATGAACGACGAGTCATTAATGGAAGTGTTTCTAGAGCAAATAGTACTGAGTTATAGTGACAAAAACGAACATCAAGACATAAACACGTAAGTGTGCATTGAAAAAGAGTTTAATGTAGCAATTCATAGTCTCAGGGAAATACAATAACAAGTACAAAAAGGTCATGTAATTTTAGGTAACATTGCCAACAGACTGCAACCAATGCACCGAGGGAGAGACGTGTGACATTAACGATCATACTGGAAGTGGAACATGTGAAATAAAAGGTATTTTAACTCTCCGCATTTATAGCTAATTGAATATTTGATCAGATTTCCAATTTCTTAACCAATGTTACATTTTCCACCTTGATTTGAGGAAAATAAGCGTCAAGCTATACTCCACACCATTAAAAACGCAACGAAAAATTTCCGTGTCAGCACGGTGACATTATAAAGAAATTATTACATTTTAATTCTGAAACATTATTTCATAAACTTAATCAATTATTAAATATGGATACTAGGGCCATAATATATATTATTTTTGAAGAATTATTTACTCATTTGTAACAATACAACGCGTTTAAAACTTGGAATAAAATGAATGTTAAAGTGATATAGTTGCGTTTGTAATAGCGTTAAGTATATATGTGTTGGGAACAACGAAAACTCAATTTGTCATCAACCAGTCGAAGTGATTGTTTTACGGTTCTTATTCAACACACACATTTCAGACCGCATTTTGTTGCATTATCATAGATTTTTTTATTACTTTTACTGCGAAATTAATGGTGCATAAGCTTTTAACAAACAAGAAATTACAGGACCATTGTTTAATTGTACGTTGACCTTTCACAAATGTCCATCCAATCACAACGTAGGTATTTACTTTTTCAGAAACTTGATCATTAATGCGATATTAACGCATATTCCTCGTGTCTAAATTAACGATAAGGTACAAGGTATAACACATTATAATAGGATCTATATGCTCTAAACTATATCAAAGATATTTGAACTTTCGAATCGATGAAGGAGTATAAAAGCTTAGACAATTTTCATCCCGTAGTCCTCTTGATTTGGTCAACTTCGGAAAGTACTTATACATTAAGCAACACATTACTACTTTTCCCCCCGTACTTTGTGTTGAATCCGTTTGACTATCATAGCTGTAGGAAACGTAATGATTACTGTTGATTTTGCCTGATTAACATAACATCGATTTTATTATGATTAACATAACATTGTTTTTACTTTTAAGAATAAAGTACATAAAATTGCAACAATAATACTTATTATTTGACTGGCTTACCCATCGCCGATGTGTCGCAACAGCGACTTTAATGCGATACGCCGAACATCATAATATCAATTAGGTTATTGAAAGAAATATAAAAGTCATTAAAATCAACATTCAGAGTGCAAACCACTAAAGCTGACGAATGGACACATACTGGGCAATATGAAGGTCATTGATTCGCGTATTGTTTACATGTGTGATGAAGGTTATAAGAGGTCATCTGACGTAAATTTCTCTGTCTGTCTATCCAACGGTAGCTGGTCTGGCGACCCAGAGTGTATACCAGGTAAGATTGGTTTTCAGCGATCACCTCGTAAACATACATGTCTTAATAAGTGTACTTAGTCTCTTCAATATGTTTAATTGTTGGTATGAGTAATATATTTTAAATATAAGTTACCGCTAACTTCATCAAATCATATGTTTCTCAGAAACGGTTGAAAACTTATAACCGGAGGGCCGTTAAGTGTGCTGTTAGCTAGCAGTTAAATTGATTTTACCCCCAGTATTTTTTAGTAAGTTACAAGGCTGTAAATCTCTTTGCTGTTATGATTTCCCTTTGCGGTTTTAGAGAAATATTAAGTGTCCCATTTCCACTCATAGTATTATTTGGCCTGACGCAATGTTCATTTGCCCCCGTTCAGTCCGAGGACTTGATTCTTGACTTGTCCTGTTATGGATTTTCTTTCCCCCCTTTCCCCCCTTCCTATTTCCCGTATTGCTCGTGGACAATTCCTTATCGCCACATCCGCAGGGGTGTTTGATTTTGCACATACTAATCTCATAGTGTTTTTGTACTAATGTTTCCCTGGGATCTGTGTAGAGAGACATTGTCTTGTAAATCCGGCGTTCTCTGTAAAAACACAACCTTCCATATGTATTCCCCTAGTGTTTTATTCTGCAGTCATTGACTAACTTGTTATAACATAATACATTGACTGTATTACATGATACTTTCGTAATATCTCATTCAGTTTTTCCTGCTCTATAAACGTGTGCACGGTACTCTGCCAAAAGACAATAATAAAATCCTTGTATTTAATTTTCTTGACATAACTAATTACGACAGATTTACCAAAGGTAGAATACCAATTGGTATAATACACATAGAATACCACCTTAGGATTCTGAATTGTTGGAAGTACATGTATCAGTAAAGAGAATTTTGTCATGACATTTCTATTTATGTCTACTTTAGATGGCTATTGCTCCTTAATGATACATGCACTACATTTTGGCATTAACTGACTCCTGAAATAAAGAACAAATAATTGTATGTGTTTCATAGTGAGGCGTGAATGTACAATACATCGAGAATAATGCCACCCGCATCACTCCGAAACATGAGACAAAGTGACATTTATACTTTAATTAATATATTTTTGGTCAGATCGACTGCAACTAGAGTTTTGTCCTGGTTTTGTACTGGATGACGGAACACCATATCCTCTCGGTACTCTGAATTCCTCATCTCACTTTGATTCCTGCGATCCTTCGGATATATATTGTTACGGAAATGGAACCTGGGAGACGATTCCAACTTGCGAACGGCAAGGTATTTTCAGTTACCTTTGTAGCGATAGAATGTATCTATATTCAACATATGTTAAGTGAATCCATCGAATAACGACATGGTTACCATAATATTCACAACCATTTTTTTCTAGATATTTTTTTCTAGTATATCATGATTATACTTTCTATTTGTGGTAAGCAGTATATGCTTAAATAGAAATAAATGTTTTAATCTATTTTTATCTTATTTCCTTTTCTGACGCAAATGTAGACGTTCTTTACAGTTTATGTCGGCAGATTATCCACGATACCATTTTATGGGAAAGTACATTGTGTTATGACCATAGCTTGTTGTGAGTGAAAAGCCGGCGTGGTTTCGTTCCAATTATCCTACCACATTACAGACGTGTATAAATATAAAACAAATTTAAGTTGGATCATACGTTTTATTGACAAAGTGATCGTATTCCACAGTTGCATAGTTTGGCTACTAAATAGAATATTTATTCTTGACCACGCTTCTCTAATGCCTCAATAACATTTCCAAAGGTCGCCGGAGGATATTTGAAGATCGGAGTGTTTCACCGATGTCTTTGCATCGGTGAGAATCTGCAAGAGACCGGTGACAAATCCTTATAGTGGTCATTCCACTCCCGGTGCCCCGAGGCCGGTCATGCTACGGCTGCAGTTGGTCCAATCCCATTACTTCAACGTTGTATTAGCAGAGATGTGTACAGCCAAACAGACATTATATACATTGAAGGGACTCTGGTCGGAGCCCTTCCGATACTTGGTCGGAAACGCCGGCCGGGTCCCGTCCAGTCACTTGACGAATATCGACCGTAACCTAATCTCTAGAGCATATATCCCCTAATCGGTGGAAATATGAAAGAGATATTAGATAGAGCAATCAATGTCAAGCCCCATCTTGTGTTAGGAAATTTTCACCGATGTAATGTTCAGAATATAGACATGTATTGTTTACATCAAAGCGTTGCTAGTAAATATTTGTTTCAGTGACAGCACTTTACCTGGGATGTTACCTAGACTGCACTGATCGTCTTCTTCAGGATTTCGAAATAACCACACCGGATTTGTATCCTGCTACAACTGACAACTGCATCAGGCTATGTTCTTCTAGAGGCTATAACTTCGCTTACACTGAGGTATTTCTTTTGTTAAATAGTGTGTGTTAAAGTTGTTACAGGGACACCACATTCACTAGACAACTTTGTTCCATACATGTAGTGTCTCAACTCAGTTAAAGACTGGTAACCTAACAACTTCGTGAAGTTTACGCGTTTTAATTAGATTGTAAATTTGTGCCGATTTTAAAATTTTAAGTGCAATATCGACGACATGTATTAGAATGACCGAATAATTGTGAGTACGAATTTAAATTCAACTATGCAACCCTTTGCTTGGTGACAAAGAAATAATGCACATAAAACATTTCCAGTCTGATAATCCTTCGTTTGACAATTTTTTGCATTCTTTATGGAGTTAAAATATCAGTCACGATTCCATTCTCATTGTACATATACTAAAATAAGAAAGAAACACCAGTCATATATTTTGCTGGAATTCTAAAAGCAATGAGACAGTTGATGTAAAGCTCAGTCAATCTACTCATTGTGTAACATACATCAAGTTAGCTTGACCGGTTCTTGTGTCATTACCAGTCTTTAGAAACACGAAAATCAATTGCGCACGCATCGAGAGGGTCTTGTCCAAATTCAAACTCTTACATCGCTGTACTCTATACAGGTATACAGCGCAATCTGCTGTTTTTTAATGTAACTACGACCGGGCCACGCCTCTCCTAAGTTGAAAGCTGTAACGCCATTGCACTTATAATCCAAGGGTAGCAACAACATTAGGTTGGTTTGCAGTTCAAGTTTTGTGCGGAATCGGCACCGTACCGGCGTTGAAATGGCCCTTAATACAGAATGGACACACAGTCGCCCAAATCACTCCAAGACTGTAAAGAATCGTTAGAGAGAGGTCAACATACGTCCGCGTCGTCCATATGCTGGTCTGACACTCACAGCACAACGTCGAGCACGGCGGATACATTAGTTGATAGCACATTCTCTATGCGACAATTGGCTTAACAATATGGTTTTGTCAACATAACTAGTACTAATGAATCTGTACGTAAATACTCAATTATCTCTAATGATAGTCTAATATGTAGATCTGAATTTCATCCGGAGTTTCTGATTTCTTTTCAGTATAGTTTTCTCATTATTATATGTGTTCATGTAATAATGTACGAGAGCTGCCCGGAGTTAGAGAAAAAAGTAACATCGGCATAATCATACTTGATAACTGATAAGAATCTTTCTCTAGCGTAATAAAGGTAATTTTAGAAGAATCGTGAACATTTCAAGGTCAGATATAAGATAAAGAATATGATAAAAAATGAAGCAGTTCAGCTTTTCGACCAGCGTGCATCAGACGTCACTAACAACGTCGAGCATAGAAAGTAATGCAACTCCTAAATATTCCCGATTGATATCGACATAACTCTAATACCTAACCTGTGAATTGTGCAATACGGAAAAGGACCATTCGTTGTTACTCCGGTCAAAGCGATATACTGATGTCCCTATATCATATAAACTTTCAGGCGTCTAACTGGTGTCATTGCGGAAATGAAGTCTTACATTTCACAAGAGTGAACGAATCAGAATGCAACAAAGCCTGTAAAGACAATACCAGTCAAACCTGCGGGGGACACTGGCGATCTTCTCTGTACGACCTAACCATGTACACGGGACGATATGGCATTATCTACAATGGTATGTGAATAAGGTTACTTTATATATTTGGAAGACGCTGATCAGAAGAATAAGAGGCGGTTCTGTCCTCGTCTACTTTTGAAAACAAACCAAATAAATAAATACTTTTACAGAGTATTAGGGTACATATTTATTATAGCAGCTGCCGTTGCCACGAAACCAGGTTGTTGACACATCTCTTCGTACATTTTGATACAGTATGCGCGTTTAATTCCTCCGCCAATCGAATAATCGTTTTATTATTTCAGAACAAATGTGCGCAAATAATGGGAAATGTATTCCACCGTGCTGAAATGTCGATCAGTTTGATTACAAATGAGTTTGTTAGAATATTGACATTTATCATTGACTGACACAGAGTATGGACAGAGAATGTTATAAATCCATTTAGCTCTTTCTGTTGTGTTTTACCACCCACCACGGTACATGTACTGGCGCATGGTCGTTTGAGTTACTTGGATTGATTTAGTCTCATTATCTCTTTTGTTTCATTAAGTGCACCTGTATTAAATGTTGTTGTGTAATTCCTTCATCAAATGCTTTAAAACACCAATAAGTTTGAGCACATTTTTGCTTATTTCTGTTTTTTATTCACAATTTAACCGTGGTAATTAGGAGGGGTTCCAGACATGCCCGTCCCCCTCTTTCTGCATATCTCGGACAGAAAATAGAACGATACAGTAACCAAATAGAGAGTCTTCGACTGTGCATAATTATATGTATTGCTAATGAGACAATAAATACACTGTGATCTTTGACAAAGACTCATACTTGCACAAATATACGGAACAATATTAAGAATATTACAAAGAAAATTCATAAATAAGTCGGAAATAATTGTGACAATAACAATGCTATAAATATATGTCGAGTCTGACTTCATATAAATAATACCCGTGTACAAGTATGATACACCAGTACAAGAACATAATTATGTATTGTTGCTTATATCTATTAGGTGTACAGTTAGGAAACCAGATTCAAAACGTTTATATATCAACATAGACTCATTATTATTGCCATGGTCAGTACGTTTAATATTTAAGTCATTAACAAAAGAGATGTAACTTGTTTCATCTAATTGACTATGTAAACTGTGTCTTGTATATAAAAGCCAAATTCCTGGATAAATGGCCGTAGTAAACTGGGTAAAATAGTTCATACTGTAACAGTCCAACTTGTATGATGAGTGGTACTATTGTTGAAAACAATTCTATAACAACTTGTCATCACTTGTACTATTGTTGAAAACAATTCTATAACAACTTGTCATCACTTGTACTATTGTTGATATAAAACTACTGTCATCACTTGTACTATTGTTGATAAATATAACTACTGTCATCACTTGTACTATTGTTGATAAATATAACTACTGTCATCACTTGTACTATTGTTGATAAATATAACTACTGTCATCACTTGTACTATTGTTGATACATACAACTACTGTCATTACTTGTACTATTGTTGATAAATACAACTACTGTCATCACTTGTACTATTGTTGATACATACAACTACTGTCATTACTTGTACTATTGTTGATACATACAACTACTGTCATCACTTGTACTATTGTTGATACATACAACTACTGTCATTACTTGTACTATTGTTGATACATACAACTACTGTCATTACTTGTACTATTGTTGATACATACAACTACTGTCATTACTTGTACTATTGTTGATATAAAACTACTGTCATCGCGTGTACTATTGTTGATAAATACAACTACTGTCATCGCGTGTACTATTGTTGATAAATACAACTACTGTCATCACTTGTACTATTGTTGATAAATACAACTACTGTCATCACTTGTACTATTGTTGATACATACAACTACTGTCATTACTTGTACTATTGTTGATACATACAACTACTGTCATCACTTGTACTATTGTTGATACATACAACTACTGTCATTACTTGTACTATTGTTGATACATACAACTACTGTCATTACTTGTACTATTGTTAATACATACAACTACTGTCATTACTTGTACTATTGTTGATATAAAACTACTGTCATCGCGTGTACTATTGTTGATAAATACAACTACTGTCATCGCGTGTACTATTGTTGATAAATACAACTACTGTCATCACTTGTTCTATTGTTGATAAATACAACTGCTGTCATCGCTTGTACTAGTGTTGATAAATATAACTACTGTCATCATTTGTACTATTGTTGATAAATACAACTACTGTCATCACTTGTACTATTGTTGATAAATACAACTACTGTCATCATTTGTACTATTGTTGATAAATACAACTACTGTCATCATTTGTACTATTGTTGATAAATACAACTACTGTCATCATTTGTACTATTGTTGATAAATACAACTACTGTCATCACTTGTACTATTGTTGATAAATACAACTACTGTCATCACTTGTACTATTGTTGATAAATACAACTACTGTCATCACTTGTACTATTGTTGATAAATACAACTACTGTCATCATTTGTACTATTGTTGATAAATACAACTACTGTCATCACTTGTACTATTGTTGATAAATACAACTACTGTCATCGCGTGTACTATCGTTGATAAATACAACTACTGTCATCGCGTGTACTATTGTTGATAAATACAACTACTGTCATCGCGTGTACTATTGTTGATAAATACAACTACTGTCATCGCGTGTACTATCGTTGATAAATACAACTACTGTCATCGCGTGTACTATTGTTGATAAATACAACTGCTGTCATCGCGTGTACTATTGTTGATAAATACAACTACTGTCATCACTTGTACTTTTGTTGATAAATACAACTACTGTCATCACTTGTACTATTGTTGATAAATATAACTACTGTCATTACTTGTACTATTGTTGATAAATACAACTACTGTCATCGCGTGTACTATTGTTGATAAATACAACTGCTGTCATCACTTGTACTATTGTTGATAAATACAACTACTGCCATCGCGTGTACTATTGTTGATAAATACAACTGCTGTCATCACTTGTACTATTGTTGATAGATACAACTGCTGTCATTACTTGTACTATTGTTGATAAATACAACTGCTGTCATCACTTGTACTATTGTTGATACATACAACTACTGTCATCGCGTGTACTATTGTTGATAAATATAACTACTGTCATCACTTGTACTATTGTTGATAAATACAACTGCTGTCATCACTTGTACTATTGTTGATAAATACAACTGCTGTCATCACTTGTACTATTGTTGATAAATACAACTACTGTCATCGCGTGTACTATTGTTGATGAATATAACTACTGTCATCACTTGTACTATTGTTGATAAGTACAACTACTGTCATCACTTGTACTATTGTTGATAAATACAACTACTGTCATCACTTGTACTATTGTTGATACATACAACTACTGTCATTACTTGTACTATTGTTGATAACATTTATAAAACAACTTGTCATCACTTGTACTATTGTTGATAAATATAACAACTTGTCATCACTTGTACTATTGTTGATAAATATAACTGATGTCATCACTTGTACTATTGTTGATAAATACAACTACTGTCATCACTTGTACTATTGTTGATACATACAACTACTGTCATTACTTGTACTATTGTTGATAACATTTATAAAACAACTTGTCATCACTTGTACTATTGTTGATAAATATAACAACTTGTCATCACTTGTACTATTGTTGATAAATATAACAACTTGTCATCACTTGTACTATTGTTGATAAATATAACAACTTGTCATCACTTGTATTATTGTTGATAAATACAACTGCTGTCATCACTTGTACTATTGTTGATAAATACAACTGCTGTCATTACTTGTACTATTGTTGATAAATACAACTGCTGTCATCACTTGTACTATTGTTGATAAATACAACTGCTGTCATCACTTGTACTATTGTTGATACATACAACTACTGTCATCACTTGTACTATTGTTGATAAATACAACTACTGTCATCGCTTGTACTAGTGTTGATAAATATAACTACTGTCATCACTTGTACTATTGTTGATAAATACAACTGCTGTCATCACTTGTACTATTGTTGATAAATACAACTGCTGTCATCACTTGTACTATTGTTGATAAATACAACTACTGTCATCGCTTGTACTAGTGTTGATAAATACAACTACTGTCATCACTTGTACTATTGTTGATAAATACAACTGCTGTCATCACTTGTACTATTGTTGATAAATACAACTACTGTCATCACTTGTACTATTGTTGATAAATACAACTACTGTCATCACTTGTACTATTGTTGATACATACAACTACTGTCATTACTTGTACTATTGTTGATAACATTTATAAAACAACTTGTCATCACTTGTACTATTGTTGATAAATATAACAACTTGTCATCACTTGTACTATTGTTGATAAATATAACAACTTGTCATCACTTGTACTATTGTTGATAAATATAACAACTTGTCATCACTGGTACTATTGTTGATAAATATAACAACTTGTCATCACTTGTACTATTGTTGATAAATATAACAACTTGTAATCACTTGTACTATTGTTGATAAATACAACTACTCTCATCACTTGTTCTATTGTTGATAAATTCAACCACTCTCATCACTTGTTCTATTGTTGATAAATTCAACCACTCTCATCACTTGTACTATTGTTGATAAATATAACAACTTGTCATCACTTGTACTATTGTTGATAAATATAACAACTTGTCATCACTTGTACTATTGTTGATAAATATAACAACTTGTCATCACTTGTACTATTGTTGATAAATATAACAACTTGTCATCACTTGTACTATTGTTGATAAATATAACAACTTGTCATCACTTGTACTATTGTTGATAAATACAACTACTCTCATCACTTGTTCTATTGTTGATAAATTCAACCACTCTCATCACTTGTTCTATTGTTGATAAATTCAACCACTCTCATCACTTGTACTATTGTTGATAAATATAACAACTTGTCATCACTTGTACTATTGTTGATAAATATAACAACTTGTCATCACTTGTACTATTGTTGATAAATATAGCAACTTGTCATCACTTGTACTATTGTTGATAAATATAACAACTTGTCATCACTTGTACTATTGTTGATAAATATAACAACTTGTCATCACTTGTACTATTGTTGATAAATATAACAACTTGTCATCACTTGTACTATTGTTGATAAATATAACAACTTGTCATCACTTGTACTATTGTTGATAAATATAACAACTTGTCATCACTTGTACTATTGTTGATAAATACAACTACTCTCATCACTTGTTCTATTGTTGATAAATTCAACCACTCTCATCACTTGTTCTATTGTTGATAAATGAAACTACTGTCATCACTTGTACTATTGTTGATAGATACAACTACAGTCATCACTTGTACTATTGTTGATATATACAACTACTGTCATCATTTGTTCTATTGTAGATAAATTCAACTACTGTCATCACTTGTACTATTCGTGATGATGTACACACATACCGCGATGATGTACACATTGACCGCGATGATGTACACATTGACCGTGATGATGTACACACATACCGCGATGATGTACACATTGACCGTGATAATGTACACACATACCGTGATGATGTACACACATACCATGATGATGTACACACATACCGTGATGATATACACACATACCATGATGATATACACACATACCGTGATGATGTACACACATACTGTGATGATGTACACACATACCATGATGATATACACACATACCATGATGATATACACACATACCGTGATGATGTACACACATACCGTGATGATGTACACACATACCATGATGATGTACACACATACCATGATGATGTACACACATACCATGATGATATACACACATACCGTGATGATGTACACACATACCATGATGATATACACACAAACCGTGATGATATACACACATACCGTGATGATGTACACACATACCGTGATGATGTACACACATACCATGATGATATACACACATACCGTGATGATGTACACACATACCATGATGATATACACACATACCGTGATGATGTGCACACATACCGTGATGATATACACACATACCGTGATGATGTACACACATACCGTGATGATATACACACATACCGTGATGATGTACACACATACCGTGATGATGTACACACATACCATGATGATGTACACACATACCGTGATGATGTACACACATACCGTGATGATGTACACACATACCGTGATGATGTACACATACCGTGATGATATACACACATACCATGATGATGTACACACATACCGTGATGATGTACACACATACTGTGATGATGTACACACATACCGTGATGATGTACACACATACCGTGATGATGTACACACATGTGGAGCGACATGTACGACATAGTGTAAGAACTGTTGAGTACGGCATGGGGTGTAGAAAAGACACGGATTCCAATGATGAACAAGACTGCATATCGCTGTTAACCAGTTTACCTGAAGCTCAGAAGGTCACCTTTACAAGTAGTTTTTCTGATCCCTGTTTTTACTTGACATGTCCTGGAGTGTACATCAAATCTACACAAAATACAATAACATACCGGCTGGGAGGATGTGTGAACGGTATGACTATGAATATATTTCTTATATGATTCTTAGATATCTATGTAAAGACGTAAAGAATAATAACATAATTTAACATATAAACAGATGTTTAAACCCCATAGAGTAACAGTCCGGAGCTGATGAAGTGTAAGAAATAAATATCAGACATGTAGTACACGAACCTTAAGTTCACATACACAAGTGAGTCCGTCATAACGAAACAATCATATTATTTTATCCCTAAATGTCCAGGCAAACGGAGAATGACTGTAATGCATATTTACAAATAGTGTGTGTACTAAGATGACTTTCGTTGTTAAGGAAGCTGTGGCAATCGTAACTCATCCAAAATGCTTAGAAAAGTTTCGTTTTTTGCGTATTCAAGCAGAAAACGGAAGGAGATTTTTTTAATTTTCCGATCCATTCGTTTCAAGATATTATATAAATTATTGATGTTCATTATCCGGACATTTCATTCATTGTTTCAAATATACATGTTACTTTCTTAACTAATTTAAGTATTAACTATTGATGTAAAAATCAGTCAGACTTGCCAGTCGAGTGATCGACATAATCGGATACCCCACTGCCGATGCGATTTATCGACATAATCAGATTACCCCAGTGCTGATGCGATTTTTCGACATAATCGGATAAGCCCACTGCCGATGCGATATATCGTCATAATTAGATAACCCAACTGCCGATACGATTTATCGACATAATCAGATAACCCCACTTTCGATGCTTTATATCGACTTAATCCGATAAACCCACTGCCGACGCGATTTATAGACTTAATTGGATCAAACTGGCGGTGCAAATTATCGATATAAACGGGTAGTCGGCTATTTCCTTAGAAGATTTAGTTTGCCTTTTAGCAGGCAAAACACATGGTGTAACTGTTGCTATTTACAACACACAAATGGATCTAAGTAGCTTGTCAATAAGGGAAAATTAAATTAATATTCGAACTCAATTTAAATCTTGTAATTTTTACATTTTCAATATATTCATATTAACAGTAAAGTTATAAGTTTCTACTAATTATGTTCCAATATCAACCCCAAGTGATTCATCAACTTGCGAAAACTTGCAAAATTCACGCCGATGATTATTAAATTGTCACCGATCGTAGGCCCATTACTAGTGTTAACCAACAAGCAGCTGAAAATTGTTGTATGAAAGCTGTATTTTACTGCTACCAGCGTATTAATACATGTACATTAAAATACCTCCAAGATTTCAAGCTTTTTAGACAAATTTCGAAATTGGAAAACAGGAAATTTGTAAACTTTCTAATTTTATCAAAACAAATTGTGAAGTTCATGATCGTATCGTGATTAGACGTTTTAAGATTATGAAATAATGAATTAAATACAGGAAAACATCGTCTCAGTCTTCCAAAGCTTAACCTCCCAATACCCTTCATTAATCTAGTTAGATTTGAGTCCCTGAGAAAATACAATAAAATATTTTAGAAGCTCGATCTGACTTACGGTATTCATCAAAACAAAGACTGTAACAGCAGTATCGGTAAAATTTGAACTCAAAAATAAACTTTGATTATATTATGAAGATGTGTATAGCAACATAACATACGACGTAAAGGGTATACTGGCAATAATTCTGATTGTGAATGTGGCCTTGTTATGCTCCACAGTTTTGTTACTTATAATAATCATATTTAGCATTCCACATGAAGTAATTATTGATCTTACATAAGTTTAATAGTTGCTATAGGGTGCAACAATGTCACATTGGCTGGTAACTCTAACAAGGCCATTTCCAGTTCTATTGTACCGGATATAATCGACTCGATGTCAGAGAACGCATGTAGAGAATATTGCATAGATATGGCATTCAAGGGCACAGACTGCACATTTATGCGCTCTGGTAGTGACTGTAGAATTTATACAACTTGTCCAGTCGGTGGATGTTCGGAAGAGTCCAGTACTGGATCGACAGTGGAAGTCGTATCTTGTGATTACACAGTAATAAGTACGATAAGATGTTTTTTGTAGAAGTCATGCATGCTATATAATGTTTCGATTTTAGACCGCCGTGTTATACACTCTACTGCCAATCTTGAGGTCGTGTGTTCGAAACCCGGATGAGGTGTATGTTTTCCGCGACAGTTTGACGTAAGATAATGTATCCAAGCTTTTCTGTCCTCCACCTCAATTTATATGGTGAAGTAGCGAGTTGCCAAAGAGCATGTTAGTACTTAATGGTGATCAAATGGTTGGGTCGATGGACCGCCGTTTTACACTGATATATAAAACTACAATACAGTAAACATATTTGCAGTTATAAGCACTTACTTATTTATAATAACAATGAAACATATATTTGACCTAAAAGACATCTTACGGACAAACTTCCGAACATTTCTTTTGATATACATTTATTACGATATCGAATGTATATTGTTTTAATATGTTTCCTTCCTCAGAATGCAGCGTACCCGTCGATCCAACAAATGGGATTGTGTCATATTCTGGTAACATAGCTGGTGACACAGCTTCCTACTTCTGTAACATGGGACAGACTATTGATAACAATGGAGTGAGAACATGCGGAAATGATGGTAACTGGGACGGTGTGCAACCATCGCGCAATCCAATTGATTGCTCAGTCCCATGGCAGGTAACAAATGGTAGTGTCAGTGTGTCGGCCACATCTTATCTAAACACGGCGAGTTACTCGTTCAATACAGGGTATACGTTGTCAGGTTCAAGTGTAAGTACTTGTCAAGCTGATGGTAACTGGGACGGTACACGACCTATTTGCAATCCGGTATATTGCGGGTCGCCATTAGCTATAACAAATGGTACAATTTGAATGTTACTTCCACATATTACCAAGGAACAGTCATTTACTCATGTAATACCGGGTACAACATAAGCCGACTCTCCATGAGAATGTGTCAAGCGGATGGTACCTGGGACGGCACACAACCAAGTTGTGATCCCATCAATTGCGGGTCACCATTATCAATCACCCATGGTACATTCAATGCTTCATCCACAGTCTAGCAAGGAACAGCCATCTACTCGTGTAATACCGGGTACAAAATAAGCGGACTCTCCATGAGGACATGTCAAGCGGATGGTACATGGGACGGTACACAACCAAGTTATGATCCCATCAATTGCGGGCCACCATTATCTATCACCCATGGTACATTCAATGCTTCATCCACAGTTTACCACGGCACAGCCATCTATTCGTGTGACAATGGTTATATTATTTCGGGGCCATCCACAAGAACATGTCTTGAGCCAATGGAGGCTGGGATGGTACGGACCCTTCGTGTAATCCTGTCGACTGTCACACTCCATCAAGTCCTTACAATGGCACACTGACTGTTACTGGTACTATGTACCAGCAAAGGGCGAACTTTTCATGCGACATAGGATTTATTATAGTTGGGTCTGAGACAAGGACATGCCAACAAGATGGTAATTGGACTGGGTCCGATCCTTACTGTGCTATTCAAGATTGTGGTGATCCAGATAATATCACAGGTGGTGTTGTATTGTACAACTACACGTACCTAAATTCAGTAGCCGACTACCAATGTAATAATGGGTGCACACTTTATGGAGATAATCAGACAAGATGTCTCTCAAACGGCAGTTGGAGCCTTCATTCTCCGTCATGTTCTTGTCCACTGTGTTTGCCTTTGAGTAATCCACTGAACGGGTCGGTAACTACACCGCAAGGTATCTCACATGGTTGTATCGCCCCATACTCATGTAATCCAGGGTAAACGCTACCCGTTGCTAACGTGAGAAAGTGCTTGCCGTCAGGTCAATGGACATCAACAGAACCAACTTGTTACTTTATTCCCGGTATGTACAAATGCAAAATTTAATTATTATTGTCTGTTTGCTATACGTTTACATGTATGTTAATTGTTATGGTGCTGCCTTATACATGGATTGGTCAAAATTGAGTGTCTACTTCCATAGTACGCTGTGGGATGCTTACTAAAAGAACATTTACCATAACAAATAAACATTTTTCACTTACATCCATGAAGTAAGTTTTGAAATTCATGGGGTCCAAATGTCTAGAATTTATTACAATTTATCTAACAATACCAATCCCTAACACAGTATCAGTAAACAAGAGGTGTTCAAAAGGTATGCTCATTGACAGGTCGCTCAAAATCTAGGCGAATTTTACTCTAGTAAATACCTATGCAATGAGCATATAGCTGCTAAATAACAGCGTTGTATATAGGCAGTCAGTTGTTGATAAGTTGATTAAGAAATGTCTATCAAATATGGAAGAAATTCGGACTTTTACCAAATACCACACGTTTTTTCCCTAAATCATTTATTTGCCAATATATATCTTACGGGACAGTTGGCCGATGGAATAAAAATTTTGGTTCGCGTGTATAGTCTGAGAAAATGCATCAACATCTGGTTGGCCAAAAACAGTAAAAGGTGAGACAACTGTGTCGAAAATATGATTGGCAACACAGACATTTCGTATTTATAAAGACTATTTGTAAGCAATGTTCGCACTGGTGAAGATTTAACATTACAGGTACCGGTAAACAAGGTTTATAAAAAAGTACTACGTGATACGTTGTCCATGTACAGTATTAAAGTATGTTCCAGACTTGCATGACAATGCCTCAGTGCAAAGTAACGAAGGTTTTGAAGTTGGGGAAAAGTGACATTGTTACCACCATTACTTCCCAAACATAGCACCGTGCGACCGTGTCTTCGTGGTATACCTCAATCGGCCTTAAAGCTTTCTGGAAATGGATCCACATACTAAAATTATGTATTTCCAGCAATAGACAATACCTTAAGTGTATGACATGCTAACACAAATGTTTCAGTTTGTTATTTATGGTAAAATGGAACACACACAATATATAGTTTGAGCATCGCTCGTAATTCAACATTCGAGATAAGTTTTATAAATACATACTCAATGGTTCCAAAAACTGTGCCGAGTCAAAAATTGTATAAGTTTAGTAATATACGTCGTTTACCAACGCAACCGCTAACGCTGAGGCATTTGGATGATGCCTTAGTTTGGATATGGACGCCATTCTCAAAGCATTTAAGGCATATTAGTTTTCGCATTCGATATTAACTCGTCGACTTATTGGATTGTACCCCACCCTTCAATGAAGCCTCCTTTTGAATAAATATGTGACATTTTATTATCACAAATTCCAGAATTTTGACCGTTTATGCAGTTAAACCTGGGTCTGAATACTAAATGCTACAACTTACACAAGAGTATAACATTTACCAATGCAAACAATACAACATTCCAGCAGTTAGGTCAGAAAACTTTTAAAGGACTATAGTTAAAAGCCAGTATTCCCGAATACCTTTATCTCATGCCAAGTACTCGGAACATGAAATTGGTTGCAATATCATATTGAGGAATTAGGTCATGTCAATGTATAAAAGGGTTGTTTGTGATAATCCAGAATGGTTATTAATCAGGAACAATTGTACGTTATTGTAAAACTCTTCTTACGGTATTGGTATTCTTAAAATGCATTTAGACAATTCTGAAACGGTCTATATATGTAGCTCAGAACATATATTACTGCTTGTCTAACCACTATACAAGTATGCCTATCTGGTGTAATTTCTGAGGCATCAGAAGCTGTCGTTGCCTCCGCAGTCTCTTTTCATTTGGCTGTGTGTTTTGTGACATTTCATGTTTGTCTTTCGATGTCTAAAATCACTTTTTTATTTTTCTACCTGTTATCTCGCTGATGGATGTCCTATCTTATGTTTTGTAGGACCAAAGAACAAAACAAAGGTGAAGAATAACGCTATATACATAGCGCCATGTTTGTGTAATCACAACTGTCAATTTACGGATTTGACCGAAGATGAAATCATTACTCAGCTTGTAAAAGACGCAAAAATTGATACAAAAAGGACAGCATTAGCTCAATAGAAACTCAACTGCAAGAATGTCACAAGAATGCCGTCTACAGTGATTGGGAGTGTGGGTGTATCAGTAATTGCGGTGATATTCGGAGTTATGGTTGTTTTAGACTGTACATCACTATGCCTGAAACTTTGCAAATGCAAGACAGATGATGCTCAGATGAATGCAGTATAATTGTGTTGCGTGTTTATAGTAAACATTACAATATATGACTGTGACAATAAACAAGTTGCTTTATATGGTAACAAACCATCAAGTTAACAGTATTTCAAATTGAAATTTAAAACAAATGTTTATTCAGACAAATCAGTTGCAGTAGTAACCATATGGAAAACAATCATATTGTATATGCATCGAGTTCGAGGTCACAAAGTGTTTCCAATCTATCTCAAGTAGATAAAAAAGAACTGAATTATTAAAATCTTTGGCGTGTTTATTCCTGCAACATAACATTGAATATATTAATTACTTATACTATATCTAACTCCTTTGACAATTTCTTATAATCAGTCTAGCTACTTGTTTAGACATTTTATCACAGTCTCCCTTGGCCTAGTGGTTAAGGTATCCGCCTTGGGAGCGGGAGGTCAAAGGTTCGAATCCTGGTAGTTCCGTTCTGAAATGGCCGGTTGGTGAGCCGCCAGCTACTTAAATAATGGTTACCGTGTGCCTACCTGCCTGGCATTGAAGGATAGGAATCGGGAAGTAAACATGCTACAGAAAGTAGGTGTCTCATAAGTCAGAAATGGCTGGCCCTTTCAATAGGGGTGACACTATAATAAATCAACACTTTACTTTCACAGTCTAGTTGTCACTGACTAGTAGTGTTTGTTTGACCACCACAGAAACAAATGCTCACCCTGGAGTATACTCTTGAGAACTACCCATGTACAATTATCTTAGCACTTCAATAAGATGTTTTAAAATACTTTAAATTTCATATAATTAAGAATAAGGGACAGTAATAATTTAAACAACAACAACTATCATTATTTTAATGTAAACAAATCAACTGAGTGCGATATTACTTAAAATATGTGATAATTCCAGAAACTTGATTATAAAAATCATTAGAATATCAGCATTATACATGAATATCATTGTAATAAGCTAAGAATCATATTGTAAGCATATGACTTCTCCAATAATTTATGTCAAGAATAATGAAGGAAGCATGATGGTCTATGGAAACAATGGCGGTCAAGGGATAAAGCTTCCAGACTGTTGAACCAGAGGACAGGGTTCGGGTCCAGCAATGAGTGGGACACTTCAGAGATCATTATTTTCCCTTAAAAAGGTATGAGTACAAGTTAGGAAACAAGGAAGCAGTCATCCAGCGAACTTGATTACTTGTTTCACAATCAATGTACAATAATTTGAATTAATATATTTAATCTAAGAATAATGTGAGAGTGTAAAACCATTAGATTTTTTGTTGGTATAATGCACACATTTATACAGTAATACAAAATACACTTCTCAAAGGAAATTTCTGTTCCCATCACATCAATCTTATATCAGTATACACAGTCTATAAGAATGCATCAAGTGCTATTGCTGTTGTTTTCTCTGTTTCACAATTTCTGCTAAATACTTGAATCTGGCAACGCAATCCTCCTAAAAAAAGTAAACACTGCATAAGTTTCAAATAATCATAATATAGCAGTAACAAACAACAAAATAAAATATAGCTCAAGCTAGTTCAAATATTTCATCGTACTTCTTATCAGTTACAGCTCAAAGCTCCTCACATACACATTCTACATCCCAAATGCAATTCAAACCCGCTGTGGTGAGGGGCAAGTGATTTGAAGTCTGCAAACATAACCACTAACTCACTCATCCAATGAAACCCCCCATAACGATAAAAGCAGTTTTATCCCAGTGCAGAAAGAATGAAAAACTATATGAAATTAATAAAGACCAAATCCTAGGTACATTGTTTAATGTTTAAACACGAAAGATGAATGAGCATAGTACTGTATCAATAGATTTCCTAATTTTATTATTACTTAAAGCCAGGGTGTAAGATTTAAAAACTTGAGATTCATATTTGCGTTTTAATTTCTAAAATTTACACAAGAAAGATTAAAACCTTGATCATACAGTATTAAACCTGAATGTGACAAAATAAATCTAAATATTTCTTAAAACATTCAACAAAAGTATACATTTCACTGGAACAAGATGAGAATGCAAATATAAGAGGAGCATGAAAATAGATCCCAAGGCATATAATGTCAGACCCAGTCCTATAACGTTTTAGTATTGCATAGTCAATTAATGTTAATAAAGAATAACTGAATGAGTGTCTTCTAATGGTCAGCTACTAATTGTCTCTTAACAGAACGAATATGGTAAATAAACTATACAAACAACATACCTTTGATTTACCAGGTATATGTTCAGCAATTTTCTCCCATCTCTGATCAGTTCCTTTAGGGTATTGTTTTAAGGTCCATTCTAGAATAACCTGTTGATTCTGTGACCAGCTGTCAGTATCTGCACCTTCCTCACCTTGGTTGGTTTTATTGTCACTTGTTGAATCACTTTTTGCAGCACCATTAGAACTTTTAGCTTGATTTCCAGACCTTTGGCAAGAATCTTGAGCACCAGTCTGATTGCTACTAGCATCACTATTAGATTTCATCACATTTCTTTCAGAATCTTTTGGCACTTTGTTTTTATTTCGTTTTCGCACTGTACTATCATTTTGACCACTGACTACCGAAGATCCTACATTTTCTGGTTCTAATGTAGATATAATGTTATCACTAATTTCAATAAGTTTCTTTGAATTTTTAGTTCCAGCTGAAAAAAAAAGTTCCAGAAATAAGCATGGAGCATTACATTATTCATATATAACAAGGTATAATACTCTGTGATAGGTTTCATAAATAAATAAAGTTTTATTTCAATATCCTTTTCAGAAGGCTTTGTGCTATGTAAAGCTATTCCCCTTTACAAGCTATCTTTTTTCACTACATTTACTGCTCAAATTAAACACATGTACTGTACTCTTAGCTTACATTATTGAATGCCAGAAATACATTACAGTTCTCATCATTTGGAAGAAATGTTCAATTTTTCTGCACTTAGTCTTGAAGTCATTATAAACAACCACAGTAATGTAATGACACGCAGACACCCGGGTCGAACTACTGACCAGTAAGCCAACTGGATGGCTTCCTCACTCAAAAAATCAAAATCCTGAGCAGTATTCAAACACACAAGGAGTTTTCAAGCAGTGAGGAGAAAGTGATTTGAAGTCATGTATAATAATCATTTGACCACGGAGACCCTCAAATATTCAATACTACCCTTGTTCAAGTATTACAGAACAGCTAAGCAAATATTTGATATCATATAGTTTCTTTAGTGCTGGAAATGTCATTTGAACAATTTGTTCAGTTAAGTAGAACAGTCAGTTAATTTAACCAGTGTTCCTGGGTTACCAACCAGTGCAAACATTTTCTTCCACAATTTACTGTCGTAATTCAGAGGTGGAAAACAAATGTATTAAGTCAAATTGTCATGGTGCAAAAATGTCTCAACCAGGTTTGATTTGAACACTCAATTTCTAGTATGCTCTACCACCTTAAGCTTACTAGATCTACATTGTCTGACATATAATGAAGAATAGTTTACAAACCTTGCACAGAGGAGCTGAGATTCATCTGTAAGTTTCCTTTCATCTTTTTACAATGAGCAGTCACCTACAGAAGGAAACATAGGATGTAAATGTATATGTTGAACCAATATCTAAAGTGTTTTCATCAGAAACAGACATTTCTAATGTGCGCCAAGATCTTTAAAAAAGATAAAAATATTTTCGCAAGAAGCTAGTGTTTTTGTTTTGAAATTAAAACTAGCATTAAGCACTCTTATCTCAAAATTGACTCAGCAAAGTGTTGAGTGTAGATATTTGATCAGGAAAAGTGGATTACATCACTCGCTAAGTATTGAGTATTAATTGATATCCATTGTTTTCTAGATGTAAGGGTGAATCAGACTTTTAAGTAATCTCAAAGAAGAAACCCACTCAGACTCAAGTATTACACCATACCTCTGACACTGGCCTTCCCACCATTTCAGCAATCTTTTCCCAGCGTTTTGCTGTTCCACCAGGAAATTTGACATAAGCTTTAGATAACAAAACGAAATCTTCATCCGTCCAGGCTCCTCCCTATGAATTATATACATATATAGATACATCTTAAAAGAATATCAGTTTAAACATGCATGCAACAACAAAAAGCCATTGGAATAATTAGCTGAATGCTTCTATTCAACTTCAATTTCTGCTACCAGGCAACTGAATACACACATAACCTATGACTGTAAATACACCAAATACATGACATGATTACCACAAATCATTCCATCTGGCTGGTTATATATTTACTGTATACATGTACATGTATATGATAAACCATGAACATCGTATCATTTAACGGATTGGTAGACAAATATCTGGTAAATTTCCCCATTATCTGAGACTGACTAATAGGTTGATCAACATTTGACAAACAGGGGTGGTATTCACAAAGCATCTTAGATAAAAATATTTCTCTTATCTGCTAGAAAATTCTCAAGTATGACAAAATTTGACTTAAGTTTAAAATATTTCTTAAGAGCTATTCACAAAACATCTTAGAATTATTTTGGTCTTAAATAGCCCATTTTAGTCTCAAATATCCGTTTTTCATCTAAGATTTTTTCAATAAATAAAATACGTCTATAGGTATCTTATCTACTTGAGAAATTTCTTTAAAATGGCGACGGTACATTCTGTGATTTTAAACACGGTTATTCCCGGACCTCTCTACGTATGCAAGGTAAGTTTAATATCTTCTACAAATATGTTTATGCGAAGATTCCGTTTAGATTAAATCTGTATATTTTACTTAATTACCCGCACGGGAATCAGCTGTCAAAAAATCGAATCGAGGGGGCGAAAACACGTCCAAGTTTGTGTCTTGTAACACTGTATTACTGGATACAGGTACTAGTAAACTTCTTTTTAGGACTTACATTGGTCATAGTTAGTCGTTTTACCACATGCTTTGACTACATGAGGCTTTTACTGAATGTCATAAACAGCGTGTTTGGCACATGTATTCGCGATGCGGAAGTAATCTTTTGCTTACTAATTAATGTATTTCTGCATACATATTAGTTTATGTTTGTTGGTTTGAGTACTTTGAATGGATGCTGTACTCATAATCATGATCATTCTTACCTGATGGCGGTGCAGGAATACAATCATGCTCTCTGATGTGTCAGAAAACATAAATTTATTTAGAGATGTGATAAGAATTGTTTCATGAACCACTTTCAATATATTAGTTTTAGTTAATAGGTAACATTTAGTATGTATATTGTACATGTTCTATAATTTTGTCAAATCTTTTACGGCCTAAATTACAAATATATTTGTTTAAATATCTTTTCAGGAAATACTTCATCTGATTCACTTGAACCATTTTGATGTTACGGTATGAGATGTATAGAACTATCCATGGTTCAACAGTTGACTGTAACAGGAGATTCACTGTACAGTGCCACAATAAAGATATGAAGGTGCAAAATATTAACTGAAACATCAATGATAATGTGAAAAAAAGCTGTGTACTAAAAGGCAAGATGTTTCAAACTTTGAAGTTTGTGTAATATGTATTTAGTTTTGTCAGCAATTTATTAGTACATGTGGAACAATACAGTGTCATTCTATTCTGATCAGCTCATATCATCTGGTTGCTGATATAACACACATGAGATTTTGGTAGAAATTGTGGAAAAAAAATAAAATATGAAAAATCAGTTGTATTCAGAGCATGTATGTCATGATTTATTGTTGTATGTAACCTGAATAAAAAATGTGGATCCTGAAATGATTAGTTTTTGATTTTATTAGTACTGGTGATTTTTGCACATAACATAAATATTATAGTTTCTTATCACCCACCCCAAAATTATGCAACATGTATATCATATATTAAAATGGTATCATTATTTAAACACTCCACATTTACTTGCACATGAACAAAATTATATTTGTTCTGTAATCACTTGAAACTAGGAATATTTAGCTATCATAATAAAAAATGCCCAACTGCATTTGAGATGGACTTAATTGTACAACTAACAGACCATAATATCAGCAATATATTGACCACTTGAAGACTATAATAACAGTACAATTGAATATGTGTATTGAAATAATCCTTTAAAGATTTGTTGCAAGGCTGTTTATTTACACATCCATCAACCATGGAAGTGTCACTGTGGATGCTGTGTGATAGAAGATATTACAATCACAACTTTGTGAGCCACTTCAGTCACTTTATAGCTGTATATATGTGTATTAAATGTCCATTCAGTAACATTTTAGCATAAATTAAATAATTATTCATGACTAGCCTGACTATTTTCCAACATAAATATTATTTTAGGTGTTTAAAAAAGTACAGAAAACACATTTATTAAGATACAAGAAATGAATCATGCACTCCCTATTGCATTTATGCTGCAGAATCTTATCCCAAATCTGCATTTACAAGAGTGCTAAACATTTCTGATTTACATATTCAATTTGGTACAATGTTTTCATATTCTATCCTGAAAATGATGTAATTCTAATTTCATTTCAAGTAATTGTGAAATGGTGTAATTACACATTGCAAATAATTTTGCATGAACATTGACTCAGCTAGGGATGCTGGAAACAATATTCTCTTTAATGGAAACTATACACATGAGTCCAAAATAGCCAGACTGAGTTTGATACATTAACATTTATTCAATTGCTGTATATTTTAGCACAGTTAATAAGTATTAACTGAATTATCATTTAAGTAGAATATAATTCAACATTGTCTGTCTGATTAATTATTAAGGCAACATGTGTCCTGTAAACAGTGCTTGGGTAATTGTAATAAAGTTATATTTGAAAGACTTTCCCTAGTACACCCTAGTAAAGCACATTTTATTGGGTTATATTACAGCAGGCAACACAATTATAGTGTACAAAAAGCCATAACTTGACAGCAACACAAAACCAAGTAATTGATAAGTACATTCTAAAATGGATCATCATGTACTTGCCTAAATGAATGTTTATATATATATATATATATATATCTTTTATTAAAGTCTCATTCTTGCATATAACACACTATTTCATTAAAACAATGCATACATGTCAAATTATCGCAAGTATTGAAGTATCGCTATCAATTTTGTTATTGATAACATATTGATGATATCAAAATTAAACAAAATGTTGAGTAAATTAAGTGAAATGCTGCTTCAAGACCATGTAATGTAGGGTACATCTATGCAAATTGAAAGTATCTTGTTCTTTAATGTATATACATGTTATTAAAACATGCAGGAACGACAACTCTGGATAGAGATTGTTATATATGTACTGCTGTGTTTACTTCCGTTACTATTTTTAGGTTGGGAAATTCCACTTTTACATAGCAACGACGTTAAGAAATTTCTTAGGACAAAGTTGTAACGTAAGATATTTCTCAAACTTAGGATAATATTTTATCTAAGATATTTCCTACGAGGCTTCTTGAATAGTACTTACGAGTAAAAAATATTTTACTCTTAGCTAAAATAAATCTTAAAGTTTACGAAATTTCTTACGAAAAAATCTAAGATGCTTTGTGAATACCACCCCAGGTTGACAAATATTGACAGACAGTTTGAGCAACATATGTCGATTACAATCTGATAAGTTGACCAATATCTGACAGATAGGTTTACCAATTTCTAACATATATGTCTACCAATATCAGGTACATTGACCAATATCTTACTCATAGTTTCAACAATATCTGCATCATAAATTGACCAATATCTGACTAATAGGTTAACAAATTTCTGACAGATAGGTTGACCAATTTCACTCCCAATACTTTCCAATAAATTTTGAAGTAGTTCTTACTTTAACCGATTGTTTATAAGTCTCCTCTTCCTCCATGTTGTCAGCTCCTTGAACTGTTTCATACACTACAGGTGTTATATCGTCTGTTGCAGCTGTTGGAAGTGCACGCGGTTCTGGTTTCATTTTACGTTTCTGTTTCCTTAATTCTAAAATTCATACAACACCACTGATAATTATTTGAACATGATTTCATTTACTTTGCTAAATTTCCTAAATGCATATCAATGAAAATTTATACTATATTCTAGCGATAGACATCAAAATATCAGCTACATACAGAAGTATGTATATATTCTACTGAAGTATGATTTTAGGCCTTCACAAAATAATGGAAAGAAAAAATCTGGCAAAGATGTGATATCAGTAATTCAAATAATTTGCATAGGTATAACCGCCTCTTTTATGTCTTTGCTAGAGAATAATCCTCCGCTAGCTGCCTAATTTTCATGCTGCCTTAATGATTTGCATTTTTCTAGATATGATTTAGACAGGGCCATTAATCATAAGCCAAAATGTCTGAAAATCAATGCTTTCCTTTCCAATATCAAATCCACATGATTATGCATTATTTTGTAGCTTATAAAATACAGAAGATTTTCATGTAACGGTTGTACACTTAGAAACGGGTTCAGGAATTGATTGCCAAAGGTGATAAAACAAAGCTAGTGATAACATACCAACTGCACATCTACACAACTTGGATAGTGGTCACCATTAGGCTAGCATTACACTTGAATGCAATAAGAAAACAATCCTAGAAGAGTGATATACCTAATTCCTCTTTATACAATGCTTCTTGTCTTTCCCTTTCTTCTTTTTCTAACTTCTTCCATTCTTCCATCAGTCTTCGTTTCTCTCTCCTTTGTCTTATAGAATTTGGCAAAGCCACCACTGTCTGTACACTCCATACTGAAATAAACACCAGGATTGAACTATTCAGTCTAACAACAAACATCAAGGGCTGGGATATATAACTGTTACTCAGCACCAACATTTTCTCTGCTGAATCAGAGTGTGAAACTTTACCTGAGCAAACGAGAGTCCAATACTTAATAATGGATGAGTATTCTTTGTGACCCACCTTCTCAGACTTACTGTTGTTAGAAAAGCATTTTAGTCTGCATGTCATATCTCTCCTTACCTAATTGAAATCGGGTAAGTAGGTTACCATGGTGACTGATTTGTGAATAAATTTGAGAAATGAGTTGAGTGCAAATTCATGGCTACATCCCTTGGACCAGAATGCTATGGCCAGTGATGACACATATATCAGATAAATAATTGTAGACAGTGTAAAAATAAATATCAATCACCTACGCAGTGGACTCCCTTTACAAAGTACAGAGACTTACGCCATCACAAATGTTTTAAAAAGTATTCTGATATTTAAGATTATTTAACTTTTGATTTTAAATATTAGATACTGACAATGTTTTGGTTATATATATTACAGAGATATAAACCTACTGTAGGTGGTTACATGAAAAAATAAATTTGAAACAACAAATCAAAGACCATGTTTTCAAAGTGTAACATTAGTTTTGTTTTTTTATTCAAATATCCATAATCATGTGACATTGATGAAGGCAGTGTAATGTACTGCTAAGGGAGATAAGCGTTGTGTGGCATTTGAATAAATATGGAAGTTAAAGCATACTCAAACATGTATCAGAATTTGATTGTAATCATGTGTATGTACGTCAATGAAATCCCTTCAGCAATGCAAAAGTTGTTTGCCTGACAAATAATTGGCACCAGTCTAACTTCTGTATGAACTATGATCATAAGATGACTCAAATACACACACATTACGCTTCATTTAGGAGGGTAGATTTATTTCTCATAAAATGTACAAATCTCATTTCATATACATTATATGAAAAGGATAACACAAAAAAAGGGATCATTAATCCCTTATTTCCATTGTGTATAATCATTGACCTGAAAACAGACTTTATAAAAACACTCAGGGTGTCAAATGGCATAAACACCTTACCTGTGAATGTAAAGGGCCATAGTCTAGTAATGCTTGGTTTTGGAATATTCTGTAAGGTTTCATGCAAATCTTCATCTAACTGTTCATTAATAGAAGCAGCTTTACATTTCTTCTTCTTTGTCTCCTTCTTCTTCTTTGAATGAAAGAAATCTTCCTACAATACAAGAATGAACCATGTTATCTACAGCCTACATTGTGACTTAACATTCCTAAAAGATATACTCCATAAATATATGCCATCAATAAGAGTCTAAAATAGAATATGGGAGTCATACACCATTACTTATGTACCATGAGCGTAAAAATTAAACCACTGTCACGCATTATGACAATCCTAATAAAGTGTAAGTTTGCAGTAATCAACCAACAAATTTCACAGATTTTAAAGTGCAAATTTTGGTGGGTCAGAGAACTGGAAATAAACAACTATTCAGGTATAGCTTACTAGTGCCCTTAATAAATCATTATAATGTAACAAGATTTAAATGACTTAACAGCTATAAAATATACAGATAGGTATCAAATTAATGCAAAACTTGAATGTTCAGTCTTTGAAGTTATTAAATTGAATTATTATACCTATTCAGAACTGAAGTTGTTATGATTTATAAAACAATAAATATGAACAACATTGGAAATATTTTATTAGGATGAACAACACAATTGATGATAATTTGCAGCAAACAATAATACACATACCAATGCTAATCTTCTTTCCAAATAAATAGCCCACAACACAAAATATTGACCAATTGTAACGATAATGCACAAAAGTAAGGCTAGTTCAACCAATCCAAGTTTTCGAGCTTTTCTGTAGTAATACACTGGCTGTCTCCAATCAGGCAGACCGTAATCCAGTACATGGTTATACCTGTAAATGGAGTGTTAGTCATAAGTGGAAAATATCCAACAAGCCAATAATAAACAATGTGATAATATCCTATCATTTAGAGAATTATATAGATATAACATGTCCATTTTAAATATGAATAATATGTCAAAACTTGCAAATTTTATAGCAAACTTATTTTGGAACATATAAACACTAACAGACTAGATATGTTAAAGATTTGGAGCATACAAAGACTTCCAGACATAGTCAATGATATTTGTGCTTACTTTTCTCTTTTCTCATCATCTTTGAGAACTTCATATACAGCAACTAACTGAAAAATTGAACACAACAGCCTATTAGTACTAGTAGTATGTTAACATAAAGAACTACTGTAATAAGGTTTAAGCAATGACTCAACACGACAATTATAATCAAGATGGATGCCATTAATATATACATACTAAAAATGTTCATTAAACAAACTTTATACATGTAATAGCATAAAATAAAAAAATCACACCTGATCTTGTTATGCTATTATGCCTATATGATATATAAGTAACCAATGATATTACTTGATACTCAGACAATTGTTCCATCATCCATTTATGCATAAATTTTAAAAATTTGATATTATAATTTATATAGCCATTAAGATAGAATACTCCTACTGCTCCACTTCAAAGACGAATACCTGTCTGTTGGTCTTTTATTTATAATGAGGATAACCTTGTCATAAGATTTGAAAGATATATGAACTACTACAAACTGTGATAGGGTAAAAAATGCACCCAAGACAGTGAACAGTAAAATTGTCCTTGTTAAAATAATCCGTAAACAACAAAGCGAAAACCAAATACCTGAAAATATAATAGTGGTCTAAATTGTGAATTTTAAGCTTAATTTTTGTGAAAAAAACATACTTTTGGCGATTGTGAATGAGGCACATTTTGAGGGAAAAACTTCAGAGACACCTACCTGTCTAAACTTGTCCTCTGCATCTTCAGCTTCATTCTTGTCTGGATGTAATACAAGTGTTTTCCTTCTGTATGCTTTCTTTATTTCACTGCTAGTTGCATCCTAAAACCAGAAGGGAAAAACATGTTTAAAATTTTACATTTGACATTGACTGAATTTTTTTCTAAATGTGTAAAGGAATTATTATGTATGATAATTGTGTTTATTTCCCTGACAAATCATTGTTATTGACCACTATTGCAATTGGTAAGTAACAGCTCAGACTGCTCAGTTGTGACAATATAGCCGATAATGTTCCTAATGTAATGCTTTAGTTATCCATGTCCAACATTGTTGAACAGATTTTTCTCCAGTTTTACAGTTTTAATGGATAACTGAAATTTCGGGGCCAGTTTCCAGGGCATGTACTGACAATTCGAAACTAATTAAAATACTTCTGCTGTGTTGATTCAATTTGATTTCAGTGACAGGTTACAGAATATATCATTTACCATTCCAGTTCTCAAAAAAAGTAATGACGAAGATATTTCATAACACTTGTCTTTGTTTCAACTAAAATGGTTGTTCATCTTATTATTAATATGTACATAAGAGAATAATGCAAACAGTTTTTAAGTGATTATTTAATATTTATAAGATAGTTGTTTTGCTATATTTAACGATTAATTATGTGTATTTGTCAAACTCCCGTATCTGTAAATGTCCAATATAGGATTTTTACAGGACTCTCATACAGGTAGAGGTACAGAACTGTAGCCCTAGCCACTGCCGATTAATAATGTCTAACAGTAATTGAATTCAAGTAATTGGATGTTAGGTAGTTAGGTAGTTGGTTTCATGGCCATACAGTTAGCTCAGTCAGTAGAGTGCAGTACCAGTTTAGGGGTTCATTGGCTGTATTTAGTTAAAATAATAAAATAACTGTGAAGGTATCAGAGCGTGCATACACTGTGATCTTATCAGGACAATACATGTAAATTAAAAAAAAAATATTAAAAATATGTTAGTATTAAAATTTATATAGTAACTACAATTTTGGCAAAGGCTTCGCCGCAAAGCAATTGGCATCTCGTAATTTGATAAATTGCTACAAAGTTTTGAGCAATACTGTTTAGACTTAATGCTTGACAATAAATGAAACTTATGAAATAACCAAATGGACTATAAGCATAAATGTCCATGATTCCAGATCAGTTAGTGTACCCACAAAATAAACTTCTATTAAGATGTATTATGCCTTTTAAATTTTTAAAGTAATCCTGTCCCTGACATGTGTCATTTATCTCGCTTAAAATGATGTCGGGTTCCGGAATCCAGCTTTTTCACTCGCCAAATATTTCGTCTTATTTTCAATTCATATATATTGACTACGGGTCTAACTAAAAAGTGGTTAGGTTAGGGCTAACACTCGCTCAAGTTACGAAACTGTGCACATATTTTGCTACTGAACGCACTGTTTGCCAAAAAGTGTGCGCCCAGTGTGCCCACTCACTCGAGCAACTCTGAGTTAGCACGCAAATTTGAGAGCCTATCACTGTGTTCGGTTAACAGTCGTTCACATTTTGTTTTGTATCCCTGGTCCACCGTGTCACATTTTATGCACACGGGGAACCAAATTGCAAAATGAACGCAGGGCTGGTTACCTGTCTTTACAGTCTTTGAGGCAGAAAACCAGAATACAAGCGAGGCGGTCAATACACTTTTTAGCGATGCAAACTGTGAACGACTTCCCTTAGCCATAACTGAACACATGGCAGGTGTTACTGTTACAATTAATAAACCGGATATGTTGCATTACGCCGAATCTCTGTGAAATCTGCACATCTTTATACAATTAGCGCATGTCATTGAGAATTCTTGACCTTAACCGGCCCGGCGCAGAAAGCATCAATGGAGCTATATGAAATGTATTTTCCATGCTGGTCTTGTCCGACAGTTCAAAATTTGTGGAAAAAGAGCGATTAAGGATTGTGTCGGTAACTGCTACAGTACATGACATTGATAGGAAGTCGATAAGACCCTACATAACCGGAAAATTTGAAATAAGGTATGTAGGGTCTTATTTATATAGGACTAGACATACACGTTGCCGGTACCGTCATTTACCACTCCCCACCCACTATTTTATCAGTATCAAAAATGAAAAACTAGTAATTGCTTTACCCTGGTCACACTCAAAACATCATAAAAATTCTGGTTAATCTCTTCCACCAAATCATACAACTCTAGATTATCTGTATCCCAACAAAGAGCAGGACTGGTAAGTAAAATTGCAAAAATACACTTAAAAAATTGACGTCGTATGCAACCGGAAGTTGACATTTTTACGGTGTATAAGTAAACATCACATATTGTGATACTCACTCAAAGTTCTATCATTGACAATTCTATTTTTAAAATAATAACTATAGTGAATGTCTGTGTGTGTGTCTATATCACATAATAAAATTTGTGTGTCTATTTATATAACTATTATTTTAAAAAAAAAATCATAATAATATAAGAATAGATTTCTATTTTTAAAATATTCAATGTTAACAGAACTGTGCAGCAGTTTTCTATATTATAATACTATAATTACAGATTTAAAATTAAATAGATTTCATAATTTGCGGCCCAGCCGCTTTAATGACATAAAAGAGAAAATTGAAGAATTATAGATCCTCTCCCTGCAGTGCTAAAACAATATTGATAAATAAAAACAAAACATAATGAAATAAGTATATATATAGCGATATTCGTGGTGAAGGAGCAAAGAACGGCATACTTCTTAGGGCCTAAACAAATATTTTTTTAAAAGCTTTTAAGAATAAATGTAATATTTATATAAAATATACAACTGACAGAGAGAGGATATGTAATAAAAGAGTTTTAATACAATAGAACAATTTATATATATATGGGTTGGTTCGCCGATGCTAGATGGAACCAGGGTAATGGATATGCTCTATCCCAGCACTGACTATATAATTATTAAAGTTTCTGAATATAAAGGAGGGCCAACAGCCCCCATCCCGACAGACGGGCAACGAATTACCCACCATCCGGATGCGGGATGAGGCCCTCCATATTTAAAGTTGAGATTTTTCCTGTAGGATTTACTGGGGCAGATTGTTGTAGGGAAAATTAAAGTGTATTGACCGGCAGAATTGTGATTCAATGGTCAATAAATTGATCCATCACTTAGATTCCGCCGGTCAATTTGTAAATGATAAAAAGTAATGGGCTGGTTTGGTGCTGTGGGCCCAGAGGCGGCTTAGGCGCCGGATCTGGACTAAGATTAACTTTTGATCCGGCACCCCAGCCGCCCCAAGCCCACATACCAAGTGTAAAGAGTAATTGATCAGATTTGCTGGGACTAAGAGACTTAATCCATGCAGGACTCAAGGCAAATTTGGCCAGGGTGCTCTCCCTTCCCATCTCAGCTCATTTGCTCAGAGTATATACATATATACATCTAAAAATACAAACGTATTCTGGACTGTTTACACAAACAGCCAGATTAAAATGCTATTTTGGACAGAATACTATCCTACTGTAAATACAGTTAAAAGGAAATATTTACCCATAATCCCACCCTTGTTAAAAATAAAAATCACATGTGAGACATGTTTGTTTGTGTTATATATTAAAATAGTGTATACAAGTATACTACATATTAATATCATTATAAAAACATTGGTCGAGTTTTATCCCAGGACAGAGCAGAACCCATACCACACATCAGTATAAATCAATACCAATGAGTAGGATTTTGTTTTGATTTAAGATATTAAAAATTTGTAGGCAAACAACTGCCATAAGAATGTTATAGTAAGTTTATTAGATCATATTCAGAAAATTTGGTTCATTACCAATAACATTAAAATATGCCATTAATGAGACAGAAAAAAAATAGAAGTTATGTTTTATGTATTAGACAATGTCATAGATACAATAATTAATAGGTATTACAGGAAATTAAGTCATAATATTTATAGAATGGTATGCAATAAACATTATAATGTGGTCTATAGATCCAATGGAGAGATAAATTTGCAGAATGGTATGCAATATAATGGACCGAAACCTTTGTCTCACCGACAAAAGACACCGTCATCCCTTAATTACATGCTCAGGAATTTGACATTGTTTGGAACGAATTCCACTACCATGGTAAGTATGAATAGTAAAAAAACATGAGTAAAAATGATACAGTTAAACAGTATTACGCAAAATTTATTACAAAGTCAGTTATGTTCATTTCCATTGATTATTTATGTACATTTATCAAACGATCAAACATGTAAGTGTTATTTGCATATAACCACGCTCGCTTTATATGTCCGTGATATAATATAAAACTCGATCATGCATATACAACAATTTCGCTTTTCCGATAAGCGCGAAAGCGCTCAAAATGGCCCCAGTCTACACTATAGCATATAGAGGGAGCAGCTGACATTTTTGGCTATAATTATCAAATGACATTAAAACTACAGGTGGAATAACAAACTGTCATTTGTTAGCCTTCGAGTTATTAAACAATATTTGACTTTTTAAAATATTTTGGCGGGGGAATTTGCATTTATATAGTGTAATTCGGCCGAAAAAATGCGAACTCTCTGATTAAACTTGTAATCTGACGAAATATGCTTGAATAAACAAATAAGGCACAGGCGGAATTAAAAAGGAAAATTTATTCTTATTGTAAAGATATCTTTCAATAAAATTCCAATTGAAATTTAGTCGGGGGAATTTTGAGTTAAATAAAGTCCCCATCAATTTTTGTTTGCCCTTTCGGCATTCTATACGGAGATTTACGGAGATTACCGAACTTTCAAAATTTCCGTCAGCACCCGGACGAGTGTTCGGATTTGTCATCATGTTATTGCCCTTTACCACGGACCTATGATTTATAGGTCCGTGCCTTTACGATACTAAGCAAATATATTATGCAATACATGCGTTGCAGTTGTTTAATGCAGAAAATTCGGAATCAGTGTAAAATATAAGCAAAACGAAAAAAATGATAATTGAAAAGTAAATGTCCCAATTAGTATTTTAGTGCCTTATTTTACAAGTTTATGATTAAGTATTGAATCAGTTATGGTGGTATATTTGTGCCAGTAGCTGTTTGCATAGTGCTTGAAATAAAAAATAAAGGGAATTGGTGGGAGATTATCGCGAAAATATATGATATTTCAGATATATTCAAAATTGATCATTAAACGCATGATATTTGGTTGACATTTTCACTATTACTTATCATTCAGAACTTACATGTCTCATTTCATAAGGATATGCAGGCCCGGATCCACCGGGGGGCAAGGGCCCTGGAAATGGATATTCGTCAAAAATGGTCGTAATTGCGACGTTGGATAGACGTCGGGTTTCTGACGTCTATCCAATTTGTTAAACCAACGTCGGGGGTCTAACGTCTATGCAACGTAGAGGCGACGTCAAATGTATCCTGGTTTACGTCCATGATTATTTGACAAGTGCATTTATATCATTAAACTTTATGAGGATGTTAATATTGTTGTAACTATTCAAATGTATGTGCAATTGATTGTCTAGCATACACAATACATTTTGAGGAAGGCTCTGTTTGTAGATTGCATGTGCTGCATCGTGCGTCTGCTCTGCTCAAATCTAGAATATTAATTGGTTGGCGAAACTCGAAAATGTATCAAATTGTTCTGCATTCGAAAACCAGGTGTATAAAAATACAATATAATTTTTTAATACTCTTCGATTCCCCATAAAGGGTATTGATTAGACGGCCATGCAATTGACCCTCACTGACCTTTGCCACTTACTGTCTCGTTCTCATCGAACGTAAGCACGTGATAACTATATATCAATTACGTGATGTCGGGAGTCGCTCTTTGTATTTTGACGGCGTCGAGGAAGCCGTAGTGGTCGTAGGGTAGAGCGATCGACTCCTGTTAAGAGGGTCGTGTGATCCACCGAGCGAGATTTGATCCCTGCATTTAATACGACTAGTGACTCAGTCAGCAGTCATCGAGAGTGATTAGTGTAACAGTCGGTATAAGTTGTAACTTAAAAGACATTTATAAGCTTGTTTCAGAATTGATTTAAATGAAATCAGCTTAAAAATAAAACTATAATGTATTATACAGTTGTAAGAATATTCCTGTGTGCTAAGTATATGTTGCCCAACTAGATGCTACATCAATTTGTAATTTGCAACTTACATTTTGTGGGTGCACATAATAACAAGAACGCACCGAAAAACCGGGAAGCAACGAAATTAAATAACGTTTATGACTGAAATGTGTTTTTGTACATTTGCATTAACGGAATAGATTATACAGGCAAATGTATTTATCCACTGTCATCTGCATCCGTGCTATATTTATATGACTGATTCCGCGCATAATGTTTCATTTCATTGTTGCAATGACTGTTATGTTTAAGTTATTTATTCTGGCTTTTAATTGTATTCTGTGAAATGTTGGTACCTAATAAAGTTTTTAGCGCATACAATCATAACCAGTCTTTTCTGGGTATCATCTCGGTAACGTACAAAAAAATCAGCCTAATTTAGGAGTATATAAGTGGTTAAAGGTGATTTAATGCCATCTACTTCAACAGACCACTTTTGTTGTTGTATCTACGTTCAAATGGTTATCGTGTTTATTATTGTCTTTGCGGCCATGATTATGTTTATTTACGGCTTTTGTTGTTTTACATGTACTAGACTTTCAAGTATAATTATATAGATACATGGATATTAAATTATTCTACAGGTTAATACATTGACAATACAAAGTTATGTAAAACTTTTATTCAATCAGTTAACACACAAGACGCTCTAACAGAATCATTATATAATACATGTACATTGTCACTGCATGTACATAATATTACACTATTAAATTATTCATATTATAAATACACATCATATCCAGCAAACAATACTGTTGTGCTGTAAATGATGAATACCAATTTGTGGTTATAGTGCGTACACACACTCACGTAGTCAGTAGCTGTTTCTGCTCACATAACACACAGCAATCTCTATCCAGAGTTGTCGTTCCTGCTGCCCTTCCACTGTCATTTAAGTTACATGTATGTGGCCGAGTACCAGGATTGTCTACGCAGTGTAGAGATTGAGAAAACAGAAGCCAACATGCACAATTGCACAATAGCAGTATGGCTTGTACATTTTTGTTACAATTTCAGCAAAAAATAAAATGAGATGCACCAAACGTGCAAAACGTATGAAAAATGCAGGTCACTTCACTAATACTGAACCACCTAGAAGACAAAGCACTTAAATGTTCAGATCATAACAATTAAAATTGTTAGTTAACTGTACAAAGTTTGTATATATTTCAACAACAAAACCACGAATATACTATAGAAATAATAAAATGATAATACTAATAATAATACTGATGCAAACGCAATCGGAGACACTCGGACTTTTCCTTTGCTCACGAGAAAAAACTTATTTTAGTTTTCTTGAAATTTGAATCCAGGAGTGATCCGAATAATAAGAATAATAGAAAAATATATGTATATATATAACACAGCTGGAACTTTATAACTTAGGAACATCCCTGGGTTCTATTCTCCAGCTTGTGGGAAATTCTCGTCGCCTGCGTTCACGCTCGGCATCCATTGCTTCATGATAATAACCATAGTATTCCCCTCGTCCAGCTCTCTCTATTGGGACCCAGGCATCACATTTAGGCCAAGGATTCTGAAAGATGTCCTTTGGCGGCATGGAAGGTAGGTTACGAGTGTACCCACCAAGTCTTAGAGCAGGTATCCCTGTTTGCTTTAGCCCAATGTTTTTGTTGTAGTAACCTGAAGAATTGTTAAACTCATGTTCAGTTGTATGATATAATAAGTGGATGCCTTTCTTCGGAGACCATGACAACTATTTACGAACATTGTATTTACATCGACAGGTAATAGTTATGTGTGAATATTTCTGTTTATTTTCGATACATATGCCAACATTCTGCTTCGTACGGCTATTATTTTTATACATTATTGATTTGGTACGAAATATAAAGATCTGAAATCTTCAAAAATAATAAACAATACACTTATCAACAGTTGCATATAGGACCAGTGTAAAATCAACTATTTCCATTCTAATGATGTTCACATAAAATGCATAGTTAATATAGTGCCCCAACAATAGCGTGTTAGCTACAAACATAATTATATATAGATGTTTGATGTGTCAATATACCATTTATGATATGCAAGGTCATGCATCAATATACTATTTTTTTCTTTAGATGTGCTTTTCAGTAGGCATAGTGCAGTGCTGAGCTATGTCACTTTACAAGCCTTCTCTTTTCAATACAGTTTACTATTCAAGTGAATCCCATGTATTGTTTCATCAGTTAACATTAAATGGACGTGTGCCACTGTTAGCGCGGGAATCAGTTTATCGTTGGCAAACTATAGTAAGTGGGTTACCAGAGGGTGTGTCCCTTTGTCTCATGAAGTCCACGAACTGGTCTTCTGACTGCATATCAATAGCATCACGTCTTGTTTCCCGTGGTAGTGACCTACAATGTAATGTTATATGTTAACATTGCTACATGTATATGTGTTGGTGGAAATTGTGAATTCAAATTAGTACTGTACTGGGCACGTTTCTGCTTACAGTCCTCCTCATACTACATGTACTTACATTTAATATAGTCAGTGTTAATTATTGGTATTAAATTTGAAGACCAAAATTCCATGCATATATTGTGCGTCAGTATTGTAAATTATCTCTATTGAAAATGGGTGTGCCGAGTAAATAAATGTCAAATGGTCTGTTACAAAAACTTGTGCACAAGAAGGAAATCGTTTACAATTATATTATTGTGGAAAGCTAAATGCTGCAGTTGCACTTGCACGATAAGGTCGGTTATATAGTAGACACTAAGAACAGTGGATATAAAAATCGTTTGAAGTATCTTTTATTACTCTGGTGCCAGTGTATCAGACCCATAATTGTTTACATTATCACTGATTAAACAAGCTATGTATTGAGTGTACTACCTGTAGTCATGGTGTTTTATAAATCCTCGTTCTGATGGTACATAGTACCCTGGTCCTTCAAAGACTAGTGATTTACCATCTCCTGATAGGTAGTTATTGGATGGTGTAGAGTAATGAGGCTTTGGTAATGGAACTGAAGACATTCTGTGAGGAAAAATATTATGACTTTGATTGACAGTTTATCATAAAACAAAATAAGCCTTGCAACTCAATCATGACGACAAGGTATGTACAAACAGTCGCGGAAAAATTACGTTTAACATGAAATGCATATTTTTTCAATTTACATTCAATTTAAAATGCCAATGAACCAAAATAATAAATTGCTAAATGTACTGGTAAATTTATAGAAATATGTGAACACGATTTATTATTATTTATAAGACAATATTTTTCATAAATTTAGTCTTTTTAAAAAAAAACCAACGAACGTTCATACAATGTATTCATTCTTATTTTGGTGGAACACAAGTTTTAGTTACTGGAAGAATCCATTGACTAGCATGATGGCTACCGTGCATTAAGATGGTACAATAGCTGTAATTAAAGAGACATATAATACCACGGACATATAAACATATGGTTTATAAATACGAGTATGTCTGTGATAATACCTATTATAAGTTTGTCAAACTCATTTATTTCATTCTCTCTGTGCCTGTTCGAAATAATAGACGTTAGGAATTCTGATAAAAAAAGTATTTTTTAAATGTTTGCCATTACGTCATACTTATGTCGGTCAAATTTCTAGACTGCTTATTCAAAGTATTGATCGACTTGTTTCTAGTCCATTTTAAAACCCGAGTGTCGAGTTGTAAAATAAATCTGTTTAAATTCATAAATGCACTTTTCAATAGAATTGTGTGTATTTCATACATCAGATTCAACAAAATAACCCAAAAAAACTTGTAAAAAGCTGTAATACAACTGTAAAACAACTGTCAACTTACCTGTTTGTTTACATTTATTTAAAAGACTTATACCTGTACACCGGTTGTCTACACATTGTTTACTTCCGTTGTTAGGATTTCAGCGGTGCGACAGAAAATAATTACCCGATAAATTGCTCCTACCAACTTTAATCTGGACATATTAAACCTACGTAGGTGAGTTCATTTCATATTAACATATTAAATAGCTATCGTATAAATGCTTGTTAATGCTTTACATCATATCATTCAAACAATATCTGAAATCGAAATCGTGGCGCAATTTAAACCAAAACTAAACTGGGCTTAAATGGCAAAATGCTTTTCAATTGTTGTACTATTCGTTTTCAATTCTGAATGTCATTCTCTTCAATTCTAGTATATGTCTTAATTTCTTAACTTGTAAATATACATGGGATTTTTCGAAACAAAATACATGAAACAGATCGGCGATAAGTTGATCACACAAGGTAGATCTATATCGACGTGTTTAAGACAGATTAACGTATCGATTGGTTCCAAACAAAGCCATTACAATGTAAACTATTATTAAATCAACAAAGTAAATGATCTTTTTAAATGTTAAACACATAACAAGTTAACCTATATTCATGCTCAGCTGATAACTACAATTATAATCCTATGATTATGTCTACACTTAAGTAAATATCTATTACGTACATGTATCACTAACCCTGTCTTTGTCATATTGAATGTGTGATTCTAAATGTGAATGTTAAAGTCCAAAAACTTGAAAAGAATCGAGTAGAATTGATAAACGTTTGTAATTTATTTTCAGTTCTGTGCAAATATTTTATTTGTTGAGTTCAATTTTAGAACTGTGTATGTTATAATACCGTAGCAAAAAAATGAAGCGGTATTGATTTTGATTTCGTATGTTGATAAATGGACTTGCACTCTTTTTTGTGGCCATTTTGTTGTCTAGTTTGACTATTCAGGTATTCCTCAAAAAAGGAAACTTAGCTGATACTTTTCAAATGCTATCTCTTCCACTATTGTCACATGTATTTCAATGCATGAAGTGCTATGTTCAACGTGAAACCTCATTCATCGACTGATACCGTGAACTGTCCAGAGTTTGGGCGCATTTCATTACGCATCAGACTCTGATTGGTCTCCTTAACATCCTGGAAAAACTTCAAACTCAGTCCAGACTGCGGTTTTTCTATCGCGGAATATTCTGTTGAGTCGTGTTGACTATACCCAGACACATTGACATTCCTTCCCCATAGTATTGTCTTGTGATATACATGTATGTTTGTGTCGGGTTGTCAACAGTATTCCAGTCACTATATACGGCGGTTAGTTGACCTAACCAGTGCTGTTCGGTTACCATCCAGAAACAACCTGCTCAGTCACAAGCAACTGACAACTTTTCCATATACATCTGAGTTCAAAGGTTGAAGGCAAATGGCTTGTGATCAACATGCATTTGATAAGTGGGCTGATAACATTAATTTGGAAATTATTCGACCAACCCACCAACATGGTTCCCAGTCAGTTAGTTTGCATGCTACTTTTTGTGTGGAAAAGAAATATGAACCATAAAAAATGACCTATCTAAGCACCCTAAATAGTGTGGGTTGGGATACCGTTAACTAACAGAGATTTATATTTTTCACTACATTTCACAGAACAATGGACAAAGGACTTGAATACAGTACCAGTAGAGGAAGTATATTAGCTTCCAGGGGACCAAGGAATATGGTACCACAACATAACTATCCATCAGGTGTTGGTAAAAGTCACGTATGGAGAGGAGCTGCTTACTATGTTCCTAGTGAAAATAGGTAAGTTTTGTATAACATGCTCTGCACAAAAGGAAATGGGAACGATTACTCCTCTTCTGCAAGAGGTATAGAGAAAATGAAAGCACTAAAAGATCAAACAGAACCGGCATTGAACAAACAGAAAAAACTATTAATATATAACCATTTGAACAATTGAACGTATCTACTGATTTCACGAGTCCTCACAAACCTTATTAATGCTTATATGTAAAATTTATTTTTGTAATAAATGTATATTATGAGCTAATTAGATAATGAGCGATTTCGACGAAGACAAACCCGTAAATTGTGTTTTAAAATACTGGTGTATCAGTTTCACAACATATAAAGTGATAGAGAATTCAGACCTTTCAAAATCTACATTCATTATCTTAACAATTTCTACAATTTTTCCAATGGGGACTGCATCCGCTGGGAAAAGGAGCATATGTTGTTATGATCGCACTTACTGTAAGAAGTATTATGCATCACATATCCGTATTTCCCTGTTCTTGCAGATGGATACAACAAGATCAGTATCGTTCATTACCTAGAGACGCCAAGCGAGATGCTATTTACTTCGAATCTGAAGATGATTGGGTTGCGTATAAAATAAAGAACGATAAACCTCACCCACCTTCAGGTAATCTTCACTGAGTTGTTTCCCTTAAATCAATGTTGTGCCGATTGTCAATTAAACAAGCGTGTTGTGGTTCTAGATTATCTCAATTATTGATTTGTGTATAGAACAATGGAAATTTTATTGTTTCACTACATTATTTATGAGTTTGAAACAACTAATCGCTGAATGTTTCCATTTATAAAATCTTGCACACCAAGTGGAACTTTAAGCGGATCTTGATATATTCCTTAGATGTTTTATTACCTACACATTTTTATACATTACGACCTTGTTAGTTATCTGATGTATCCGCACTTTCACAAAATGTTTTTATAAAAATATTAAATAATTGTATATTGATATATTTATCTTTATCACCTGTCGCTTGAACAAATCTGACGTATTGATGGCCCTAGCCCCGCATACATGTCTCTGTACTCCGACTTTTACACGCGTCGTTCGTAACAGCGACAGTATAGAGATGTGACGTCCGTGGCTGGACTATGATGGCCCTAACATGATCCTGTATATTACTTGTATTAGATGCATAGCCATTTTTAAATAGCTATGAAACTAGAATTTCACCATACAGAAGTCCTCTGTTCAGGGTGAAATATTAATCTCGGCCCAGCAAGAAGTTTGAATAGTGCTAAAATGTTCATCTATATAATTATATACATGTATTCCATTCTATCGCATACCATTCTGTTCTGATCTGTTCTGCTCTGCCCTTGTTATATTCCATTCTGCACGTTAGTATTATATTCAATTACAGTAGAACCTCACTTAAAGAAAACCTCAATAATAATACCTCCTCAAAATTAAGAACACAATTTTCAAGTCCATTTTCACTACTTTGCTCATATTCAACCTCAATATTAAGACCACCTCAATAAGGATGCCAATTTTCAAGTGTCCCAAGGGTGGCCGTATTACTAGGGGTTTTACTGTATGTTCTGTTCAATATTACACTCGGGTCTATTCCGTTCAATTCCTTTCTATTATTTCTATTCTATTATATGCTGTTTCCTTTAATTATGTTGTTTTCTGTTCTAGTATATGCTTTTCTTCATATATGTCACACTCGGATGTTACAGCACGCACGTGTTAACATTGAGCATATAAACAAGAAAAAACTCGAAATATATGTCTTATAGTTGTATTCATTTTCCGACTTCTTCGTTATAGGAATATCAATGTCTGGTTACCCACGTGATTTTACCGGTGTTCCCGTACCAACGCTTCTTCCGTCAAAAATATGTGCTATCGATAGACGCTGGTCAGGCGCCGGTTACTTTGCTCCATCGTCCAACAGATGGTTCCATGACACGGACAGTCCAGGCATACCACGTGAGGCCGTGCATTTCTACAATGAAGAGGACTGGATAAAATTCAGATACATGTGCGAAAATCCAGGAATGCAGAAATAGGACTAGTTCTGATTTAAAAAGATAAATTGTCGATAAATCAGTATTATTGTATTTTGTTAGTTGTTATATCAGCATTGACATGTTTTATATATTTGTTACAACACATGACTGTGTTTGGTGAGTTTAACCTGAGCATGTGCCGTGTGCTTGGTTTTAGATTGCCGTTTCGACTTCCGATAATGATTAACGTAATTGGCATTTGGTACAGGTAATTGTTAAGTGTTATTACTTTGAGAGAAACTTGGTATAAAAAGTGACCACGACTGATATAGCTTTTATTATATTCATGATCTACATTGCATTTTGTTTATTTAACATTTGTATTTCTCTTACCATGAGCGTTATGTCAAAATGGGATCAGTATTACTATACACGTTCGTTTGTGCTCTTGCACTTCTCATTAAATTGTTTGTTTGTGCTACAGTACACATACCCACAATGTTTGTGATGATTCAGTATTGTATAATTATATTTTTCGGACAGATGCTGACACGAACAAGAAATGACAGAAAAAATCTCACGTGGAAGTCGAGTCGGGGCCTCTTTCGTTGCAGACACACAATTTACTAAGAATGACAATGTCATATGAATTTGGTTGTATATACCATTAGCTATTTCGACAATGTAACTCAGTATTCTAAGAAGAGACGACTTGTTATAACGTATTTTATAGACGTATTATAGAATGTCCTTGTCACAAAGAACGTTGCATATATACTTTTATAAAAAGTACGCGACGCCCTTTTATTAGTCAATGTTACGCATTTTGTACGTTTCCGTACGTCTGTTAACAGCGATACGTATTCACTTCGCTCCGTTATACACTTTTGATTACATTTTCTGTTTGTAGAAAAAAATGCAAATAAAATTGTGCACCAATATAAATGAAAATTGTGATAGTTTTGTATGTTGTTTTATTCATTCTGAGAGTAACATAATGTTGAGGGGCCGAGCGTTTGACCCCTGTCCAGAATGTCGTCATTTCGAATCTAGCATTTAGCAATGTTGAAGCGCGAACTTCATTATCCCTGAACTAGGCGCAAGTACTGCTCTGCGTTCAGTTACGGCTATCAGTGGCGAACGTTTTGCATTGTATCCATTGTCCACCGTATCACATTGGATGCACACAGGAACCAAATTGCAAAACGTTACGTTACGAAACTATACGGCTGATCGCCGTAACTGAACGCAGGGCTGGTTAGTAACACATAAAGCAGTGACGACTTGTATAAGTAGTTAACCTGGTTCAAAGTCAATCTAGAATAAATAAGTTTAGACAGAAACTAACATTTTTCTGACTTGTTCTAATGCCAGTACCTGACAGCTTCCTCATTCGGAGAACATGTGAGTTCAGTGAAGTTGGTGCAGTAATCTTACATTGTAGATCAATATTGAATATCGATCTATGTTGAATACCGAGCCTGCACTGACTAATATATTTCTCAATACAGATATTTTATTTGGCGCCACAGAAGAGGCGTCCTGATTCCAGACAGTGGTAGTATCATGTTAAATCGACATAAATCGTATCTAATTGTGTGTAACAGTGTGTTACGTGATATTGAAAATTGAATAAATCATGTGAGAAGATGATGTGAACAAAGCTTAAACTTAATGTAATTCTCTGAAAGTGCGCCCCCTCCAACGTTTTATGTTGCTACGCCCTAGATAACAGTTTCACGAATTGGAATAATGCGTAATACGTAAACTCGCTGAAACAGAACCGACTATCTCACAGAGCTTGAAGCTGGGTATTCTGCATGACATTATATACAATACACACAGCTAGTGAGAAGTTTACTGTGCAATATTAGCATATAAATACATGTTGTGAAGGAAGGAGGGAAAATTGCTAAAAAAGTAGGATGACACAGGAAGGTAAGACTGTTTATTCTGCATGTTACGTATCCTCTGTAAACCTACTGGTAGATAGTGGCACACATACGCTGAAAGGGTCATCGATTGAGCTGCAATCGTTGTTATAACAAGCTTCGTCTGTGAGTGGTCCGATAGATTATCGATCGGAGCAGACGTCTGATTTGAGTAAAAATGATTGTTATAGAAGATCAATACGCGTGGCAGAGACAAACTGGATGCGGAAAATTATACTGTTCGTAGATGTATGACAGTATGCAGACGTGATAATAATCAGTGTGGAAACAGATAAAAAGACGCCCGGTCTGATTTCATCGGAAAACATATTTTTATTTATGTGATGTATAATGATAAAAGCACGGATTCTGATTATCCTTTCCGGCCTCAAGGACTCGGAACTGTTTATGTTGATTCAAAATGCAAATATTGAACATACTTTGTAACTAAGCTTAGACGTTGTAAATACATGGCTAACAGTTTGATTCCAAAATGTCCACATACTGTCAAGCTATTATCAGAATTTGTAGATATATAACGAGTAACTGAATTGTATATGGCGCATTATTTAGGACCGTCGCACCCAACCCCATACGCAGTGATCTCCCTTTACTAAGTATGCCTCGGTCAAGATAAGCACTGCGAGGAGTTTGCGTCGGACCAGGACTTCACATTATAACCGTTACTGATTCAGCTTATTGAATTTTGACATCAGACTGCTGAGTGCTACATGTAATATTAAGGTCATAATTCCGGCCCCAGTAGTCAGACACTCTCTACGGAGATTGCTACGAGCTATCTCCCTTTTCATTCTAGAGTTCTCTCCCTTTTCTCTTCTATAGTGCATGGATATGTACAATATACGTATATACACTATAGAAGTGATAACTGTGTTCATATGAAAAGTTCATGTCATCATAAATACAAGTACGTTTAGTTGAAGCTGGATATTTTTCCTATCTGTAAATACATTGTTGAATTCAAATACGAAAATAAATTTTCATTATTAAGATGAATCCGTAAAACGCGAAAGTTGGCATTCCGAGTTATGTTCCTATTTTGTTCATATTTATAATTCAGGTACAGAAACCAGTAGATCACAGAACACATCCGATGGATTGTGCCACAGGAAACCGTATAGTCCTATGTGCCGGAAGTTAATAGTCTTGTTTTCTCTGCTGTCCACTGCCTTCCTGATCGCCGGAGCGTTTGCTGGGGGATGGTTACAGCTTCGTGTAGGATTGAAAAAAAGATACGATTACTCCGATCAATTCGACTACTATAATGTCTATCAGGACTATGGATTGTGGAGCGTAACACAATGTCAAAAAAGCTACAGCAATGTGTTTGCTTGTGACACTAGGTATGCTAAATGTGCGAATTGTGCAGGGATCTAATGTGTTTAACATTGAAGTTGAATTCAACTCCATGTTCGTCATTTTTAAAGGATTTATCTGCCATGAAATATGTTTATAACAATGTTAACAAGTATTCTTATGTTACTTATAGGGACGCAAGAAAATCAGAAAGTGAGCTTGAATGTTACAGTTATCGTGCAAATTCTCGCACATTTGGTTAAACATCGCGTTTTCCTGTATCATACAAAATAGTTCAGAATTAGAATCTACCCTGACACTCGTAATCGAGTGAACAACTTCAATATTGATTTATTTGATTTCAGATCGTATACGTTATTAGAGGGTCTAGGGGAGGATGTTACGGCCGAACTTGACTTCGATGGTCATAAACCCAGTGATGTAAGCTTCGACAGGGTCTCGTTAGGTATGAGCATTAATTGCCGGTTCTTAAAACGTATTAACTCTATTAGGCTTTAATTGAATATAATCTTGTTTGATATACACCGATTGTGAAACAAGTTTACATGTTATAGTAATCACCCACGATGACTGTGCGTCCAGGGATATTAATTAGTTCGCTGCTCAATCTTGCCCAAGATGAGATTAGAACCCGCGACCCTCGGATCGCGTGACAGTCGCTCTACCCCCTCGATCAATATTCATCCTGTTAACGTACTTCAAGATCACAATCAGGACTACGATGAATGTGAGCGTCATGCAGCAGGTTTTACAGATTGTATAATCTCCTGAGTGCGATTGTTTGTGTAGTATCATTAAGTTGTTTTCTCATTGTAATACTTCTATGTCGCAATATTTTATCATCAATAATTATGTTGTTTTCGTATGGTAATATGTATATTATGTTATAGTATTTAGTCATGCTGTTTATTGTATAAACTGTCACCCCCGAGAACGCATGCTGAAAATGTCTGTGCTTTTTCTGACCACTTAGAAAAACATGCTTAGTATTTCGATATACTGAAATTTCTAATTACTCGTCATTTGTCGCGCTGCTCATTATTGCAATACCGATCTGACTATCTATATAATCTTATAATAAACCTTAATATTTATCAGGAGATCAAGAGTCGGAACGGTCGAGGTGATGTTCTTCATAATGGTTGCGTGGTTATATTCCCTGAATTACTATCACGTGGTACGTGGTTCTACCCTAGTGTCCACCTATGCATACAATGGAGTCTCTGTGGTAGAGTGGTTATATTCCCTGACTTCCAACCAATAGGTCCGTGATTCTACCCTTGTGTCCGCCTATTCCTACTCCTATGGGAGTCTCTGGTATCTTCCTCCGCCCCAATAACTGATAGGGTCACTGTATTTCCCTGCCTGATGACGTGACTTAAAGCTCAATTATATTTTTTCATTGACTGCATATGTAAAGGGAGTTGCAAACTATCATACAATTTACATTTCTTGCATAGTTTTCAGCTATTCAAATATGTGGTTTGTCCAGACTGTGTATGTGATAGGGACTGTAGCATCGATGTTTAACCTCTACATGGCACTGCAATTACAGACCAACACTCCGAAGAAAGTCAGCAATGCTATTACACGACAGAATGTTATTTCTTATAACATCTTACCAGGTTTGTGGTTGTCATATAAGATAAGATTTACATCACATCTGCGAACAAGTTAAAATGTTAAAATCTAGAAGACAAATTAAAAACTGGTCCATGAACATAAAACATATATATTCTTATTGATGAGGTTGTCTATTTCGAGGTGGTATTTAAGCAATGTTTAACTGCGCAATATTACACCAAAAGAAAGTTAACCATATACCTCACACCGTCTTGTGACTGCTCTTTTAGATATTTTATGTAGTACATAGACATTGATGGAAATATGATCTATGGTGAATTGGTCCGCCATTTATAACTACAATATTGTTGAAAACAAATCAACTACATGTATGTTGAATTTGTATTTCATTTCTATTTCCCAGCTATTTTGGTGTTTATCCCTGTCATCATGTTCGGACTTAAACATGCGACAATAAATTCAGGCCGGGAAACAGCCACTCCATTGGGATTGGTACTTGGGGCCACGGGCGGTGCTGTCCTGTTTATTGGTTCCGGTTTTATGTGCTGTCATACACGAATCTGTGCATGCACGGGTTATATAGATCAACCACAGGATCCGGAAGAAGTCGTTTGTCAAGAACCTGTGCTGATTGACGCTCCAGTAGATTCTTAGATAATAACGAATTGATAAATGTTGATATATCTCGGGTGTAATGTGTACATTACGCTCACACACAGCGCCTTGAATCAACTACGGTGTTAACAAAGCCACCGGAATCGTCTGATGCTAAAGGATGTAGACATAATTATACGAGTATTTTACGGAATTGTTTTCGTTATAGACAATGTGATGCAGTTTTAAATTATATATAATTGCAGTTTTTCTAACATAATAATCGGAGGCACTTGTCTTATCTCAAACGTTGGCCTTGCTTGTACTGATATTGTATAGTTTTGAATAGTTTTAGATATAAAATGATAAGATATTAATTTTGTTGTGTTTTTTATTGTTTAAATCTACTTATTTGCCTGTAAAAAATAGTATTTTAATACTTATATATAATCATGTTTTTTACAATAGGGTTTGACGACAAAACAGATACCTGTGGCTTTATTCATCAATATTGTGTTAAAACAAAATTTTGGGGAATGTGTTTGTGTCTGAAAATAGTTAAATAAATAACCATTATTTCAGGAACAATCTTGCTAGAATGATGAACCTGGAAGAAATGTCGGCTTTATCACTCTAAAGACACACACAAATTGGCACGTCATTCTATTGAATTTTCCCTGAGATATCCAAACATATTAAATGCATTTTAACACCTCCAGTCGTCTTTAAAATGATAAATCTAGCAGCATATTTCCATAAGACAAGTCAATGTTTCACCATTTTCAGGTACTAGCACATTCCCAAAATTAGCGTTTTTTTACCCTTTTTTGAACCACTTGGCATGTTACTGCCAATTGCCCAAAGAACATTATTGCCAAATTGCAATGAATTAGCACTGTAAATGACGAAGATAAGTATGCTTGTACCAAGATTTGGATTTTAGTGGTCAACGCTTGGGTGGAGATGTTTAAATGCATTTAGTATGTTTGGATATCTCAGGAACGACTCCTTGGAATGCTGTGCAACTTCGAAGCATACATAAGGGAGGTAACTATCAAATCTTACGGAGCAAAAGTTTCATATGGATTGTCTCCCCAGCTCTCTTACTGAACGAAGTGGCTGTTTGTACAACTGTTAAGAAATATTGCTTGTTGCTGTATGATATAGAACACGGTACAATGTTTATGGCATGTACAAGTACCCATATATTCACGCGGAGGGTACGGCTTTGGGGGTACCAAGATACAAGAGCATGTACCCGACTTTATACGCTCGTACAATATAAATGACGTATATAACAGTCCTGTTTTCCCCCAAATATTTAAACCACAAGATATTGTAACACAATAATCTCCATTCTATATCCAACATTTGGTGAAACACGACTTTCATATATTTATTTTATGTTGTATATGCCTCTTGCCTTTATCACTCAGTTCATTTTATGCATTTAAATATTACACTTCCTCATTTTTGTGTGATTACACAGAGTTAAACACACTAAATGGTATGTATGGAATTGAATGGCGAATATTTCCATTCAACTGAGCTCGGTTACTCGGTTAACAGGCATACACTTACTCACATGCCACGTTGTCCCCATATCTACAGTAGAGCGAGAAGCAAAACAGACCCACACCATATGGACCATGTGAAGAGACTATCAGGTGATTAAGGTACATTTGGGGGTTTCAGGACAACATGAACCTCAAACAATTTGGGCTGCGTTTAATGACAATACGAAGTTTAAGAACTAGAAAGACTAAATATCAACTAGTGGAATAGAGTTACTCATCATTTATTGCCTGTTGCTTTCTGGGAAAAGCAATACAGTGATATAATCTGAATTCGTTCTTTTGTACCGTACATACATTCAAGTATTTTGGTGAAACTATTGCTGAAAACCTGGTCATTATTAAACGCCACAACAAAAAAAACATTTGTAAATAATTGGTGTAGAATAATTGCTTATACATGTACACATTATACACACATTTGTACGTAAACAATCATGCGTGACTCGACGCAAAACTAGCTATGTCATAACTTGTCTATTAGCTCCTTAGCTTGAAATGTGTTTCAACATAAGTTACTGTGGACGTGCAATGGTAAACATTAATGGGGATAGGGATGCTAGGAATGGTCTGGCTGACCAGACACCTCGGGTTTGAAGCATACATTTTATCACTTTCGATGTCTGCTGAAGATAGATCTTTTAACCAGGAGCCTTAGTAGGACAATGTGTGGTTTACGAAAGAATATTACCCAATCAGGATTCGAACTCTGCAGTCTTTTGCGCTTCCACTCGATATTCCAAACATGAGGTTACGCAATTACATGAGTGTTCAATAATTTTTAAGTGTCAAAATCTCTGATTGTCTGTGTGACACAGAATATCATATTTTTTTTGCATTGGTGGCATTCACGGAAAGATTTTCCTAAACTTTTCCTTAATATGTATCGACAATTGTTTCCTTAATTCTTAAGTGGTACTTACGAAATGTCTTGTCTAAAAAAAAATCCTTATATCTGGCATAATTTTCCTTAAACGCCTAATGAGGGTCGTCAACACAATTTTTGAAGTTCAATCATTATCCAGAATATTCACATATTTGAATATACCCTAAACTTATAGTGTCGCATCAAATTTCAGAAGATTCAATATCCACGCAAAAAATTTCATCCTGTCGACCTTCCAATAGTTTCACAAAATAACTTGAGTTGTACTCATTGTACAAATAAAAGCTCATTATACATATTGAATTACTGACTAAAAAATAGTAAACTGCATTCAAAAATGAAACATTTTAACAACATTTAATGATGTATCTATTAAAATCTTTAAAAGTCCCATCTTATCATAATTGACTGCATAATGTAAGACAACATGGGATGGTGGAAATCAAATACCTGACGCGGAAGAACATCAGTGATTTACGGAAATATGGACAGGGTCAAACATGGCGTGCTTTGTAAACAAGACATGACTTTATTCCACAGTTTGTTCGAAAAGGAAAGAAAATATATTGATAACCACCAGCAAAAGAAGGTACTGTTGTCTCATATACAAGCATAATGGTACAGTTGCTGCGGTTTAAATGGATGAATATTACCCCTATCGAGCATTTAAATGCTAATAAAACTCGAAGCTTCCTTAAATATCTTCAGGAAATCTTTACTTTGTCTTTCAGTGATGTCAATATATCACCGCATCAAATAATTTGAAGTTAGACCATAATGGTTTTATGCTTTGTATTTGTAACTGCAAATATTATTTAACATTGGCACAAAGGATATACTACAATGTTCTGTAAAAAAAGGTCTATATTCAATTCTGAAATATTGTATCAACTGGTCTATCGAGCGTGTCTAGACAGAAGGTAGATCAATAGCGATTTTATAATATTTTCAGCTATACTAGGTATCAGTTATGTGCGTGGAAAGATCGAATACCGAATGCGGAAGTCTGTGAATATATATTTATATTTATGATCCCCTGTCAATAAATCTGTGTATATATATAATATTATATATGTTGGTAATAATCGACCATATAAGTTGTAAAGTGCGAGATTACTTAGCTGCTAAATCCATTTAATCCCCAGTATTTTACTCATCGTTCCTACTGACTTTCTCAGTACCTTAGGTTTTGTACACTATTGTTTTCCGGGGGTCTGTATGGGGATGCATTGTCTTATGTTTGTGGTGTATCCAGTAACAACTCCATGTAATATGTCTTCCTGTAAAAATAACGTTCGTAGTTATTGGTCACTTCGTCGTAATAGATCCTCGCGATAACTAATGACGGGTAAGCTGTTGCTGTCAGTTTATATCGAACTGAAATCCTTCCCCTGTAGGTGATATCTTTGACTCAAGTTCTGAAGTGTTGACATCTTACGACCGAAGTGATGATATCACCATTTTGATTCTTAATTCAAGATATCACGTTTTAAATTGGTGATTTCACATATTTATATACTTATAAATGATCGCTCTGATTAATATAATTAATAACACCGTTTATTTTAAAACGCTGTACTGTATGATTTAAATGAGTAGATATACTGTTAACGTTTCATTAAGAAAGGAATTTATTATTACAGGGGAATATCATAAGTATATGATTCCTTTGAACAACCCTCACCTAGTTTTGCATACACTAGTTGCGTATATATTTACCACGAGCATCTGTGCCCAATTGTTTGTTGAGGAAACTGCGTTAGTTACATTCGTATACTTTGAATCAAAATGCGGTATATTCGCGCACTGCTTCATTTAGTTATAATAAGCAATGTTTTGGCTGAAGAAACTCGATGTTCGAAGTATGATTTCGAGGAAAAGATCCTGGAGAAATTAGTGAGAATGGAGTTTAATGAAAACCAGAAACATGCTGACTTCGAACGCATAAATTCAGCCGTGGGAGGAAAACTCGAGAAGATGGAATCATTAAGCGCTAATGTGAACAATTCGATGAAAGAACTTGACTTGAAAGTGAATGAAGCTGTTATAGTGGTGGCTGACAATGCAACTAAAGTTCTCACCGATCTTGAGAAGAAAATCGCCAAGTTAGAAAAACTAATTATGGACAAGTTAGAAAAAAATCAAGGTATATTTATTATGTAATAAAATTGTATACTGTAATCATTTTGTCAACATTCATAATTATGTTTATTCACCTTTTAATTGATATATCACAGACGCCAGATATTATCGCGAACATCACATCGTGAAACCAAAATAACACCGAATCGTAGTTGTGTTATTAACAAATATGAATGTATTTAGTTTGACTGGTTTTATTACAATCTTATTACAAGCTTAGGGTTGTCAAATACAATGTGGATAATTTCTGTCTGCATGTTTTCATCATTAGTGTAAATGTTCTATTCATGGCACTTTTGAAAGTAATAATGTATACACAATAGGATACTTATATCGTTAATGATATCCTAGTTATAACGCTCATGTATTATTTTCGAATATTCACAAGTCAAATCACATGGACGTGAAATCATAATTGAGTTACAGTGATAACACCGTCTAATATGGGTGAAATGGTTGGCATGCACAGATAAACAATCATTGATGGAACTGAATAAAAGTTTACGATTCATTGTGATAGATGATAACTATAGATATTATCATTGATATATTCTTTTCAGAGGCAACACAGACTGTGACTTTCAAAGCAAGATTAAGCTCAACCATTGGTATCTCAAACGGCCAGACCATCGTTTATCCGGTTGTTATGTTTAATATTGGTAATGGATATGACTCTTCAACTGGGGTTTTTACGTCACCTGTCAACGGAACGTATATGTTCGACGTTGTATTATGTCCGTACAACCAGGAAGTTGTGACCATTGCTATAGTTACTAATGATGAACAGAATACCGTTGTCACATTTTACGGCTACTCAGGTCACACATGTTCCTCGGCAAACGCTGTTGTTGTACTTAAATCTGGACAACAGGTCAAGGTTAAAGTGAAGCCTAATACAATTAGTGGTGCGAACATAATTCAAGGCTCATCCAGATGGAACACGTTTTCTGGAGTGTTAATCCATACTTAAGACCTCGAACACAATCACGATGTAAACATTTATAAAACATAATGTCAATCAAAACTGATGTCAGAGTTGTCGGAAAATATTGTTAACCTAAAATGAACAATAAATAGCGAAATGAACTTTAATTATCAGTTAGTCAAGAAGTTGGCTACAATATTGTCTTTCTTGTAAGACTGACTGATTAAAGTAATTTTTATTTTCTAGAATACTTATCACTACATTACCGTAACTGTGTACTGCACATTTTCTGGTAGTTCACAATACTCAGTATACTTAGAGTAGTATAGAATACTACGTTTACATTATGCATAACTTTGATGTAAAAGTTTTATTTGTTTGCATGCGTATATTATAATACTTATTTATATGAACTTGTTCTGCGAAGAATAAATAATATCCGCGCTTACGTTGCTACGTATGTATTTTTACGACTTATTTCAGATACAATTCGTATACATGTACTATTACATTGCAACCAAAAGAACACCGAGAAGTTTGTGATCACCTGACAAAAACGTTGTAAACCGTTTGCCATATTTTACAGAACGTCGGAAAGTTCTTACGCCTGTTCTTGGTTAGTCTGGCAACTCTACAACAAATTGTTTCGAATTGGTAGACGGCGTTGGAGCAATTTGTCCTTAAGAATATGTATTGAATTCGAAAATGCCGCAAACGTGAATCCTTTTTATATTAAGTTCAATACATGTATGTGATAAGTAGAACCATTTGTGGTCACATTCTACTGAATGTTTAAACTCGTCGGTCGTCAGATTGATATAATTATCAAATCGTTTTCAACGACTTGCTTAATAATTTCAATAAACATGACCACTTCTATTAACTACATCCTCCATATACAGATTTATATATTTACCGACATAACATCCATAACATTTTCGTCATTTTGTTGTTGATCCGCGGTGATGCTTCGGTAGTAATCGGGTTTAAGGCCATTTCTCAAATCGTCTTCAGTTATACATGTACATAGAAGTCAGTTAACCAATGCCATTTTTCCTGGAATTATTATCGTCTAGTACTAACTTGTCCTTCCACAAGCAGCTGACAACTACCCCATATGAATGAGATGAGAAATGTTCGTAGCCAAATGGCACTGAAGGACATGACCTTTGCCAACTCATTCATTCTACGTTCACTAGTCAAATTAGAGTGTTTACCAGTCCCACGCTTATAATTTTGAAAATAAGACATTGGTATCCGTGCTTTGTGAGTATAATGGAGGACAGTAATGAGATAATACGCAGACACCACTTTTTTACACAATATATAAGCTTATTTGATAATAGCAGCACAACAAATAACTCATTTTGTGCCATTTTTGTCTGTTCATCTGATAGATGTGTATGTTGTGTGACAATACCATTACGTACATTTTCTAAAATACTAGTACTAAGGTGAAGTTTGAATTTTTATCTTGAAGTGATATTTTTGAAATGTGAATGAAAGTCCATTGTCTCGATTTTCAGAGTCAGATATGTTATGCAACTTCAGCTGAAGGAATGAAGACCAATCGTAATTAGTTGGAAGTACATGTTAGTTTTAAAATATACCTAAAACATAGCCAAATATAGATCAGAAGTTGTTTGAATGTTGACAGAATACTTTTCAGACAATGTTCAATATATTGTCTGAAATTGGAAACCCCGCGAAAAAAACATAAGATACGTTATACTGTTTATGCACGAATGTAACTATATGTATCTCACAGGGCCAGTATAAACGGTATTTATAATACGCCACCCATGCTTCCTCTACGTCTGGCCGAAAAATATCTTCAAAAAGACAATCATTTCTGGATACAGTGTGATTTCATATAACGCAAATAAGATACATTAAAATAAGATACGTTATGCAGATAAATACTCGATTAATGCACAACGATAAGCCAAGTACATTGACGTATGTGCAATTACATGCTTTGCTGACATCTTCTGGAAACACGAGGCATGACTGTCACGTGTCTTTAATTACAATTTCATTCAGAGCGAATTTTTGAAGAAACCTGAAGTTGTATTCCAAATGAATGTAAGTGTTAATCGAGTATTTACAGATTTGCAGGTTACTATTATCGTTTATATATCAGTTATAACTATAGAGTTTTCATATACAGTTTTTACTCGTGATGCATATAAGCAAATCGTGTACGCATGGCCATTGAAAACGTCTTTTGATTATATAACGGATCTAATGGAACATAACGTATTTTGTGGAACTTTCTCAAATCAATTCGTACACAAGTACTTATTTTTTATATAAATAAACACCAAATTTAGGCTTTCTGATGTAAACGTTAATAAACCATGCAGCATTCTGAAACTGTTTCTGTCTGATGAATGTCAGAAGCCGCATTAATACACGTAACGTATCTTACGTAAACCATATACCGTATCTTATGAAAATGAGTTATTTCACTTAACAACATTATACTAGATGTAAACCACACGTGTCATATTAATAGCAAAGTACTTACATGTATAACTAATGTTAATTTCCATAAAACATGATGACAACACGGAGAGAAAGGCAAACTTAGTACCGAGAGAGGAAGAAAAACCTGACTATGGTCCTGTATTTACAAATACTTAGTTTACAGGATCAAGATCAAATAGAGTTTCTTTCAAACTTTGAATAAAATATTGTGTAGTGTTTAATATTCCACCATAATAAATGTGATATATTAGAACATTTGGACAAAACATTAGGACATAACCACGTTAAAGAGAGAGAAACAAAGTTTATGAATAAACATTCAGAGACAGTCGAAGGTTAAAGGGAAAGGCAGCAAATATAACAACTGAAGAACCTGAAAAATCACAAAATATGTCCTCTCTCTCAGCTAGCATGAACATTATTTTTGAAAACCCACGATTAACTAGAACAACCAAATATATAGCATTGTCGGGTAGCTACCTTTGCTTTGTACAGCCATCAATGGCATTGTCGGGTACCTACCCTCGCCCCATACATTCATTTATGGCATTGTCCGGTATCTACCCACACCTTGTACTCATATATAGCACTGTCGGGTACCTTAACATGCTTTTTGAGTCATTTATAGTATTGTCGGGTACCTACCCTCGACCTTTACCGGCTTGTATATAATTGTAGAGTAGCTGTGTAAAAGTATCATGTTTGAGCGAAATTTCGTAAGATACGTTACATGGGAAATATATTGATGTAATTGAAGTCAAAATATTAGATATATGCGTTGCCTTATGAATAATTATAATATCCATGGTTAATTTAGCACTAAAAACGTAATGTGTTGACGTCAGTATTTTTTGTAATTGGTGATGGAACCTACTACATTGTCTATGTGCGCATGTTTATACCAGTTTGTTTGAAACTGTACCCAATACGAGCATTTTATTTCATAGGAATATTTTTGAACTATTGAATGTTGTTTAAGTTTTTGGATTCTCATTTAAACCAGTTTTTAGAAATTAATCATCTTATGAAGTTTGTTAGTGACATGTACATATATATTATGCATTGCATGAGATAAGTTACGTTTGTGTGGAGTTGTTCAGTCAAATAAGATGGTCAAATCGTAACGTCCAAGTTTTACGTAATGCATTTCTATCAAAGCATATATATTGTTGTTTGTGTCAATGATAAACATATTGCGCAAACGTTGCTATTTTAAATTTTATTATAAACTATCTGCGTCGAAAAAAAGCCTTCTGTCAATTTTCGTCAATCGTATTTGTTTATTTTTTATTATATATTGCATAAATGAAAAATATTCATAAACCATTTTGATATACATTACTCTTTTCATCAACCGGAAAAAGAAGACATGTATGCAGATTTTGAATTTCACAATTGGTGTTTTCTTCTATATAACGTATCTTACGCATGAAAGTAAGTGTGTTATTTGTCATGTTATGTTACAAAATCTAGGATCTATTTGGGTCCATTGAGTTTAGATAATTTGTGTTGAAGCATTGCTTAATCTGATTAAAATAAAAACAACAGTTTTCTAGATAGGTTATTTTCAACTTTTGTTATTTCTTAATTTGACAAGTTAACGTAGAATGAATGAACTGTGCTATAACCGGGCAGGCCTATATAGTAAGTATGCTTGCTAGGATTTACTGGTATATCGTTACATTGCACTATGCAGCCATACTGTATTGTACCACAATATGACATGAATGTATTGGTTGCTTAAGATACATTTTTCTGCTGATAATGAAATTATCTAGTCATGAAAACACCAAATCAGTATATATTGTTTTAGCTGATGCCGCTGCGGATTTTTTAAATTTTGCAACACGTGTTCAAAAAATAATTATCTACAGTTACAGTTTAGGTTAATGAAGCAATATAATTTGGTACCTTTTGCAATACGATGCTAAAGAATTGCGATATATCGTGGTATACCTGGACACAGCAGTTAAGCTATTGAACAAACACAGCAAGCGTATTCAACATTTCTGTTGCTTTGGTCTTGGATAATGATAAAAGAAATATTAAGGTTTTACATGGAACGCCCGATACACAAGGCAATGCCTCACCATAAAATAATATAAATCAAGTGTTGGGATTGAACTTGAACCCTCAACATGACAGCATCACAGATACAGGCTAATTATTGGCATGCTATTATGATTTGGGCGCTGCTATGTGATGTCACTATTTGTAAGCAGGAAACAATATTTATTCCATATGGGACAAATATTGCAAACTGTCAGTACATGGTGACGACACATATGACGTTTTCTTGAAATGACGTCACTTAAAGAAGGGGTTGGAAATCGTACAGCGGCGCTCATTTTAAGTTGATAGTATTGGATTAACACGTCTACCAGTATCATATCTTGTTAGCATACAAACATTCTCCGAGTCTTACATGCAAACTCATATTTTGATGTCATGTTTCCTACACGATAGTAATCAGCTGCATTTGACGGTGGAATTCAAGGTTTGTCAGAATGTTGAAAGTAGACTTTGTCAATAAATGTACGGTCTATAAGGACATAGGACGCTAACTTGATATTTGCTGTATTTGACGGGTGTATGAAAGAATTCATTTCACAAAATTTCTTTTTTACAAACATGTGATACAAATATACACTTCTTTGCGAATGAGCGCCTACACGTTCAATACTCGGGAGTATATATAATTATGTAACTGTAACAATGAAATGCACAGTTTTCGTATGAATAAATTTGAAGTTGCTACGAAATGCAAGGTCAAACAGTATATACAGTATTAAAAAACAATTTTACGGCAAAACTTTGAAATTAAAATTAAAATTCACTTCTACTACGAAGCAACATCAGCCTTGCGTTCAGTAAAGGCTATCAGTCCAAAACGTAACGAAACAGCGTGCGAGTTTTGCTATTAACTGGTGCGATAGCGAAAACCGTTCCATATCACTCGTTATCGCAACTCGGAGGTAGCACGCGAATATTTGAGCCTAACACTGCGTTCAGTAACGGCTAGCAGTCACTCGTGTTTTGTTTTGTATACCTTGCCCACCGTATCACAATGACTGCACACAGGAAACCAAATTCAAAAATGAATGCAAGGCTGGTTCCCTGCCTTTACTGTTTATGAGGCAGGAAACCAGAATAAAAACGAGGCGGTCAATACACTTATTTGTGACGCGAACTTCGAGCGGCTTGCGTTAGCTGTGACTGAACGCAAGGCAGACCATACATAAGGGATGTAACTATCAAATCTAACAGAGTAAACGGTTTCATGTGAATTGTCTTCCCTGCTGTCTGCGAGGAGCGAAGTGGCTTTTTGTACAACTGTTAAGAAATATTACTTGTTGCTGTATGATATCGAACAATGTACAATGTTTAGGGAATGGACAAGTACCCAGACATTCACGCGGAGGGTACGGCTTTGGGGGTACCAAGGTACAAGTGTAAAAGCATGTACCCGACTTTACACAATATAAATGACGTATATAACAGTCCTGTTTTTCTCCAAATATTAAAACCACCCTTTAATTTGATTTTAATCTCCCTTCTATATCCAACATTTGGTGAAATACGACTTTCATACATTTATTTTATGTATATGCCCCTTGCCTCTATCACTCAGTTCATTTTATGCATTTAAATATTACACTTTCTCATTTTGGTGTGATTACACAGAGTAAAACACACTAAATTGTATGTATGAAATTGAAATGCGAATATTTCTATTCCATTGAGCTCGGTTAACAGTCATACACTTACTGATACGTCATGCTGACCCTATAGAGCACAAAATCTCAGTCTAAATGACCAAAACAGACCTCATAACCATAAGGACCATGTTAAGACACTATCAGAGTCACCCATCATTTGTTGCCTGTTGCTTTCTGGGAAAGACAATACAGTTTTATAATATTAATTTGTTGGTTTGTTCCGTACACACATTCAGGTATTTTGCAGAACTGTCGCAGAAAACCTGGTCATTTTTAAACGCCACAACAAAAAAAACATTTGTAAATATTTGGTGTAGAATAATTGCTTTTACACCTTATACACAAATTTGTACGTAAACAATCATGCGTGGTTTGACGCAAAACTAGCTATGTCATAAATATATATTAGTTCCTTTGCTTGAAATGTGTTTCAACATAAGTTATAGACCGCTGATTGGTTCTGTATTGCCATGAATAAACACGCACATATTACGAGATCACGGTTCGGATTTATTTGTATATAAAAAGAGAGATAACGTTGGTATAAGGAACGCCACGTGCACAAGACAATGTCACCCAACACATACTTCCGAAAAACAACCGTCTATAAAACATTAGGCACTTTAGACGTGCAAGGGTAAACATTAATGGGGCTAGGTATGCTTGGAATGGTCTGGTTAACCAGACACCTCGGTGTTGAAGCATATATTTATCACTTTCGATGTCTGCTTAGTATATGTTTTTCTAACCAGGAGCAACTTTTGGTTCACGAAAGAATATTACCCAATCAGGATTCGAACTGGTTATTATTTATTTTTGAGTCGTTCGCGCTTCTCATTAACCACTCGATATTCCAAATATGAAGTTAAGCAATGAAATGAGTGTTCAATAATTTTCAGTGTCGAAATATCGGAGATTGTCTGTGTGACACTAAATATTAATCATCAGTGGCATTCACGGAAAGATTTTCCTAAACTTTTCCTAAATATTGACAAAAGTCTCCTTAATTCTTAAGTGGTACTCACGAAATGTCTTGTCTTATATTTTCCTTATATCTGGCATAATTTTACTTTAATGCCCAATAAGGGTCGTCTAACAGTTTGTGAAAAACATGCATTATACAGAATATTCACATATTTAAATATACCATTAAACTTAGTATCCCCTAAGCAATAGAGTCGCATAAAATTTCAGAAGATTCAATACCTGCGCAAAAAATATTGTCCTGTAGACCTACCCATAGGTTCTCAAAAGAACTTGAGTTCTACTCATTTTACCAATAAAAGTTCATTTCACACATTTAATTACTGACTAAAAAATAGTAAACTGCATTCAAAAATGAAATATTTTAACAACCTTTAATGGTATATCTATTAAAAGCTTTCAAGTTACTTTATTATCATAACTGACTGCATAACGTAAGACAACATAGGATGGTGGAACTCAAATAACTGCGATTGAACTCAACTATATGTAAGTCATCGAAAATGCGAGCTTAAAATATGTTCTAGAAAACTAATGAATATATCAATATAAATTAATGCTAAACATTCGATCAATAGAAACTCTCTAACAACATTTTCGAGATTGAAAGGAATATTTTGAATTTGAGTTTAAACATTCATGAACCTGGGATCGGTTTATTCAACCTAGTTTCTCGCGTTTTTGTTGACACTCGCTGTTCCTGATTGCATCAAACAGGTGAACATATATTGGTGATGGCTTATCAGGTGATGGCAATTTTAATTTTGATTAGTTATTGTTGTAGTAGTTGAATTGTAAGTCATTAATACTTGTATTCTGATGAATATTTATATCGCTCATGGAAGATCACGGAAGCGATTTACGGAAATGTAGACAGGGTCAAACATGACGTACTTTGTAAACAAGACATGATGTCTTCCACAACTTGTTCGAAAAGGAAAGAAAATATATTGATAACCATCAGCAAAAGAAGGTACTGTTGTCTCATTACAAGCCTAGTGGTACAGTTACTTCAAGATATCACGTTTTAAATTAGTGGTTTCACATATATATATATACTTATGAATGTTCGCTCGGATAAATATAATTAATCACACCATTTATTTTAAAACGCTGTACTGTATGATTTAAACGAGTACTGTTAACGTTTCATTAAGACAAGAAATCATTATCACAGCGCGATGTCATAAGTATAAGAATCATTTGAACAACCATCACTTAGTCTTGCAGGCAATAGTTGCGTATATATTTACCACGAGATTCTGTGCCCAATTGTAAGTTGAGGAAACTGCGTTAGTTACATTCGTATACTTAGAACCAAAATGAGGTCTATTCGAGCACTGCTGCTTTTAGTTACAGTAAGCAATGTTTTGGCTGAAGAAACTCGATGTTCGAAGTATGATTTCGAAGATGGAATCATTAAGCGCTAATGTGAACAATACGATGAAAGAACTTGACTTGAAGGTTAATGATGCTGTTACAATGGTGGCTGACAATGTAACTAAAGTTCTCATCGACCTTGAGAAGGAAGTCTCCAAGTTAGAAAAACAAATTATGGACAAGTTAGAAACAATACAAGGTATATTTATTATGTTTTAATATTGCATAATAAACTTAAAATGCGATCATTTCGTCAACATATATAGGTTGATTGACCTTTTAATTTATGTCGCAGACGCCTGATATTATAGCATACATGACATATGTGGAACCAAAATAACACCGAATCGTAGCTGTGTTATTAACAAACATGAATGTATTTAGTTAGACTGGTTTTATTACAATCTTATAAACAAGCTCAGGGTTGTCGAATACACTGTGGATAATTTCTGCGTGCATTTTTTCATTATTACTGTAAATATTCTATTTAGAGCTCTTTTGAAAGTAGGCTACTTATATCGTAAATGATGATCTAGTAATAACACGCTCATGTATTATTTTCGATTATTCACAAGTCAAATCACATATGACGTTAAATCATAATTGATTATAGTGATAACGGCGTCTAATATGGGTGACATGGTTGGCATGCACAGATAAATAATCATTGATGGAACTGACTAACAGTTTACGATGCATTGTAATAGATGATAAATAAAGATATCAATGATATACTCTTTTTAGAGCCAACACAGTATGTGACTTTCAAAGCAAGATTAAGCTCAACCATTTTTGTCACAAACGGCCAGACCATCGTTTATCCTGTTGTTATGTTAAATAATGGAAACGGATATCACTCATCAACTGGGGTTTTTACGTCACCTGTCAACGGAACGAATATGTTCGACGTTGTATTATGTCCATACATCGACAAATATGTGACCATTGCTGTAGTTACTAATGATGAACAGAATACCGTTGTCACATTTTACGGCGATGCAGGTCACAGATGTTACTCGGCAAACGCTGTAGTTGTACTTAAATCTGGACAACAGGTCAAAGTTAAAGTGGAGCCTAATACAAGTAGTGGTACGATCATCCGTCAAGACTCATCCAGATGGAACACATTTTCTGGAGTGTTAATCCATACATAAGACCTCAAACAAAATGTGTAAATATGTATGAAACATATTGTCAATCAAAACTGATGTCAGAGTTATCGTAAAATGTTATTAACCTGAAATAAACAATAGATAACGAAATGAACTTTAGTTGTCAGTTACTCAAGAAGTATAATATTGTCTTTCTTGTGAGACTGAGTAATTAAAGTAATTTTTATTTTCTAAAATTATGATCACTACATTACTGTAACTGTGTACTGCACATTTTCTGGTTGTTCACAATACTCAGTATACTAGAGTAGTTTAGAATACTACGTTTACATTATGCATAACTATGATGTAAAAGTTTTATTTGTATGCATCAATATATTATAATACTTATACATATATATGAGCTTGGTCTGCGAAGAATAAATAATATCCGCACTTACGCTGGTACGTATGTATTTTTATGATTTATTGCAGATACAATTCGTATACATATAATATTTACATAGCAACCAAAATAACACAGAAATAAAAAGAACGCACTAACATATAAGTTCAAAATTTGCCCCTTGCGACTTTTTCTTGATTCCAAAGCTGAAGAGATTTCTGAGAGTAAATAATTCATTCACCAAGAAGTTTGTGATCACATGACAACAACGTTGTAAATATATTTGCCATATTTTACAGAACGTCGGAAAATGTTTACGCCTGTTCGTGGTTAGTCTGGCAACTCTACAACAAATTGGTTCGAATTGGTACACGGCGTTGGAGCAATTTGTGCTTAAGAATATTGATTGAATTCGTAAATGCCGCAAACGTGAATCCTTTTTATATTAGGTTCAATACATGTATGTGATGAGTAGAACCTAGCATTTGTGGTCACACTCTACTGAATGTTTAAACTCGTCGGTCGGTCAAATTGATATAATTATCAAATCATTTTCAACGACTTGTTTAATAATTTCAATAAACATGACCACTTCTATTAACTACCTCCTCCATATACAGATTTATATATTTACCGACATAACATCCATAACATTTCCGTCTTTTTGTTGTTAACCAGCGGTGATGCTTCGGTAGTAATCGGATTTAAGGCCATTTCTCAAATCGTCTTCAGTTGCACATAGAAGTCAGTTAACCAAAGCAATATATCCTGGATTTATAATCACCAAGTACTAACTTGTCCTTCCATAAGCAGCTGGCAACTACCCCATATGAATCAGAAGCAGAGGAGAAATGATCGTAGCCAAATGGCACTGAAGGACATGACCTTTACCAACTGTGCTATAACCGGACAGGCTTGTGTTTACTGGTATATCGGTAAATTTTGTACATTGAAATATGCAGCCAAACTGTATTGTACCACAATATGACATGATGTACTGGTTGTTTACGATACATTTTTCTGCAGAAAATGAAATTATCTAGTCATGAAAACACCAAATTAGTTAGAATTCTAAAATGAGAATGATAGTCATTTTGTTTTAACTAATGCCGCTGCGGACTTTTTAATGTTTGCAACACGTGCTCAGGAAAGAATAATCTACAGTTATAGCTTAGGTTAATGAAGCAATATAACTTGGTACCTTTTGCGATACGATGCTAAAGTATTGCGATATATCGAGGTATGCTGCAGGTGTATCGTGATACTCCTACTAGTTAAATTCATTGTAAAAAACTATACGTCAACAGACCTGGACACAGCACTTAGTTAGACTATTGAACAAACACAGCAAGCGTATTCTACATTTCCGTTGCTTTTTCTTGGTTAATGATAAAAGATGAATAATCAGGATCCGATTATAATGCCCAAACATGCTTTATAATTGAATGCTTGTTTGCAAAATATATTTAACAAATACCCGAAAATAAACGATGCATAACTACATAGAAAATAATGATTTATTCAAACTGCAGACTTAAGTGTTATAGTTATTGTCCGGCGTATACACTTTACATATTAATATATCACTTATAAATGTATATTTACAATCAATTAGATATAATCGTCAGTGCATATATGATCTGGGACCAATATATACATTGGTCCCAGATATGATGATGTAATAAAATAATTGCAATCAATCATCAGAAATACAATATTATGTTTTTAAATGTAACAGACAAAATAAGTAGTTGTATTGGTCAGTGTCATTATAATTTCTGTTGAAAAGTGACAAATATATGTTTGCGATGCTTGAAAGCTAAGTAGCTACCATTATACAGCCTACCTTGCTGAAACGAAATACAAGGCAAAACTTAATGGTGCATAATTACATTATTCAATATATAGTTTTCGAAAGAGACTGCAAAGTACCATGAATGTATTGTACATTCTGATAAGTCAGTACTGCCCGGGGCAATTTCATTATGCTGGCTAAACACAGCGGGGTGGCTCATTAAGTCGCAAACGATATTTCACAGAAAAATGGACAAAGGACTTGAATACAGTACCAGTAGAGGAAGTATATTAGCTTCCAGGGGACCAAGGAATATGGTACCACAACATAAAAATCCATCAGGTGTTGGTAAAAGTCACGTATGGAGAGGAGCTGCTTACTATGTTCCTAGTGAAAATAGGTAAGTTTTGTTTAACATGTTCTGCACAAAAGGAAATGTGAACGAAAGTAGAAAGTACTATTACCAGTCGAACAATTGAACGTATCGGCTGATTTCACGAGTCCCCACAAACCTTATTAATGCTTATGTAAAATTTCTTTTTGTAATGAATGTATATTTTGAGCTAATGTGATAATGAGCGATTTCGACGAAGAAAAACCCGTACATTGTGTTTTTTATAATACTGGTGTATCAGTTTCACAACATATAGAGTGTTAGAGAATTCAGACCTTTCAAAATCTACATTCATCTTAACAATTTCTACAATTTTCCATTGGGAACTGCATCCGCTGGGAACAGGATCATGTGTCGTTCTGATAGCACTTACTGTAAGCAGTATTACGCATTACCTATCCGTATTTCCGTGTTCTTGCAGATGGATACAACAAGATCAGTATCGTTCATTACCCAGAGACGCCAAGCGAGAGTTATTTCCCTTAAATCAATTTTGTCCCGATTGCCAATTAAACAAGCGTGTTGTGGTTCTAGATTATCTCAATTATTGATTTGTGTATAGAACAATGGAATTTTTATTGTTTCACTACATTATTTATGAGTTTGAAACACCTTATCGCTGAATGTTTCCATTTATAAAATATTGCACACAAAATGGAACTTTAAGCGGCTCTTGATATATTCCTTAGATGTTTTATTACCTACACATTTTTATACATGCGCTATTTTGTAACAATAACGACCATGTTTAGTTATCTGATGTATCCGCACTTTCACAAAATGTTTTTATAAAAATATCAAATCATTGTATATTGATTTATTTATCTTTATCGCCTGTCGCTTGAACAAATCTGACGTAATGATGGCCCTAACATGATCCTGTATAGTACTTGTATCAGATGCATAGCCATTTTAAAATAGCTATGAAACTAGCATTTCACCATACAGAAGTTCTCTGTTCAAGGTGATATATTAATCTCGGCCCAGCAAGAAGTTTGAATAGTGCTAAAATGTTCATCTATATAATTATATACATGTATTCCATTCTATCGCATACCATTCTGTTCTGTTCTGTTCTTTTCTGTTCTGCCCTGTTATATTCCATTCTGCACTATAGTATTATATTCAATTACAGTAGAACCTCACTTAAAGAAAACCTCAATAATAATACCACCTCAAAATTAAGAACTGCTTTGCATATATACAACCTCAATATTAAGACCACCTCAATAAGGATACCAATTTTCAAGGGACCTAAGGGTGGCCGTATTACTAGAAGTTTTACTGTATGTTCTGTTCAATATTACACTCGGGTTAATTCCGTTCAATTCCTTTCTATTATTTCTATTATATTATATGCTGTTTCCTTTAATTCTGTTGTTTTCTGTTCTGTTTTTGCTATTTCTTCATGTATGTCACACTCGGATGTTACAGCACGTAAGTGTTAACATTGAGCATATAAACAAGAAAAAAAACGAAATATATGTCTTACTGTTGTATTCATTTGCCGACTTCTTCGTTTTAGGAATATCAATGTCTGGTTACCCACGTGTTTTTACCGGTGTTCCCGTACCAACGCTTCTTCCGTCAAAAATATGTGCTATCGATAGACGATGGTCAGGCGCCGGTTACTTTGCTCCATCGTCCAACAGATGGTTCCATGACACGGACAGTCCAGGCATACCACGTGAGGCCGTGCATTTCTACAATGAAGAGGACTGGATAAAATTCAGATTCATGTGCGAAAATCCAGGAATGCAGAAATAGGACTAGTTCTGATTTTAGAAAGATAAATTGTCGATAAAATCAGTATTATTGTATTTTGATAGTTGTTATATCAGCATTGACATGTTCTATATATTTGTTACAACACATGACTGTGTTCTGTGAGTTAAATCTAAGCATGCGCTGTGGGCTTGGTTTCACTTCCGATTAACATAATTGGCATTTGGTACAGGTTAATGTTAAATTACTTTGAGAGAAACTTGGTATAAAAAGTGACCACGACTGATATAGCTATTATTATATTCATGATCTAAATTGCATATTGTTTATTTAACACTTGTATTTCTCTTACCAGGAGCGTCATGTCAAAATGAGATCAGTATTAGTATACACGTTCGTTTGTGCTCTTGCACTTCTCATTAAATTGTTTGCTTGTGCTACACATACCCACAATGTTTGTGATGGGTCAGTATTGTAAGTGTTTTTCGGACAGATGCTGACACGAACAGGAAATGACAGAAAACATCTCACGTAGAAGTCCAGTCGGGGCCTCTTTCGTTGCAGACATACACTTTACAATGATAATTTCAGACGAATGTTGTTGCATATATCATTCAGAGTATTAACTAGTTCGACAATGTAACTCCGTATTCTAAGCAGAGACGACTTGTTCTTACGTATTTTATGCAGAATGTCCGGCCTTGTCACAAAGAACGTTGCATACATACTTTTATAAAAAGTACGCGATGCCCTGTGTTTTTATTAGTCAATGTTACGCATTTTATACGTTTCCGTACGTCTGTTAACTGCGATACGTATTCACTTCGCTCCGTTATACACCTTTGATTACATTTTCTGTTTGTAGAAAAAAACTAAAAATGCAAATAAAATTGTGCACCAATATAAATGAAAGTTGTTATAGTTTTATATGTTGTTTTATTCATTCTGAGAGTAACATAATGTCGTCAGTTCGAATCTCGCATTTAGCAATTTTGAAGCGTGAATTTCATTATCCCTGAACTAGGCGCAAGTACTGGTGAGTAACACAATCATGTAGCGGTGATGACCTGTATAAGTAGTTAACCTGTTTCAAAGTCAATCTAGAATAAATACGATTAGACTACATAACTAACTTCATTTCTCTGACCTGTTCGAATGACAGCTTCCTCATGCGGAGAACATGTGAGATAGAGTTCAGTGAAGTTGGTGTCGCAATCTTACATTGTAGATCAATATTGAATATCGATCCAGGTTGAATGCCGAGCCTGCACTGACTCATATTTTTCAATAGAGATATTTTATTTGGCGCCGCAGAAGAGGCGTCCTGATTCTAGATAGACATCATCTAGAAACCTCAACAATGTTAGCATCACGTTAAAACACAGATATAAGAAGGACATTCAAACATAAATAGGACAACATTTATTATTCCACACAATAAATAGAATGACGTTGTTGAAAAGCGTAATATTTCTCCTATATGCACCAAGGACACTGAACTCTTAGTGACTTTAATACCTTGGTAGTCACAATCACTTAGTTGTCTTTTCAAAGTATTCACCATTGAATGTGGCGGGGTTTACGTTCCTATTTGTAACACACCATACATCATATTTAGAAGGTATGTAATTGTGTGTAACAGTGTGTTACGTGAGTCCCGCCTAAACAGTGGGACGCGTCCATCAAATGTAAACCGACCATACATCGTGTGACGGATGTTTCATTTGCTTAACATATTGAAAACGGATAGTTTGTGAACTAAAAGGAAACAGAAATAAATATCTGAGGTATATTGACACATACAATGTATGTATTCCGAAGTAACATCGCAAGCCGGTAGTATCGTATTGAATATCCATATCGATTGTTCAATGAGCATTTGAGTAAGTAACACGGTGTCGTTGAGGAATTATACCTGTATATTCCATACAACTCCGCTATTCATTACAAATGATTTATCTTGTAAGGACCAGATAAAAAATGCAATACGGTATCATCTCGCCTCGTCATTATACATAACTAGTCGGCCCGTGAGTAAAATGAATAAAGAAGTAGAACAGGAAATACCAAAAACATAGTGCACAGCTCCTAAAGCACAAAGTTTCATACCATACATGCTAGGTACAAAGTGCACAACCCCGAAACCACAAAAAGGCTTACCTTACATGCGCGGTACAAAGTAAACAACCCCTAAACCACAAAGAGGCATACAATACATGCTATGTACAAAATGCACAACCCCTAAACCACAAAGAGGCATACCATACATGCTAGGTACAAAGTGCACAATCCCTAAACCACAAAGAGGCATACAATACATGCTAGGTACAAAGTGCACAACCCCTAAACCACAAAGAGGCTTACCTTACATGCGCGGTACAAAGTAAACAACCCCTAAACCACAAAGAGGCATACAATACATGCTATGTACAAAATGCACAACCCCTAAACCACAAAGAGGCATACAATACATGCTATGTACAAAATGCACAACCCCTAAACCACAAAGAGGCATACAATACATGCTAGGTACAAAGTGCACAACCCCTAAACCACAAAGAGGCATACCAAACATGCGCGGTACAAAGTACACAACCCCTAAACCACAACGAGGCATAAAACATGCACGGTTCCAGCAATTTACGTCAGAGAAGTGGTCGAGCTCCTTATAATTGGGACCCCCAGTTGATCTAGGATTAGAAATATACAACCATTTCAAATATATCGGAGGAGGTACGGACATCCCCTCTTGATCCGCGCATGAAATATGTACATTAGTATAAGTAAACAACCAAAGATTAAAATGGATAATATGCAAACATGAATGATATTGAAAATTAAATGAATCATGTGAGAAGATGATGTGAACAAGGCATAAACTTAATGTAATTCTCTAAAAGTGCGCCTCCTGCTACGTTTTATGTTGCTACGGCCTAGATAACAGTTCAACGAATTGGAATAATGCCTAATATGTAACTCGCTGAAACAGAACCAAATATCTCACAGAGCTTGAAGCTGGGTATTCTGCATGACATTATATACAATACACACGGCTAGTGAGAAGTTTACTGTGCAATATTAGCATATAAATACATGTAGTGAATGAAGGAGGGAAAATTGCTATAAAACCTAGGATGATACAGGAAGGTAAGACTGTTTATTCTTCATGTGACGTATCCTTTGTAAACATACTGGTAGATAGTGGCACACATACGCTGAAAGGGTCATCGGTCGTGCTTCGTCTGTGAGTGGTCCGATCGATAATCTCGTCTGATTTGAGTAAAAATGTTGTCATGATTGTTATACGCGTGGCAGAGATAAACTGGACGCGGGAAATCTATACTGTTCGTTTTATATAGTTAGTTCAGGGCCGCATTACATTATTCTATGCAGCTAGAACGATAGTACGTGCATGCATTCCGTGTTCATAAGTGTATGAACGTATGCAGACGTGATAATGATCAGTGCGTGTTTATGTGGAAAAAGATAAAAAGACGCCCGGTCTGATTTCGTCGGAAAAAATATTTATATTTATGTGATGTATAATGATAGAAGCACGGATTCTAATTATCCTGTCCGGCCTTGATTCAAAAATGCAAATAATGAACATACTTTGTATCTGAGCCAAAACGTTGTAAATACATGGCTAACAGTATAATTCCAAAATGTCCACATACTGTCAAACATTCATCATAATTTGTAGATATATACGTGTAACATTACACCGGTGTGTAAATTGAATAGTAGATAACGCATTATTTAGGACCGTCGCACTCAACCCCATACGCAGTGATCTCCCTTTACTAAGTATGCCTCGGTCAAGATAAACACTGCGAGGAGTTTGCGTCGGACCAGGACTTCACATTATAACCGTTACTGATTCAGCTTATTGAATTTTGACATCTGACTGCTGAGTGCTACATGTAATATTAAGGTCATAACTCCGGCCCCAGTAGTCAGACACTCTCTACGGAGATTGCTACGAGCTATCTCCCTTTTCATTCTAGAGTTCTCTCCCTTTTCTCTTCTATAGTGCATGGATATGTACAATATACGTATATACGCTATAGAAGTGATAATTGTGTTCATATGAAAAGTTCATGTCATCATGAATACAAGTACGTTTAGTTAAAGCTGGATATTTTTCCTATCAGTAAATACAAATGTACATTGTTAAATTCAAAATATGAAAATAAATTTTCATTATTAAGATGAATCCGTAAAACGCGAAAGTTGGCATTCCGAGTTATGTTTCTATTTTGTTCATATTTATAATTCAGGTACAGAAACCAGTAGATCACAGAACACATCCGATGGATTGTGCCACAGGAAACCGTATAGGCCCATGTGCCGGAAGTTACTGGTCTTGATGTCTCTGCTGTCCACTGCCTTCCTGGTCGCCGGAGCGTTTGCTGGGGGATGGTTGCAGCTTCGTGTAGGATTGAAAAAAAGAAACGATTACTCGTATGACTCCGATCAATTCGACTACTATAATGTCTATCAGGACTATGGATTGTGGAGCGTAACACAATGTAAAGTGAAAAGCTACAACGATGTGTTTACTTGTGAGACTAGGTATGCTAAATGTGCGAATTATGGATCTAAGATATGTTTAACATTGAGGTTGAATTCAACTCTATGTTCGTCATTTTCAAGGGATTTATCTGCCATGAAATATGTTTATAACAATGTTAACAAGTATTCTTATGTTACTTATAAGGACGCAAGAAAATCAGCAAGTGAGCTTGAATGTTACAGTTATCGTGCAAATTATCGCACATTTGGTTAACCATCGCTTTTTCCTGTATCATACAAAATAGCTCAGAATTAGAATCTACCCTGACACTCTTAATAGAGTGAACAACTTCAATATTGTTTCTTTATTAAGCACATATAGTGGTTAATACGGTGCCTGAACATACTCATGGCTGTACGCAACATTAGCACGTCTGATTTCACCTTTATTTGATTTCAGATCATATACGTTATTAGACGTTCTAGGGGAGAATGTTATGGCCGAACTTGACTTCGATGGTCATAAACCCAGTGATGTAAGCTTCGACAAGGTCTCGTTAGGTATGAACATTAATTGCCGGTTCTTAAACGTATTAACTCTATGAGGGTTTAATTAAATCTAATCTTGTTTAATATACACCGATTGTGAAACAAGTTTACATGTTATAGTAATCATCCACGATGACTGTGCGTCCAGGGATATTAATGAGTTCGCTGCTAAATCTTGCCCAATATGAGATTAGAACCCGCGACCCACGGATCGCGTGACAGTCGCTGTACCCCTCGATCAATATGCATCCTGTTAACGTACGTCAAGATCACAATCAGGACTACGATGAATGTGAGCGTCATGCAGCAGGTTTTACAGATTGTATAATCTCCTGAGTGCGATTGTTTGTGTAATATCATTAAGTTGTTTTCGTATTGTAATACTTCTATGTCGCAATATTTTGTCATAAATAATTATGTTGTTTCGTATGGTAATATGTATTTTATGTCATAGTATTTAGTCATGCAAGTTATTGCATAAACTGTCACTCCCAAGAACGCATGCAGAAAATGTCTGTGCTTTTTCTGACCACTTAGAAAAACATGCTTAATATTTCGATATACTGAAATTTCTAATTATATGCTTTCTCGTCATTTGTCGCGCTGCTCATTATTGTTATACCGATCTGACTATCTATATTCTCTTGTAATATACCTTAAGATTTATCAGGAGGTCAAGAGATCAAGAGTCAGATCGGTCGAGGTGATGTTCTTCATAATGATTGCGTGGTTAAATTTACTGACTTTCAATCACGTGGTCCGTGGTGCTACCCTAGAGTACGCCTATACCGCCTACACATGTTACAAGGGAGCCTCTGTGGTAGACTGGTTATATTCCATGAGTTCCAATCACGTGGTCCTTGGTTCTACCCTAGTATCCGCCTATGCATACACACGTTACAAGTGAGTCTCTGTGGTAGAGTGGTTATATTCCCTGACTTTCAATCAATAGGTCCGTGGTTCTACCTTTGTGTCCGCCTATGCCTACTCCTAAGGGAGTCTGCTGACGTGACTTAAAGCTCAATTATATTTTTCATTTACTGCATATGTAAAGGGAGTTGCAAACTATCATAAAATTACATTTCTTGCATAGTTTTCAGCTATTCAAATATGTGGTTTGTTCAGACTGTGTATGTGATAGGGACTGTAGCATCGATGTTTAACCTCTACATGGCACTGCAATTACAGACCAACACTCCGAAGAAAGTCAGCAATGCTATTAAACGACGGAATATTATTTCTTATAACATCTTACCAGGTTTGTGGTTGTCATATAAGATAAAATTTACATCACATCTGCGAACAACGAAATATACAAGTTACATAGAGCTTATTGGTTACGAACATACATGTATGCACACGTTAAGAATCAAATATAACTAGCAGAGAGCTTCATACCTACCATCCAAGCAACGAGTGTCGGTATCAATGCAGAGTACAGTGTCTTGCCTAAGGACACACACCATATTCAGTGGCACGACCGGGTTTTTAAACCAACACCCTCCGATCCGAAAGCCAACACCCTAACCACTGCACCACGGCGCTCTCATTGAACAGAAACTACGGCATTGTTATAAAAGCTTAAGTCGGGAAATAGATGTTTTCTCCAGTAGCAAACACCATGTTCCTAAGCTCACTGAACTAACATCAATATCGCCATGAATGTTGGAATGTGACTGCGCACAACATGATGCTTACATGGGGAGATATTGTTATACATGGGTACTGGTCCTCGGCTGAGACTTTAACTTGTATTTGGTTATATGGACGGACAGACAACAGCCCGATACGCTTTTCACATTGATCAATACAAGTGAAATGAAATCTCGGTAATAAAACCACCATCGCTTTTGAAGACAGTCGGGATGAGTTGTTTGAAGTAGTCTGAATATTAAGTTAAAATGTTAAAATCTAGAAGACAAATTAAAAACTGGTACATGAACATAAAACAAATATATTCTTATTGATGAGGTTGTCTATTTCGAGGTGGTATTTAAGCAATGTTTGACTGCGCAGTATTTACACCTAAGGGAAGTTTGCCATGTAATTGACACCGTCTTGTGACTGCTCTTATAGATATTTCATGCAGTACACAGACATTGATGGAAATATGATCTATGGTGAATTGGTCCGCCATTTATAACTGAAATATTGTTGAAAACAAATCAACTACATGTATGTTGAATTTGTATTTCATTTCTATTTCCCAGCTATTTTGGTGTTTATCCCTGTCATCATGTTCGGACTTAAATCTGCGACAATTAATTCAGGTCGGGAAACAGCCACTCCATTGGGATTGGTACTTGGTGCCACGGGCGGGGCTGTCCTGTTTATTGGTTCCGGTTTTATGTGCTTTCATACACGAATCTGTGCATGCACGGGTTATATAGATCAGCCACAGGATCCGGAAGCAGTCGTTTGTCAAGAACCTGTGCTGATTGACGCTCCAGTAGATTCTTAGATAATTACGCATTGATGAATGATGATATATCTCGGGTGTAATGTGTACATTACGCTTACACACAGCGCCTTGAATCAACTACGTTGTTAACAAAGCTACCGGAATCGTCCGATGCTAAAGGATGTAGACATATACGAGTATTTTACGGAATTGTTTTTGTTATAGACAATGTGATGCAGTTTTAAATTATATATAGTTCCAGTTTTCTAACATAATAGTCTTTGGCACTTGCTTTATCTCAAACGTTGGCCTTGCTTGTACTGATATTGTATAGTTTTGAATAGTTTTAGATATAAAATGATAAAATATTAATTTTGTTGTGTTTTTTATTGTTTAAATCTACTTATTTGCCTGTAAAAAATAGTATTTTAATACTTATATATAATCATCTTTTTTACAATAGTGTTTGACGACAAAACAGATACCTGGGGCTGTATTCATCAATATTGTATTGAAACTCAGATGGGGAATGTGTTTGTGCCTGAAAACAGTAAAATAAATTACCATTTTTTCAGGAACAATTTTGCTAGAATGATGAACCTGGAAGAAATGTCGGCCTTATCATTCTAGAGACGCATGCAAAGTTGCAATGAGTCGTCCCTGAGATATTTAAAATTATATAATGCATTTTAACACCTCCAATCGTCTTTAAAATGATAAGGACGACATACCTACCAAGTTTCATAAATCTAGCAGCATTTTTCCATAAAACAAGTCAATGTTTCACCATTTTCAGGTACAAGCACATTCCCAAAATTAGCGTTTTTTACCCTTTTTTGAACCACTTGGCGTGTTACTGCCAATTGCCCCAAGGAACATTATTGCCAACTTTCAATCAATTAGCAATGTAAATATAATTATGCTTGTACTAATATTTGGATTTGGTGGTCAATGCCCGGATAGAGGTGTTAACATGCATTTAGTATGTTTGGATATCTCAGGAACGACTCATTGGAATGCCATGCAACATCGAAGCATACAAGGGGGGGGGGTTAACTATCTAACCTCTCTAACTGAACGAAGTGGCTGTTTGTACAACTATTAAGAAATATTTCTTGTTGCTGTATGATATCGGGCATGGACAAGTACCCATGTATTCACGCGGAGGGTACGGCTTTGGAGGTACCAAGGTACAAGTGCAAAACCATGTGCCCGACTTAATACGCTCGTACAATATAAATGACGTATATAACAGTCCTGTTTGCCTCCAAATATTTAAACCACATGATATTGTATCACAATAATCTCCCTTCTATATCCAACATTTGGTGAAACGCGACTTTCATATATTTATTTTATGTTGTATATGCACCTTGCCTTTATCACTCAGTTCATTTTATTTGAATATTTCCGTTCACTTCAGCTCCGTTAACAGGCACACACTTACTGACTTACATGCTGACCCTATAGAGCAAAACATCTCAGGCAAAATTACCAAAGTAGACCTCACACCATAAGGACCATGTTAAGATACTATCAGAGTCACCCATCATGTATTGCCTGTTGCTTTCTGGGAAAAGCAATACAGTGTTATAATCTTAATTCGTTGTTTTGTACCGTACATACATTCAGGTATTTTGTTGAAACTGCCGCAGAAAACTTGGTCATTATTAAACGTCACAACAACTTGTAAATAATTGGTGTAGAATAATTGCTTATACACCTTATACACAAAGTACGTAAACAATCATGCGTGATTTGACGCAAAAAATAGCTAAGTCATAAATTGTCTATTAGCTTCTGTGCTTGAAATGTGTTTCAACATAGGTTATAGACCGCTGATTGGGTCTGTATTGCCATGTATAAACACGCATATATTACGAGATCACGGTTCGGATTTATTTGTATATAAAAAGAGAGATTACGTTGGTATAAGGAACGCCACGTACACAAGACAATGCCACCCAACACATACTTCCGAAACAACAACAGTCTATAAAACATTAGGCACTGTGGACGTGCAACGATAAACATTAATGGGGATAGGGATGCTAGGAATGGTCTGGCTGACCAGACACCTCGGTTTTGAAGCAATTCTTTATCTCTTTCGATGTCTGCTTAGGATAGGCCTTTTAACCAGGGTACTGTTTTACTAACGTACTTACGCTTGCGTAAATCAAAGATTTTCGTAAGTTTTTGCGTACGTACAAAATTTCTACGTAAATGCGTTTCACTAATATTTGCGTACGTAGGTATTTGCGTAAGTTAGAGCGTAAAGTTACGTTATAAATTACCGACCGTAAAAATGGCCGACCGTATGAACGCTCAAAGAGCTCGACATTTCAGAGAAATACCTGACATGTTAGACAGTTCGTGAACTTATAGAAAAGTACAGATTATCACGATATCTGATTGGCGTAGTTTATGATTTGATAGTTAATGATATTAAGCCTCGTACAGATAGGAGCCACCCTATCTCAGCGATGACGAAGGTAAGTAACGCTAAATTGTACAATTTACGTATTACTAGCATCACATGTTTTTTACACGATAAGCTCTGTAGTGCCACATATAGTCCGTGCCGCATATAGAAGAACGCCGCATTAAGTATATGCGTGACTATATGCGGCGAAGAGCGCCGCATTAAATTCACGTTAGCTTTATGCGGCGGACATGTGCCTCGCCGCCGCATTAAGATCACTTCTCTTAAAAAGTGTTTTTGAAATGTGCATTTGAATAAGAAAACAATATCAAAAAAGTTAATTTTGAAAAGGAGATAAACTGACTTATGTATCAATGTTTCTAAACCACTGTCAGTCGAATTAGTTATGACCCATTTATATACAAATGCATTATAGTGGGCATATACGATGCTTTGTCAGCGCTTCACCTTCTGCATATATGACCAACTTGTGGATTTTAAAGAAACCTCACAGAAATAATAAGTTTAAACACATGTGTAAACATTTCTATCAGTTGCGACAAAAGCATGTAAATTGCTAACGCACATTGGTGTTATCTGTTATGATAATAATGATGATTTATCACGAATCCCCGTCTAGCGCAGCCGGTATCGCAGTAAAATTCCAGTCCGAAGATCGCGAGTTTGATCCCGGGTCCGACCGTCTACGGCTGTGGCGATCAAATAATATGTTAATGGTTGCTCACTTTTATCTGCTCGAAACTTTTAGTAGAATTTTAATCAAGCAACATTAAACCAAAATGTTTTAGCATATTTTATTCTGTTATTTTATTAAACATACCCCAAACTGGTCCTAAAGATTTGTCCACTGTCTGATGTGGGGAATATATTTCAGGTGCCACACAGTTATTTTCTTTTTTAATGTGTATATGGCAGTTTGAGGAACATGTATTCTTTAAATTAGAACAGATGATGATGATGATGATGACTTTCATTAGGACAAGACATAAAACAGCTATATGCGGCATGACCATGCCTTTTCGCCGCATATAGTTCGCCTCGTATGCGAACTATATGCGGCACGGCCTATATGTGGCAATACAAAGCTCCCTTGTATTATTACGTCACAACTCAACCCCACGATGCATTAACTACAACTCAATGAGTACTTCCTGAGAATATGAAAACAGACGATGAGTTTGAAAATATTCGTTACATTTATCACGATGTCAGGCTAATTTATGTTTGTCACAACAGTGAATCAACCATTTGAAGGTAAAATGTGAAGTACTCTGGACAGGGTTGGAATTAGTGATAATAAAGTATACCAAGATAAGTTGAGAGTGACATCATGCAATGTTTACATGGTTTGACCACCTTTATTGATCAAAATAGGTAAATCAAATAACAAGCAACCCTATTTATTGTGATATTGATTTCATTAAACTAACAGCCGTGATAGCTCAGATTGTAGCTGGTCCGCGCCTTACAATGCACTTTTTAGTTTTGGGTCTGAGTTCGAGACCATCTTAGTTGTTTTCTTTTCATTACAATATGATGTATTTCGTTGGTCATCTACAGTTGTACTTACACGTCTTATACTAATTAATGTTCGCTCGAATACCATTAATGAAAAACATTGTGTAACATGTGTATTCACTAAGTTATTCACTAAGTGAATTTACATGTACATTTTTCGCTACACATTACATGTATATGGAACAAAGTCGATATGGCTACTTGAACGTAAGGGGTTCAAAGGAACATTTTAGCGACGACGCTATAGCCATCATTAAACAAGTTTGATTTAACAACAAAACAATTAGACGATAACTAAAAAACAAACAAAAAAACAGGCAGAAAAGACAAACTACAAGTAATAGACAAGCACTGAGTAAGGGATAAAATATCATATTGTCCATAAAAATAGGAGACTGAAATGTGTCTCGAACTCACACCCTATCTATTGATCGAAGTTACTGGACGAACGCGCTACCAATTGAGCTATTACTACTGTCTACTTTGAGCGATATTTCATCAATATTTATACCTCTGATTGAAGAGTTACGAACACATTTCACGTAAGTGTAAAAAACTTACATTTTTTAGTAAAACGGACTTAAGTTTTGCGTAAGGTTTGCGTAAATTGATAATTTACGCAAAAACTTACGCAAAACGTAAGAATGTTAGTAAAACAGTACGCAGGAGCCTTAGTATGACAATGTGTAGATCACGAAAGAATATTACCCAATCAGGATTCGAACTTGTTATTATTTATTTTGTAGTCTTTCGCTCTTCTCATTAACCACTCGATATTCCAAATATGAAGTTAAGCAATGAAATGAGTGTTCAGTAATTTTCAGTGTCGAAATCTCGGAGATTGTCTGTGTGACACAGAATATTATATTTGACCGCATTAGTGAAAAAAATTCCTACACTTTTCCTTAATATCGACAATAGTTTCCTTAATTCTTAAGTGGTACTCACGAAATGTCTTGTCTAACATTTTCCTTATATCTGGCATAATTTTCCTTTAACGCCTAATGAGGGTCGTCAACACATTTTTTGAAGCACATTCATTATCCAGAATATTCACATATTTAAATATACCCTAAACTTATAGCGTCGCATCAAATTTCAGAAGATTCAATATCCACGCAAAAAATATCATCCTGTCGACCTTCCAATAGTTTCACAAAATAACTTGAGTTGTACTCATTGTACAAATAAAAGCTCTTTATACATATTGAATTACTGACTAAAAAATAGTAAACTGCATTCAAAAATGAACCATTTTAACAACATTTAATGATGTATCTATTAACATCTTTAAAATTCCCATCTTATCATAATTGACTGCATAATGTAAGACAACATGGGATGGTGGAAATCAAATACCTGACGCGGAAGAACATCAGTGATTTACGGAAATATGGACAGGGTCAAACATGGCGCGCTTTGTAAACAAGACATGACTTTATTCCACAGTTTGTTCGAAAAGGAAAGAAAATATATTGATAACCATCAGCAAAAGAAGGTACTGTTGTCTCATATACAAGCATAATGGTACAGTTGCTGCGGTTTAAATGGATGAATATTACCCCTAGGGAGCATTTAAATGCTAATGAAACTCGAAGCTACCTTAAATATCTTCAGGAAATCTTAACTTTGTCTTTCAGTGATGTCAATATATTAAGGCATCAAATAATTTGAAGTTAGGCCATAATGGTTTTATGCTTTGTATTTGTAACTGCAAATATTATTTAACATTGGCACAAAGGATATACTACAATGTTCTGTAAAAAAGGTCTATATTCAATTCTGAAATATTGTATCAACTGCTCTATCGAGCGCGTCTAGACAGAAGGTAGATCAATAGCGATTTCATAATATTTTCAGTTATACTAGGTATCAGTTATGTGCGTGGAAGGATCGAATACCGGTTGCAGAAGTCTGTGAATATATATTTATATTTATGATCCCCTGTCAATAAATCTGTATATATATATATATATATATATATGTTGGTAATAATCGACCATATAAGTGGTAAAGTGCGAGATTAGCTAGCTGTTAAATCCATTTAATCCCCAGTATTTTACTCATCGTTCCTACTGAATTTCTCAGTACCTTATGCTTTGTACACTGTTGTTTTCCGAGGGTTTGTGTGGGGATGCATTGTCTTATATATGTGGAGTATCGTGTCACAACTCCATGTAATATGTCTTCCTGTAAAAATAACGTTCGTAGTTACTGGTCACTTCGTCGTAATAGATCCTCGCGATAAGTTATGACGGGTAAGCTCTTGCTGCCAGTCTACATCGAACTGAAATCCTTCCCCTGTAGGTGATATCTTTGACTCAAGTTCAGAAGGGTTGACATCTTACATCCGAAGTGATGATATCACTATTGTGATTCTTAATTCAAGATATCACCTTTTAAATTGGTGATTTCACATATTTATATACTTATAAATGTTCGTTCTGATTAATATAATTAATAACACCGTTTATTTTAAAACGCTGTACTGTATGATTTAAATGAGTAGATCTACTTTTAACGTTTCATTAAGAAAGGAATTTATTATTACAGCGGAATGTCATAAGTATAAGATTCCTTTGAACAACCCTCACCTAGTTTTGCATACACTAGTTGCGTATATATTTACCACGAGCATCTGCGCCCAATTGTTAGTTGAGGAAACTGCGTTAGTTACATTCGTATACTTTGAACCAAAATGAGGTATATTCGCGCACTGCTTCATTTAGTTATAATAAGCAATGTTTTGGCTGAAGAAACTCGATGTTCGAAGTATGATTTCGAGGAAAAGATCCTGGAGAAATTAGTAAGAATGGAGTTTAATGAAAACCAGAATCATGCTGACTTTGAACGCATAAATTCAGCCGTGGGAGGGAAACTCGAGAAGATGGAATCATTAAGCGCTAATGTGAACAATTCGATGAAAGAACTTGACTTGAAAGTGACTGAAGCTGTTACAATGGTGGCTGACAATGCAACTAAAGTTCTCACCGACCTTGAGAAGAAAATCGCCAAGTTAGAAAAACAAATTAGGGACAAGTTAGAAACAATACAAGGTATATTTATTATGTTATAACATTGTATATTGTAATCATGTTGTCAACATACATAATTAGGTTTATTCACCTTTTAATTTTTATATCACAGACGCCAGATATTATCGCGAACATCACATCGTGAAACCAAAATAACACCGAATCGTAGTTGTGTTATTAACAAATATGAATGTATTTAGTTTGACTGGTTTTATTACACTCTGATAACAAGCTTAGGGTTGTCAAATACAATGTGGATAATTTCTGTCTGCATTTTTTCATTATTAGTGTAAATGTTCTATTCATGGCACTTTTGAAAGTAATAATGTATACACAATAGGCTACTTATATCGTTAATGATATCCTAGTTATAACGTTCATGTATTATTTTCGAATATTCACAAATCAAATCACATAGGACGTGAAATCATAATTGAGTTACAGTGATAACGGCGTCTAATATGGGTGAAATGGTTGGCATGCACAGATAAACAATTATTGATTGGACTGAATAAAAATTTACGATGCATTGTGATAGATGATAACAATAGATATTATCATTGATATATTCTTTTCAGAGGCAACACAGACTGTGACTTTCAAAGCAAGATTAAGCTCATCCTTTGGTGTCACAGAGGGCCAGACCATCGTTTATCCGGTTGTTATGTTTAATATTGGTAATGGATATGACTCTTCAACTGGGGTTTTTACGTCACCTGTCAACGGAACGTATATGTTCGACGTTGTATTATGTCCATACAACAAGAAAGCTATGACCATTGCTATAGTTACTAATGATGAACAGAATACTGTTGTCCACTTTTACGGCGACGCAGGTCACACATGTTACTCGGCAAACGCTGTAGTTGTACTTAAATCTGGACAACAGGTCAAGGTTAAAGTGGAGCCTTATACAGGTAGTGATGCGAAAATACCGCAAGGCGGATACAGATGGAACACGTTTTCTGGAGTGTTAATCCATACTTAAGACCTCGAACAAAATGTGTAAACATTTCTGAAACATGTTGTCAATCAAAACTGATGTCAGAGTTATCGTAAAATTTGTTAACCTGAAATGAGCTTTAAATAACGAAATGAACTTTTCATTTTCTTAAATACTAATCACTACATTACCTAACTGTGTACTGCACATTTTCTGGTAGTTCACAATACTCAGTATGCATAGAGTAGTTTAGAATACTACGTTTACATTATGCATAACTTTGATGTAAAAGTTTTATTTGTACGCATGTGTATATTAGAATACTTATTTATATGAACTTGTTCTGCGAAGAATAAATAATATCCGCGCTTATGTTGCTACGTATGTATTCTTACGAGTTATTTTAGATACAATTCGTATACATGTACTATGACATTGCAACCAAAAGAACACCGAGAAGTTTGTGATCACCTGACAAAAACGTTGTAAATCTGTTTGCCATATTTTACAGAACGTCGGAAAGTTCTTACGCCTGTTCTTGGTTAGTCTGGCAACTCTACAACAAATTGTTTCGAATTGGTAGACGGCGTTGGAGCAATTTGTCCTTAAGAATATGTATTGAATTCGAAAATGCCGCAAACGTGAATCCTTTTTATATTAAGTTCAATACATGTATGTGATAAGTAGAACCTACCATTTGTGGTCACATTCTGCTGAATGTTTAAACTCGTCGGTCGTCAGATTGATATAATTATCAAATCGTTTTCAACGACTTGTTTAATAATTTCAATAAACATGACCACTTGTATTAACTACATCCTCCATATACAGCTTTATATATTTACCGACATAATATCCATAACATTTTCGTCATTTTGTTGTTGATCCGCGGCGATGCTTCGGTAGTAATCGGGTTTAAGGCCATTTCTCAAATCGTCTTCAGTTATACATGTACATAGAAGTCAGTTAACCAATGCCATTTTTCCGGGAATTATTATCAACTAGTACTAACTTGTCCTTCCACAAGCAGCTGACAACTACCCCATATGAATGAGAGGAGAAATGTTCGTAGCCAAATGGCACTGAAGGACATGACCTTTGCCAACTCATTCATTCTACGTTCACTAGTCAAATTAGAGTGTTTACCTGTCCCACGCTTATAATTTTGAAAATAAGACATTGGTATCCGTGCTTTGTGAGTATAATGGAGGACAGTAATGAGATGATACACAGACACCACTTGTTTACACAATATATAAGCTTATTTGATAATAGCAGCACAACAAATAGCTCTTTTTTGGCCATTTTTGCCTGTTCCTCTGATAGGTGTGTATGTTGTGTGACAATTACCATTACGTACATTTTCTAAAATACTTGTACTAAGGTGAAGTTTGAATTTTTATCTTACTTTTCCCTTGTTTGAAGTGATATTTTTGAAATGTGAATGAAAGTCCTTTGTCCCGATGTTCAGAGTAAGATATGTTATGCAACTTCAGCTGAAGGAATGAAGACCAATCGTAATTAGTTGGAAGTACATGTTAGTTTTAAAATATACCTAAAATATAGCCAAATATAGATCAGAAGTTGTTTGAATGTAGACAGAATACTTTTCAGACAATGTTCAATATACCGTCTGAAATTGGAAACCCAGCGAAAAAAACATAAGATACGTTATACTGTTTATGCACGAATGTAACTATATGTATATAACAGGGCCAGTATAAACGGTATTTATAATACGCCACCCATGCTTCCTTTACGTCTGGCAGAAAAATATCTTCAAAAAGACTATCATTTCTGGAAACAGTGTGATTTCATATAACGCAAATAAGATACATTAAAATAAGATACGTTATGCAGATAAATACTCGATTAATGCACAACGATAAGCCAAGTACAGTGACGTATGTGCATTTACATGCTTTGCTGACATCTTCTGAAAACGCGACGCATGACTGTCACGTGTCTTTAATTTCAATTTCATTCAGTGCGAATTTTTGAAGAAACCTGAAGTTGTATTCCAAAATAATGTAAGTGTTAATCGAGTATTTACAGATTTGCAGGTTACTATTATCGTTTATATATCAGTTATAACTAGAGTTTTCATATAAAGTTTTTACTTGTGATGCATATAAGCAAATCGTGTACACATGGCCATTGAAAACGTCTTTTGATTATATAACGTATCTAATGGAACATAACATATTTTGTGGAACTTTCTCAGATCAATTCGCACACAAGAACTTATTTTTTATATAAGTAAACACCAAATTTAGGCTTTCTGATGTAAACGTTATTAAACCATGCAGCATTCTGAAACTGTTTCTGTCTGATGAATGTCAGTAACCGATTAATACACGTAACGTTTCGTAACTTATATGTATTAGTGAGTTGTTAGTTTTTACTAGATTTCTATTGTTAGAGTAGGTTTAATATTATTGTTATGTTCTTATAGTTCTATTGGTTATGTACATTTTAGTATTTAGTGTATAATAGGTGTTAGTTGGATTTAGGTTTGTAAGTTGTGGTTGTTGTATTAAGTATTGGTAAGGGTTGGTGTATTTTATGTTGTATGTTATTGTGATTGTATGTGTATGTGATTTAGTGGTTGTTTTGTGTTGTGGGTTGGGTGTTTGTGAATAATGTTGTTTTGTGTTTGTTTTGTTATTTGGTATTTTATGTGGTATTGTTAATAGGTTTTGTGTGTTTATTTAGTGTTGTTGTTTATGGATGTTATGAGTTGGTGTTTGGTTTGGATGATTTGTTATTAGGTTGTTAATGTTTTTGATATTTTGTTGGAAGAGAAAGATGAGTGATGTTATGTTGTGGGTGTTTAAATAGTGGTTAGTGTTATTAATTTGTTGTTATGTGGAAGGGTGAGTAAGTGGGAGGGTGGTATGAATGAGTGGGTGTGGGAGGGTAAGTAAAGAGAAAATGTATGGATGGTTGGATGGGGGAAGGGTGAGTAAATATAAGGGGTAGATGTGTTGTATAGGGAGGGTAAGGTTAGGGAGGTGGGGGTGGATGGGTGTGTTGGGGAGTGTAAGTAAAGAGTAAGGGGTAAGGGAGGGTGTTGTTGGGGTTGGTGAGGGGTTTTGGTGATGGGGGGGTAGTTTGGTGAGGTTTGTAGGGTATGGTTGTGTAGGTGGTTGGTTTGGGTTTTGTGGTGTGTGTGAGTTGTTGGTGTTGTGAATGGGGTTGGGTGATAGGTGTTAGGTTGTGGGGGGTAGGATGAGGGGGGGGGGTTGGGGGTGTGGTTAAGTAGTATGGGGGGGTGGGAGATGGGGTGGTTAATGGGGGGGGGTTTAGGGGTAA